>JADWQK010002246.1:0-600000 GCA_017933935.1 Sesamia nonagrioides
CGGTTGTTGGTCCTGCGGCATATGTGACCAGCCCATTGCCACTTCAGCTTGCTAATCCTCTCAGCTATGTCGGTGACTCTGGTCCTCTGTCGGATCACCTCATTTCTGATGCGGTCCTTCAGAGAGACGCCCAACATAGCCCATAGCATATAGTAATAGCATAAATAATGTGAGTATTCAAACTGAAACTCAACTCATTTATTTCAATTAAACAAATTATAGACAATTATATATCCCTTTGTGGTCAATTAGTCACAATGATGAAGGTTCTTACCAATTCCAAAGTGTATTGGTTGCCATGGAGAAGAATAGGTATGAAACTCTACAGAGATTGTTTTAACCCAGATGTATGTTGTCACAAAATCTTCGTTACGTCAGCCTGTTTTATCGATTCATTTTATTATTTACTAACGGCCGCCAGCGACTTCGTTCGCGTGGAGGTAGTTATGCCCCGCTCCTATTGGTCGCAGCGTGATGTTGTATAGCCTAAAGCCTTTCTGGATTAATGGGCTATCCAACGCAAAAATAATTTTTCAAATCAAACCAGTAGTTCCTGAGATTAGCGCGTTCAAACAAACAAACTCTTCAGCTTTATATATTAGTATAGATAGATAAAAGAATTAATATTCTTCATTTTCTGATTTTTTTAATTTAAAAAATTAATTAGGTTACATATAAACGACACCATTTCAATCTAACCAGCCGGATCTCTCTCCAAAACCAATAGAAAAATAATCATAAACATCGACACGCAAATTCGAAAATAACAACCTTAAATCGGTTCTCAGCATTCTAAATCGAATAATTTACCAGAGAGAATTTAACACCCAGTCGTAAGGGTGAGCACACATCATAACATGTAATTTCTTCAATTCCCGGCCCGCCCAAATAATTAATGAGCTGCGAAACGAGACGATTAAATCCGACATGTAAATATTTCATTGGACGACTCAGTCTGCGTGAAGTACGTGGGTTTAAAAAACAGCGCTGAAGGACTCGTGTAGGCTTCTCAAGTAGCAAAGATCAATATTTAGGTAAGATCACGAGTATATGTGTTGACTGTAACCTATAAACTCAAATATACATAAATGACGACGTCAGCGAGGGCGGAGTGATAGGGTCGTCACCATCTTGGTGTGGTGGTAAGGGTTCCATTTCATAAGTGGCGTTTTAAATTAAAGCACCAAGTGTAAACATAGCCTCACATCTTGGTAATCACAATGTATATAGGCAAACCGACAGTTTCGTCCCGGAGAAGTGCCCTGGTCCACCACCATCCATGACACTTATATTTTTTAAACCTGTAGATACGCCTCTTCTTCTTCTTTAACCTATAGAAGTCCACTTCTAGACAAAGACCTCCCCAAATCTTTCCACAATGACCGGTCCTGCTGCATCCATCGGCTTCCCGCGACCTTCAGCAGATCATCGGTCTACATTGTTGAGTACCTCCCTACGCTGCGTCTTTCGGATACGCCTCTAGATAGGGATTAAGATTATGATAAGCAAGTTAAACAAAATAAATTATAGATTGATTAATTGATTGATAGGCTAGCGAAGGCCGCGATCGGCCTGCAGATATGGGGTCCTTTCTTACATAGCGGTGGTAGGCCTTAACATCGGCCAAGTGATTCGGCATGATATCTTATGAAGCCACGGGGATGACGGGTCTGAACAGTTGTGTTGCGATGTGGAAATGATGCACAAATGTTGTGTCAGGAATTTGGTCGTGGAAGATCTCTAGATCAATCTCCCTCTGGGGCAGCATCCTTGGTCGTGTTGTTGGGTTTAACCAGAAACTCTTTCTAAAGGCTGTTTTATTATACAGTACCTGGTTTTTGGAGTTCAGATAGATAGTTCATGAAAAATACTGATACTTAGCTGCATCCATCAAAATTGGAAGCCGACCCGTCTGAAATTTAAAAGAGACATGATATGACATGGCCTCTGAGTTTGTGTCGGCTTTTTTTTTCTCAGAGTAGTATATTACCAAAGCGGCTGCTTAAAATGTGCCTAGGCGGCCGTTTTAGAAAGAAAATCAAAATTTTTAAAAAGGGTGAGCAAAATTATGAGCATGATAAATTGAAACAGAAAACACATCAAAAATGTGAAACCGGACTCAACTAGTTACAAAAATGCCTGACTTGTTAAACTATTTCTGCAAATCTACTTGGGCACAGAATACGAATTACTCTAAACTTCGCCCTCAAAGTTTATTTGTCATGAATTGACAAGATGTACGTTTGCGACATATATGCCCAAGGATAGACTTTTATGGGCCAGGGTTACGGATTGGTTAAAAAGAAACCGTGGCCCTGGCGCACAGGCAAGTGAAGAAACACGGGTAGATTTTAGTCAGTTAAAGTCTGACACGCCCTTCCGCTCCGCCCAGAGCGGGAGGGGTCATTTGATGATTTCCATTCAAAACAAAAAACAGAAGAGACTTTCAAAGTAATGTTTATGTAAAGCCCATTTCATGATAATGTGTCTAAGAAAGGGTACACAGAGCCTACAGGGATATTTATAACCCTCTTAAGGCCTGAAATAGGTCTACAAACTACTCTCGTAGGTATTATTTCCAATCTAGAGGTCAGACTTAAACATACATAGGTATAATTGTTGCCATGAATTTAGTAGAAACTAGTTCCAAAAGCGGTGTAATTTTTAGTCGATTCATCATCATCATCATCATTATCATCAACATCATCCTATAGCAGTCCACTGCTGGACATAAGCCTCTCCAATTTAATGCCATTCAACTAGATATAACTTTTTTCGGTGGTAGGCCATAACATCGGCTGCCGGCAGAAGTTACCACCCACCAGACAAAGTCTTGCCGCCAAGCGATTCGTCGTGTTCAGGCATGATGTCTGGTGAAGCCGTACGGAAGACGGGTCTGAGCAGTTGTGTTGCGTTGCGTGCCGGCTACGATGCGCCAAATGCTGTTGTGTCGGGAGTTTTTTTCATGGAGAGTCTCCAGATCAATCTCCCTCTGGCGCAGCAGCCTTTGGTCGGATTGGTCTTGGGTTTAACATTGCATCACCTCGCTCAACTGCCGTCTTCCTTCCTATTCCTAAGTTTTTTAAATGAATAGGCTTAATAAACTAGTGCGCTTTACCATCAACGATTGCATCACTGCTTACCATCAGGCGGGATTGCAGTCAAGCACTAGTTTATAAGTATTAAACAAAAAGATTTTCGGCAACTCTAATCCAGTTACTACCAGTTATCCTGCAAAGATCGTTGCTCCACCTAGCCTAAAGGCGCCCCACCTTACGTTTACCGATTCACGGTCTCCACTCTAGAATACGTCTACTCCAACGGTCATCGGTTCTACGGCTTATATGGCCGGCCAACTGCAAAACGCAGCTTGCTTTTTGTAATTGCAATAAGTAAACTGAATCAAATGAGCAAAGGGCAATGAGCAATGGGCAATGCCCATTCAGTTTGCTTATTCTGTGAGCTATGTCGACAACTTTCGTTCTCTGCCGGATCACCTCATTGCGGATTCTATCCCTCAGAGAGTCTCCAAGCGAGTTAGTCGATTAATATTTTAAAAATAGCTGTGCCTGAAGAAATTACACTGTAGAGGCTAAATTAAAATTGTATTTGTTTCAAACTAAAGTTATTTCAAGTCAAATAAAAATTTACTTTATTTGAACCGTTTTGAAGCATTTTCACAGTGTCTATTGAAAAAAGTTATAAAAAAAATTAAAAGTACAAAATTATATTCAACACAAAAACTTAAATATTTTTTCGCGAATATGTCACAATATTACTTTAGAAAAATGTACGAAATTATTCCATAACTTAGACTTCGATATCATCTTCCTATTTTACCGGCTTAAATCAACGTGATAGTCTACCTCTGTCTTTGACCAGGGGTGCGGAATTCGCTTAAACAATCACCAGTCTCCCGTGTCATACCCACAATGGCCCATCACCTTCCTACATTCCTATCATCGTTAGAACGACGACGGCAGAGCGGTAGGGTCGACAGCATCTAGATGTAGCGGTAAAGGTGGTCCATTTCGTAGGTGAGTTTTGAATTAAAGCACGGCGTGTAAATATATACGGTCTGCGGTCAGGTCTACGCCCTGACGTCTAAACACTCTGACGATGAGGTGGAGGCTATGTATGAGGACGTCAGTAGAGCCATACATTCCTCCAAAACCCACTACACCGTTGTCATGGGGGACTTTAACGCAAAACTGGGCATGCGAGAGGCGGACGAGACGAAAGTGGGGCAATTTGGAGTTGGAAATCGGAATCCCAGAGGTCAGATGCTAATGGATTTCATGGAAAAGGAAGGACTCTTTGCGATGAATTCTTTTTTCAAGAAACCATTGCACCGCAAGTGGACCTGGCTCAGCCCGATGGTCAGACCAAAAACGAGATAGACTTCATAATGTCAACGAGAAGGCAAGTGTTCAACGATGTCTCCGTGATCCATGCGGTTAAAACCGGGAGTGATCACCGTATTGTTAGAGGCATCTTGAACCTCAACATTAGGCTCGAACGCTCTCGACTTATGAAGTCTACGCTCCGTCCAGCGTCAACACAACTCCAAAACCCCGAGAGCTTTCAGATCGAACTACAAAACCGCTTCGAATGCCTCGGTGAATGCGTAGATGTGGACGACTACAACAACAGGTTTGTGAAAACTCTCCAAACGGAAGGGTCTAAGTTCTACAAAACCCTCCGTTCAAAAGGACAGAAGAAGATCTCCGGTCCCACCCGCCGGCTAATGGAAGAAAGACGGGAGGTGATCTTAAAATCCCCTGATGACGCTTCGCGTATCAGATGCCTTATCAGACAAATCTCAAAGTCTCTGACTCGCGATATACGCCAATTTAATACAAATTGTATTAAAGAGGCTATCGAGCGGAACAAAGGCTCCAAAGTGTTCGCACGAGAATTGTCTGTTGGACAAAGTCTACTTGCGAAGCTGAAGACTGGGGATGGTAGGATCGTCACTTCCAAGCCCGAGCTTTTGGGTGAGATCGAGAAATTCTACGGAGAGTTATACACATCAACACACGCACCTGTTGTAAGCCTGGCTAATGACCCTAGAGCCAGACTAACCCGACACTACACCGACGATATCCCGGACGTCAGCCTGTACGAGATTGGTATGGCCCTGAAACAGCTCAAGAACGATAAGGCAGCTGGAGATGATGGAATTACGGCTGAGCTTCTGAAAGCGGGTGGCAAACCGGTTCTTAAAGCGCTTCAGAAGCTATTTAATTCCGTCATTCTTAAAGGCGAAACGCTTAAGGCGTGGCACAGGAGCGTGGTGGTTTTGTTTTTCAAAAAAGGTGACAATACCCTCCTGAAAAACTACAGACCGATATCCCTCCTGAGCCACGTCTACAAGCTGTTTTCTAGGGTCATCACGAATCGTCTCGCTCGCAGGTTCGACGACTTCCAGCCTCCCGAACAAGCAGGCTTCCGAAAAGGCTTTAGTACCATAGACCACATTCATATGCTGCGGCAAGTTATACAGAAGTCCGAGGAGTATAACAAACCACTATGCTTGGCGTTTGTGGACTATGAGAAGGCCTTCGATTTGATTGAGACTTGGGCGGTGCTACAGTCTCTCCAGCGGTGCCAAATTGACCATCGATACATTGAGGTGATAAAGTGTTTGTACAAAAACGCCACCATGTCAGTCCGTCTCCAGGATCAGGACTCGAAACCGATCCAACTGCAGCGTGGAGTGAGACAAGGAGATGTCATATCTCCTAAATTGTTCACTGCTGCGTTGGAAGATGTTTTCAAGCTCCTGGACTGGAAAGGACTTGGCATCAACATCAACGGCGAGTACATCATTAATCTCCGTTTCACAGATGATATTGTGGTCATGGCTAAGACCCTGGAAGACTTGGGCAAAATGCTCAATGACCTCAGCAGAGCTTCCCAACAAGTGGGTCTAAAAATGAATATGGATAAAACGAAGATCATGTCGAACTCTCATGTCGCACCCACTCCAATTGTAGTTGGTTGCTCTGCACTCGAAATTGTTGACGAGTATGTATACCTGGGACAAACAGTCCAACTAGGTAGGTCCAACTTCGAGAAAGAGGTGTCTCGGCGAATCCAGCTCGGTTGGGCAGCGTTCGGGAAGCTACGCTACATCTTCTCGTCGTCCAAGATACCACAGTGTCTCAAGACTAAAGTCTTGGACCAGTGTGTGTTGCCAGTGATGACTTACGGAACTGAAACGTGGTCGCTCACAATGGGCCTCATACGAAGGCTCAGAGTCACACAAAGGGCAATGGAAAGAGCTATGTTAGGAGTTTCTCTGCGTGATCGGAAATGAGGAAATCCGCAGAAGAACCAAAGTCACCGACATAGCTCTGCGAGTCGCTAAACTTAAGTGGCAGTGGGCAGGGCACATTGCTCGTAGAACCGATGGCCGATGGGACAGTAAGGTTCTGGAGTGACGGCCACGTACTGGAAGACGCAGCGTAGGGAGGCCCCCAACAAGGTGGACCGATGACCTGGTGAAGGTTGCGGGAAGCCGATGGATGCGGGCAGCACAAGACCGGTCATCGTGGAAAGCCTTAGGGGGGATATCCTCTATAGGCTGAGGAAGAAGAAGAAGTGTAAATATACCCCCAATCTTGACAATCACAATTTAAATAGGCAAACCGACAGTTTCGGTGCGAAGAAATGCCTTGCTCCGCGTCTCTATGCAAAGTGCCCGTTCGACGAACCCCACTTTCCAAAGCGACGCTATCCATGTGCCGCCATCACAAAATAACGTCACAAGCGTTTGCCCTCTCTACTACGTAAATCAAATGAGCAACTTTTCTTCAAATAATTTCGACGAACCACGACATATATAAATACTAGCTTACCGCCCGCGGCTTCGCCCGCGTGGAATTCGGTTATATCGCGCTTTTTAAATTTCCCTCGGAAATATGAAATTTTCTGGGATATAAAGTAG
The DNA here is from genome assembly GCA_017933935.1 of Sesamia nonagrioides. Lineage (NCBI taxonomy): Eukaryota > Metazoa > Arthropoda > Insecta > Lepidoptera > Noctuidae > Sesamia > Sesamia nonagrioides. The sequence continues at coordinate 6,953 of JADWQK010002246.1, forward strand.
CCTTTATCCTTTCTCAGAGTCTAAAAATTGTCTGTGCCAAATTTCACCAAAATCGGTTGAGAGGTTTAAGTGGGAAAGCGTAACAGACAGACAGGCAGAGTTACTTTCGCATTTATAATATTAGTATGGATTATGATTTCATCACTTCTTGCTTTCGCTTTTTTCAATCGACCATATTGGTATAAGCTTTTAATCTTACCAAAAGCAATTTTACACTAGTAAAAGTTGCAAGTCAGTGAGTAAATGACACGAAACTCCAAACGTCAGACTTTTGGATTCTTGATTACACTTAATGACGCCGATTACACATAATGGCGCCGATTACACATAATGGCGCATTACACATACGGCGCCGATTACATAATGGCGCTGATTACACATAATGGCGCTGATTACATGATGGCGCCGATTACCATAATGGCGCCGATTACATGATTACACATAATGGCGCCGATTACACATAATGGCGCCGATTACACATAATGGCGCCGATTACACATAATGGCGCCGATTACACATAATGGCGCCGATTTTCTTATTCACAAACTAAACTAATTTTAAGTTAAGTGCATCTTTTTATTTCTATTTCATTAAGAAAATGGTAGAAGATAAGTAATCATCATCATCATCATCAGCCTTTTATCGTCCCACTGCTGGGCACAGGTCTCCTCTCATACAGAGAAGGATAAGTAATATATTAGTTTAATCCTGTCAAATTAAGATACTCCATAGACAGTTGAGACGCGATTATAAACATGGCGACCAAAGTATGTCAATTTACCTCATCATCATCAGCTTCTACTAGTCCACTGCTGGACATAGGCCTCTTCCATGGCACGCCAAGATGCTCGATCCTGAGCAGTTCTCCTCCAGCCACTACCAGTTACCTTTTTAATGTCGTCGCTCCATCTCGCCCAAGGGCGTCCTACACTACGTTTGCCAAGTTACCTTAGGAGTGCACTAATTTTACAGGTCTAAACTAACATTTTATCTTCAGTCCTTTTCGTAATGAAATGGGAAGAAAAAGATGGCCTGAACTTAAATTTAATTTAGTTTGTGAGTAAGGGAATCGGGGCCATAGACTATCAAAGATCTCAATGTGCTTTCTAAGGCGTCTTCTCGATGATCACCCAACCATGGACTGACCTTGCCCCTCGAATCTTGCGGGCAGCGGGGCGGCGGCGGCAGCGGCGCGGGGGCCGAGCGGGCATCTAAGACCCGTTCTCGAAACTAGCGGGCAGATCGCGATTGTGTCGACGAGATATTTGTTTTTATTCGCGAAAGAAATGTCTGAACAATGGCGGTAACATATTTTTTGATTCAAATTTACTTCTAACACTCGATCACCGCTCGCCGCCCGCCTGCTGCCCGCAAGATTAGAGCGCGAGAAGTACTCTGCTCGCTGCCCGCTACCGCCCCGCTACCGCGCCGCTGTTTTCGAGAACCGGTCCGTTTGATTTACGCATAAGATCCTGCCGCTCACTCGCCGCCGCCGCCCCGCTGCCCGGATTCTAGGCAGAGACCTAACCGTTGACTTAAGCTACACAGAGGGCAATGGAAAGAGCTATGCTCTGAGTTTCTCTGCGTGATCAAATCAGAAATGAGGAGATCCGCAGAAGAACAAAAGCCACCGACATAGCTCTTCGATCCGCTAAACTTAAGTGGCAGTAGGCAGGGCACATTGCTCGTAGAACCGATGGCCGATGGGGCAGTAAGATTCTGGAATGGCGGCCACGTATTGGAAGCCATCATTGATCAACTTAAATTCAGGTATGAGTCCCAATCCTCAAATTTATACCAAAACTTAGAACACGTCCACCCTTCATTTCCACCATCACACACCGTCAAACACATAGATTGGATCTGATAATGAACGGATTGAATGACAAAGGAATGATTGACAAAATTAATTAATCCTTCACTCATTCTTCCATTCAGTTAGTGTATTGAGCGTAAGAGGCGTTCAATACACTCACGAATGGAAGAATCAACGGAATGAATCGAACGAAAGCAGCCGTTATTTATTTACAAAATTGCTTACTAATTAATGAAATACCGATTTTTGTTTTGGGTTTTATCCATATGGAAGCGTTTGATATAGGGTGTGTTATATCTTTAGGGATATACTGGTGCCAATCAAAGTAAAACTTCCATAAAATGTGAATTACAATTTTAATAAAAAAAGGTTGTTGCTAGTACAGAGGTTCTGAGGTAAGTGGGGGTAGGATGCTAAGGTAGCCTTATTTATATTAACAAAAGCGCCGGTAGAATGCTAGATGCAAAACACATTAGGAGGTGTTATTAAAATAATTGTAGGCGTTAAGCCTAAACATATTCCCGGGGGTTGAAATTGATTTCAATTTCAACAATCGTTGAGCTCTTCGTTCGTGGGAAGCTTGCAGAGACGAACTAGAGAACGCCGTACGCTGCCTCTGGTTGTGAGGACGTCTGCTACTCGGGCTATTCCATCGGGCCCGTTGATGAGGCGAAGGACGCGGCCAAGCTTCCATGCAAGTGGGGGGGCGCTGTCATCTGCTAAGAGTACCATGTTGCCAACGTCCAGTCTTGATGCATTTTGTCGCCACTTCGTACGTTGCTGCAGCTCGGATAGGTATTCCTTCTGCCATCTTTTCCAAAAGTGGCTCCGGATTGTCTCAAGACGCTCATAGCGACTCATCTGACTCTCCTTGGTATCTGCCAGATTTGGGGTTGGCAGAGCTGCCAACGGCCTCCCAATGATGAAGTGCCCTGGGGAGAGGGAAAGGAAGTCATCAGGACTGGATGAGAGGGGGCACAAGGGACGGCTATTGAGAATGGCCTCCACTTGTGCAAACAAAGTCGAAAGTTCTTCGAACGTTAAGTGGCTGTCTCCTACGACACGCCTTAAAAAATATTTAGCTGATTTCACCCCAGCCTCCCAAATGCCACCGAAATGAGGAGTGTAAGCCGGAATGAAGTTAAATTCTATTGATTGCTGAGTTGCAAAATCAGACAAAGATTCGTGGTTGCCCTTTAAAAACATCATTATTTCTTTAGCGGCCGCCACGAAGTTAGTTCCGTTGTCGCTGAATATTTCCTTTGGTTTGCCCCGGCGAGCGATAAAGCGTCTGAGTGTCATTATAAAGGCTTCCTTAGTTAAATCGCTGACTGCTTCGAGGTGAATGCACTTATAGCGCAAACATACAAACAGGCACAAATAACATTTAATTACGCGGCAACCGCGGCCTTTTCGATTTACTATATAAAAGGGGCCAGCAAAGTCTAAACCAACGGACAAAAACGGATAGTCTGGGGTTATACGTTGAGGTGGTAAGTTGCCCATCTTGGGTTGCAACGTCTCACCGCGTACTCTCCTGCATCGTACGCAGTTGTTTACTACGCGTCTCGCGAGATGTCTGCCATTAATTGGCCAGACTCGTTCCCTAACAGACGCGAGCAACAACTGTGGACCGGCATGTAAATTAATTATATGTACCCTTTCAAAGTATAATTTAGTCAATCTATGGGACGCGTGAAGTAAAATAGGATGCTTTTTTTCATATGAATACGCGGACGCATCTATTCTTCCACCGACACGAATTAATTTGTGTTCATCTAAAAACGGCGACAAAGATAATATTTTATTCTTATTGTCTAATGGTTTGCCGTCGAGTAAACATCTGTGTTCAATAGGGAACGTTTGACCTTGAGCCATAACGCATAGCGAGTAGAATGACTCACGCAGCTCGTTAACGGACAATGTACCTATGCGCTTATTATGTTTATTTTTCAAGTTATGAATGAATCTGCGAACGTAAGCAAATGATCTTTGCAATTTAGTAAAAGCAGTTAGCATAATTTTGGGTACTATCACCACTAGGCTTAGTATGCCCAGAGGGTCAAGTATTTTGAATGCGTTTGACTTATATATAAATCGTTTAGTTATGATTTGATGATCACTATAATGTAAAAAATCCTTTATAGGCAAATGCAATGTATCGTTAGAAGGGGTCCAGCCCAATCCTAGCGTACTTGACGACTCGCTAAAGGTTAAATTATCTTTTTCATTTACAACGATATTATTAAATATAGAAGAACAATTTGTTTTAAATTTTCTTAAATTAAAGCATGCTGACCGTAGCGCTTCACAAACAGCCTTTTGTATGTATATTAATTGTTGTGAATCGTTCGAACCTGTTATCAAATCATCAACGTAAGTATCAACGGAACCATCGAATACTACACGAAGCTTAGTAGATTCGCTTTCTTGTTTTAAGAGGGCGTGATGGCAGAGGTAATAACTTGGACTCATCCCGTTATGTAATAAATGGTTTTTTAGCAAAGTTAAATGACCTATTTCTGCGTATTCTTTTATAAACTTTGTATATTCTAGCTTTAATGTAATGTTTCGTTTGAAACGTTTTTCAGTATTAATGAAACGTTTCCTAGCTAGTTTGTAACTATCGCCTAAGGAATCGGCAGTATCTTTTAATGGTAATTTTACACAAAATCTACCTGTACTGGTTCTTGTTGTGTGTGTGAGAAAATGTGTTTCGCACTCATTTTCACTCTTATTAGCCCTATTGAGAATTTCTTCCAGATCCCAAAACCTTGATAACATTTTTTCTATGTTATCGTCACTATTCGTGTAACTAGAAATCACACTATGGTTGCAGTGTACGTCCTTCCGCTGCGCCACTGAATACATTGAATACATGGGACCGGAGACTAACCAACCCAATTTTGAGCTTCTTAACTTAGGCTTATTTACACCCAATGTAAGCTGTTTATTGCCTAAAATGTCCCAAAATAAGTCAGCACCTATTAAAACATCTACGTCAGCCGGTTGATGAAACATGGGGTCAGCCAGCTGAATATTTTTAGGGAACTTTAATAAACCGATATCAATGGGTGTTTTCGGCAATCGACCCGTTAATTCCTTTAGAATAAGGCAGGAACAGCTTATGTTGAATTTATTGTGCAACGATTGTAATTTAATATTACAACTTTCAGAAACATTGTTTGTTGATGTGTTGCCTATACCGATGACCTTTAGAGTGTCAATGGGATGAGACAATAAGTTTAATCTGGTCTTTAGGGACTCAGTAATAAACGAAGACTGACTGCCACAATCTAATAAAGCACGAACTTTGACCTTTTGCTGGCCAAATGGATTCAATACCTCTACTATGGCAGTCGACAATATGATTTGACTCACATTTTTATCGCAAAAATTTGTTACTATCTCGACTGGTTCTTGAACCGTCGCGAGTTGGTTTGCCGAGGTGGCAGGACGGTGCAACAATGTATTGTGCCTCTCATTGCAGTCAGGCTCTTGGCATGACCTAAATCGACAGTCCTTTACGGAATGGCCCTGTCTTAAACAATTTAGGCACAGTTTATATCTTGTCACATCCGACATTCTTTCGTCGATACTTTTAGACGTGAAGGTTGGACAATCATAGATCCTATGACGTTCGTCGCAAACAATGCAAGAAAACCCTTTCGGAATTTTATGCTTATTATTGTTGTCTGTGCTCGCGAAAGACTTAATTATATTATTTTGGCCCTTTTTTTGGCTGTGATTATCTTTTTGTTGACTTGGGCCTGGACGTTCATTAGTCTTCGAAGACATGATGCTGTCAGAATTATTATAATTGCGGTTGATAGCCTCGAGAACATTTGCGCGGTTTGTAATAAATTTACAGCATTGGTCTAAGGTGGGAGACTCGCTGGCTAAACTGTTGCGATGCTCCTCCCACTTTAACAAGGTTTGACTATCTAGCTTAGCTGACAAAAGGAATATTATCAACACATCCCAATTATCCGTTGGTTGTCCCAGGCTGGCCACCGCACGTAAGTTCTTAGTGATATGATCAACTAGATATCTTAAAGATTTTTCTGAATCGCGAGGAAGTGGCTTTATATTTAGCAATGAATTAAGGTGATGATTTATTAATATTCTATTATTGTTATAGCGTTGACACAGCAACTTCCAAGCTTCAGTATAATTCTTAGCGGAAATTTCAAGATTAGAAATTATTCTGGCCGCGCTGCCTTCCAAATAAGAATTTAGATAATAAAATTTATTTATTTCAGAAATACGGTCGTTGTTATGAATTAAATTTTCGAAGGTATCTCTAAATTCTAACCAACGAAAATATTCACCGTTAAATTTAGCGATTTGAATCTGTGGGAGTCTTAATCCTATGTTATGATGATCAGCCGCACAACATGAAGAATTGTGAAAGGAGTTGAGTCTTTGTCCCGACTCATTTTTGCGAGAAAACATTTCCAAATAATTTTTAGCAGCAGCCATGTTAATAATGATATCATTTTCAATACTGTCGCGCTCATCAATTTCAGCCGCAATATTATCGGGATTTAGAACCTCTATATCATTCTGCAACTCATCAACCCTGACGGATAATGCCTCAAATTTGCTTAGTTTCAACTTTAATTCCGTTAATTGAATGTCACTTAACTCATCCTCTTTGGAAATACTGCATAGATAATTTTTAAATTTAGTAATTTGTCCCTTAGCGGACACTCTTTTTGTTATTAGTTCCTTATAGCGCTGCTTATTCGCTTCCATTGTGAACAAATAGGCAAACAACGGTTAATTTACGGATACCGCCAAGAGTGAGTCTGTGACATAAAACAGAGGAAATAATAAATGGAATTGGCTCACGTTCCTCGTCTCGGTGTCACTTGCCAGCTAGGAAGCCAGAATGTCGCGATCAGCTGATCGCCAATCGCTCAGACAGGAATTCGGCCAACAGCTGGCAGCTGGTAGGCACCGCTTCAGCAGAGAAGGGCGCTCGGAGCTTGTAGGTCGAACTGAAATAGTCGGCAACCTATGCTAAATACGTGATAAAACACTCGATCACAACTCGAGCGAGTAGGTACCTATTGGTATGAGAAACTAAGGACTTACAATGGAGCAACAGATAAGTTAAACTTTCAATGACGTGATTTAATTGGGTAATAAAATGAGAAAAAAAATTATTTAGTAGCGATAATCGCTGCAATTAAAAGGACTTTTGCAAATAATTATCTGAATTCTCAACAAATTCATTGGAGGTAGAAGGAAAAATTGTATGATGCAATTCGATTTTATGGAAAATTTCGGCAATAGTGCTCGAAATTGCTTCAATTTACACAAATGGATTACCAAACTCAAATTTAATAGGAATGTAAGGATGGATATTGGGTATTTTACGGATCTTCAACGAAGGAAAGGCACTTAACTTGAGATGACCTTGACACTCGGCTCGATGTGATGCTTTAGCGGCGCCACTGCTCGAATCCTGGCTCCTGTTGTAGTCCAGGCGACAGTCCACCAATCTCTGGAACCCGTGGATGTAGTTCTTCCACTGCAGGGCTTCCACTCGTGGTGTTCTTGTCTCCGCGTGCTCGATCGAAGAAGTCCGTAGTTTTATTTATATACTTTCGCGGATTACTTTTATATATTTTTAGTTCCCCTCATGGGTCACCATGTTATATCTTTAGGGATATACTGGTGCCAATCAAAGTAAAACTTCCATAAAATGCGAATTACAATTTTAATAAAAAAAAGTTGTTGCTAGTACAGAGGTTCTGAGGTAAGTGGGGGTAGGATGCTAAGGTAGCCTTATTTATATTTACAAAGCGCCGGTAGAATGCTAGATGCAAAACACATTAGGAGGTGTTATTAAAATAATTGTAGGCGTTAAGCCTAAACAGGGTGTGAAGTTCATCCATACCCATAGAAAAGGGAAGATCCTTCGACAGACGAGTGTTATGTTTGATACGTTATTTATGCTAGTTTCAAGTCAAAATCAGCTACTTTTGTAGTAAACTCTACTTGCGAGATGTAGGATTTTATATGACTTCAGTATAATACATTGTTTGCATGTGGCGTGGTAGATATCGCTACATACCTTTATAGCGGTGCCTACAACGCAACATGCGAACAACGCGTCATACTGGCGTCACGCGAATCCTGCATCTCGCAATCAGAGTTTTCTGTGCAACTAGCACGCATACAAGCTCGCGACATCAACCGGCAGGCAAGTGGTCCGTCAGACACCAGTATGGTCGGAGGATCCTCCCTTTTCTATGGAGGATGAGTGAGCTACCACGGCTGCTCCTCATACCTCCACACTGGTGACCCTGACGTGATTCCGACCCGATCGGAGGGAGTAATGTAGCGGTGCCTACAACGCAACATGCGAACAACGCGTCATACTGACGTCACGCGAATCCTACATCTCGCAATCAGAGTTTTCTGTGCAACTAGCACGCATACAAGCTCGCGACATCAACCGGCAGGCAAGTGGTCCGTCAAACAACCAGTATGGTCGGAGGATCCTCCCTTTTCTATGGAGGATGAGTGAGCTTTACACGCTGCTCCTCATACCTCCACACCTTTAAAATGATAGATAGATCATCATCATCATCACCATCAACCTTTTATCGTCCCACTGCTGTGCACAGGTCTTCTCTCATACAGAGAAGGATTGAGCGTTAAAACCACGCTAGCGCCATGCGGGTTGTTGTTTCCAGTTGTTACTACTCCATAAAATCCAGGTTTCCTTAAGACGTTTTCCTTTACCTTCTAATCAATCATTAGTGTCCAAGATTTACTTAGAAAGTACCTACATAAAACTTACATCGTTACTTGCCTGACCTGGGATCGAACCTGCACACTCATACTTGAGAGGCTAGTGTTCTAATCCCAGATAGACAGATGATTACCTCAAAATATAGCTTCGATGGATTCCTCTGCATCGCTGTCGACTGGTAATATACCGAAGAGACTGCCAACATTGCCTTGCTATATGGCCTCTGGCCAAGGTAAAAGCTAGCCTTACGGTCACTGAAATTGTTCGCCGCAAAATTAGCCATTTCGAGATTTAATTGAATGTTTGATGAGCACTCGAACATCACGGCCGTAGTGTGTCAACCCCAAACAACTCTAAAACAGTTTAAAACAATCAGCAGGGTAATTGTTTAATAAACTATCAGTAGCAATGGGTTTTTTTTGACATTTCAAAAACATACTCTGCGTTGTTCACGTTGTTGAGTAGACACATTTTTTGAATGTATGGAGCAATGTATTAGCAATAAGCTTTAAATTGATAGTGATAATTGGGTTACATAATTGCGGGTTCGATCCCCGCACAGTGCAAGTATTTTGTATGCATGAATATGAATATTTGCATTCGGTCTGGTCGTGCCTCGGAAAGCACGTGTTGCGTTGGTCCCGGTTGCCACGAATATCTAGTGGCAGTCGTTACGGGCTGTTGGAGCCCTCAAAAGTCCAATAATTGGTGTGACTACACAGCTTGAAGTCGCCGTCGGGTTGTGGAGGTCAGACGGCAGCCGTTTCACTTGAAAATAACGGAAGTTTCGCCAAAAAGCATCAGCAATTGGTTTTAAATGATTCCAATCGTTTGCAACAATGCAATACGCAACTGAAATGATGGATGGCATAGTGTGTTTAAAAATACTCTTTGCGAACTCACTAAAGTGACATGTCCTTAAACAATATGGAAAGAAAACCCTGCCTGATCCGTGAAGGTATTATTAGGTATCGATGATTTTATTAAAGCCTTACAAAGCCGGGCTAAACTTAAAAAAATACCCCTAAAAAATAAATATTATTTCGCAAAAAGAGGTAACTTAAAACATGTGCGGTAGGCCATCCGTGTGGCTGATCGCTATTCGCTCAGAATTATACCGTCAAAAAAATAATGTTGCCTCTTTAAAAATTACCAAATTTTTGGGGAAGTTGAATTAATTTGCGGAAAAAAAGATTATTTCAAAATTCACTAGTATTGTTACTATGATGATTATGTAAAATTTCATATGTTATTTGGTCATGTGTTTACCTAACCTTTACTATCCTTACGGGTCGGACACAGGGCTTTCTTTAACATATTGTTTAAAGCCTCGTATATAGAGAAGTTGTTTACCGGTTATATATACCGAAGCTACTTGATAATTAGAAACTTGTCTGTTATAAGTGGACTCTCTTGATGAAAGTTATCAGTTCATAACAACCACAAACTATTATTAGATCGGCTCCTTAATCTAAAATACGTTATAAACAGAATATGCGCTCGAACGTCGAAACACGTATGGCCTCTAGCGTCACCCCTGCTCAGGAAATTAACTGACGGAAATCGATCAGCCGACATGCTTATGGTTTGGCTGGACTACTTGAGGAAAGTAATAACTAAAATTGGTGACGTTGGACGATATTAAGCGGCTAAGAATAAGTAAGGTTTTTTTTAGTATTGGCCCATAATTAGGAATTTCTCCCAGTATCGTGATACGTTTACAAACATTGAAACCTTCACGGAAATCAAACCTTACGACACCCAGCGCAGCAATCAATTGCTTAGCCACTGCATTCAAGCGTGTCGCCACTGCACCAACTGTGTCGTCATTTATAATAAGAGTTCACTATTTCACCTAAATAATAATCAATTTAGTTTCAACGTTAATTAAGTCTGAGCAGCCATAGAATAAAGAGAGGGAAGTAGGTTATAGAATAAAGAGAGGGAAGTAGGTTATCTCCGACCCAATCCGCGATTTAATTGCCTACTGTCTTAGGGTTGTCACGTTTAGCTAAATTTTAATTCAGTGTCTATAAATTGGCAAAGGTCGAAAAGTTGACGACTGTTCGCGCTTCGTCGGATTCGGTTGTCACCGAAACCGCTAACAAATATTTATAGACTAAGAGCTTATATTTAAATTATTTGCTTAGTATTTAGTATAGGTACATATAGTCATATACTGGTCAGTTTTTTTCATCATTTATTTAGTGATTTATTAGTAGTTTTGTACACATAAAGGACCATATTTATTTTTATTTTTAATACATCTACCTACTTAGTTTCAACAGTGTAGTCCTAATAGTTTCGGAATAAAATGGCTGTGACACACGGACAGACAGTCAGACAGATAGACAGACAGACAGACAAACGAACAGACAGACAGACGGACGGACGGACAGACAGACAGACAGACAGAACGAATTTATAAGGGTTCCGTTTTTTGCTCTTTAGCTTCAGAACCCTAAAAATCGTAAAACAACATAAAAATACTAACAACTGCCTCTTTGACTAATCATTTCTGTTGTTAAGATCTGAACATTATTTATCTGATTCACAAATAGTCAATTAGGTACTTACTTATTTTTAATAACGATTTTATAACTGTAAGTAGGTAGTTACTATACCTACCTACAATAGGTACTGAGAAATCGGCATAACTAAATGTAAACAAAGCAGTAGCGCTGGCGGCAAATCAACTGACAGATCAAAAGTACCTTTAATCATTGATTTGTGTGAATAATAAATTCTAGTACGAAAACAGGCCTACCTACTTCCCCTGTCTGATAGAAAACTAATACTTACAACAAGAAATAAGTAAGTTCCTAGGTAGATACCTATCTCATCATTAAGTAAAAATTATAATGCTAAAATAATAAGTGACTTGCTTACCTTTCCTGCTCAGTAGGTAATCTGAACAGAGACAATTCTGAAATCGTTGAATTATTAAGACACCCAAACAAACAACAATACGTTCTCCTGCGATAATCACACATTGTTCTTTAATTTAGCTACGTAATATTCTGTAATCTGTGATTTAGCGAATGTGCCGAAAAGCCGTGGCCCGTGACGCGCGAACCTCGTTCGGTGCTAGCCGCGACTAGCGCAGTGATAGGCACTCTAATATTGTGTTAGGTGTGCGTGCGGCGACGCATAGATACGATGGCGCACACATACAAGCCGCGCGCGGTCCGTTTGTATGAAGATAACCTACTTCCTCTCTTTATTCTATGGAGCAGCTGTTGTGTTAAGATGTGTACCGGGTACGATGCGCCGAATGTTGTTGTGTCGGGGGTTTGGCCGTGGAGGGTCTCCAGATCAATGTCCCTTTGGCGCAGCATCACTGGTCGCGATGTTGTGTTTAACATTGCATTACCTCGCTCAACTACCGTCTTTTATCCTATTCACTCAGTTATTTTTTTTGAATGATTAAGCTCTTGTTTAACTAGCGCGCTTTACTATCAGCGATTGCATTACTGCTTACCATTATAATTATATTATATTTTATTATTAAATGATTTAATGTTGTAGCGTATACTGTACTTTATTAAGTAGGAATTAAAGTTATTTTTTATGAAAAGTCTACAGTAGAACTTTAATGAGAAATAAAAATAATTAAGAATGCACAACTGCACAACCAAAAAAGAAGAATCATTTACATTATTTTGAATTCCTTAGTGCAACCACAAGTCCCTCTATAACGTATACTAAACTTGTATTTGAAATCTTTAGTCATGATCTTGTGCAAAAAGCTATATAATATTGTAAATCCACTAGGAGGGATTACTAAAGCGCCTTAAATCTTTACTATAGCAACTAAGAACGTTGCTATAGAAAAGATTTAATACGCTCTATTAATAACGTTCTGACAATAAATGTTCGTTCTTAAACTCATAATAGACTTGGACAATTGGACGTGCTGAAAGGAATCTCAATACAAAATGATTTAAAGGTCAATTTATCTTAGACATTGTTATTTTTATATCAACAAAATCTCATGAAAAAAACAGACGAAAATACACTCTCTACACAAAAGCTTAAATCAAGCGAGGGGAGTTTCTTAACTTTCATTGAAAATTTCTATTTGAGTTCTATTAATCAAATTTGAGCTTTCAGTGTCCGCTGAAAAGGTTTAATTTTATTCAGTTGACAATCTGAAAGCTTTGCAAATGATTGTTACTTTTGTCAGCAAGGAATAGAAGACAGTTAATTGTGATTGAGATGACAATGGAGCAAACTTGATTTCAGATTGAGAGAGATGAGTTTTTAAAAAGGGAGAATGGAAGAATTGTGTGGGTAGCAAATGATACTGGGAATATTAGGAAGGAGGGTCGCAGTAATAAAGGTTACATTTATTTAAACTCCGTTTTTAGGGTTCTGTTCTCCAACAGGACCGTCTTACTAAGGCGTGTCGTTTACACGTGATAAATCCGAGCCGGCGTCAAGGCACAAGCACAGAAGCGGAGCTCTACTTCTACGTTTTCTTTAGGAATAAATGGCAATGCGCTCATATATTAGGCGATTAATACAAGGCCCTGCGCACCGTCGCGGTCGCATTGACCACTAATAAATCCGTAAATGCCTAACACGCATACACCGGCAGACCGCGCGGACGAGCGGGACTCTCGTCGCCGCTGCCCCGGCGCGCTGCCGTCCGCGCGGTGAGCGGCGCCTTACACACGGAACGCCGCATAGCCGCGCGGATCATCGTGGGTGCAGGATAAAGATGATCAGAAGATTCTTGCCAGTCTCTATGAACAAACTGGTGAAAACCGTGTTAAATCCATCCACATGGACAGGCGCGTAAACCGCCTTACCGCGAGGAGCACCGCTACGAAATCCGCTTTGACCATCGCTGCCCTCCGCGGCGGTACGTGGTGCCGTGTGTTAATCGCCTTAGAGTCGCAGCACATGCATGTAGAAGACATGCGACGCGACTCTACAGCCATATTTGCATTATTTTTGGGTGCAAACGTATTTACATTGTTAAAATATATATAGAAAACTATTTCCGCAGCGCTTCGACTTAACAGTGACCAATACTCCTTCGACAACACTATCTGTCAGTCTGTCTGTTACCAGGCAAAATTGGCAAAATGCAACTATCTTACTTTAACGGTTCATGACATTCATTGAACTGTAATAGATAGACAGTTAAAATTTTCACAAACAATGCCGCTATAACAAGAAATAAAAAAAACAATACTTTTTTATTGTACGGAACCCTTCGTGCGCGATCCAGACTCGTACTTGGCCAGGTATTTTATTAAAAATTAGCTTAAATTACAATTATGGTGTAAATAAGGCCTTTTTGAAAATCTCTTAAAAGCTTTTCTAGGTTATTTTGGTTACAATGGTATCTTCAAAGAATCATTGCTAATTTAATCAACCTTTGTTAAATGTTAATGGCTTAAACGTTAGGGGAGCCCACGAAATTCAAATTTTCATAAATTTTTCACAATCAGCCTATAGAGGTCCACTGCTGGACAAAGCCTCAAGGCTTTCTTTGCTTTGGGGGGGTTTGCCACAAACCCCACGCAGGATCGCAGTAATTTGATATTCCACAGGAGAAGCGCTGCTGCCCGCTTCCCTGGTGAGAGTTCCCTTAGTCACCTCTTACGACACCCACGGGAGGATATGGGGTGGTACTATTCTAAACCCGGTAACCACACGGGAAAATCAGTTCCTTATCAGCCAATCGACTTTGTGAAAATCACACTGTGATAAGTTCGGTTATATGAGCTTAGAGTGAGATGTCAATAGTGTCAATCCCTAGTATTAGTTGGAATGAAGTTCACTTCACACTCATTTCACCTAAATTTTCACGGTGATGCGGTTATAGAATCGCACTGCTGATTGCACGGACGACAGCAGGTCAAACTAACCGGAACTGTCAAATATACCTAATCAAATATGAGCCTTAACTCTTTAGCAATAAAGTTGAAAATCTAATAAAGATTTTTGACAGATTTTAGTAGCTTGATGTGCTGTCGTCTGTATGTTGATCTTATTATGATTTGCGATCGTAACAAATACTTACATATTTATGGACTCATAATCATAATAGTTATCAATACATCTCTCTATGTTCATATTACCTTATTAAATTACAATTCCCTGAAATTATGACATTTGAGACAAACTCAAAGAATTGTATTTTTTATTGTAATGATTGTAATTCTGTAAAATCATATATATTACAATTGTGAATCTCAGCAGACAGCGTAGTGTGCAAATTGCAAACACGTGGAAAGATCTAACTTCGCAAGCTTTCTTATCACCTCCCCCTTAAGCCACCCTTGTCTTTAAAAGAATTAACAAACAAAATGTTTAGCCACGAGAGGTAGTTTACAAGAAAATCCACCAAAACAAAAACATACGAACATTTAGAAAAGATATTACCGTCATTCTCCAACATTCATTTATAACTTCGAGACCATTCTGTAACAAACGTATTTTTACCCCCCTTCCCCCTACTCCAAAATATGAAGACATTAACTTTCAAAACTTCGCGAAGTCTAAACGATGAGACAGTTCAAAACAATTACTAATATTAAAGAATGTCAGAACTTTCATTCATTTACTTCTCACAGAAAATTGAGTCGTAAAAATTAGTGAAAAGTTTCAAACAACACTTTTGGCCAATGACTAATTTATGTCCGGGTTTTCGTTTGGAAGTCTTGAGATTTAACTAAAATGACACGCACATTTTTATGAAACTCCTTCGGGTCCGGATTTACTTATATACATAATGTATAAATCCTTTCTTTGGTATTGTTAGTTGGTTGGTTTGAATCATTGAGCTCCCCAATTTTTGAGTAGAGCTGCATGCTTCTTGACAAAGCCATGCACTGACTGAAAATGTGGACAGGTCCGCTAATTGTTCGTGGTTCAAACAAACACTTCAACATAACAAACTATCACTTCGGTTTCATTTACGCTTGTAGTGATAATTTTGACCCACAACTTGGCATATGGCAGACGTGGTTAGCCCAGCCCCAATAGATAGTGGTGCTTAAAATACTCAAACGACATGGTATCGGTAGAACGTAATGACCGTTTTTAATGACAGGCATTGTCGGTTGCAGTTGCATCTATCGTCGACGCGTGTGTATAAACACTTACCGTTTCTTCTGAGTTTTTGTTTCATTTTACTCGGCTCAATTGCTTAGCTTTGATTTTTTTTAAGCATTAAGCTGTGAAATTCAAGAAGAATCTTTTAAATCCAATTGGTAGTTCCAAAGAATAGAACGTTCAATTTAAAGAACAAACTCCACAGTTTTATTATACCAGGGCCTGTAGTCAATGTAACATCGCTTCGCTACGAAGGGCAGTAGACTTTACGAATATATTGTAAGTGCTACAATAATAAAAAAAAAAAATTTTAGTGAATAGTTTTGTACCTACTTATTGTTTGTTGATGTTGTTAGTAAATAAATTAAACCTAACGAGGAATTCATGTGAAGAACAAAATTAATAATTCAAAAATTCTTTGCACAATTTCCCTTATTATGGCGGAGAAAGTATCCGTCGCCACAGCCCTGAGGACTATAAATCTAAAACATTTTGTAAAACTTAGGAAGTCGTTAAATAGATTTAGCCAAGCTTTAATTAATTATTTTTATGTCATTTAGCGCGGTAGTTTTCTCGACAAGTTTGACAGTTTTCATTCTGTTTTATGTGTCTGAATTGTCGCTTTCTGTTAGGAAGTTCGCAGTAGCAAAATTTTGCCTAAATCAGTAGTAATGGCTGATGTGTAGAAATATGCTGGACATTTAGACCATATAAAAGAAGTTCTGTAGGTTTCCGGAACACAAAACGGCGATATCATGCAATTGAGTAACACGCTAAGAGTGGCAATAGAATTCATTTTGAACAGTTTAACAACATTCACTGCGTTATTTCCATTGTTGAACAAATTTTTCTTCCTATACTATATGTAAAGAAAACCCTGTCCGATCCGTGAAGGTATTGTTAGGTATCGATAACTGATTCTACTAATGCCTACAAAGCCGGGCTAAACTTTAAAAAAAATCCCCCTAAAAAAATAAATATTTTTTCGCAAAAAGAGGTAATTTAAAACATGTGCTGAGCAGTTGTGTTGCGATGTGTGCCTGGTACGATGTACCTAATGTTGTTGTGTCGGGAGTTTGGTCGTGGAGGGTCTCCAGATCATCCTCTGGCGCAGCATCGTTAGTCGTGTTGTTGGGTTAAACATTGCATCACCTCGCTCAACTGCCGTCTTCCGTCCTATTGACTCAGTTTTTTTGAGTGAATAGGCTTAATAAGCTAGTGCGCTTTACCATCAACGATTGTATCACTGCTTACCATCAGGCGGGATTGCAGGCAAGCACTAGTTTATAACTATTAAAAAAATGTGCAGTAGGCCATCCAGGCGCCAGCGACGGGGGGCAGGACACGCGGCACGCAGTCGCATCGCCATTCGCTCAGAATTATACCGTCAAAAATAATGTTGTCACTTTTTTAAAAATTACCAAATTTTGGGGAAGTTGGAATGAATTCGCGGGAAAAAAAGATAATTTCTAAATTCACTAGTATTGTTACTATGATGATTATGTAAAATTTCATATGTTATTTGGTCATGTGTTTACCTAACCTTTACTATCCTTACGGGTCGGACAGGGTTTTCTTAAC
This sequence comes from Sesamia nonagrioides, assembly GCA_017933935.1. Lineage (NCBI taxonomy): Eukaryota > Metazoa > Arthropoda > Insecta > Lepidoptera > Noctuidae > Sesamia > Sesamia nonagrioides. The sequence goes on from JADWQK010002246.1 coordinate 24,190, forward strand.
ATATTGTATATGTTGCAATGCATTAAGAATATCCTTCTCAATGATTAAGATTATGATTGATTGGGAGTAGACCTAAAGTTGGTAGCGATCACAACACATATATGCATTCACTATACATAGTATTGAATAAAGTCATGTGTTTTTTTTTTTAAATGAACAGACTGCTGTGTTGCTGGGGAGTTTGTTCCGCCACTTCTTGCGAAAGAACTAGGAAGTGTCGATGGGTGGGCATTTTGGGGGACTGTCTTATGTAATATTGACGTTCGAAAAGTGCTGATTCTCAGCCTAATTTGAATAAATCACTTTGATTTTGATTTATATAATCTTATTTATGGATCTTTTCTTCTTTTACAGGATAGTCGACGTTGACGCCGGCCTGGCATGACGCGTCAACTACGTCCCGCCTCGCCCCTACACCTCTACTCATCCCTCTACGATCCAACCTTGAACATACTCACTACTGTCCTCTCCCTATCCTTCCTTATACTACCAATAGCCAAGACACAAATGATTTCCACCAACCTAAACAAAAATATCACAAACGAAATTAATCTTAATTATACTAAAGTAGAAGAATATACAACAACACAGAACAAAAATAAAGAAAACGAGCTTATTAATACAGTAAGTAGCAAAAACTACCAAACCTTAATAGACAGATTTAGGAGAAAAGATAATAACACAACAGAAAAACCTAGCATCGGGAATAGCGCAATTGATATCAAAGGAAACTATCAAATAGAAGTTGAATTAGAAGATGAGAATGACAAAAATGGTCTTGACAACAACTCTATGGAAAAACTTCGAGTAGACGATATCACACGAACAAAAATATTCAATGATTTCTCGAAAACAGTTAAAATTTATAAGAACGAAACTAAAATCGATTCTGTTAGTGACACTAATCAAACACAAGACGGTGTTGACGTTAAAGGAAAGGTAGATCTGGAAAATTTAAAGAGGCTCTCCAATGAATCGTTAGGATTTCCCACACAGGCTCCCGCACCCTATCATGTTCCTTCAATTACTGATGTTCACCACACGTCGCGGCCCAGCTTTCTAGATGGTAAGTCAATTTAAACTTTCGGTCTACTACATTACGACTGGATTCTGGGGCTTGCTGAATAATTGAGGGCTTTAGAAGGGTTTTTGAACAATATTGCTTCAAAATCAAAGGTCACGTTCCGGACAAGCTTAGAAGGGTCTTAAGCAATTTTATTTTGATTTAATTTACCTGGTTAAGAGCTTCACTCGTGTTTACTACTTCGTTATATAAACAATTTATCTCTTCAAAAAAAGGGATTAACAGAAATCTTCGAAGAAATCGTGCAATTTCACGAAGGCGAGATAATTAAAAAAAACACTTTTATTTTATTATTACAAACAAATATTTCTTTTCGTTATTTTATTTTTTATGTATCCATTTCTCACAGTTGAGAAAAGACAGTAGAACAGTACAATATAGCTTTATGGACATTAAATTTAAAAAAAAAAAAACATTGTTACAGTACTCAATTATAAAAGTTCAAAACCAAATGAACACAACAATACCCAAATTTCTATCGCTTTTACACAAACAATAAAATTTAATCCAAAAATTTTAAAGCTACAAATGACTTTCATTCAAATGGATAAAACACAATTGGCTATATAAAATATGACCCTTTTATCCAAAATCCGCTCAATATATCTGACCCACGCACTGTGAGTTCTGAAATATAAAGTAGAACAAAGCACGTTTAAAATTGTAAATACACACATCAAAAGTGTCTAGGGATCAAGCATTTTTATGCGGATTTCTTGAGATTGAGATGTGGCTTTGTAATAAATTTATGATTTTATAAATTTATATGGATCCTTTTTGGTGCATTTCATAATTTGAATCAGGAACTGTGAATCAAATTCGAGTAAAAGATGAAAATCAGCTGTCAATATTTTCCCTATAAAAACATACAACGCATTGAAGACATTATTAGTGCTACTGTTTCCCTACTACTGATTAAAACCAACGTTATTATGGAGCGGCGACGTCATTTAAGCAGGGAAGAAATGCTCAGAGCCGTGGGAATGATAGAAGCTGGTTCCCGGCAACGTACTGTGGCTTTAGCTCTGAATACAAGTCAGAGTGTTATCAGTCGACTTTGGACACGTTACCGAAGCACTGGTACCGTGGCTGAGCGCCATGGAGGATGGTATCGCTGCACCACACGGAGACAAGACCGATACATTCAAATCTTAACTCGAAGAGCTCCAACAATAACCGCCATGATGTTAGCCGTGAGGCTTCATCACTCTTCAGGGAACTTAATTAGCGACCAAACAGTCAGAAACCGCTTGCATGAAGTGAACCTTCATTCCCGAAGACCGCTACGGGTACCACCTATAGCAATGCACAATCGTAGGATTCGATATCAATGGGCTCTTGAACACAGAAATTGGGCAGAAGAACAATGGCGTTTCGTGTGCTTTTCTGATGAGTCTCGTTTTGGTATGAGACCGGATACAAGACGTATACGACACTGGAGAACCCCTGGACGCCAACAGCGATTAAAATCCTGCCAGGAAGTCCATCCTTATAGTGGTGGAACCATCATGGTATGGGCGGGTATTTGGATCGGCGGAAGAACTGAGTTGATTTGGATCAGAGGCAACCTCAACGCTCAAATTTATGCTGAAACGATTGTATCAGACGTCATCGTTCCTCTACAAGTGCAAATCGGTCCCTTATTTCAGTTAATGCATGATAATGCACGACCGCACACCGCAAGAGTTGTAAGACAGACTCTCGCCGCAGCTAACATCAATGTCCTGCCCTGGCCTGCTCAGTCGCCAGACTTGAACCCGATTGAGCATGCATGGGATATGCTACAGAGAAGAGCTCTGCCGAATATGGAGGGTATCCAGTCGCAAGAAGACCTTTTTTTGTTGTTGCAACGAACATGGGCGGCCATTCCACAGCGTGATTTGGATGAACTCATTTTGAGTATGCCAAACCGATGTTCTTGTGTTGTTAGTGTTCGCGGTAGAAACACGGATTATTAATTGTTTAAGTTACCCAATAAAATTTTAGAGAAAACTGTTATTTCAGTCTTTTTTTCGAACTTTTGTGTTAGTGGTTCAAATGTCAAATATCCCTTTATTAGGAAAATGGCAAATTTCTTTATTAATGCAAAGGTGACTTGGTTTATCGTTACTGTGACAAACGAAAACACTTTATTTGATGAATCCTTAAAGAAAATTTTAATTAATATCAATCAGGAGAAAAGTTATTGCAAAAATATATGTTGATCCCTAGACACTTTTGATGTGTGTATTTGTCAAAGCTGTATACCCCGAGGGGTTAGATAGTGCGGGGAGCACACCAAAGTTTCGCCAACTACATATGTTAAAGTGCTTATAATAGGATAAATAGTGAAAAACTCTATCGAATTTAGTTGATTTATTTATTTATTAAAAAGTACTACCACATCGCACACATTGATCATTGAAAATAACTTAAAGCATTTAATTTATGGCGGAAAGAAGAAGAAGAAGCCGCAGCGTGGGTAGGCCCCCGACAAGCTGGACCGACGACCTGGTGAAGGTCACGGGAAACCGCTTGATGCGGGAGGTGCAGGACCGGTCATCGTGGAGAACCTTAGGCAGTGTGGCAGTGGACGTCTTTCGGCTGAAAAGATATTGATGATGATTTAATTAATGGCCTAATGCATGTGACATTAACGGCGCACATAACATGGGCAGTCCATCGGCTCGAAGATGGAATACAAAAATGATTAATAAAAAATAATTCTTTTTTATTTAGGTTTTAGATGTCACACATTCTTGAAAACATTCATTAAAAATGTGCCCCTGTGACATATGGACAGGGTAGGATTACTAATCAGAAGAATTCTAGTAGTTGAAAAACATTCAGAATCCAGTCCTAATCTCATAAAAAGGAAAGACAATGTCAATGTCAAAAAATTACCCTTATAGTCTTTGGCACTGGCACCCTATACTACACTCTTTCTTCTTCTTCTTCAGACTATAGAGGTCCACTGCTGGACAAAGGGCTCCCCCAAGGTTTTCCATTACATTGGAGAGGTTTGCCATAAGTGCTGCTGCCCGCTTCCCTAGTAAGAGTTCCCTTAGTCGTCTCTTACGACACCCACGGAAGGATATGGGTTGGTACTATTCTAAGCCCGGTACTACACGAAGGTATACATACTACACTAGCATTAGCGAAATTCTAAAGACACTGATGCTGAATCTCGTTTTCACAAACCTTTTTTTTTAAATAAACTAGTGCTACAGGCTATAGAGGTCTACTGCTAGACAAAGGCCTCCCCCAAATGTTATCACAATGGCCGATATTGCGCTGCCCGCATCCATCGAATAGTTAAGAAAATTTCAAAAATTGCAGCTTTTTTATTTGACGTCGTTTAATAAGATTGGTACATTTATGAAAACAGAACTATAGAAAATACTCTGGAACACTTTACTGCCTCGGGAATCAAACCCTGGAAGTTGTGCCAGCATAAGTACCTGCAAGCACTGGGGTAATAAGGCAAAAAAACTTGATATTTTGTTTGGGAGCGATTTAATACTTGGACAAGAATTGAGAGTTGTTTTTCAAAGAGGTAGCACGTTTAAGCACATTTCAATACATGAGAGAGATGAATTACGAGCAGGAATTTCCAAAAAATACGAGTGAGCAAAGTCCAGAAGCAAAAAGTCTTAAATCTTCGCAAAAATCCTGTTGCATAGCAACTGTCAACACAATACCTACGCTGTTCAGTGTTCACGTTACTCATTCAGAAATACATCTGAGAATATAATCATCTATGTGTATGCTTCCAGTCTGTAACGAAACCAAGACCGGATGAAATCACGCATTATTAAGAGAACATATTGTGAATTTATTGGTCGTTAGAGGTTTCTTTTATCTCTAGCATTTATGGCGAACTGAGAGACGAGAATTACGGCGAAAAGAAGAGAATAAAATCTCTCTCACTAATGTCCAGTAGATCTAATTACCTTTCTTTTATTATAATAAATTTCTGTCATCCAACTATAGAATAGAATAGAATAGTCTTTATTATGTACGCCATATAGATCACAGAACATAAATATAAAATTTTTACAAAGGGTGACACAATGGGCGGTCATATCGCTAACAGCGATCTTTTACAGACAACCTTTGGATGGAATACTAAAGGGATGGAAAGAGAAATAGTGTAGGTAGTCTACAGTGTACTATTTACATAGAGTATACAATAAATATATACGTTAAATGTATCATACTAGTTTAACTAAATATATACATCTAATTAATAAACATCATACAAGAGATTTTACGTAAGCCGTACAAAAAAATCAAAAAATTAAACTATACTAAACACAACAAAAATTTAAAAAAGGAACTTTATATAAAAATAGGTAATACCTTTTTATTACCTTTAAATATGAATCAGAAAGTCCTTTACCAGGTCAAAAGACTCATACCCCAGCATGGTGCTGCGATTAAAATACCTACCCGCGGCGATTTTTTTATTTTTTTTGTAGCACCGAGTAAGTATTTCGATAGGGCCCGCTGTGATGTCACGGGCAATTACATAGGTACAGTAATAAAAAACAGCCACCGAGGCGCGGGTTCGATCCCCGCGCATTGCAAATATTTGTATGCATGAATATGAGTATTTACACTGGTCTGGTCGTGCCTCGGAAAGTACGTTAAGCCGTTGGTCCCGGTTGCCATACGAACATCTAATGGCAGTCGTTACTGGAGCTGGTTGCTGGAGCCCTCAAAAGTTATTATTTTTATTTTTTGTATTTTAGATGTTCTTAACTTTGTTCTAAATATTTGTCACTGTCTCATTCACTATAGTCTGTATTGTTTGTATTAGTCTTAGTGTAGCGTAATATATTTTTTGAGGCAGCAAAATATAAATCAATGCTATGTACGCCGTAATTGTCATGTACATTAGTCCTATAGTTATTAAGATTACTCTAGCATAAGTTTAATGTATGTGATGTGAATATGCTTTAAAGAAATAAATAAATATCGCCTTCGGGTTGTGGAGGTCAGACGGCAGTCGCTTCACGGAAAATATCGAAGTTTAGCCAAAATCAGCAGTTAGACTGGTAAAGCGGACCCTAGACTGCAAAGCTGAAAAAGCAAACCAACTAAATTTAAGGTCAGTTTTTTTCCAAGGAAGAAATCATCTTCCGTCGCATTTGCGATATATATGATATTTCATAGCAATGTCTTCAGAGCATGCGTTGTGTTTCCATATCTTTAGGCACTATGCCATCATTATCAACCTTTTTATCGTCCCACTGATGGGCGCAGGTCTCCTCTCATACAGAGAAGGATTGAGCGTAATCACCACGCTTGCTCAATGCGGGTTGGTGATTTCAGACTTAAAGTCCAGGTTTCCTCAAGATGTTTTCCTTCACCTTTTAATCAGTCAGTGGTGTCCGAGATATACTTAGAAAGTACATATAACTTTAGAAAAGTTACATTGGTACTTGCCTGACCTGGAATCGAACCCACACTCTCATACTTGACACTATGCCATATACAACATTATTTTTTGTTTGTGCGAAACCCGAAACACGTGTCCACTATTTTTAAGTAAAGAATTATGTACAAAATTTCAAAAAGATATCATGAAAAACTACAAAGTATTAGCTTTTATTCTACTTGACTGTCCCAACAAAAATATGGTCAACTCTCCGCGATATCATGAAAAACTACAAAGTATTAGCTTTTATTCTACTTGACTGTCCCAACAAAAATATGGTCAACTCTCCGCGATATCATGAAAAACTACAAAGTATTAGCTTTTATTCTACTTGACTGTCCCAACAAAAATATGGTCAACTCTCCGCGATATCATGAAAAACTACAAAGTATTAACTTTTATTCTACTTGACTGTCCCAACAAAAATATGGTCAACTCTCCGCGATATCATGAAAAACTACAAAGTATTAACTTTTATTCTACTTGACTGTCCCAACAAAAATATGGTCAACCCTCCGCTCGGACGAACGAGCGGTTCGTTAACCTGTAGCGTCAGCTGTTGCGCAGGCGTGTGCAGTACTATGATCTATAATAAGCTGTGTGGCGAGCTCGGTAACCACACTGCAACAATTTCTAAATGTATTTGGGGAAAATATAACATGGTGTAATAAAAATGCTTGGAATCGATTCAGTTGCTTATTCTGAACAAACTATATTCAAGTTTAGCATAAACAAAAAATAACTTTCTATAAAGGGGAGTCGAGGAAAACCCCAAAACACTTGCACAAAGAACACGAAGGTGTTGGAACTAGGGTTGTAACGGAGGCTTGTTAGCGGAGGCGGAGGCGGATGCGGAGGTGACGAGTCTCACCTCCGCGGACGCGGAGGTTAACGGAGGCGGAGGCGGAGGTGAAAGTACATATAGAAAAAATTGAAATTTATGGTTAACTAAAACAAAATTTTTATTTTATGTAAATACGAACATTAATCCATACTAATATTATAAATGCGAAAGTAACTCTGTCTGTCTGTCTGTCTGTCTGTCTGTCTGTTACGCTTTCCCGCTTAAACCTCTCAACCGCGATGAAATTTGGCACAGACAATCTTTAGACCCTGAGAAAGAACATAGGCTTCCTTTTATCCCGGAAATAAATAATATTCCCGAGGGAAATCTAAAAAGCGCGATATAACCGAACTCCACGCGGGCGAAGCCGCGGGCGGAAACCTAGTAGTAGTATACTTGGTAAAAAAAATATTAATTTCTTGTAATGAAAATTAAGGAGAAACAAATTGTGTTTGCCGCAGTCCCGCCTCGCACTAGTTGATTCTTGAGTCTTGACCATTTCGCGCTCAAACGCGGCCGGACGGTTGTCGAGCGTCGCAAATTGCGCGTTATTTATTTTATAAATACGTAAATAAACCTCCGTTATAACTCCGCAAAAAATTGTGCGGAGGCGGAGGCGGAAGCGAAGATACGATTTCTTGCGGAACTTCCGCAGTAACGGAAGCGGAGGCGAAGCTCCGTTACAACCCTAGTTGGAACTCCGCGAACAAGACGTTCAAGAAAGAACTAAAAGGTGTTGCATGGTTGGAAAAGCCGAAGCCGCGTAATGGGAACATTATCCTGTTACACGGAATCGTTGTTACACGGGTTGTGGAGGTCAGACGGCAGTCGCTTCACGAAAAATATCGAAGTTTAGCCAAAATCAGCAGTTAGACTGGTAAAGCGGACCCTAGACTCCAAAGCTGAAAAAGCTGCGGATGCGACTGGGATTAACGCTGAGATGATGATGATGATTCTGTTACACGGGATCGAAGACGAGGCTGAATAAGAAGATACATTATGCTATGTGCCAAAGGACATGCAACAATTTCAACATTTTGTTGAGTGTGCGACGGAATTGCATGATTTAGTTCCCCCATCTCCGTTCCACCATCGAACGACCCGTCGCACGGCGAGTTTCCACCCTTACCTCGTTAACACCACTACGATTCGGACGAAGCGTTTCGCCTCCTCTTTCATACCGCGTACATCGAGGGACTATAACAATTTGCCAGCGGCGGTGTTTCCGTCGGACTACAATTTGAGTGTCTTCAAGGCTAGAGTGGCTCTTAGGCTCTTAATAAACTAGTGCGCTTTACCAACTTCGTTTGCGTCACTGCTTACCATCAGGCGGTATTGCGGTCAAGGGCTAGTTTATAAATTATAAAAAAAAACTTTTTTTTGTTGTGCTTTACAAATACCGCTTTTTTTTTTTAACAAAAAAAAACCTTATAAGCTAGAGCTTGACCCCGTCATGCAGAGTGCGTGCATGTAAGCAGTAATGCAATCACTGATGGTAAAGCACCCTAGTTTCACTCGTAAGTCGTCAGGTCACTCGTAGTCTTGAAGACACCTAAATAGGGTATTTAACTAAAAAAAACTAATTAGTCCGTCAGACAGATTTCCAAAAAATACTAGACACGTATTTTTTTCTTTTTTCATATAAACGAAAAATGACAGATATAAAAGGCATCAAAGATCGGAGTGGTGGCTGGTGACGTCACTGGTCGCTAAGAAGTGTACCGTCCAGTGACGGCACACGAGTTTTCAACGCGCTGAGTCGTCTTCATTTAAAAAAAAGAAAAAATACGTGTTTAGTATTTTTTGGAAATCTGTCTGACCGACCAATTAGTTTTTTTTAGTCAAATACCCTATTGTAATCAGAGGGAAGACCGCCGTAAGCAAATTATTCCGGTCCCTCTATGTACGAAGAGGGGAAGTTTATTGTCTGACCACCGTAGCGGTGAAATAACGTAAGGGTGTATACTGGCCGCACGATGGGTCGTCTTCTGCGGATCTCCTCATTTCTGATTCGATCACGCAGAGAAACTCCAAGCATAGCTCTTTCCATTGATCTTTGTTTGACTCTGAGCCTTCGTATGAGGCCCATTGTGAGCGACCACGTTTCAGTTCCGTAAGTCATCACTGAGGAGATCCGAAGAAGAACCAAAGTCACCGACATAGCTCTGCGAGTCGCTAAACTTAAGTGGCAGTGGGCAGGGCACATTGCTCGTAGAACCGATGGCCGATGGGGCAGTAAGGTTCTGGAGTGGCGGCCACGTACTGAAAGACGCAGCGTAGGAAGGCCCCCAACAAAGTGGACCGATGACCTGGTGAAGGTCGCGGGAATTCGATGGATGCGGGCAGCACAAGACCGGTCAGCGTGGAAAGCCTTGGGGGAGGCCTTTGTCCAGCAGTGGACATCTATAGGCTGAAGAAGAGAAGATGGGTCGTCCAATGATGGCAGAATTATGCCAAGTGATTCCCGCGCACAAGGTCTAAAATTCATCCTAAAAAACACCGAAAGGCTGGCCATCCTACGCTTTACAACTTACTGCTGACGAATGACACAATCTGTTCAATGCTACCTTTGAACATTGATTCAGCATTTCGACAGCTGATGCACGGCCTATTTCAAATATTGTTATAATTGCAGATTACACGCCGAGAATACCAAGACGTTAGTGTATTTGTTTGTGTTGGAAAAAAGTAGTTTATAAGCTGTAATATTCTGTAAATAAATCAGATAAGAATTTATTCTTGTCTCATTACCCCACCCTGTGGCCAAGACATATTTAGCCATATTATGATTTTAAAAGAGTGTCCATGGAGTTTCTTGCACGTTCTTCTCCATAGAGATCTACGCTTTGGAACGTGCAATTTAGCTTCACTTTTCTTGGACTGACCGACATTGACTATTCAAAAGCACCAACTGTTTATGAAATAAACAATTTTGATTTGATTTGATTTAGCCATCTCTGATCAGTCCTGTGAGTCTGCTGGACTGGCAGTGAGTTTACCTTTCACCCTTACCTGAAAATCCTACCCACTATCCGTCTGTTACCCACACTTATTTATACATTTATTTATTGCAAACTATATGGTAGGTCAGGGCTGTAGGGCTTATAGGACTTATGGTCGTAGGGACTGTAGGGCTTATAGGTCTTAGTTTAGGTTCTGTTAATTTGCCATATAGGCGCATGTACTACCGCTATCTTTATTAAGGGTGGTCGTGCACAATCAAATTTCTGTAATATATGATACACTCATGCCCCTTTCCTCTAGCACAGCACACTCAATACCTCTTCAATCATATTTTATGTGCAGCACTCTATAAAGGCACGAGGTACATTTATTATTTCTTATAACACACGTGTGCATAAGATATTATGCCAACCGTACTTCATTCCGTGTCCCCGGCTAAAAATAAGAAACCCTTTCCCTTCCCGGTAGTGCTGTAAGATCTTATTAAAGCTTATATCAGGATGACAGGGTTATATGGTTTTAGCCTATCTACATAATGAAATTGTAAGATTTACTATTACATTCACTGGCATAATATAACGCGTAGGCAACAACAAACTCCTCGGTGTCAAGAAATAGTTATTTTTAACTGATCAGATTTTCAGTAAGTATGTCGTGGTGGCCTAGTGGTTAAAACACCAGCCTCTCAAGTATGAGTACGCGGGTTCGATTCCAGGTCAGGTACCAATGTAACTTTTCTAAAGTTATATGTACTTTCTAAGTATATCTTGGACACCAATGACTGAAGGTGAAGGAAAACATCTTGAGGAAATCTGGACTTTATAAGTCTGAAATCGCCAACCCGCTTTGAGCAAGCGTGGTGATTACGCTCCATCCTTCTCTGTATGAGAGCAGACCTGTGCCCAGCATTGGGACGTTAAAAAGGTTGATGATGATGATCAGATTTTTGTAACCAGTACCTACTGATTGTGGTTGAGTTTTATTTTATTTAGGCGTTTATTCTTTCTGTATTTTTGCCAGATTTCATCTAAATTCGTTCTTATGGTTTTTGCGTGAAAGAGTAAAATCATCTTCATCATCATATACTTCAAACAAACTTTCACATTTATAACAATATTAAAAAGTAAGAAAGATTTAAAAACCTTATTTAGGATTTCAAACTTTTCCCACCGCCATAATTCTTTAACAATATAAGAACGCCTGTTAAATTATTCCAAAGAAAAATGTTTGAATAACATATAAAGTCAAGAACTTCGCGAGCACTTTGGAATATTAAAATCCATAAGTTTTAGTGAATAAAGCTACTGTTGACATAACCGCCATTATTTTGGAAACCGGTACCCTAAAGCGTCAGAGAATCATTTTGAAATTGATAATACGTTGTTCCTTCATAATCATCATCTCAGCGTTAATCCCAGCAGCATCCGAAGCTTTTTCAGCTTTGGAGTCTGGGGTCTGCTTTACCAGTCTAACTGCTCAATTTGGGTACACTTCGATATTTTCCGTGAAGCGACTGCCGTCTGACCTCCACAACCCGAAGGCGATATCGAAGCATTGTAGTTAGATCAATAGTTGGACTTTTCAGAGCTCCAACAACCCGTAACGCCTGGCATTAGATGCTCGTATGCCAACAGGGACCAACGGCTTAACGTGCTGTCCGAGGCACGACCACACGAGTGCAAATATTCATATTTATGCATGCATATTTGCACATATCAACTCCTTGCGCAGCGGCCGCGTTCGCTACCGCTACGCCACGGAGGCTGTCATCCGTTACTCCTTATCTTTGATAAATATGTCTCCTCAGCAACATCATTATCATATCGAACATATTGCCTCGATTCGAAAATGTGTCTACTCAACAACGTAAATAATGCAATGGATGTTTTTTAACTGTCAAAGTGAAACCCTTAGCTGATGTTACTGATAGTGTGATAAGCAAATACCCTGTTGGAAACGCCCTGTTTTCACACCTCCAATGAACTTCATGTAATTTTCTAGAGATCGAAGAACTCACAAACTTTAGTTACTAATTATTTCGTAAATAATATTTAAGGCCTCTCCATAATCCTTGTAGACCAGACTTTCTGAGCCGACCTCGGGGTCGCTATCCATCTTCGTTTGAGACTAATAGACAGTTAAATTATTTTTTATATAATATTGCTGCACTATTTCACTTTGACATGTCATAGCCACTTCATAAAGTAGTAAAAGGTCGCACACATATGCCTGCCTGCGACATGGAGGCCCCGGCTTTGATCCCCGGCCAGGTCATGATTGAAAACGATGTTTTCCTGATTGGCCTGGGTTTTTGATATTTATCTATATAATATCCCAATTGCATTTGTTTGTTTTATAGACAAAGACTGGTCAATGAACGACCATCCCTCTGGTCATGGCAAATAAATAGGTATCACCCAACCTCCGATGAAATATTTGTATTTTTATCACTCTGCCAATCGTAACTCAAATGTGGTTAAAAGCTTTTCTCTCATACACGAGGCTTGCCAACATTTGTGTAGGAAATACTTCATGAGTAAACACCCAGTAGATTACAGTACATTTGCCAGCGGCGGTGTTTCCGTCGGAATACAATTTGAGTGTCTTCAAGGCTAGAGTGAATAGGCTCTTAATAAACTAGTGCGCTTTACCATCAACGATTGCGTCACTGCTTACCAACAGGCAGGATTGCGGTCAAGCGCTAGTATATAACAAAAGAAAAAAAAAAAGGTGGTCTGAGTACCAAACATAGGAACATTATAATTTAATATAATATGATTATACTTATGCCAGTAATATATATTAGTATCATACTTATGGTAATAATATATATATATAATTTAATTATACTGAAGCTACTAAGTCTTTTTTTTTAATAATTTTAAACTAGTGCTTGACTGCAATCCCGCCTGTTGGTAAGCAGTGATGCAATCGTTAATGGTAAAGCGCGCTAATTTATTCGGCAGTTGAGCGAGGTGATGCAATGTTAAACTCAACAACAGAATCAACGATGCTGCGCCATAGCGAAATTGATCTGGAGATCCTCCACGACCAAACTCCCGACACAAAAACTTTTGGCGCATCATACCCGGGACACATCGCAACACAACTGCTCAGACCCGTCCTCCGTACGGCTTCACCAGATATCATGCCGGAATATGACGAATCACTTGGCGGCAAGACTTTGTCTGGTGGGTGGTAACTCCTGCTGGCAGCCGATGTTATGGCCTACCACCGAAAATTCTGAAATTGAGAACCCGTCTTAATTAAAGCGTGATGATCACTGCTCGCGCCTGTGTCTGTATGAGTGAGGCCCTGGAGTGGGACGATAAATTACATTTACCCTGCAAATATGAACGACAACTTTGAACCGAGAACGTAAAAAGTTTCCTACAAATAAAGTTATACTTTGTAGAACATATTTCCATGTTAGTTCCAGGGCAAGTTCTACAAAGCCTGAAGCCAGAACACAATCACTTACGTCATATAACCCAGCGCCCATTGTTACCACCAAATAATAATGCCTCCGTAGTTTTGTACAACTTTCGAACATTTTAATGAGACCTAAAGTTTGTGATGTTATTTCATTGTTGTTGTTACTCCCGAGTTTTGCCGCCACAGAGCAAACAATTATTTCATCGTATACCACTGGATTTTCTGTGCTTATCACCCCGATACAGTTTAAATTAAATTATGGCGTAATATGTGTTTTAGAAGTTTTGCGTGTATGTGATTGTGTAGTTATTTAATAGAGTTTACACAAATACTTACGGAACTGAAACGTGGTCGCTCACAATGGGCCTCATACGAAGGCTCAGAGTCACACAAAGGGCAATAGAAAGAGCTCGGAGTTTCTCTGCGTGATCGAATCAGAAATGAGGAGATCCGCAGAAGAACCAAAGTCACCGACATAGCGCTTCGAGTCGCTAAACTTAAGTGGCAGTGGGCAGGGCACATTGCTAGAACCGATGGCCGATGGGGAAGTAAGGTTCTGGAGTGGCGGCCACGTACTGGAAGACGCAGTGTAGGGAGGCCCCCAACAAGGCGGACCGATGACCTGATGAAGGTCGCGGGAAGCCGATGGATGCGGGCAGCACAAGACCAGTCATCGTGGAAAGCCTTGGGGGAAGCCTTTGTCCAGCAGTGGACATCTATAGGCTGAAGAAGAAGAAGTGTCCGACCAAGTGTTTCGGTTTTGTTTCTTTTTCGAAGAAGAAAGAAAGAAGAGAAGACACAAATACGGAGAGAAAATAGAGTTTATACCTTTGCATAAACTCTATTTTATATATATTTTGATATTCAGGTTTGGTATAAAAAACAACTTTTTTTATAAGTATACCAAACCTGAATATAGTTTGTCCAGAATAAGCAACTGAATCGATGCCAATCATTTTTACACCAAGTTATATGTTTTCCCAAATACATTTAGAAATAAGTTGCAGTGTGGTTACCGAGCGCACAATTCAGTTAGCTCATAGTGTGTTTGGCGCGTGCGCACGCCCGCGCAGTAGGTAGCTGTCGCCATAGGTCAATGCACCGCTCGAGCGGGCTAACTGTACGTTGACCTGTGGCGTATATTTTTGTTGAGACAACCAGGTAAGATAACAAGCTCATAACTTTGTGTTTTTTCATGATATCTTTTTCAAATTTTGTAGATAAATTCTTCACGTGAAAAAACTGCATAAGTGTTTCGGGTTTAGGATATACAAAAAATAACGTTGTTTTTTTATACCTAAATTATAAACTAGCGCTTGACCGCAATCCCGCCTGATGGTAAGCAGTAATGCGATCGTTGTTGGTAAAGCGCGCTGGCTTATTAAGAGCCTATTCACTCTAGCCTTGACGACACTGAAATATTGTGTAATGGAAACACCGCCACCGGGCGAATTGTTCAAGTCCCTCGATGTACGCGGTATAAAATAAGAAGCGAAACGTTTCGTCCGGATCGTAGTGGTGTTAACAACATAAGGGTGGAAGTCGCCGTACGACGGGTCGTTCGATGGTGGAACGGAGATGGGGGATATACAGTATGTTAAATAACAGAGGGCGTTCCCTTAAACTCGTTAATATATATCATTAATAGATTAAAATAAAAATATCAGCATAGAAAAATAAGCATTAAAAAATCCGAATAAAAAAAAATCTAATTGGAAATAAATTTGAAACCTCCTGTTTTAAATCAAAATAGTAGTCGTCATGTATAAATAAATTGCGTCGTTGCCGTCTTTCATGTTCGCGTGTACAGTGTGTTTCTTTTACATGTCAATTTAAAATTTTTATTGAATATTTTCTTATTGGAAAAATTTTTAAAACATTTTGTTTTCGAATGGAAATATTTTTTTTAGCATGTATGTATGCTATACTATTTCGGGTTAACGGGAACGCCCTCTGTTAGTTAACATACTGTATAATGAAACCCGTATTTTATAAACCACAGGGGCTCCCGCAGATAGCGCCTTCGCAATGCGTTGATGGTAAAGCGCACTAGCTTATTAAGCCTATTCACTCAAAAAACTAAGTGAATAGGAAGGAAGACGGCAGTTGAGCGAGGTGATGCAATGTTTAACCCAACAACACGACCAACGATGCTGCGCCAGAGGATGATCTGGAGACCCTCCACGACCAAACTCCCGACACAACAACATTAGGCACATCGTACCCGGCACACATCGCAACACAACTGCTCAGACCCGTCCACCGTACGGCTTCACCAGACATCATGCCGGAACACGACGAATCGCTTGGCGGCAAGACTTTGTCTGGTGGGTGGTAACTTAAGCCGGCGGCTGATGTTGTTGCCTGTCATCGGTCCTTGTGGACCGCATCACTGTGGGCTGACATCTCTTTGAGGCGCGCGTGAAACATAACGCGAGCTTGAATTTGGTGCGGCGCCCACGCTTTATTTTTTGTCCAACCAAAATCAATTTTGCCTTTACTCAACAAACATCTGATATAAGTTTGTAAGTGTATATTTTATAGAATTGAGGCTTTGCTTTCATTCTGCGCTAAGTAATTTGGTATTCGAAAATGCAAAGTTTTACAATTCTATATACAAATATTCTTATATACATAATTTATTCTCTCGGTATTTATTTTCTCGGTATTTATTTTCTTGGTATTTATTTTCTCGGTATTTATTTTCTCGGTTGCAGGCCATAACATCAGCTGCCGGCAGAAGTTACCACCCACCAGACAAAGTCTTGCCGCCAAGCGATTCGTCGTGTTCCGGCATGATGTCTGGTGAAGCCGTACGGAGGACGGGTCTGAGCAGTGTTGTGATGTGTGGCGGGTACGATGCTCCCAATTGTTGTTGTGTCGGGAGTTTGGTCGTGGAGTCTCCAGATCAATCTCCCTCTAGCGCAGCATCGTTTTGTCGTGTTGGTCTTGGGTTTAACATTGCATCACCTCGCTCAACTACCGTCATCCTTCGCATTCCTAAGTTTTTTAAGTGAATAGGCTTAATAAATTACTTTATTCACTTAAAAAACTTAGGAATAGGGCGGCCTATTCCTAAGTTTTTTAAGTGAATAGGCATAATAAACTAGTGCGCTTTACCATCAACGATTGCATCACTGCTTACCATCAGACGGGATCGCAGTCAAGCACTAGTTTATAATTATTAAAATATGTATATATATATATATATTTTAATAATTACCAAAATAATTACCAAATTTTAATAAATCTAATTATAGGACCCGTTTTAATTTCTTGTTATTGAGAGTTGTTAGTAAATCACAGCCCAGTTCATAAATCAAATCAAAAACGAAATCAGCCATTATAAATAATAATACCAGGCTCTCAGTAGGCAGCTGGATCAATGGCTTGATTCAGAAAACAGTACCTCTGGACACGGCTCGCTTGTTAGGAGGTTTCTCTCTCTGAAGCCTTGACCGCCGGTAGCTTGGACCCCGTTCCCGATACCGGTGAACTACTATTTTTTTTTAAATAGTTTTAAATGTTTTTATACTGTTAGTGATGAATAATACTAGCTTTAGCAAGGGTTCATGTAAACAATATAAAAAAATTAATAGCTTGCACTGAATGCCATCTAGTAAAATATCCAATTTTACTTTAGACTCAGGATTACTCAGTTCATTATTGTAAATTTTAACGACGCTCGTTAACATTTTATGTAAATTGAGTTTCTCAGGAAGTGACTTATTAAAGTTTTTAAGCATGATAACTCTATCTGTAATAACGCTGAAAAAAGGCGATGTATAACACAACACAAAATACAACTTTGCTGGTTTGTATAGTGCTTGGAAAATCTGATACAAATAGAGAGTAAAGGCTCATTCTATTTGGTACCGGGTTTATAATAGTACCAACCCATACCCTCCCGTGGGTGTCGTAAGAGGCGACTAAGGAAACTCTCACCAGGGAAGCGGACACCAGCGCATGTCCTGTGGAATATCAAGTTATTGCGATCCCCAACGCGCCTGCCAAGCGTCGGAATCATGGAAATGGAATGAAAGTCTTGGGGAAGGCCTTTGTCCTGCAGTAGACCTCTGAGAAGAAGAAGACGTGGTCCACAACAGCTTAGTTCTAAAAGTTAATCAAAAATTTCTAAATTAAGGGTGTAAGATCATATGCTGTATATACTAACCTATGTGCTTACATTACATAATAAATCTACTGAGCCTAGATTGACTTCCCCAAATGAATCACTAAAACAAACTAAGCAAAAAATAAATATAGGTACCTAACTTTTACAACGTTAACATTTTTGAACGTTTGAAATCCTCCCAATTTTCTAGTTGGCAAAGAGGACAAGATTTGCGATAAGCCTCCTCAATGCTAGTCTAATAAAACTCTTGTTTTATCTAAAGACAATGACGACACTGATAAGCCTTTCTTTGAAACTTGACAAAGACAATTTAATGAAAATCTGGGTAGTGATACCTGCCTTATCCCAACTAAGTGTGTTGGATTAAAAATGAAAAGTCAATTATTTAAATCAGGCTGAGAATCATTTCTTTTCGAACGTCAATATTACATAAGACCGTCCCGCAAAACACATGCCCTTCATCACTTCCTAATGCTTTCGGATAGTAGATAACATTACAAGACGCAGAACATTAAAATAAACACTATGTCAGCTGGCCACATCAATATATCAGTATACAGAATTCTCAAGAAAAAAAAAAATATTTAAAACTATTAATAAGAACAAAATTTAACACCTAAATAAAAGCCTCCAGGCGTAAAATACTTGACAGCTTACATATTTATGCATTGCAGAGTTATGTTTTATACCCGCACAAATGATAAATTAGAACCATTAAAGTAAAATAAATAAACAGTTAATTACTAATAACAAGACCATAGACAGCAAGACGACCAGTCACCACAAGCACACCCGTTCACAAGCCTTCTCTAATATCAGCCATTACCCGCCTCGCCTTACTTAGAGGGCAGGAGAAAACCCGCCCCCTAACGCCACCGCAAGCAGTGACAAGTAAGAAGCTACAAACCAGTCAATACTTCATTAACTTGCAGCCTAATCGGCGAACACATTTTTGTCAAATGATTGCGACTAGTTGGGTCCAAACGATCCCAACCAGTCGCAATCATTTGACAAAAATGTGTTCGCCGATTAGACTGGGTAGTTAACATGATTACAGACTTGGGAGTCACTTTGGATTCGAAACTTCTCTTTGACACACACATTGATAAAATTATAAAAATATGAATATGATAAAAATCTTCTAAAGCCCTTGGTTTTATCTTGAGGATATCAGCGGATTTCAAACCAATAAAACACTCAAAATTCTGTACTGTGCTTTGTAGTATGGAATCCTGTCTACGATACTTACGTCAATCGCATCGAAAGTATCCAAAGGAAGTTTTTGAGGTGCATTCAGTTTAGATCCAAAACTTATTTGCCTAATTATAACAACCGCGGCAGAAAGTTTCACATTCTTCCACTAATTGAGCGGAAAAGAATTGCCGACATGGTATTCCTGTTCAATAGGCTAATGGTTCAATCATCATCATCATCAACCTGTTCATCATCCCACTGCTGGGCACAGGTCTCCTCTCATACAGAGAAGGATTGCGCGTAATCACCACGCTTGCTCAATGCCGGTTGGCGATTTCAGACTTAAGTCCAGGTTTCCTCAATATGTTTTCCTTCACCTTCAGTCATTGGTGTCCAAGATATACTTAGAAAGTACATATAACTTTAGAAAAGTTACATTGGTACTTGCCTGACCTGGAATCGAACCCGCGCACTCATACTTGAGAGGCTATTGTTTTAACCACTAGGCCACCACGACACATCACAGTTCAATCAACTGTTCTGAATTGTTGAGCAAAATTGGGCTGCGTGTTTCATCCTTCTCTTTGAGGAATCATCAGCCTCTGTGCGATGTGTATACCGACAAAACTCTTATAAGATAAGAGCTAGCAGAGCATATAATTTGTTGTGTCAGAGGGTTAATGAGCTCGATTTATTCTCCACCAGTGTTCCTAAACTAAAAAAAAATATTTGTGATAACTTCTTTGTTAATCACTAAAACATTTTCAGTCTTTACTAAATACTCTCCGAGTGCTTAATTGTTCTTGATCTCACTTTCCTGTCCTGTGCTGTACCTGTTACTGTCTCTGTGCTAACCTAATATTGTCCGTGGAAACTTTTAATTGGCCTTCCTTCACTAACTATCTTCTACCTGTATATATGCTAACTGTAAGTTTCTTTAAAACGTAAAAATATATAAAAAAATAAATTGTTGCCGGATGCCCAGACAAAAATAAAAATTATGACCAATCGTCGAGGTCACTAGCTAACCAATTATAGCAACCAACTCATTAAAAGACATTGAAATGAGTAGGTTATGTCAATAAATTGAAATTAAATTAAACTGAATTGGCTAAACATTCAAATAAAATAAATAATTATATGATTTCGTATAACCGTCTTGGCCGGCTGTATCGGTTTTTTTTTTTTATTAGTTATAAACTAGTGCTTGACTGCAATCCCGCCTGATGGTAAGCAGTGATGCAATCGTTGATGGTAAAGCGCACTAGCTTATTAAGCCTATTCACTCAAAAAAACTGAGTGAATAGGAAGGAAGACCGCAGTTGAGCGAGGTGATGCAATGTTTAACCCAACAACACGACCAACGACGCTGCGCTAGAGGATGATCTGGAGACCCTCCACGACCAAACTCCCGACACAACAACATTAGGCACATCGTACCCGGCACACATCGCAACACAACTGCTCAGACCCGTCCTCCGTACGGCTTCACCAGACATCATGCCGGAACACGACGGATCGCTTGGCGGTAAGACTTTGTCTGGTGGGTGGTAACTTATGCCGGCGGCTGATGTTGTTGCCTACCACCGAGAAAAATTTTATTACAAATACTGGACACTTGTTTCGGGTTTCGCTTAAACAAAAACTAATGTAGTATATGAACCAATAGATTAGTAATATCCCACAAAAGGATTCAAATAGAGATGGTACAGCCAAATTGTATACCCACTATCTAAGGAGTACGCGATTTGTGGGCACGTTATGCAAGACTTGCTGTGTCGCTTCCCTTTCTGTGTCTAAATAATATCTAATACTAATCTTAATGGTGTAATACTATTTAAAATAATATTAATAGCCTAGAGCACAGGCGTAGAGTAGCCAGCCTTTCGGTGTTCTATAGGATGCATTTCAGGGAGTGTGCGAGGGAATTGCATGAATTAATTCCCCCACCTCTGTTCCTCCAGCGGACGACCCGTCGTACGGCTGGTTTCCACCCTTACGTTGTTAACACCACTACGATCCGGACGAAGCGTTTCGCCTCCTCTTTATACCGCGTACATCGCCCCACACTGAGGGACTGCGGATTGCGTGCGGCCGGTTTTCCATCCGGACTACAATTTGAGTGTCTCCTAGAGTGAATAGGCTCGCCTCCATGAGTGCGGACTCGTACGGCTACCCTTACGTTGTTAACACCACTACGATCCGGACGAAGCGTGCGCGTACACTGGAACTTTGCCAGCGGCGGTGTTTCCGTCGGACTACAATTTGAGTGTCTTCAAGGCTAGAGTGAATAGGCTCTTAATAAACTAGTGCGCTTTACCATCAACGATTGCGTCACTGCTTACCATCAGGCAGGATTGCGGTCAAGCGCTGGCTTATAATGGGTAAAAAAAAAAATGTTCTGGTTTCATCTGATATACGGTTTGCTTATTGAGTTTAATTTTTAACAACTTTGTATTGAGATAGTTAACAAGAAGCTAGATATGATAGGAAAGCTCATACAAACTCCAATAAAGTGCGACAAACATAAATACATGTGGGTGTAAGATATTGTAATCAAAGAAAAGTAGTATAAGTAATTGGCCAATTCGGCTATGAATCATCCTGAAACCAAATAAAAGCAATTAATATGTCCAACTAATTTCGCATTGCGGATCCAATGAACGAAAAATAGAACTGAACTGAAATAGAAAAAAATCTACCAAATTTTGGCGACCTAAATTAGTTAAGTTAGAAGTACCACGATAACTAAAGTTTAATGATTTCCGTTGGTTTTGACAACAAAAGAAATGTAATCGACTGAACGATTGATGTGCTTAACCTCAAAACTTGAACTCGCCTTCAGGATTCTTTTGGGAATTTAGTTAACCGTACTGAAATTTGTGAATTGTATTTTTGTGATAGGATCCTTTTGTCACGCGTATTTGCTCTTACCAATTTGATATATCTTAGAAAACTGAAAGTTACCCAGACGTCTTTCTTTTCTTAAAAAAAATTAACCACCTCGCTGTAAAATTTCATCGTGTTTTCGGCTTCAAAAAATTATAGTTCCAATGTAAGTTTGTTATAAAAGTTGTTATGTTTAATTGGATAAAGAATACTTCCCGTTCATTGAAAATATAATCTTCATTGCCTGCATTATCCGCCTAACATTTCGTAACTATTATCGCATTGGCTTCCTGCCTAACCAGATGCAATGCAATAAGTAACTAAACGTACCTGCTAGGTATCTGGCCTCTATATTGCAGTTTCTGAATAACACGATGTTCCTTGGTAAGAATACTCCATCCATCCATCCGGCAGAACTTACCACCCTCTAGACAAAGTCTTGCCGCAAAACAATTCGTCGTGTTCCGGCATGATGTTTGGTGAAGTCGTACGGAGAACGGCAGGGTAATTGCGTAACACACACTCAATAGCGATGTGTTTCAATTTGACAGTACAACAACATTCATTGCGTTATTTACGTTGTTGAACAAAGACATTTTTAGAACATACGAAGCAATGGATTAGTAATGTGCTTCAAATTTATTCCAATTGATAGCAATAGTGAGTTACGCAATAAGAGTCCTGCCCTCTAATCGGCGAACACATTTTTGTCAAATGATTGCGACTAGTTGGGATCAGTTGGTATCGTTCGGGCCGCTCATTGGTCGGTTCGGTCCAAATGATCCCAACTAGTCGCAATCATTTGACAAAAATGTGTTCGCCGATTATGGGGCCGGTCTGAGCAGTTGTATTGCGTTGTGTGCCGAGTACGATGCGCCAAATGTTGTTGTGTCGAGAGTTTGGTCGTGGAGTGTCTCCAGATTAATCTCCCTCTGGCGCAGCATCGTTAGTCGTGTTATGGGGTTTAACATTACATCACCTCGCTCAACTGCCACCTTTCTTCCTATTCACTCAGTTTTTTTTTTTAATGAACAGGCTCTTAATAAAACTAGCACGCTTTACCATCAACGATTGTATCACTGCTCACCATCAGGGGAGGTTTGCGGTCGAGCACTAGAATAAAATTACAAAAATAAATCTTAACTGGATTTACCGCAGACTGGTGTCTGTAAGGACGATTCCTTGTGAATCTATGAAATTATCCCTAGTATAGGCACACAAGAAAAAGTTCTGGCACACCTGAGGCCCCGAGCCTTCCAGATATCCCCGAGCGCTAAAGTTTCTTACTGACACAATAAGCTTGATTTCCGAATTATGGAAGTCCTGAGAAGAATCTTATCTCCAAACAGTCGTTTGTTTGGAGATAATGTTCTCAAAATAAAAGGTAAATGGGAATGTCTTACACACGCACCTGGATAGAAGATTTCTTTTCCAATTTTTTGCTCCTTCACTTCTTCTGTTGATACTTCGCGCTGGAACATTAGTGTGTTATCAATTATCTGAGAGCTTCTGTGGAGTGAACACATTGTTCCTGACGTATCAAATTTAATATTGCTACCATGGAAAGAAAGCTCTCATTAATATAGACTTGTGTATTTCCCTCCTCCTCTGGGGAGATAAGCCAGAGATAGGAAAAAATGAGAAAAATAGACGCCGCGGAGGCGCTTTCATAAATTAATTTCACGTGTATGTATGCCAAAAAAACTTAAAACTAAATATTATTCAAGCATGCTTAAAATATACAGTACTAACTGCGCCGCGCGGTTTCACCCGCGTAGGTATCGTTATGTTTTTTTTTATATGCTCCGCTCCTACTGGTCGCAGTGTGATGTTATATGCCTAAAACCTTGGGCTTAGATAGCCCATTAATCCAGGAAGGCTTTAGGCTAATATGAGTTTCATGCGAATAAACGATCATTTGAAATGATAATGAAATGTGCAATATGTATATACAATATGTTAAGAAAACCCTGTCCGACCCGTGAAGGTATTATTAGGTATCGATAACTGATTCTACTAATGCCTACAAAACCTGGCTAAACTTAAAAAAAATTCCCCCTAAAAAATTAATAACTTAAATAAAATAAATAGGTAATTTCATGGCAACACAGGCACAGTTCATAACCTCAGTTGACCTCATGCATGTAGGTATAGGTAATTTATCCACGTTTATCGAGTCTCGAAACAAATGATGATACTTAGGCAGCTCGTGAAAAGAACTTTTTTTTTAAGTAGGAAGGTCGTCTGACTCTCCAAATGTATCATTTCATTCGATGAGCATAATTGCTGTGGCGGAGATGTTTTTCCATATTAATTTAAAAAAATAATTTATAAATTTCGTTCACTAATAACGATACAGGTCCAGCTGGTACCGTCGCACGAGATTAGCACGGACATGCACACAAATAAAAATCAAGTGGTGTCAAATCCGCGCTGACCACAGTTGGTCCGCCCTTACCAATCCACTGCTCGCCGAACTGATAATGGAGGTTCTCACGTACAGGACAAAGATATGGTGACGCACCGTCATACTGGAACCACATTGACCACAATCACCTGATCACAACACAGCAGTTGCTGCTACCTTCCATCAGCATATTACATTACACTACATTAGGAAACGACATGATCACACAATACACGAATACTCTTCACTAGAGCGATGTTTACGCGTAACTGATAATTTAAAGTAAAAATGATTTTTATTTTTAAAATTGTACCTACGCGGCTGGGCCTCGCGGCATCCTTTGAGTAAGGATGTGTAAGTAATCAAAATATTGATTTTCGATGGAAACAATTTACTCGTCTATTTTTGTTATCGATTTAGTACCTATTGTAGTTTCTCATTCTCATTCTAGATTCAACATCGCATGGAATTGTTTAGAACTTTTACAAAACTTATATTAGTTAGATACACTGCTGTAAATGAAAATCATGCCAAATTTTTAATTTCAGTTTCTGTCTCAAAATCGATGATATTGACCGTTAAAATATTTGTAAAATTTTACTAAAATTGTGTTTCATAAGTCCTTCTCGTTTCTGTTTACTAATACTTGTGTTATACCTAATAATGTTATTAGTAATTAATCGATAAACAAACAAAAGTACTTTTACCATTGGGTAATCTGTGTTTTAAACAAATCATTCAACCAGATACAAGTTTCGATAAATAGCGATAAAAAAACGTTATTACGCAAAAATTAGTGCATCACTAGTTATTTCTTTTACGTCGCCGACAAAGCTCACGCGCGACGCCGCCAAAGAAATAAATAATCTAACAAAACAATAAAAGGAAAGCCGACAATTATACCGCCTAAAATTGTGTTGTAATTTTTTTAAAAACACCAAATTTTGGGGAAGTTAGCGTAAATTCGCGGGGAAAAAAGATAAGTTTTAAAATTGATTAGTATTGTTACTATGATGATTATGCAAAATTTCAAATTTTATTTGGTCATGTGATTGCCTAACCTTTGTTATCCTTATGGGTCGGACAGGGTTTTCTTTACATATTGTATAAAGCTGAGGAGTTTGTTTGTTTGAACGCGCTAATCTCGGGAACTACGGGTCCGATTTGGAAAATTCTTTTTGCCTTGGATAGCCCATTAATCCAGGAAGGCTAAATATAACATCACGTTGTGACCAATAGGAACGGAGTAGGTATATAAAAAAACATATCGAAACCGACGCGGGTGAAAGCGCGCGGCGCAGCTAGTTTTATATAAAATTGTATCGATTTTAAAAGAATTCATTTATTTATAAATATATACTCTATTCTGTACCAAAAACAAAAAAAACATATATTGAACACTACAAAATATACTATGGGCGGCCTTTTCACTAATGTAATCTAGTCCAGGCAACCTTAGAATGCACAAAGACTTTACTGAACATGAAATGGAATTATCGTTGATGCAAATATTTTAAATACAATAAGTTAAAATACATACACAGATACCTACATATCCAAAAGTGAGGTTCAAGGTAATTAAACAAGAAACCTGGCCGTCGCACAGGCAAGTGAACGGGTGGGTTTTAGTCAGTAAAAGTCTGACACGCGCTTCCGCTCCGCTCAGAGCGGGAGAAGTCATTTGATGACTTCCCATCACAAAAAAAAGTTCAAACTAATCTACACCATACTCTGTGGTCCCGGTTCTGCGTGACACTGCGATGGCGGTGCCTTGTAGGCGACAACTAGTTATTAAAAAAAAATTACGAAAAATACGAACGAATTTTACGGGTAGCTAGTTTGTTTTAGAATTCACTTGTGGTTTAAATTTATTTTCAGTCGTTACAGTAATAATATGAGATATTTTTCAATTTATGGAACAACAGAATCATATAATCTCCCATAGATTATATGAAATAAAATAAAATGCACTTCAACAACAAAGCGGCTGTGGTTAACTCGATTACGTATTTGTTCAAAATAGTAATGGCACTAATATTATAAATCGGAAAGTGAGTTTGTTTGTTCCGCTTTCACGCCGTAACTACTGAACCGATTGCTTTGAAATTTTACAAACGTAAAGTTAAAAGTCGGGATTAAATAAAAGGGTACTTTTTATCCCGGAAAAAAATGATATTCCCGACGGAAATCTAAAAAGCGTGATATAACCGATCTCCATGCGAGCGAAGCTGCGGGCGGAAAGCTAGTGTTTAATAAAAAAAAATAGTAGATTAGTAGCCAAGGGCTGTTCCAGGGTGTAATTGATTCTGATTTTGAGGTAAGTGGGAAATCGGCATTACAAGAATAAACAATATTTAAAGTAAAAGTTTCCTATTCCCGCCTTTTTCATGTTTTCTTTTTCAAATATTTTGTCAAGAACGAAATTGAGCTCCGCCGTTCGATATTTAAAATTGATGTCTATTAATACTCATACGAAGATAAGGCTGAATAGCGAAGCGACCTCTTTTGTCACTGGGCTGAATGCATGATGTCTATTGCCAGTATGATAGTTGCTACGCGAACTTTTTATAAGAGTAAAGATTTTTTTTTTTTTTATTACTTAGTACCCTAGAATTTTTCTAGCTACATTATTATCTTAGAGCGCTAATTAGTCACCTACAAGCCCCATTTCGGAGTAATAAGAACCTATATTCTGTTTTTTAATCTCGTAGACTAAATTGACACATGCAAATGTCAAATTTACATTATTAATTTTGTATTATTACGTTTTTAATAAGTACCTACACATTATTTCAGGATAACTTATTGTAAAAAACGATACTTGATTTTATGAACGCTAAGTTTCGGCACTATTTAAGAATTGCAATAAACTGCCAACACTCGTAATGTCAGTTTAGTCTACGAGATTAAAAAACAGAGTATAGTTAACGAATATGAGAGACGTAAAAATGCATTATTGAATGATTTTAAATTTATTTTTAAATCTATTATCATTGATGATAGCCAAATAATTATTAATTAGTGAAAAAAATATCCATTCGTAACCATGAAATAACCTTAAAAACAATTGGGTTGTATCCTAAAAAATAAATTAATGTCCGTCAGATAGATTTATAAAAAATATTGAACACGTATTTTTTATTTTTTCTTTCATTCAAATACTTAGGAAGATATATTGATTTGAAATGTCGCATGACGTCACGGCGTGCTACAAAAAATACCACGGCGTGACGTAATTAGCCCCCACTCCGTAACTTTAATACGCTATATCTCAGTAGTTTTTGGTATTTTGGACAAAATAGAAAATACGGGTCTCTATTTTTTTATTATCTATAAGACGGACTAATTATTTCCTTGATTTTCATACCTTGGATACATCCCTATTGACACTAAAACACGTTTTACAAAAATGTTATTAGTAATTACTAATGTGAACTGGTTAAAACCGGCACTTGGTTGATTTTTTAGTGACCAAAAGAAGTCGTAATAAGTTTTTAGTTGTAATAGAATTTGAACTTTGTAATCTATACTAATATACAATATGTAAAGAAAACCCTGTCCGACCCATAAGGATAATAAAGGTTAGGTAAACACTTGACCAAATATAATATAAAATTTTACATAATCATCATAGAAACAATACTAATTAATTTTGAAATAATATTTTTTCCCGGAAATTAATTCTAATTTCCCCGAAATTTATTAATTTTTAAAAAAGTGACAACACCGGTATTATTATGAGCGAATAGCGACGCGACACGTCACAGGTGCCGCGTGCCCTGCCCCCCGCCGCCGCCGCGCGCCGCCCGCGGAAGGGTTCCATAACGCACATGTTTTAAGTTACCTCTTTTTGGGAATTAATATTTATTTTTTTAGGGGGATTTTTTTTTAAGTTTAGCCCGGCTTTGTATACATTAGTAGAATCAGTTATCGATACCTAACAATACCTTCACGGATCGGACAGGGTTTTCTTTACATATTGTATAAAGCTGAAGAGTTTGTTTGTTTGTATGTTTGTTTGTTTGTGCGCGCTAATCTCGAGAAGTATTGCTCCGATTTGAAAAAATATTTTTGCGTTGGATAGCCCATTAATCCAGGAAGGCTTTAGGCTATATAACATCACGCTACGACCAATAGGAGCGGAGCATAAATAACTCTACGCGAACGAAGTCGCTGGCGGCCGCTAGTGTATGATATTCAGTTTCTTATTCCTTAACTTGAAAATTATCTGAAATTCTTAAGCCACTTATGCTATAACAATATTAGAACGTGAAAGTTTGTATCGATAGATAGATAATTGGATGGATGGATGAATGTTTGGTACTCTTTCACGCCAAAACTTTGAACCAACTTTGATCAAATTTGGCACTTAGATAATTTAAAACCAGAATTAGCACATGGGATACTTTTATAGAAACACCTAGCACAGCTCTCTCCATAGCTCTCTGTGTGAGCTTTCTTATGGGACCACCAGGGTTATAGACTTTTGTCTTTAGACCCTGAGTTCTTTTGGACGAGAAGACACTACAGAATTTCCCGAACACTGCCCAACCGAGTCGGATTCTTTCGAAACACCTTGTCCTTGAAGCCGGAACTACTGCTTCAAGATCGAATCAAGAGTGAGGAGATTCGTAGAAGAATGAAAGTCGCCGACATATCAAATCAAAGCATTTGTTTCAAATAAACCAGTTACAGGCACTTTTGAATTGTCAGAAGGTCGGTCAGTCAGTAAGGTGAAGCTAGTCGCCCATTCCAAAGAGTAGGTACCTATGGAGAAAAACGGGCAAGAAACTCTATAGACACTCTTTTAGCCCAGCCATAGCCCAGCAGATTAGCTCATTGAAGTGGCTGTGGGCGGGGCACATAGCACGCAGAGCCGATTTTCGATGGGCAGAAAGGCTCTTGAGCGGAGCGTCGGACACCTACCGACTAGACGGTCGGATGACTTGACCAAAATCGCAGGGAAGTGCTGGGTGCAGGCCGCATACAACCGTTCTTTTTGGAAATCCTTGAGGGAGCCTTATATGCAGCAGTGGACTTCATGTAGCTGAGCTGATGATGATGATGATACTTTTATACCAATAGTAGCATTCCGCCCGCGACTTCGCCCGCGTGGTATTCGGTTATAACGCGCTTTTTAGATTTCTCTCGGGAATGTAAATTATTTTTTTTTTCAATAAAAGGTAGCCTATGTCCTTTCTCAGGGTCTGAAGATTGTCTGTGCCAAATTTCATCAAAATTGGTTGAGAGGTTTAACCGGTAAAGGGTAACAGACAGACAGACAGAGTTACTTTCCCATTTATAATATTAGTATGGATAGTAAGTATATTAGTACGGGGTCAAAACTCATGCGGGTGAAGCCGTGGGGCATAGCTTGCAAGCTTGCTTGCGCTTATCGACATAGCTCTGCTTTACGACGTACTCATCATAAAGCAAAGCGAAGTCGATAAGCAAGCCACTAACGCTGCTCAAGCCATAACTCCGATGCCATCAAAACATCGTCAACTCTAGCGTCAAACATCAACTGACAATACCAAAACCATAAAACTTACAACAAACGTTTACTATAAAAATCGACCTATAATGAAACCCTCCCCCTTCCCCCTCACACCCCCTTTTTGGCCCATTCTTTAGACTCTAGTCGTAACAGAAGTAACCTGTTCTCGTCATAAAGTGTATAAGATTGGAAACCATTGTGTTCGGTACAGCTCTTTAAACGGAACAGGTCATTTTATTCGACTTGAAGTAATATTGATTGTATACTTTATTCAGCTTTCCCTAGTTATAGAGGTCAATAGATTGATGTTTAAGGCGGGAGTTGATAGTTTTCTGTGAGTAATGCTCGAAGGTAATGTTGCCTTCTAATACTTTGTTGATTTGGCCACAGATTACAGAATAATTTGGCTAACGATGGCGTTCTTAGCGTAAAATACGCTCTAAGAAAATACGCACCAATTGACTTTCATTGATAACATTTCACTTTCAGTGATGTCATTAGACGGTAAATTGGGGATAATATGACAGCCATCAAAGCTTTTTTTCCTTTTTTTTTCATAATTAAAAACTAGTGCTTCCGCAATCCCGCCTGATGGTAAGCAGTGATGCAATCGTTGACGGTAAAACACGCTAGTTTATTAAGCTATCCACTCTAGCCTCGAAGACACTTAAATAGTAGTCAAACGGAAACACCGTCGCTGGCAAATTGTTCCAGTCCTTCGATATACGCGGTGTAAAAGACGAAGCGGAACGCTTCGTTCGGCTCGTAGTGGTGTCAACAACGTAAGGGTGGAAGCTTACCGTACGTCGTCCGATGGTAGAAAGGAGATGGGGGGAAATACACAGTTGTTGGAAACCCAAAGTAAAACTGTGTATTTGTGTCACATTTTTTTAAACTAATTCTGTATCCTGCTAATATTATAAGCGTCAATGATTATGAGGATGCATAGCTTAACGAATTCTTTTTACTATTTCAATCAAAAAATTGTGAAAGGATTTTGCTAGAACCTTGTGCTAATTAACATAGATATACATTGTAATAACACATATGATACTTTTTTATCCCATTATTCCCATGGTATCAAAACTGCTCCCTAATTTGCGAACACATTTTTGTCAAATGATTGCGACTAGTTGGTATCAATTGGAATCGTACGGACTGCCCATTGGTCCGTTCGGTCCAAACGATTCCAACTAGTCGCAATCATTTGACAAAAACGTGTTCGATTAGGGGGCTGATTAAACTTACGGGTGAAACCAAGAAACCCTAGTCTACTTATATTATAAACTAGCCTCCGCCAGCGACTTCGTTCGCGTAGAGTTAGTTATGCTCCGCTTTGATTTCAGTTTTCGCAACATTTTTTGTTACTGCTCTGCTCCTATTGGTTATAGCGGGATGTTATATAGCCTAAAGCCTTTCTGGATTAATAGGCTATCCAACGCAAAAAGAATTTATCAAATCGGACCAGTAGTTCCTGAGATTAGAGCGCACAAACAAACAAACAAACTGCGAAATGTATGCGATGCGAAAGTTAGTGAGGATGGGTGGTTGGATGTTTAAAGTTGATTAAACTTTACTATAAGTACATCACAATAACACATAAGATACTTATTAAAACCTTTACTTTTTTTAATAATTATAAACTAGTGCTTGACTGCAATCCCGCCTGGTCGTTGATGGTAAAGCGCGCTAGTTTATTATGAGCCTTTTCACTAAAAAAATTGAGACAATAGGAAGGAAGACGGCAGTTGACCAAAGTGATGCAATGTTAAACCAAAAAACACTACCATCGATGCTGCGCCAGAGGAAGATTGATCTGGAGGCTCTCCACGACCAAACTCCCGACACAACAACATTTGACGCATCGTACCCGGCACACATCGCAACACAACTGCTCAGACCCGTCCTCCGTACAGCTTCACCAGACATCATGCCGGAACACGACGCATCGCTTGGCGACAAGACTTTGTCTGGTGGGTGGTAACTTCTGCCGGCAGCCGATATTATAGTCTATCATCGAGAATTATGATAATTTAATTTCTTTTTTTTTTATGGGAACTTTTACACATAACGTATATCAGTCCCATCATAACCTAAATAATTACACTTTCACAACACGTGGGCCATGAAATTGAACGAACCTTTCGCTTTGTCGCCAGTTTGTTGGGACAGAATTGTATGGAACAAACCTACATCAGTTCTGTTCAAATTGAGTGATCTTATTAAATTATTCTACTGGACTCATATTGGACACATTCCATCAATAAATAATGTAGGTCCTCGACAACTCCACATTTGTCACAATTGGGTGAAGCAATTTTTATCATAATAAAGGACAATCAGTTTTCTATTAGACCTTCGCTCCTTTCAATTAGATCTTTTCTTTTCTTTTGTTTTTCTTGCACTGACAACGCATTTCCAGTGCAGTTCGTTGCGATCATTAAACAACAGATTGGATCATCTGGATCATTTGGATTCAGTGGAGAGGCGTGCGAAGAGGCTGATTGGCGACCCTGATTTAACTCAAAACGGTCTCCAAAGTCACAAAAGCACAGGCGTAGAGTAGCCAGCCTTTCGGTGTTCTATGGGATACATTTTGGTGAGTGTGCGAGGGAATTGCATGATTTAATTCCCCCATCTCCGTTCCCCCATCGGACGACCCATCATACGGCGAGTTTCCACCCTTACGTTGTTAACACCACTACGATTCGGACGAAGCATTTCACCTCCTCTGTTATACCGCGTGCATCGAGGGACTGGAACAATTTGCCAGCGATGGTGTTTCCGTCGGACTACAATTTGAGTGTGATCAAGGCTAGAGTGAATAGGCGCTTAATAAACTAGTGCGCTTTACCATCAACGATTGCATCACTGCTTACCATCAGCCAGGATTGCGGTCAAGAACTAGTTTATAATTAATTATAAAAAAAAAATCAAATACATTGGTTACAACTTAAGAAACTTAGCATACAGATTACAGGTTAAATACCTAAGTTACTCTTACGTCTACTTATTCATGTTTTCGAAGTTCGTGAGGTTAGCATAAAGGTCATAGCCCACTTACAGGACTCTACTCCAACCCGGCAAAAAAATATCATTGAAATATAGGCTTTAAATATTTCTTTTTAACCGACTTCTAAAAAAGGAGGAGGTTATCAATTCGTCGAAATATTTAATTTTTTATGTATGTTCCCCGATTACTCGAAGACGCCTGGACCGATTTGTAAAATTCTTTTTTGTTTGAAAGGATATACTTTCCAGTTGGTCCCATTGTGACCAGGTCAGGATCTGATGATGAAAGACCAGAGCAATCAAGGGGAACTTTCAAAAATCGTATGGGCGACTAGTGCATTTCTAAGTATTTTAAAGGACTACGATGTAATAAAGGTCTGGGGTAGATCGGATGATGGAGCCGAGAGACAGCCGAGGGAACTTCTTAACGATTCACATCAGCTGCCTCGTGTTTGTGCTTAATAAATTTATATTGAGAAGAACTTTACACTTCGGTGGTTGTGACTGTCATAAGGGCTCTGATGATGAAGACAAAGTCCAATTCCGAGAACTCCTCAGGGGTTTACAGTAGCTACTTTGTGTTCGGACTTCTTCTTCTTCTTCTTCCTCAGCCTATAGATGTCCACTGCTGGACAAAGGCCTCCCCCAAGGCTTTCCACGATGACCGGTCCTGTGCTGCCCGCATCCATCGGCCTCCCGCGACCTTCACCAGGTCATCGGTCCACCTTGTTGGGGGTCTCCCTACGCTGCGTCGCTGCGTGTTCGGACTTAGTTCATTTATATTCATGAGTAGTTGGTACTTTGAGTTTGTGCTTGATTAATTTGTATTGATAAGAACTTTACACCTAGATAGAATGTAACTGTCATTAAGGCTCTGATGATGAAAACAAAGGCCAGTTCGGGGAACTCTTACCTTGTATTTGGACTCAATTAATTTATATTCATGAGCACTTTGCACCCCTATCTATAATAATATATAAAGCTGAAGAGTTTGTTTGTATGTTTGTTTGTGCGCGCTAATCTCGGGAACTACTGGTCCGATTTGAAAAATTCTTTTTGCGTTGGATAGCCCATTAATCCAGGA
This sequence comes from Sesamia nonagrioides, assembly GCA_017933935.1. NCBI lineage: Eukaryota > Metazoa > Arthropoda > Insecta > Lepidoptera > Noctuidae > Sesamia > Sesamia nonagrioides. The sequence goes on from JADWQK010002246.1 coordinate 58,157, forward strand.
AGGCTTTAGGCTATATAACATCACACTGCTACCAATAGAGCGGGGCATAACTAACTCCACGCAAAAGAATTCGCTGGCGACCGCTAGTGGGTTATAATGGTGACCCGGTTGGTGACGTGTAACACAGGCTTCTTCAAAAACCTACTTCAGGCACAAGTCTCTTCCAATGGTGGAATATAACTAAAATATTGTTAAACCTATTGGTCTTCACAATATTTTGTGAAGAGAGAAATAAATAAATAAAATTAAATTAAATTAATGAAGGTTTGCAGTAGATTTGATGATGAAGCTGAGACACGGTCGAGGGTACTCCTCAACGATTCACAGAAGCTTCCTTGTATTTGTGCTTGATTAATTTGTATTGGTAAGAGCTTTACACCTAGATATGTTGTGATTGTCATTAGGGGTCTTATGATGAAGAAAAAGGACAGCTAAGGGAACTCCTCAACGGTTTACAGTAGCAACATTGTGCTTGGAATTAATTCATTTATATTGTTGAGAAATTTGCACCTTTATCGGTTAAAATGATGGTTTGCAATAAATCTGATTCTGAAGACCATAGGCAGTTAGGGAATTCCTCAAAAAATTACAGCAATGAAGTTTAACTTAGGACAACCACTACCTACTCGTCACGCTTATGCAACAATCAATTATAATCAAAAGACTGAATTTAAGTTCCGTAATCGCGTCATGTCTAGCATTGTTCATATTGTCATTTTGGTTTTATAGGAATTTAATAGAAATCGGTTCAGTGGCTCCATTTTTAAAATAAAATTATGGGTGGAAATTAAAGTAAACAAACTTACGTCGTTTACATGCCTTTTCCCAACTATTTTTACTACTAAAAAGTGTAAAATAAAAACATTTATTACAAAAAAACAACCGACTTCCAAAAAAACACTACAAAGTGAAAAATAACTAATGTCGGAAGTCGGTGTCAAAAACTAATATACAAAAACCAAAGACACCGATCACACACAAGATCACTTTGTAGTGTTTTTTGGAAGGCGGTTTTTTTTTTTTGTAAATAATGTTTTAGATATTTTTTACATTATCGTCATAAATTAGCAGACAGCTCGCTGTCAGCGAGTTTAACGCCGTCAAACTACTCGGTAGTTGACGCCTCGCTGACCGCACGTTGTAGACGAGTGATCGGTGCGGTGTCCGCGTGCTCTATGCTAGCAGTCGCCGCGCCGTCGCCCCTCAGTCGGTTGCTTTCAGCATTTTATGCACCCAAAATCTTAGTCTGTTACTTCTAGCGCTTCTCTCTTTATGCTCAAGAGCAATAGCAATAATTTCTAGTTCGTGCGTTGTGAAAAGCGAAAAGCGAGAGCGGTCGACGGGTGGATAGCTGGCAGTCCACACGGCGACAGCAATCAGACTGCCAGCTATCCACCCGTCAACCGACTGAGAGGCGACGGCGCGGCGACTGCTAGCAGTCTGACGGCGGTAAGCTCGCTGGTAGCTAGCTGTCTGTTAATCTATAATGTAAAATATATCTAAAAAGAAATATTTAAAGCCCATATTTGATTTATGTCTATTGCGAAAAGCGAGAGCGGTCGACGGGTGGATAGCTGGCAGTCTGATAGCGCCATAGCGTCGCCGTGTAGACTACTGGGTGCCTGCAAGTTGTGCTTGCGTGGACTGCGAACAGTTGTCTTAGTTTAGCGCGGTGTTGGGTGGGCACGGTGTTGGAACAGAGCCGTTTTTTTTTTTTTTTATTATTATCGTTGCCCCACTCTAGGAATTTCTCCGTAATCGTGGGTGCTTTTACAAACATATAACTCATATAAACAAACATCCAGACCCGAAACAACCACTTGTAGGTCATGCAAATATTTGTTCCGTGCGGGAATCGAACCCGCGATACGCATCAGTCAATAGCACACTGCGCTAACCGTGGTGCAGTTTGAGTGTGCTATGACCTTTAGGCCGCAGTTGCCTCGCTGCGGTTACTTCGCCTCGGTTCTTCGCCTCGGTTGGCAGTAGAGGCGTCGCTGGCAAAACTTTATTTACTTTATAAGCTCAGGTGCCGAAGCTAACAGTTTGTCCTTTACTGTTTTTCTTGTTAAGTTTGTATGTTATTACAATTTGGTACACCTACTTTCATTTCATCTTTTGCGGTTACACTTACAACATGGTGATTTAATGACGAGACAATCAGACTAATTTAATAAATTTCTCAGATGTAGGCCATAACATCGACTGCCGGTAGAAGTTATCACCCACCAGACAAAGAGTTGCCATTAGTTGAATCACCAGGCATGATGTCTGGTAAAACCGTACGGAGGACGGAACTGAGCAGTTGTGTTGCGATATGTGCCGGGTACGATGTGCCAAATGTTGTTGTGTCGGGGGTTTCGTTGTGGAGGGTCCCCAGATCAATATCCCCCTGGCGCAGCATCGTTGGTCGTGTTGTTGAGTTTTAACATTGCATAACCTCGCTCAACTGCCGTCTTCCTTTCTATTCACTAAGTTTTTTTTTTAAAGCTTAGTCTATAAAAAATATAGACCAGAAATAACAAAACGCGGCGAATAGATGACTTGATAGCATTCCCAAGGACAAATAGCGCGCTATTAAAATCGACAGCGGAAATAAGTATCCACTAGAAGTCGTTAAAGCGCTCGTTCACGACTGTTTTTAAACTAACCAAGCTAATAGAATAATGTTCAGGTATAAAAACACACGATAGGATAGAAGACTATTCCAGTTTCTAGAATAAAAACATAAGGTCTACAAAATAAATTAGGTATAGGGTTCCATACCAAAACGCTGGGAAACACTCCATCTAAGCGTTAATCCCATTTGCATCCGAAGCTTTTCCGGTTTTGCAGTCTGAGGTCCGCTTTACCAGTCTAACTGCTGATTTTGGGCAAACTTCGATATTTTCCGTAAAGTGACTGCCGTGTGACCTCCACGACCCGAAGGCGATATCGAAGTATTGCAGTTACACCAATTGTTGGACTTTTGATGGCTCCAACAATCCGCAGCGACTGCCATTACATGTTCGTATGGCGACCGTGCTTTCCGAGGCATGACCAGCTCCCTTGCGCGGCGGCCGAGTTTGCTACCGCTACGGCGCGGAAGCTGCGAAACACTCCATCGAACGCATTACGAATAATAAGCAAAACAACTGTGCTTCTTTCGTAGAAAATGGAGACAGCAATTGTGAAATTGAAAGTTTGGCACTCCCTTCAGCAACCTGAAGAGAAAAAATATTTAAACCTTCTTCTTCTTCTTCAGCCTATAGAGGTCCACTGCTGGACAAAGGCCTCCTCCAAGGGTTTGCCATGATCCCCACGCTTGGCAGATGGGTTGGGGATCGCAGTAATTTGTTATTCCACAGAAGAAGCGCTGCTGCCCGCTGCCCTGCTGAGAGTTCCGTTAGTCGCCTCTTACGACACCCGGATATGGGATGGTACTATTCTAAGCCTGATACCACACGGGTAGTTAATCCTGCTACCAACGGGTAATAGTTTAAATCTACGCTTACTTATTTAAAATCAGTGACATTTACAAAATCAGTAAAAAAATATCACAAAGAATCAATTTAAATTCTCACGTGTGCTGAACTAATGCCATTTCTAATTATAATTTACACACTAGTCTCCTCCGTTCTGCGGTTATTACAGACTTTATCCACATTTCACACCAACACTTCACTATCCATACTAATATTATAAATGCGAAAGTAACTCTGTCTGTCTGTCTGTCTGTCTGTTACGCTTTCCCGCTTAAACAACTCAACCGATTTTGATGAAATTTGGCACAGACAAACTTTAGACCCTTAGAAAGAACATAGGCTACCTTTTATCCGCGGGCGGAAAGCTAGTTTTTCTAAAAAATGTTAATTTTGGAAGCTGTAGCCCGTGACGTTTCACCAAAGACAGTGTTCTTAGAGAAGAACTTTTCATTTTTAGAATTCAATTTTAGAGAATTAGCATTTGTAAAAAATTATGCATCAGTAAATACCTTTGAGGCTTGCGGAATAGAGTTAGCATTTGAGCATTTAGTAATTATTTGTTTATACAGAACACCTCAGTCAGACCCTTACCTATTTTTAAATAAATTAGACAGCATGCTACAACAATTATATAAAAAATACAAATCGAAAACGCGGATAGTTTTAACTGGAGACTTTAATATAAATACACTGAAAAAAGGCAAAATAACCCAAGAATTTCAAGATCTAGCACACACACACAATTTGAAAATTCATATTAACGAAGCCACGCGCAAATTTTCCTGTATAGATCATATACTAAGTAATATACACAACGCAATTGCTAACGTCCTACCACTACATCTGTCTGACCACGATACAGCGCAAATGTTAAGTTTTCCATTGCGAATTCAATCAAGAGAAACCATATATTACATCTACAAAAGAGATTACTGTATCAATAACACACTTAAATTTAAGGAATGTTTGCAAAACTTATTTTGGACGGATGTATACATGGATAATGATGCAAATACGGCATTCAATAGCTTCCATGATTTAATATGCCTGTTCTACAATCTCTGCTTCCCAAAAGTAAGAATTAAAGTAAATACAAACAATAAATTCAAACAAACTTGGATAACTAAGGGTCTCAAACTATGTTCTAGAACTAAACGCTCGTTACGATATCAATATTACAAAAATAAAAGTAGAATCAACAAGAACAAATACATCACGTATTCTAAAATACTTCAAAATTGCATATATAATGCTAAACGGAATGCTAACATCAAATTTATGCACAACCATAAAAACAAATGTAAAGCCACTTGGTCAGTCATAAAAAACGAAATCCAAAATACGGAAATCCAGAATATTGAATCTTTACAGGTTGACAATACTGTTCTAACAAAACCAGCGGAAATAACTTCTGCCTTCAACAACCATTTCATTAACTGTATCCCTACACAGGGTCAAATAAATAGTTGTCTCAATGAAAACGTAATTGTTAACTCGATGTTCCTCTCTCCTATGTCTGAAAGTGAGGTGAGGCAACAGATAATATCGTTGAACAACACCAAGTCTGAAGGCTATGACGAACTTAATACCAGAATCATTAAGATATGTATTAATGAAATAAGTACAGTATTGACATATTTGATCAACTTATCATTTTCACAAGGAGTATTCCCAAAAGCACTAAAATTATCCATCGTTAAACCATTGTTCAAAAAGGGTGATAAACGTGACGTGAACAATTATCGCCCTATTACATTAATACCCATCATCTCAAAAATATACGAGAAATGTATGTATCACAGATTAATAAATTACTGCAGTAAGTTTAACATAATAAGAAAACAACAATATGGATTTCAAAAAGGTAAATCCACATCACTAGCCACATTCTCACTCTTAAAAACAATACTGAGCAGTTTAAACAAAAATCAGTTTGTCACGGGGCTTTTCTTTGACTTATCGAAGGCATTCGATCTTGTTATACATGCCAACTTACTACAAAAATTAGAAGCTCTTGGGATTAGAGGATTGCCACACCAATGGATTTCGTCGTACCTAACTGACAGACAACAGAGTGTCGCTGTTACTAGACTGGACGAAAATAGAGACATGATAATGCATACGTCTGGATATCAATGTGTAAAACGCGGTGTGCCCCAAGGTAGCATATTGGGTCCCATCTTATTTCTTCTCTATATAAATGATATAGTTGACATAACTAAACACAAATGTTTTCTTTTCGCCGATGACATTTCTATAATCGTAACTGCTGACAAAAAATATAATTCAATTACTGACCATGAAACTGACATAAATAATACTATTGACATTCTAATTAATTGGCTGAATAATAATAATTTATCTATAAATCTTGACAAATCCGTATACATACAATTTAACAAATATTATAATAATAAATTTAATTTTAAAATGGATATACGTAAAATAACACACGTAGAACAAACCAAATTTTTAGGTATAGTATTAGATGAATATTTAGACTGGAAGGCGCAGGTTCAGTACGCGTGCAATAAAATAAATAAATTTGTATATGCCCTTAGAAAAATTAAACGTGTAACTAATATAAAAATAGCTGTAATGTCTTATCGAGCTTACGTTGAGTCCTCTTTGAGGTATGGACTTATTACATGGGGAAATAGTACGGAACACAACAGGGCATTTATCGCACAAAAAAAGTGTATACGCGCCTTATACGGGATCCCATCCGATGAATCATGTAAACCAATATTTAAGAGGCTTGGTTTGCTACCGTTGCCATCATTATATATTTATGAGTTGTGTATGTTTGTAAAGAAACACCAAGAATTATTTAAAACAGCAGAAGAGGTGTCTTCGCGAAGTCGGCGTGACCAATATACACTTGTACTTGACGAACTGCCTAGGTGTACTAAATATAATAAAAACTGTGTAGCTATGTGTGTACGTGTGTATAATAAGTTACCAAAGACATTGAAAGAATTAAATTGTAGAATATTTAAATTTAAATTGCATAAGTGGTTGAATGAATATAATTTCTATAGTATTAAGGACTACTTAGAACACTAACGTTGACAACATGCACACGCAACGCTTGCACTTTCTTGTGCTAACCATTTTTGCATGCTTTATTTTTAAGCTAAACATGAGTGATCTCATTTTTGTATGTAAGACCTTTTATACCATGTTTTAAGCAAAATAAATATATTATTATTATATTATTATTATTATTATAAGACTTTGAGAGTATTATCGTTCACTAGCCTTCCGCCTACGCCTTCGCCCGTGTAGAATTCGGTTATATCGCGCTTTTTAGAATTCCCTCGGGAATATTAAATTTTTTCGCGATAAGAAGTACCCTATTATTTAATCTGGACTTCTAACTTTACGTCTGCAGCATTTCAAAGCAATCGGTTTAGTAGTTACGGCGTCAAAGCGTTACAAACAAACTCACTTTCCGATTTATAATATTAGTAAGGATTTTTTAGTCAGTGCACGCCGATAGCAAACATACGGCCAACAATAAACCAGAGAGCTCAGCTAATATTAAATAAGCGCCTGTTAAAATAATGGGAGCAATATGTACTTTCGCGTTTTCTCCCGTTTTCGCAATATTTTTAGTTCTATTCCTGCTGCATATTAACGATCTGCTGATGCCCGGAATTTATAAGTATGCAGATGACAGCACAGTTGTAGAGAGATACCTGCCGGATGCTCGGGCTAGTAGGGAATCAATCCGGTCCGAAAGAGAGGCCATGGTTGAGCGAACGAGTGTTGCACTACAGGCAGTCTCTGAATGGGGCAATGCCAATCTTGTAGCCTTCAATGCCGCCAAACACAGGCGTGTCTTTTCACCGCCAAAATTAGCCCGTTCACCTTGGCTCCTACTTTTCGAAATGTGTCCTTGGAGTGTACCGACCGCCTTCAGCTTTTGGGAGTTGAGATTTCCTCGAACCTTAACTTTGGGCGGTTCATTGAGTCCAAGGCCAGGGTGGCTGCCAGGAAACTTGGCGTTATCGCAAAGTTCCAGCAGTACTTCACACCTGGGCATCTTCTAATGTTGTACAAAGCACAAGTCCGTTCGTGTGTGGAGTACTGCAGCCACATTTGGGCTGGTACTGCTAAGTGTCACCTGGCCACTTTGGATTCAGTGGAGAGGCGTGCGAAGAGGCTGATTGGTGACCGTGATTTAACTCGAAATGGTCTCCAAAGCCTAGAGCATAGGCGTAGAGTAGCCAGCCTTTCGGTGTTCTATAGGATGCATTTGTGGCGAGTGTTTGAGGGAATTGCATGATTTAATTCCCCCATCTCCGTTCCACCATCGGACGACCCGTCGTACGGCTAGTTTCCACCCTTACGTTGTTAACACCACTACGATCCGGACGAAGCGTTTCGCCTCCTCCTTCATACCGCGTACATCGCGGACTGGAACAATATGCCAGCGGCGGTGTTTCCGTCGGACTACAATTTGAGTGTCTTCAAATTGTAGTCCGACGAGTCTCATTTATAAAAAGAAAAAAAAGACACGGTTAATGAAACAATTCTAAGTTCAAAAAAAAAGCGAAGAGGGTGTAAAGTTCACTTATCTTCCATAGAAAAGAAAATTCCTCCAATCAGAGAAGTGTTTTGTCCAGAGGGCAACTTCCCAACGATTGGTGTCAGGAAGTTGTATGTATAAGCTCTGCTAGCGCGATGCACGTTTTGCGAGACATCGGTGTGACGCGTTGTTAGTAGTAGTAGACACCGCTGCCCAATTACCGACCAAAAACTTTTCTTTTTCTTTGCAAAAAAAGAAACTCGAACTAAACTCAAAGTGGGCACAAACTAATAATAATTGATGACATTTAGAAGCAGTTGGGAAAGTTTTTGTGAACTGCCTTAATATGTCTTGGGAGAAAGAATAAACTTTGTAAGACAGAACCCATCTAAAGAACTTGTAATTTGACCTTTAACTAGACGTTTAGGTAAGGTTTGAGTAGAGTGACCATGATCAAGGAGAAATTTCAGGACAATTTTAAAACTATGATATTTTTTTTTTTTAACAAGATTGGTGTCGGCTTCCAGTATTAACAGATGCAGGTTGATTTGTATTTATTTTTGTACTTAACGTAGAGCGACTGCCCTTGAAAAGACTGGTGGTCTGACGTTCGGGCTTCTTACGGTCCTACAATACAACTATTGACGAGTTATGTTACATAACTACCATTTTAGTTTCTGAATCAACTCATCTTTCGATGATACTGGTTTTCGGGCTTCTGACTACCGTAACAGCTGTCACAGATCTGTTTAAGCTCTGTCAGAAATCTGTCAGAGATCTGGTAAAGATCAATGACAGCCAATAAAACAAAGGCTTAACGTACTGCCCCAGTATTTACATATGTAGTATACTAGCCTGTACCTACTGCAGTATATAGGGTGGATATGTACAAAGAGTAGCAGGAGGCATAAGTCACTTGTTGAGTTCAGTTTGGCAGTTACAGGCAAATAATCGGGCCAGAGGGTATGAAGATAGCATTTACCAGAAATAGTCATTATATAAGTTGTTAAGCTTCAATAGCATCATAATTGTTCCTGTATACAGAGTAGTGCTGATAATACGACAATAAATAAAAACAAGGACAATGCTGGTTCATAGAAATAATCCGAAACCATAGAAAAAAAACCCAGCATCAAAACTAAAAAAATGAAAATTTCAAACATACTATGTAAATCGCATAAAATTGGAAACTCCGATCGCCGACAGCGCGGTCCTGTATCGACTTGCTTTTTTCGCGCTATTATAATTAAAGTCAGGGTACCGCTGGATGAGGCGATCATCAACCTGTAAGCGCTTCCTTATCAACATCATGTAGAAAATGAGAAAAATGAAAAATAATTTCCTGTGACTAAACTAATGATTATAGTATTTATATGATTTTTTATGAGCACACTGAGAATGTGTTGAGGTACACGAGATGTTTAATTTACTGTCGTGTTCTCATCACCACTTTATATAGCAGATCGTCGTGGCCGTGGTATGACAGCTCCCGGATATCCTCTTCCATCAACAACCGCCACGCATCCATCGATACGACGGTCTGCTAGACCGACTGCTACCACTTACTGTCACTATTACCTTCACTTCTCATGAGTGCTACTCTTTGAATGCTACGCAACAAAGGTAAGCGAAGCCATTTCCTGCGCCATTTTATCAGAGATAGGCAGAACAAGCATACATAGTCCAAGTCATACATAAAACATTATTTTTTTTTAATAAAATGTAGTTTAATTCATTTAAAACATGTTAATTCTACTTAGAACGTATTGCACCCCTGCACTACAAGATTGGGGTGCCCGTACCGCTGTGCGCATGAGTCATGTGATCTGCTGTGATCTTTGTTTTTTTATTTATTTATTTATTTATTTATCTTAAAAACTTAAACTATCATTACAGATTTAGAAACCTAATGCGATAGTTAAGGCTCACAAATTATAAAAAAACTACACAATAACTTACTTCACTTAACACAAAATTACAACTAAAACAATACATCCTTATGATTATAACAATACAATAAACAATACAACTTAACTTACTTCACTTAGCACAAACTTACAACTAAAACAATACATCCTTATAATTATAACAATACAATAAACACACTAATTGTTGCTTTCATAATATATTATGTATAAACCTACCTTTGCTAATTCACTAAAGTAACACGAAAAAATGTCCAACCTATTCTGAATTTCGTTAATAGTACGAATTGCTCGCGTGAGAGGTGCTTTGGCCAGCAGGTTGGTTCTGGCAGTTGGCACAGCCAACAGTGGCGGGCGCCGCCGCCTCCACACGTAGCGATCTGGAACATTAAACCGCAAGCACTGAAGCACTCCCGGATTATGCTCCTTGCCCCGGAGTAACTTTATTAAATAGACGACAAGAGTGAATTGTCGTCGCACTCTCAATTCATTGTACCCGACCATGCCCAGTACAAATAGGGTGGGGTACATCAGCGGGTACAATGGATAAGCCCCGTACAGTCTAAAGTACAAGTGACGCGTGAACTTGTTCTGTACACGCTCCAGCATGACAGAGTACTTGGCTTCATGTGGAGGCCATATGACAGCACCGTACTCCAAGTGACTCCTGACTAGAGCGTCGTATAATACCCTAAGTCGTAATATTAGTGAACCCTTGTGACTGCCTAAGAACAAAGCCGAGGTTTCTGTACGCTTTTTTACATATCTTAGTGATATGCTCGCGAAACGTAAGATCTGGGGTGAGATATACCCCTAGGTCTCGCACTTGCGTTACTCGCTGCAGCGGTACCGCCTCTGCTTTGTACTCATAGCGGACAGGGTTGCGCGCACGACTAAAAGACATTACCGAGCATTTGGACACGTTGAAGTACAGCTTATTATCATGGCTCCACTTCACCACCCTATCAATGTCACCCTGGAGTCGCTCACAGTCCAACTCATCCCTTACCTCGAGCAGCAACTTGAGGTCATCTGCGAACAATAGACATGAGCTATGTCTGACGACCTCCGGTAAGCTATTTATCATTATGATGAATTCAAGAGGACCCAAATTGCTGCCCTGGCTCACTCCGGACCTGGTAAAGTACGGCTTCGACTCGTACCCATCGTAGTCAACGTACTGTTGACGGTCTCTCATATAGCTGACAAAGAATTGTAGCAAGTGTGGCGTACATCCTATATCTGCCAGCTTTCTTAGTAGGACGACATTGTCCACGGTGTCAAAAGCTTTTTTAAAATCAAAGTACGCCGCGTCTACTTGTACTCCAGCGTCGACTGCCGGTATAACCTGTGCCATGAAGTTAAGCAGGTTAGTTGAAGTGCTGCGTCCGGGCCGAAAGCCGTGCTGTGCGTCCGACAGTTGCGCTCGGACTTGCCCCTGTATGCAGTGTTGAATAGCGGCTTCAAAAACTTTCGCCGGCGTCGACAACACTGCAACTGGCCTATAACCGCTGACATCTGGACCTGCCCTACCCTTGGGTACTGGAACGACACGTGTAGTTTTCCATTGATCCGGGAACGTCGATTGCTTTAAGCACGTGTTATATATGTAATGCAACGGGCTTGCTAAAACTCTAGCACAATCCCTAAAGAGAAACGCTGGTATACCGTCAGGGCCAGATGATCGTTTTGGCTTGAGGTTCGTCAGCGCATCCTGCACATCTTTGAGACTCAAGGTCTCTATAGATACCCGTGCACTGGTAGTACTGCCGTCCTCCGCCATCGCCGCCTGAACGTCTAGTTGCGGTGGTTCCTGACTGTATACCGACTCAAAAAATTCTGCGAATTCCCTAGCACACTGCTCATTAGTCAGAGTTTGCCCATTTTTTATAATAATTTGCCTATTTGTTCTACTTTTCGACCTAATATATTGCCAGAATGATTTTGGATCTTTAGCGAACTGATTTTGAATTTTATTTTTATGATTTCTGTGTGCAATTTCGATAGACTTTTTTACCCGGGTCCTACATTTAGCGTACTCTTCGTAATCGCAATCACGTTTTGAGTTTTTAAACAGTTTGTGAAGTTTTGCTTTAATTTTGATCTCTCTAATAATTTATCCGGTGTACCATTCGGGATACACATAACGTGAGTTTACCTGGGAAATCTTTTTCTTTGGTACACAATCATCTAAAAAACAGCCTAATTTCACATAAAAGAAATTTAAAATATCTTCCAAATCATGCATTTCGTACATTATACTCCAGTCAGCAGAAGTTAACATCGAATACAATAATTGATAATCGGCTTTATAAAAATTCCACTGCGGTCTGTTATTACACGTGCTATTAAAGAAGGATTCGGGGGCGGGCGAAGGCGCGGGGTCTAAGTGCGCGAGGGGCACGCTCACCGCTAGTGGCGGGTGGTACGGATCGACAGGAACGAGCGCGTCGTCCGCCAATACTACTGACACTTCTCCGCTAAAACCCGCACTCAGAACTAAATTCAAGTGTCGGCCTAAAACATTGGGTACCATGTTACCTTGAGTGAACTCGCAAAATGATATAAAGTATTCATAATAATTGCTAATATTTACAGGACAAGAATGTAAATTAAAATTTCCTATAACAATCACTTGTCTATATTTATTACACATATTTTCTATTACCCTAAACAAAATCATATAATCATACTCCGAACTCCCAGGTGGAATATAAACTACGCAACATAAAAACAAAAATCTATTCTTTAAATGAACCGTTGCACAAACAATTTCAAATACACAGGCATAGAATAAAGAGAGGGAAGTACGTTATCTTCATACAAACGGACCGCGCGCGGCTTGTATGTTTGCGCCATAGTATCTATGCGTCGCCGCACACACACCTAAACACAATATTAGAGTGCCTATGACTGCGCTAGTCGCGGCTAGCACGGAACGAGGTTCGCGCGTCACGGCTTTTCGGCACATTCGCTAAATCACAGATTACAGAATACTACGTAGCTACGTATAATAGTACTACGTAGAACAATGTGTGATTATCGCAGGAGAAAGTATTGTTGTTTGTTTGGGTGTCTTAATTCATCGATTTCAGGATTGTCTCTGTTCAGATTACCTTTTTTTTTTATATATATTATAAACTAGCGCTTGACCGCAATCCTGCCTGATGGTAAGCAGTGACGCAATCGTTGATGGTAAAGCGCACTAGTTTATTAAGAGCCTATTCACTCTAGCCTTGAAGACACTCAAATTGTAGTCCGACGGAAACACCGCCGCGGGCAAATTGTTCCAGTCCCTCGGTGTACGCGGTATAAAGGAGGAGGCGAAGCGCTTCGTCCGGATCGTAGTGGTGTTAACAACGTAAGGGTGGAAACCAGCCGTACGACGGGTCGTCCGCTGGTGGAACGGAGATGGGGAATTAAATCATGGAAGTCCCTCGCACACTCCCCGAAATGCATCCTATAGAACACCGAAAGGCTGGCTACTCTACGCCTGTGCTCTAGGCTTTGGAGACCAACTCGAGTTAGATCAGAGTCACCAATCAGCCTCTTTGCACGTCTCTCCACTGAAACCAAAGTGGCCAGGTGACACTTGGCAGCACCAGCCCAAATGTGGCTGCAGTACTCCACACACGAACGGACCTGTGCTTTGTATAGCATTAGAAGCTGCCCAGGTGTGAAGTACTGCCGGACCTTTGCGATAACGCCAAGTTTCCTGGCAGCCACCTTGGCCTTGGACTCACTGAACCGCCCAAAGTTAAGGTTCGAGGAAATCTCAACTCCCAAAAGCTGAAGGCGGTCGGAACACTCCAAGGACACATTCCGAAAAGTAGGGGCCAAGGTGAACGGGCTCCTTTGGCGGTGAAAAGACACGCCTGTGTTTTGGCGGCATTGAATGCTACAAGATTGGCATTGCCCCATTCGGAGACTGCCTGCAGTGCAACACTCTTTCGCTCAACCATGGCCTCTCTTTCGGACCGGATTGATTCCCTACTAGCCCGAGCATCCGGCAGGTATCTCTCTACAACTGTGCTGTCATCTGCATACCCATAGATACCAGGCATCAGCAGATCGTTAATATGCAGCAGAAACAGAGTTGCAGAGAGAACAGACCCCTGAGGAACACCGGCATTAGTTGACATGGGCTCAGAAGGGCATCCGTCGACAACAACTCGGAGGGACCGTTCAGTCAGGAAGTCTTTTACCCAGCCAGTCAGGCTAGGGGAAATGCCGTACGCTGGAAGCTTACTCAAAAGGCCAGCGTGCCAAACCCGGTCGAAGGCCTTCGAGACATCAAGGGGGACAGCAATCGCTTCCCCATTCTTCTCGAGGGCCTCGCCCCACAAGTGAGTGGCATACACTAGTAGGTCCCCAGTTGACCGATTGTGGCGAAACCCGTACTGTCGGTCACTGAGGAGATCGTTACCTTCCAGGTATGCCAAGAGGCGCGAGTTCAATACACGCTCCATAATTTTGCAAAGTAAGGAGGTGATCGAAATCGGCCGATAGTTGGCAGGATCGGCACGACTACCCTTCTTGGGCACAGGCTGCACGTTAGCAAGCTTCCAGGACTTGGGCACTATACCAGTCCTAAATGAGAGGCGATACAAGCGCGTCAATACAGGAGACAGCTCGGGCGCACATGCTTTAAGAACAATCGCTGGTATACCATCCGGACCACTAGCCTTATTCACGTCCAGACGACACAGTACTCTCAGAACCTCCTTGTTTCTAATGCGAACCTCAGGCATTGAAGCTTCGCAATGAGGTAAATTAGGTAGAGTAGCACTGCCAGTATCAAGACGCGAATTATGGGCAAAGAGAGATGCAAAGAGACCTGCTTTCTCTCTCGTCGTATGAGCCAGTGTTCCATCAGGCCTAACCAGCGGAGGCAGTGAGGGCCGACAGAAGTTCGCCTCAACCGATTTGGCAAGGGACCAAAAAGATCTGCTACCGGATGGCTGCGCAGATAACTTGTTGCCAATATGGGTAATGCGGTCGAAGCAAGCCTTCTTGAGCGCCTTCTTGTAGGACTTGGCAGCACGGTTAAAGGCTCTCTTCTTTGAGCTTAGATCCGGAGCTCCGCAGTCACGAGCGTCAACCCAGGCGAGAAATGCCGTGTGCTTACGCTGTTCAGCTTGGACACAATCGGCATTGAACCATGGGCGAGCCGAGCCACCGATGGGCACGTCATTGAATGGGATAAAATACTCCATAGCTTGACGCACCACATCGGTTATAGCGTCCGCACAGCTCGAAGGATTGTCAGAGGAGAAGCAGACCTGCTGCCAAGGATAAGATGCATTGAAGTGGCGCATCTCATCCCAATCCGCTGACCTGTATCGCCACATTCGCCGTTCACCACGAGAGTCGTGATCTGGTGGGGAGAAGGACGTTACAGACTTCACCAGACAGTGGTCTGAAGTTCCCAACGGTGAGGAAACTGTTACAACACATCTGTCCGGATTAGTGGTCAGCAGAAGGTCCAAACAGTTGGCAGTATGCCCAACTACATCAGGCACCCTAGTCGCTTGCTCTACCAGCTGGGAAAGGCCCATAGTAAGCGCGAAGTTTCGCGCTTCTCTCCCAGCGTGGTCGGTCCTCTGGTATGGGAAGAGCCAGTCCTGGTGGCAGGCGTTGAAGTCCCCCAGGGCGACGAACTGAGCGTCAGGGTGCCGATGCAGCGCATTGTCAGCAGCCTCACTGAGGTGGTCAAATAAACGAGTCGTCTCCTGATCACCGCTGTGCGATCGGTAGACACAGGTGTAAACAATTTTGTCCACACCAGTGTCAACCAACAGCCATAGGGACGAGAAGTGGGGGTCTTCGAGGTGACGGAGGCGCCGGCAACAGATGTCATTGCGGACATACACACAGACCCCGGCACGCTGCAGGAAATGATGCTCCAAAGAGTATCCCGGGTAGCCGAGGTACGCCGCGTCAGTCGGACATCTGATCTGGGTCTCCGTCAAGAAAAGTAGGTGGGGCTTTTCAGTCTCCAGGTGGTAATGGACTGCATCGATATTGGAGTGCAAACCTCGGATGTTTGAGAGGTGCACTATGAACGAGAGGACGTGCGCCCGCTGTGCACACCTACTTTTCCTTTTGTAACGTTTCATATAAGTTTATATACTGAGTGAATAGGAAGGAAGACGGCAGTTGAGTGAGGTGATGCAATGATAAACCCAACAATACGACCAACGATGCTGGGCCAGAGGAAGATTGTTCTGGAGACTGCGGGGACGCCCGAACCCCCCCAGGGATCGCCATCGGGTCCTCTCGTCCGGTCGCCAACCGGCACGATGGGGCCACCCTGGGATTTTTCGCAGTTGGCGGGGCAGCCTTTCGTATGTGGCTGGCACACTACTTGGGCCCCAACTACCTGCGGTCGGCCAGCGGAGAACCGTGCTTCGGATCCCGCTACCCTCCACGAACAAACTCCCGACACAACACCATCTGGCGCATCGCACCCGGCACACATCGCAGCACAACTGCTCAGACCCGTCCTCCGAACGGCTTCACCAGACATCATGCCGGAACACGACGAATCGCTTGGCGGCATGTCTTTGTCTGGTGGGTGGTAACTTATGCCGGCGGTTGATGTTGTGACCTACCACCGAGAAAGAAGGTATTTTTCTGTAGCTAATTTGTAATTTTGTATTAAATGTGTGATTCAATAGATGTTATGTTTGTATTATTTATATTTGTATTAATTAAAAATAAAAATAAATATGGTTCTTTATGTGTACAAAACTAAAAATAAAAATTACAAAAATAAAAACTGACTAGTATATGTAAACTAAATACTAAGCAAATAATTTAAACATAAGCTCTTAGTCTATAAATATTTGTTAGCGGTTTGGACGACAACCGTAACCGACGAAGCGCGGACAGTCGTCAACCCTAAGACAGTAGGCAATTAAATCGCGGATTGGGTCGCAGATAACCTACTTCCCCTCTTTATTCTATGACACAGGCGTCTATCGACGCGTCTGAGACAAGTACCTGTCGCAGCTCGCAGCTCGAAGCGGCGTGTGGCCACGAGAAACGCTCCGCCCTGCTTACGCATCCACTCGATCACAACGTATTAATTTTATATCCTTGAGGGATAATTTCTGCGTCTTGAATGGATTCGTTGCAGCCTGATTCAGTTATAGCAAATAAGTCTGAATTAAATAATAATACGTTATTTCTAAAGATTTCTAACTTTGTACGCAGACCTCTTGCGTTTTGATAGAAAATTCCAATGTTTCTATTTCCCGTCGTTTGGTTTATTTGTTGATCTCCGAAACCAAATCCATTCGGAAAATTCTGCATTCAGAGGCCATACATCTGGCTCACATAATTTGTGGTAAACTCCCTCCGAGATTTCCTTCACATATAAACGTAACTGTTGCAACTCATTCTTCGTACAATCAAATAATTCCTGCATATTTTCCATAATAGTGGTCTGGCTATCCAAGCGTGCGATTACGTTCAATCGAAAGCTTTTCATCTCCTCTTGCAAGTTGGATTTTTGTTCCATCATCGGTGATTGTGCTTTCTTTATGCGGCTGCCTCGCTGAGTGTTGACATTGCTGCATATTGAAGAAGTGCTTGCTTGCCCAGATGTTCTACTCACTGGTGTATCAGCATTTCGATTTGGCTTGCGTTGTGAACAAACACACTCAGGACATACCCATTGATCCTTATATTCCTGAGAGAAATTTTCGGTAGTAAGTCCAAGGCACTTTATTTCATACACTTTATTGCAAGTCCTTTTGGAACACTCAATAAATGGCAGGCCAGTTAGGTCCTCACCACAACCCTTGCAATTAAACGACATTCTTGATTTTAAAAAATATCCGGTAACGAACACACAAGACGTCCGCTCGGTACGCGTCGTATATGCATTGCGTTGCGTGCTCGGTAACCACAATGCAACATTTTTTTAAATATATTTGGAAAACATTTAACATAGTGTAAAAATAAATTGGAATAAATTCAGTTGCTTATTCTGAACAAATTATATTCAGGTTTCGTATAAGGTCAACAAACAAGAGGATTGCTAGTGGCTGGCGAAAATACTGGTCACTAAAGGAAATAATGAAAAATAAAGAACTCAGCATGTCCATTAAAAGAAAAACTTTTTATACCTGTATCCTCCCCTGTATTACATACGGAAGCGAGACCTGGTCCCTCACTCAGAATCACAGAGAAAAACTAGCAAAGTGTCAGCGGGCAATGGAGAGAAGCATGCTCATAATAAAACTAAATGACAGAATTACCTCAGCAGAAATAAGGAACAAAACCAAAGTCACCGATATCCTTACCCGAACGGACCAATTGAAATGGCGTTGGACAGGTCACATGCTACGTTGTAAGACGGAAAAATGGAGTAGACAGGTAACACTCTGGTACCCAAGAGACGGAAGCACACAACGGGGACGTCCAACAAGAAGATGGGAAGATGACTTTCATTTAGCCTTGGGACCTTTCTGGACCAGAGTAGCAACAGATAGAGTGCAATGGAAGCAGTTGGAGGAGGCCTATGTCAAAGACACACCGAACTGAGGGACATTTTATAAAAGCAACACAAACTGTAAATGTTCGGAATAAAGGGCTATATTATTATTATTATTATAAGGAAACAATAACTTTGTATATATTTATTTAGTTATAAATACTATATATCATCATCGTCCCAGCGTTAATCCCAGTCGCATCCGAAGCCTTTTCAGCTTTGGAACCTGGGGTCCGCTTTACCAGTCCAACTGCTGATATGGCTAAACTTCGACATTTTCCGTGAAGCGACTGCCGTCTGACCTCCACAACCCGAAGGCGACATCGAAGCATTGCAGTTAGACCAAGTTATAAATACTGTATATATATATATATAGTTTTGATTTTGACATTAAACGAAGACTCTTCAAAATAGGAAAACGCTTTAATTGTTTCTCTCTAATTAATTAATTACTCAGCAAAGGAAATATAATTGGAACTCATTAAAACTTTGTGACAACCTTTATTGTTAGACCATCTTCCTTAAAGTAGGCTTTATAAATGTTCATTTCATTCATTATTGTTATTTAATGTTACAGAAGACGCCTTCGACCACCGGGTAGAAGATGTTTTGTAGAATCTAACGCTACGCAAGCTCAGTAGCTTGCTTAACAATAATTTTGAGATTTTAAATCATTACCAAATTCAATAATCTATACTTAATATATAAAGCTTTTGCAGAGTATGTTTGTTTGTTTGAACGCGCTAATCTCAGGAACTACGGATCCGATTAGAAAAATTGTTTTTGCATTGGATAGACCATTAATCCAGGAAGGCTTTAGGCTTTATAACATCACTCTGCGACCAATAAGAGCAGAGCATAACTAAATCTACGCGAACGAACTCGCTGGCGGCCGCTAGTAATATATAAAGCTGAAGAGTTTGTTTGTTTAGTTGTTTGTTTGAACGTGCTAATCTCAGGAACTACGGGTCCGATTAGAAAAATTGTTTTTGCGTTAGATAGATCATTAATCCAGGAAGGCTTTAGGCTATATAACATCACGCTGCGACCAATAGGAGTGGAGCATAACTAACTTAATAATTATTAAAATAGCTACATAATTGATTAATGTATTAACTTAATTTACTATGACTTGACTTAAGTTCCTGTGTCCTCTAGAGGGGCAGAGGGTATCCACAGTTCAGGCTTGAGCTTTGCATTTTATTTCGCTCCAAGTCTTCGCTTTTGCAATGGCCGTTCACCGCCAGGCCTGTTTACGGGTTAAGGTATGTGGAAAAATCGTGACCAACAAAAAATCATGTACCATTTTATGGTGTGTAGGGGGTGAAATATTATACGAGATTTCTCCCAGTTTTCAAAGTAGGAAGCTAAAAATCGGTACACAAACTCATTGTTAGGAAAGAAAAATAACTGTCTTATATTTTTTGAAAATCTTCCCCAGCCTCGGATATAAGAAAACTTAGAAAGGGGAATCGTGTTACTCCGAATTTAACGAGAGCGAAACCGCGGGCATCATCATATCCGCCACAAGAAGTTCTCTGCTGGTCATAGGCCTCCCCCAAGGATTTCCACAAAGACCAGTTGGACGCGGCCTGCATCCAGCGCTTTCCTGCAATTTTGGTCAGATCATCCGACCATTGCCACTTCAAAGAGCTAATCCGCTAGGCTATGTCGACTCTCGTTCTTCTATAAATCTCCTCATTCTTGATTTGATCACATAGAGGAACACCTAGCATAGTCCTTTCCATAGTTCTCTCTGCGATCTTTAGCTTTCTTATGGGGTCTATAGTGAGAGACCACTTTTCTGTGGTCCATATATCATCACCGGTAATGCACATTGGTTAAAGACTTTTGTCTTTAGGCACTGAGGTATTTTGGACGAGAAGACGCCACGGAGCATTCCGAACGCTGCCCAGCCGAGTAAGATTCATCGAAACATCTAGTCCTTGAAGCCTAAAATAAGCTAGTAATACATAAGTAACATGTATTATAATGTACTTATGTAATGTAATGTAATGTAGTTTGCAGATTTTGCCCCATAAGTTTTTACAGTCTGAAGATCTATAGTAATAAATCTCCAAATTGTGGAATACTCCCTGTACACTTATCTTGACTACCTGAGAAGCAGATTGCTACTTGATGTCGAGTTGAAGCACCTCTTGTTGGCACTGAATACTCCACAGGATATTGAATTTGATCCTTGAATATCTGCCAGGATTAGACGTCTGAGCTCAAGTGGCTTTAAACGTTTGTTTAAAATCTTTGAATTTTTCGTTGTAACTGTATCTTAACTGCTGTTGGTTTGTTCATAACTACAACATCTTGTTGTTTTTGTTTTCTATAAGTGTGTATAAGTGTTCAGTTTGGTTAGAGCTGGAATTTTTGTCAGTATTTAAGATATAAATATATACGGACAAATCACACAGATTGAGCTAGCCCCAAAGTAAGTTCGAGACTTGTATTATGGAATACTAACTCAACGATACTATATTTATAATAGATACATATATAGATAAACATCCAAGACCCAGGCCAATCAAGAAAAGATCCTTTTTCCATCATGACCTAGCCGTGGTTCGAACCAGGGACCTCCACGTCGCAGGCAGGCGTGTTGACCGCTGCGCCGCGGAGGTCTTCAAATCAGATCAATCAGTAATGTTCAGATCACGCAATTGTTTAAAATAATAAAGTAAATAATAGTTAAAATTATGCCAAATGTGTTGTTGATCAAATATAAAAACGTCCACTGTTAGACCTAGCTTATACTGATTATATAAATAAACACTTTTTATTAAGGCTTCTTAATTTCGCTAAATTAAGTTAATTAAGTCGAAGTCGATAAAAGTTAGAGAAATCAAGGATTTAATGACATTGAATACCTCGCTTGGTAGCTGATCTTGTGAATGTTGTGTAGGTACTATTAGCATATAAGAATACACTTCTACTTTAAAGCTACGCAAAGGCAAAAAAAGGAATTGGGAATATTCTAATTATTCCACATGAATGGTTACGCTATTATTCGAGCAAAGTTCAAACGTCAGTCGGTTTTAGGTTATAAAATATTGTCTCGACTCCAGCACATATATCTACGTTCCATTCTACAGTGTGTTAGCGTCAATAAAAGTTAAGTTTTGTTTATTAACGTGCAACATTCGACGGTGCTCCTACTATTTTATTAATTGGCAACACTCTAATGCGCACTACACACCTTCAGTTTTATCTGTACGATTTATCTGTACAGTCGAATTGTACCGATAAGTCGTTAGGTGTGTAGAACAAACAGTTGAACTGTACAGTTAAACTGTGATCTAATCAAAATATGAATAGATAAATCAGTACAGATAGAACTGTACAGTTAAAACTGAGAGTGTGTAGTCGAAAACTGCGCAGTTTTGTCAGTTTTGTCGCAGCGAGCGTGAAGTGAACACGACTTATAAGTATTTTTCCTTGCTCTCCGCCTCAACGAAAACTCGTCGACCATGGCCCAACGCGAATGGCTGGAAGAGTTTATATAACTATACCAATCGGAGCCTTCATTATGGAAAATCAAAAGCAAGGAATACCATAATCGAGTAAAAAAAGATTCAGCTTATGAGAAGCTTATTTTGAAACTACGTGAAATAGGTCCTAAAAGTAATAAAGATGCTGTTATAAAGAAAATTAATAAACTACGCTGTACCTATAACAAGGAACACAAGAAAGTCATGGCTTCAAAATCAGGATCAGGCTAAAAGATATTTATGAGTCAAAGTTATGGTATTATCCATTATTGCGTTCTTAGACGATCAAAATATATCGGTGGTAAGGCGGGTTCGGGGGAGTCTGAACAGTGCCCTTAAATGGATAGGAGAGAGAACTGACACTGTTCTTCTGAAGAGGTTCACTGAACTTCATGTTCGGGGGATTAGATAAGCCAATTTTGTAATACCTAGTTTATTTATTTATTTATTTTATTATTTATGTACACACAATACAATACATAAAAATACGACAAAATTAAGATCTGAGTACAAAGGTGCTGCTTATTTCTTAGGAAATTTCTTCCAGCAGACCTGCGAAAGGAGAAGTAAAACAGTAATGTAGACAATAGTGTGTAAGAACAAGAAGGAAATAGAATATGACTATGATAAGTATAAAAGTAATAACATTAAATATACCTAAAGTAATAGTATTAAACATAAAACCAAAACACAACAAAAAATAAATTAGTTAATTAGTTTAAATTAGTCCTACGGTCGCTAAAGCGTCGTCTATGGAGGCCATGATGATAAAAACTGAAAGATCGCGCAGTTTACTTGAAAGTGTGTAGGCTGTATGGACGCACGATTTATCTGTACAGTCAAACTGTACAGATAAATCGTACAGATAAAACTGAAGGTGTGTAGTGCGCATAAGTGCCCTCATTGGCCGTTGTCTCTGATTGGTTGAAATTAACCAATCACAGATACGCGCCATATTTTATCGAAATAGTGGAAATAGAAAAATTACGAGGTAGAATAGCCTAGCTCATGGCAACATTCTTTTACGCGGAGTCGAAAAGCGAAGAACTTCAAAAATAAGTAGTTTGGCCTGAAAACCTAAGGTAATATGTTACATTTCCGTAATTTCTGTAATATGTGTTCTAAGTACTAATGCTCTGGCATATTACTTATGCCACTAGCATAGGCAATACCTTGAAATGTAACGTTGTTGCTGATATTAACAACAATCTGTGTAATGAATTGTTTTAATCCATACTAATATTATAAATGCGAAAGTAATTCTGTCTGTCTGTCTGTCTGTCCGTCTGTCTGTCTGTCTGTCTGTCTGTCTGTCTGTCTGTTACGTTTTCCCGCTTAAACCTCTCAACCGATTTTGATGAAATTTGGCATAGACATTCTTTAGACCCTGAGAAAGAACATAGGCTACTTTTTATCCCGTAAAAAATTGATATTTCCGAGGGAAATCTAAAAAGCGCGATATAACCGAACTCCACGCGGGCGAAGCCGCGGGCGGAAAGCTAGTTTGTAATAAATTCTTATAAGATTGTCAAACTTCTTTTCATTCAAAAGTTAACTATTAGTACAATGCTTACAAGTGTGTAATGACCTCAGTGATCCGTTTTTGCAGAAAATTAAAAAGAATCTTGGATCAATAGTCGGCCTATACATTTCCAATGTGAGTTATAATTCACCACACGAACCAAATGTTGAAAATTTGCAGTCATAAGACATCTATCAACATTTCTCGGTGGTAGGCAACAACATCAGCCGCCGGCATAAGTTACCACCCACCAGACAAAGTCTTACCGCCAAGCGATCCGTCGTGTTCCGGCATGATGTCTGGTGAAGCCGTACGATGGACGGGTCTGAGCAGTTG
This sequence comes from Sesamia nonagrioides, assembly GCA_017933935.1. NCBI lineage: Eukaryota > Metazoa > Arthropoda > Insecta > Lepidoptera > Noctuidae > Sesamia > Sesamia nonagrioides. The sequence continues at coordinate 81,941 of JADWQK010002246.1, forward strand.
TGTTGCGATGTGTGCCGGGTACGATGTGCCTAATATTGTTGTGTCGGGAGTTTGGTCGTGGAGGGTCTCCAGATCATCCTCTAGCGCAGCATCGTTGGTCGTGTTGTTGGGTTAAACATTGCATCACCTCGCTCAACTGCCGTCTTCCTTCCTATTCACTCAGTTTTTTGAGTGAATAGGCTTAATAAGCTAGTGCGCTTTACCATCAACGATTGCATCACTGCTTACCATCAGGCGGGATTGCAGTCAAGCACTAGTTATAACAAATAAAAAAAAAAAAAAATTTAAGGTAACTAAGATCTTAATCTTTTCGGCAAAATATAATATTAAATATCTTAACTGTCACCGAGACGCGATATTGCAAAAACTAAGAGGATAAGAAAGTAATTAGCCATCTTCTCTTCAGTGCAATAGAAAGAAATAAGCTTGTGTCCTCGGCTAGGCGTCTGAGGCGCAATTTTCTTTCTTCAATTTCCCCACCTAGTTTGTGGAGGTAGGAGGAACAGGGAGTAAATTTCATCCTCCATGGAAAAGGGAGGGTCCTCCGACCAGACGGGTGTTATGTCTGGCGGGCACTTGCCTAACGGTTGATATGGGGAAGTTGTATGTATGCTAGTTGCACGGTAAATACTGCTTGCGAGATATACATAGAATTGGGTTGTATCCTAAAAAAATAATTTAATGTCCGTCAGATAGATTTATAAAAAATATTGCACACATATTTTTTACATTTTCTTTCATTCAAATACTTAGGAAGATATATTGATTTGAAATGTCGCATAACATCACCCGTGGTACAAAATATACCACGGAGTGACGTAATTAGCCCCCACTCCGTAACTTTAATACGCTTTATCTCAGTAATTTTTGATAAGTTCAACAAAATAAAAAATACGAGTCTTAATTTGTTTTATTATCTATGAGACGGACTAATTATTTTTTTTCACTTTTATACCTTGGATACATCCCAGATTTATAAAAAATATTGCACACACATTTTTTACATTTTCTTTCATTCAAATACTTAGGAAGATATATTGATTTGAAATGTCGCATAACGTCACACCGTTGTACAAAATATACCACGGCGTGACGTAATTAGCCCCACTCCGTAACTTTAATACGTTATATTTTAGTAGTTTTTGGTAATTTCAACAAAATAAAAAATACGGGTCTTAATTTTTTTTTTTTTATCTATAAGACGGACTAATTATTTTTATACCTTGGTTACATCACTCTTCGTGTGACGTCAGTAGGTCGCGTTGTTTATTTGTGGCGGTACAAATTTACAGCTTCGGTAATTAATCTTTTAAGCCATATTGCGATCTGTACCATAAAGTTAATTATCTTCTAAAGCGGAGGCGTCTTAGATTCATTTCTTTGCTTCAAGTCTTTCAAATAATCAGCTTTATTTATCAAATATACTATTACGAATGCACCTTGTGTCAATGGTATAAGGTTCAATATTGTGTTTTAAGCCCTATATCTTAAGACTTAGGCGTTGTAGAGTTACGATCCAAAAATGCATTGCTAGACCTAAGGTGACCTATCGAACGGTACAGGTTTCATCAATATTGACAACGAAAGGTCGACATAGAAATTACTAGCAACTCGTCTCCTGTGATGTACCTGTAACTACCTGCCCCCTAATCGGCGAACACATTTTTGTCAAATGATTGCGACTAGTTGGGTCAGTTGGGATCGTTCAGCCCGTCCATTAGTCCATTCGGTCCAAACGATCCCAACTAGTCGCAATCATTTAACAAAAAAGTGTTCGCCGATTAGGGGGCTGTTGTAAAGATGAATGTATATGTATATGTATAATTTAATGGTTGGCGATTTCAAACTTAAAGTCCAGGTTTCCTCAAGATGTTTTCTTTCACCTTGTAATCAGTCAGTGGTGTCCAAGATATATTTAGAAAGTACATATAACTCTAGAAAAGTTACATTGGTACTTGCCTGACCTGGAATCGAACACACATATTTGAGAGGCTGGTGTTTTAACCACTAGGCCACCACGACTACATGACTTCGAGGGGTAACGTTTTTTTTATTAAAAAACAAATAATCAAATACTCTGACTCAAGTCAAAAACTCACAACCCGTTCGTTTTAAAAGAACTGGTCAAGTATGTATCAGAGGTGATGTGATTTGGCAAAAGCAATGGCAAAGCAATGGAATGGAAGCAATGGAATGGCTTTTGCCAAATCACATGATTCTAGGTCAACACACTGACAGCCTCCGTGGCGTAGCGGTAGCGGCCGCGGCCGCTGCGCAAGGTGGCGCGGGTTCGATCCCCGCACAGTGCAAGTATTTGTATGCATGAATATGAATATTTGCATTGGTCTGGTCGTACCTCGGAAAGCACGTTAAACCGTTGGTCCCGGTTGCCATACGAACATCTAGTGGCAGTCGTTAAAGGGTTGTTGGAGCCCTCAAAAAGTCCAACAATTTGTCAGCTGCAATGCTTCGATATCGCCTTCGGGTTGTGGAGGTCAGACGGCAGTCGCTTCACGGAAAATAACGAAGTTAAGCCATATCAGCAGTTAGACTGGTAAAAGCGGACCTCAGACTCCAAAGCTGAAAAAGCTTCGGATGCGACTGGGATAAACGCTGAGATGATGATGACATGATTCTAGGTCAACAAAAAGTACCTGGTTATTGAATTATGCACCTATCTATTATTGAAATGCAGTTCTTAATATAAAAATGGCAACCGAGTTCCGTATTATGTTGTTAGTTTTGTATTAAGAACTTTGACTTGACCTAAATTCGAAATATAAATATTGATTCAAAGATGAAGTCTGAATCTAAATTTATATCTCGTTTATAAGGCAGTGTTGGGCCATGTCTTTTGATTACGTCGAGAGTATATATGATCTTAATTACATCTTGATAACTTAATGCGCTACTAAGAAAAAGGGACCTTTGACAGATGGACAAAAAGACGGAGAACGAAATGATTTTCTAAGCTGTCCATTTTGTCATTTGAAAAAAAAAGCTGAGCTTTTTTGTTCACATTTTTCCTTAAACAACTAACAATAAAAACAGCTGTCTAATCAATTGAATTACCGAAACTTCTTAACACTTAACTTCTCAACAGCAATCGACACAAACAAGTTAAATTCAACAAAGTTAGCCGTTAATCGGTCGCCTCGATTCAGCGGTTACGGGTTAAATTACGGCGGCCTGAGTTATTGCGTTCCTGCGTGAAGTTTGACTTTACTATTTGAGGGTTAGTTGTCAATGCGGTTAAGGAGAAATCTGTGACCGATTTGCGGTCGATCGTCCTGCTGTTATAGTAGGTTACAGTTCGAAATTGATCAGGTCGGAGGATTTGACTGTCATTGGTCGAGGGGAATGAGATTCTTGTAATAGGGTATTTGAGTATAAAAAATTAGTTCGTCAGCCAGATTTCCAAAAAATACTAGACACGTTTTTTTTTCTTTTTTCATATAAACAAAAAATGAAGACGACACAGCGTATTGAAAACTCGTGTGACGTCACTGCACGCTACACTTTTTAGCGACCAATGACGTCGCCAGTCACCACTCCTGATCTTTGATGCCTTTTATCATCATCATCATCCCAGCGTTAATCCCAGTCGCATCCGAAGCCTTTTTCAGCTTTTGAGTCTGGGGTCCGCTTTACCAGTCCAACTGCTGATATGACTAAACTTCGACATTTTCCGTGAAGCGACTGCCGTCTGACCTCCACAACCCGAAGGCGACATCGAAGCATTGCAGTTAGACCAATCCTAAAAACCTTTGATGCCTTTTATATTTATCAATTTTTATTGATTTGATAAAACAAAATATACGTATCCAATATTTTTCTATAATCTGAATGACGGACTAAATAGAATCAATTTTTTTACCCAGGAAACATCCCTATTCCTCATCCCGTCTATAATTATAGACGGTTTCACGGTTGTATAGTGTTGTTTCCAGAGCAATGGTTACCAAGTGGAATCGGCCTAACCTTTTTGTTTTTAATTATTTAAAACTATTGCTTGCCCGCAATTCCACCTAACGGTAAGCAGTGGTGCAATCGTTGACGGTGAAGCGCGCTAGCTTATTCAGCCTATTCACTCAAAAAGACATAGTTAATAAAAGGAAGACTGCAGTTGAGCGAGGTGATGCAATGTTAAGCCCAACAACACGACCAACGATGCTGCGCCAGAGGGAGTCTGATCCCCCCACGACCAAACTCCCGATACAACAATGTTTGGAGTATCGTACCCGGCACACATCCCAAGACAACTGCTCAGACCCGTCCTTAAGCGTTGTTGTTCGTTGAATTGAATTAATAGTCGGTGGATTTGACTGTCACTGATCGTGACTGAATTTGGGGAGTGGAATTCTTGTGTTTATGGTGCGTTTATAGATGATTTTTCAGTAGTGTAGTGGAGCTTCCACAGCATTGGTGGTCAAGTAAAATCGACCCTAACTTAGGCGTTGTTGATAGTAAGTTTAAAAGCAGACAGAAGCTTTATATTGTGTTAATTATTTCACCACCATTGCTCTCAAAACGGCGAAGGAGAACATCCTGAGGAAATCTAAATCCTAGCATCTTTTCATCGGAGTGGATAATTCTCATGGATATCCGCTACCCTGGGATGGGCGATGGGGTCTGTGAGACCCTTACTCACTAAAAACCACCCTGGTATTCCATCTCACATCTACGCCCGAGGGTTGCGAGAAGGAATATTACCTCCATAACCCCCCTCGATTAGTACCGGCCCACCACTGTAAGCCCTCTCGGGTCAGGGGGTCTCACCCCGCGACGTCTAAGAGGGGCGCGCGTAGAACACTTCGCGTCGCGATCTCGGGTCCTTGGGCGACAGACATCCCCGAGTCTGTCGTCCACGGACCAGTTAGGAGGCTGCAAGAGAATATAAATATACGAGATCTCCCTCTCTATTTCCGCAACCGCCTTCTATGAGACGACTGTTTCGCTGAAGGAAACCACCGCATCCCAGGACCCTTTGCTGCCAACTATCGACTCGATTGCAGCCGGCAGCGACAGGGCACTGCCTACTTCAGAGATGAGGATATGCGATGAGGCCGCAGCTCCTCCCAAGCGGCACTCTCTGCCAGCGCCGTGTTCTCCCGGCCATTGACGCAGTGGAGAATGGAGACATTGAGAACATGATAGACGGTTCCACGACGCGTGACAAAACTCAACATAAACCTATGAATAGGGATGATGACTACAGTCTATTCGTATTTATTTTATAATTATAACTTTATTTTTGAAAAAAAATGTTGTTCATTAAGATGAGATAATACAATACGTTCAGTAATACGTTCTTAATCTAATGCAAAAGACATCGTTATTATGTCGTCGCTGGCTGTCGCTGAAACCAGCGCTGTGTTCTGTTTTACATCCCTATGCAAACAGCTGTTGCTCAGCATTATGCTGCGATTCGACAGCCGTTTTGCGTGGTTGTGATGCTTTACCATATCTTTTTTTTTATATTTGTAATTTTAAAATATACGCTTTTTCTTTCTTTCTAATAGATGATTAAACAGTATTCCTAAAAGTAGGCATTTAAACATAGTTTTTTTTTAACTTGCACATATTTATAAGGATTTCACAATGATTTTACGCATATCCGTGAATATTTCACCATGAAACTGCTTTCGTTTTTTCCGATTAGGTACTCTGATTTCACCAACTTATCTGTACGAATTTATAAAACTGAAGAGTTTGTTTGTTTGTTTGAACGCGCTAATCTCAGGAACTACGGGTCCGATTTGAATTTTTTTTTTTTGCGTTGGATAGCACATTAATCCAGGAAGGCTTTAAACTATAACATCACGCTGCGACCAATAGGAACAGAGCATAACTAACTCCAGGCGAACAAAGTCGCTGGCGGCCGCTAGTTAATAATAATAATCTGTCTCCCACACCTCGACGTTTGTATCAAGACAATAACATGATTCAAATATCAGCACATTTTCCTTCATTCATTACACAGGAGATCTTCCATTCATCTTCATTAGCTCCCTTCACATAACATATTCGTTCTAATGCCCTGGTGGTTGAGTGTCTTCAAAGGTCAGGTTCAATTTTCGGGTGGAATAAAGGTTAAGGGGGAATTTACGGATTCGTAGGGTTTGTGGTTGAATTTGTGCGATGGTTGCGGGAAGCATTCAGTTCTCGTCCGATCTCCGAAGTTAAGCTGTAAGTTGCTTGGTGGTAGGCCATAACATCGGCTGCAAGCAGAAGTGACCACCCACCAGACAAAGTCTTGCCGCCAAGCGATTCATCGTGTTCCGGCATGATGTTTGGCGAAGCCGTACGGAGGACGTATATGAGCAGCGGTGTTGCGATGTGTGTCGGGTACGATTCGTCAAATGTGCCGGGAGCTTGGTAGTGGAGGGTCTCCAGATCAATCTCCCTCTAGCGTAGCATCGTTGGTCGTATTGTTAGGTTTATCGTTACATCACCTCGCTCAACTGCCATGTTCCTTCCTATTCACTCAGTTATTTTGAGTGAATAGGCTCTTAATAAACTAGCGCGCTTTTCCATCAATGATTGCACCACTGCTTATCATCAGGCGGGATTGCAGTCAAGCACTAGTTTATAATTATTAAAAAAATAAATAAGGATATGTACTTCATAACAATCTTTGCAAAAAGAATTGTTTTACTTTTAATTTCCAATATTCATCCAAGTTTGCCTGGACAGATTAATTATATTAATAAGTTTCAATTTTTAAGTCAATAACTCCGAGTGGGTGAAAAAGAAACTGCACCTTTTCGGACAAATCTGGAGGGTTGGTAACCATACTTACATGGGACAGAACTTATAGAGAGCTATGTTCTACGATCCCTATTATACCCTATTTAAGTTATTAATCAAAGGAAAGCTAAAGAACCACGTGATTTAGTTACCCGACTAAATCATAAAATACCAGCCATTTCAGTCATTTTATTCCACAGTTGTATTTTTCAATTTAGTAACATTATAATTTGAATTATAATGTTTCGAAATATAAACAAATCAGGCTACAGCCAATAGTTCAGAACAGCACAGATGGGGTGAATACTTTACCCTCCTCTTATTCTTATTTACTAGTCACAAAGTATTAATTTCCTAAGAAAGAAACCTACATAGGAACTGCGGAACGCACTTTAATTAGCAATGCGTTTAATTTTGACAGTTCAACTACGTTCATTGCGTTATTTACGTTATTGAACAATTACAATTTTTAATCGTACACATACTCAGCCTATAATGTACCCACTACTGGGAAACAGGCCTCCTCTCGGTGAGAGGGAGTGGGCCGTAATCTACCACGCGGGCCCAGTCCGGGTTGGTAAACAATTTTTAAACGTATAGAGCAATGGAATAGCTAGAATATATGTTTCAAAACTTCAATTGATAGTAATAGTACGTTACGCAATAAGTCTGTATAACACTATAAGACACCATACAAACTACAATCGTATTACCCACAGCAGTTCTAAGTCTGCTAAGGTTAATGGAAATGAGAGCGTGGGTTGTCTAATTAAGTCAGTGTGTCGAGCTTCTAAGATCCTCCAATCCATCTTGATTCGTCGCCCTTCATCCAACGTTACACCATATTAATAGTAATTACAATAGCAAATACATCCACTAATTCACGCGACGACATGAGTTGAGATTGTAATCCGTAACACTCGAGCTAAAACTAACCTTACGGTGTAAATATTGAGGTCGTTAATTGAGTGTGATATTGTAATGAGAAAATTATAGAATTTGGCCGAACTTGATGTGATGTATCTGTAGCGACAGAATAAATTAGCCGTTTAGTCAACTCTATCTGACTGTCTGGATTTTTAATGATTGTAAACTAGTGTTTGACTACAATCCTGCCTGATGGTAAGGAGCCTAAAAAAACGGAGTTGAGACTGAATAGGAAGGAAGACGGCAGTTGAACGAGGTGATGCAATGTTAAACCCAACAACACTACCAACGATGCTGCGCCAGAGGGAGATTTATCTGGAGGCCGTCCACGACCAAACATCCGACACAACAACATTTGGCGCATCGTACCCGGCACACGTCGCAGCATGTTAAGGCCACCACCGTTTCACCAGCTGTTGGAAGAAGATCTCGCCTCGCTTCGCTCTCTCGATTAGCACGACTTCGATACCAGTTCAAACCTAACGTGCCCCCTTTTGTTTTTGTTGTGATGGGAAATCATCAAATGACTTCTCCCGCTGTGAGCGGAGCGGAAGGGCGTGTGAGACTTTTACTGACTAAAACCCACCGTGTTTTTTCGCTTGCCTGTGCGACGGCCAGGGCCACGGTTTTGTGGGACTGTCTTATGTAATATTGACGTTCAACAAGTGCGGATTCTCAGCCTAATTTGAATAAATGACTTTTACTCAATTTTTCTGCTAAATTGGCTGTATCTAAAGACTTTGCCCGTCGATTTCAAAAGAGATTTTTATCTTGAAAATCGCCCCTCCTCGCCTAGCAGGCACCGCACCCGCTGAGAGACTCACGCGTAGGTACCGACAACAGCACATGAAGCTACTACACTTATATAATAGATTTTCAACTTTATCGCTAAATAATGAGGTTTAAAGTTGAATGGAATAAATGTACAGTTTTCGGGGGTAGTTTGATGTAGCGTCAGTACAAATACATATAACCCGCGCAGATAAAGAAAAGATCTGTAAATGGCGTCCGCTCGCATGCGTTCTCGCTCACTCTCTATCGCTGTCTATACTCACACAGTAAAGTAAGCACTGCAAAAAAAAAAAATCATCGATCAGGAAATCAGGATTCGCTTTCCAAGCTACTTTGATGCACTCATTGCACTCCGAGTTATTGTTAATTTCATTGTTGTTGTTTTTGTTGATATTATTATTTTTGTTGAGTTTGAACAATCAAACTCAAGAAAAACAACAATAAAAACAAACATTGTTATGTTTGTTTTTATTGTTGTACAAACAAGTAAAATGTCAAATTTACGTTGTAAATAACAATATTTATAACGTAAATTTGACATTTTACTATCTTAGCATTTGGTTTGTGATTAAACAATGGCATGTTTTGTCAACCGTACCATAAGTATCCGCCGCCATTTTCAGATCTTTTCTTTAACTGCGCGAGTTATACCATCAACTTATCGCTGGACGCCGCCATGCACTTACTACTCATTTCCTTGACCAGCCCTGAACATAATGTACCCCTCTAATGACCCCCTATGAGCCCCTGAATCCATTACCGTTATAATACAAAACGATTTCTAAGCGGGACAAGCTTAAACCTTTCAACTGGTTTTTGCATTTCGAAACTTATTTCAACTCAGATAGAGTTCTAAATACAATGTTGACTAATCAGATTCGGATTTAAAATGGATTTTTGTATTTAGAATTTTAACTTATTTGAAATTACGTTTGACATTTAAAACGGGCGAATGTTTGTACCGTTTAGGTCTAAAGATAAATATAGTAGCGTTCCAGCGGGGTAATTATGTAACACATTATCAGTTGGAATGGGTTTCATTTTGACAGTTCAACAACAATCATTGCGTTATTCGCGTTATTGACAGACACATTTTCCAACATAGGGAGCAATGGAACAGCAATAAAGTTCCAAATGATTCCAACTGATAATAACAGTGTGTTACGTAATTAGGGTGCTGGTTGTTCGAAAGGGTTACCATAGCCCCTGGCACAAGCAAGTAAATAACACGCTTTTTTCACCTGGCCACTTTGGATTCAGTGGAGAGACGTGCAAAGAGGCTGATTGGTGACCCTGATCTAACTCGAGTTCGTCTCCAAAGCCTAGAGCACAGGCGTAGAGTAGCCAGCCTTTCGGTGTTCTATAGGATGCATTTCGGGGAGTGTGCGAGGGAATTGCATGATTTAATTTCCCCATCTCCGTTCCACCAGCGGACGACCCGTCGTACGGCTGGTTTCCACCCTTACGTTGTTAACACCACTACGATCCGGACGAAGCGTTTCGCCTCCTCCTTTATACCGCGTACATCGAGGGACTGGAACAATTTTCCAGTGGCGGTGTTTCCGTCGGACTACAATTTGAGTGTCTTCAAGGCTAGAGTGAATAGGCTCTTAATAAACTAGTGCGCTTTACCATCAACGATTGCGTCACTGCTTACCATCAGGCAGGATTGCGGTCAAGCGCTAGTTTATAATATGTAAAAAAAATATATATATATATATATATATTTATAGCAGTGATGCAATCGATGATGGTAAAGCGCGCTAGTTTATTAAGCCCATTCACTTAAAAAACTTAGTGAATAGGAAGAAAGACGGCAGTTGAGCAAGGTGATGCAATGTTACACCCAACAACACGACCAACGATGCGGCGCCAGAGGGAGATTGATCTGGAGCCCCTCCACTACCAAACTCCCGACACAACAACATTTGGCGCATCGTACCCGGCACACATCGCAACACAACTGCTCAGACCAGTCCTCTGTACGGGCGGGTTTAAATAAATAATAATCTGAGACTTCTCTTATCAAATATCATCATAATCTCCTGCTTCGGCTAGAGCGGAAGAAGTTATTTGATGAATTTCCACCAAAAAAAATATTAATAATAAAAAGTAAAAATACTAAAACCCAACTACGACAAAAAACGACGCTGAAAAAGTATAAAACAAGATTTTCAGAATACTGAACTGAACAAAGTTGCTAATGTAGTTGCCACTAAATGGACACAGTAGACTATTCTGAAGTATGCAATATTCACTATGTAGAGATAAATTTTCATGTTTGGAAAGGCGTAGTCACACGTTGTCAAGGTGCTACGGTAGGTAGGTATACATAAGTAAGGCATATAGTGCAGAGGACATTTTTATGGGAGCTTTAGCCAGTTACCAAACTGTTTCCGCCTTCACCGCGTGGAGTTACTCCCAGCTTATGTCATTTTACTTGAACTCTGAGCAGAAGCTCCGTGTGACCAACTTATGCCGCAAGGTGAATAGTGGGACATCTCAGATGGCTGTGTTGTATCAGTCCTTGAAACATAAAACTATACAGGCGTACACCAATATTGAAATCCTACGAGAACAGCAGGGAGTTGCGCAATCACTACGGCAATTCAAAGAGGTTATAGAAACGAAAATGAAACCTGCAGAAAGTACTTATTTTGCAGATATGGTAAAGAAAGGCTCCGACAGCTACATTCGCCCGGAAAATTTAAGCTCCGTTGCTATTTATCCCAAGGACAAATCCAAAACCAGCGACGACACTAAGTCCCTCGTCCAGAAAATCATCTCGCCTGAAGAGCTCAAACTTCATGTTCGTGGCATGAGAAAAGTGAGAAACGAAGGAGTCATCATCAGCACAGAAAAGAAAGCAGACATTGAAACATTATGGAAGCCGGAGAAACTAGTTTCCTCAGGCCTTACCGTTGAAGAACCAAAAAAGCGACGTCCTAGAGTTGCAGTTTTGGTGTCCCCGTAGCTCTAACGGCACAGGAGGTATTTGATTGTATTTTTGATCAAAACCTATCTGAGAAGCTGCCGAATACAATTCGCTTTATATATTAGTATATAGATATTAGTATAGATGAAGAGAAAACCCTGTCCGATCCGTGAAGGTATTGTTAGGTATCGATAACTAATTCTACTTGTACGGTGCAACCGTACATCTGCAAAAGATCGTCAGCATTTCCTCCTCGCATTCATTTTACTTTATAATAATCATCAGTTCGCGTTGAGCTATCAAGCGGTCGTCACGTTCTCATCACAGCCAGCAAAGGCCACGTCACTCATTTCACACACATCAGTCCATTAGCTCATTTACCTATAACTTTAACTGCCTGAAAAGCCGGGCTAAACCTAAAAAAAAAGTGTGTGTGTTAGCCCCGACGCACGACTGGAGTTTACTCCTTAAGTACGAGAAAAAAAAATATTATTATTATTATTTTAAAAATTATTTATAAAATAAATCATAAAAAATTATAAATGCATATTTACGAAAATTTTAACCAATTTTAAGAAAGTTGATAATAAAAAAAAAATTTATAAACATTTTTTTTAATTATTATTATTTTTTTTTTTAATAACATTATCTTAATAACTAACAAAATATAGTTGTAAAAAGATAATTATGCCACTTTTTTAGATTAGAAAGTTGCGCACCAAAGGTGCGCACTAAAATAGTACGCTTAAAATTCGTTACCCGTTATTAGGTTTTACCCCTCGGATTTTTCTCATACCGGGCGCCTTATATATGAAAATCGATTCTTAAGGAATAATTTCACACACATCAGTCCATTAGCTCATTTACCTATAACTTTAACTGCCTAAAAAGCCGGGCAAAACCTAAAAAAAATCCTCCAAAAAAAATATTATTTCGCAATAGGTGGTAATTTAATACATGTGCGTTTTGGAGAGTATACGAGGGAATTTAATTTCCCATCTTTGTTCCATCATCGAAGGACCCACCGTACGGTGAATTTCCACCCTTACATTGTTGACACCTCAACGATTCGAACGAAGGGTTTTGCCTTTTCTTTTATACCGCGTACATCGAGAGACTGGAACAATTTGCCAGCGGCGGTGTTTTGTCGGACTACAATTTAAGTATCTTCTAGCTAGAGTTAATCGCCTCTTATTAAAAAAAATCGCGGTTTATTATGAACGATTGCATCACTGCTTACCATCAGGCGGAGTTGCTAGGAAGCACTAGCTTTAATTTATAAAAAAAAAAAACTTTTTTATTTTCATCGATATAATATAATATAACTCTGATAGAGCGGACAGACGGGCTGTTGAAATAATAAAGGTTTCGTTATTGGCATTTTATTGCGGAACTCTAAAATCGCGACAGACTTCTGGCGTTATTATGAGCTATAAACCATAATAAATCATAGCTTCAGAGGCAATCTCCAGCGAGTCTTAGCCCGGACGAGAACCAGAGATGGGCCATAAATTCTCCGATGACGGAAAGCGGGATAGGCATTGTTAGACCGTCTGGAAGACTCAAAATAATGATGTTAACTTGTTTATTTTCCACTTATTCATTCAAGTAGTCGCTAAAACAGATCAGTAACCAGGGCCGTATTTACATTTTTTAAAAATCGACGAATGTTTTCAAATAAAATTTAAGTTTCATGTCAATTAGAAAAACTCCATTGGTTTCTTACAAAACGCTACATACAGCGTCTTCTTCTTTTCTTGTTCAGCCTAAAGAGGTCCACTGCTGGACAAAGGCCTCCTCCAAAGCTTTTCACGAAAACCGGCCTTGTGCTGCCCGCATCCATCGCCTTCCCGCGACTTTCACCAGTCCACCAGTCCACCTTGTTAGGGGCCTCCCTTCGCTGCATCTTCCGGTAACTGGCCGCCACTCCAGAACCTTAATGCCCCATCGGCCATCGGTTCTACGAGCAATGTGCCCCGCCCACTGCCCACATACACCGTCAATAATACATATATACAAGTTCAAATAAGCTTTGCAGACGTGGTAAGTATCCATAGCAACACTCTAAAAAAAACATCTACGCGGGATATGTATGCCAACAACAAAAAAATTAATTATAGGCTCAAACAGTACAGAATTGATGAGAAGCAAGGCGAAGTCGCGGCAAATCATGTAGGAGATAGCGCGACGAGCTGGACAGGTACCTTCGAAACTAGTGTTGCAAAAAAAACCGTTTTTTTTTAAATGTGAAAAAAAACTTTGAAAAAAAAACTGAAAAAACTGTCTTTTTTCTGGACCAAGTTTTTTTCAAGAGCATGAAATCTGAAACTTTTATGGCATTTACCGTTAAATAATGAATACTTAAGAGTACATAATAGAGTATTAGGTTTATTCTTGAACCTGCGGTACTTTTCTGATAAAATAGTACCAAAATTTCATAAAAAATATTGGCAACATTCATTGATATACAACAACAATTTAAAAAAAAATGAGTTGTGATCAATATAATATTAAACAGATATTATGCTCTAGTTGTGCAATTTATTGTTGGAAGTAGTGAATGAATGCATATAAATAATATGTTGATTACCTTCTTTTGTATTCATACAAATTACAGATTTAATGGTTGTGATTTATTGTTGGAAGTAGTGAAACAAATTACAGATTTAATTTATAATTAAACTAAAACGTATGCTAGAAAAAAAAAACTAATTTAGAAAAAAGACAACGACGCTAAGGTTTTTTTCACGTTTTTTTTTTACAAGAAAGTGAAAAAGAACAAATTGTTTTTTTTTTTTCATTTTACATCACTATTCGAAACTAGGAGGATTTATTTCATTTCATTTATTTCATTCCTAAAAACAATTTACATTGTGTTGAATATCTACATATTATGCAACCTACAAACAAATATAAAGAACTGATATTAATTTACATACATTAAAAGCGAAATTTATATATAGTGCCAAACAGTTTTAAATATAATTTCAACCAAAATCAAATATCATTATACAAGTAAAAAACAGTTACTAATTGAATGTCAAAAGTTGTAAATATCATATGTACTAATCTATACTATACTAATATATAAAGCTGAAGAGTTTGTTTGTATGTTTCTTTGTTCGCGCTAACCTCGGGAAGTACTGGTCCGATTTGAAAAATTCTTGCGTTGGATAGCCCATTAATCCAGGAAGGCTTTAGGCTATATAACATCACGCTGCGGCTAATAGGAGCGGAGCATAACTAACTCCACGCGAACGAAGTCGCTGGCGGCCGCTAGTGTCTAAATATAATGTCAAATAGTTTTCAATTTAATGTCAAAACAATTTACAATATAATGTCAAACAGTTTTATGTCAGAAGATTCTAGATTCAGAAAAAAAAAAATCATTTATTATTTTGTGACATTAGTTTCGATACATTGTACAAACATTTTTCTATTAAAAAGGCTATTAATTTTATTTTAAACAAGTGAGTGTTATAAATCAGGATCTTTAGCTCAGAAGGCAAGGCATTAAATATTTCTACAGCTTGATACTTCCAGCAATGCTCTACTATATTAAATTTCGGTGCTATTTATTGTTTGAAAGTTTTTCTTCGCGTGCTCTCTCTAATATTACGTTATTCTAGTGATTCAAACTCATGTAGATATTTAGTAAAACAAGTTAAGAGAACGTCGGTCGTGTGTGCTCGCGAATTATGGAAGGAGTGGAGGGAGGTCTTTGCGCAGGAGTGGCTCAGTAAACTAACATCACACAAAAGAAGCAGCTTCCAAATTATCATATTAGTATCAACCCTTACGTTATTGACACCACTACGATCCGGACGAAGCGTTTCGCCTCGTCTTTTATACCGCGTTCATCGAGGTACTGCAACAATTTGCCAACGACGGTCTTTCCGTCTGACTACAACTTAAGTGTCTTCAATGCTAGAGTGAATAGGCTCTTAATAAACGATTTCATCACTGGTTACCATCAGGCGGGATCGCGGTCAAGAATTTTATAACTTAAAAGAATCCTTACGTTATTGACACCACTACGATCCGGACGAAGCGATTCGCCTCGTCTTTTATACCGCGTTCATCGAGGTACTGCAACAATTTGCCAACGACGGTCTTTCCGTCTGACTACAACTTAAGTGTCTTCAATGCTAGAGTGAATAGGCTCTTAATAAACGATTTCATCACTGGTTACCATCAGGCGGGATCGCGGTTAAGAATTTTATAACTTAAAAGAATCCTTACGTTATTGACACCACTACGATCCGGACGAAGCGATTCGCCTCGTCTTTTATACCGCGTTCATCGAGGTACTGCAACAATTTGCCAACGACGGTCTTTCCGTCTGACTACAACTTAAGTGTCTTCAATGCTAGAGTGAATAGGCTCTTAATAAACTAGTGCGCTTTACCATCAACGATTTCATCACTGGTTACCATTGGTTGGGATCGCGGTCAAGCATTTTATAACTTAAAAGAACTACGTATCAAACCACAAGTAACCAAGAACCTCAGAAACCCTCAATTTCTTGAGATTCATTTTATTTGTACAAGAAGTAATTTAGCTCACTTGCCAACTTTACGAGGAGGTGACATGCAAAACTTAGCGTCAAACCTCAGTCTACTACGAAACTTCAGTAAGTGGGACTGCGAGCTGGTTTGATAGGAAACCGACCGAGACATTTATAAAAGAGTTAGTGAAGGCAAGACGTAGCGGTCGTCGTCTGCTGCCGGCATTTTATTATTGCAATTAAGTTCCTTAAGGCGCGTGTTACTCTGGCTGGCGAAGTCTTTTGTAACGTAATACTTGATTCATCATTATCTCAGCGTTAATCCCATTTGCATTCGAAGCTTTGCAGCTTTGGAGTCCGGGGTCCGCTTTCCCAGTCAAGTGCTGATGATTTTGACTAAACTTCGATATTTTCCGTGAAGCGACTGCCGTCTGACTTCCACAACCCGAAAGCGATATCGAAACATTACAGATAGACCAATTGTTGAACTTTTGAGGGCTCCAACAACCCGTAACGACTGCCATTAGGTGTTCGTATGGCAACTGGGATCACCGGCATAACGTGCTTTCGGAGACACGACCAGACCAGTGCAAATATTCATAATATTATGCCTACAAATCAAACCAAATCCGCGCCCTCTTGCGCCGTGGCCGCGTTCGCTACCGTTACGCCACGGATGCTGTCAACATAATACTTAATTTTATTAGTGTCAAAACACTTTTTCGGTCCAACTCTCATACGGCAATGAAGAGAAAAGAACTTTTTAAGTAAATTCGCACAAATTTCCTCGCCCGATCAAGAGCGTGTCGGGCCCCGCTCAGTGTACCGTTCCATAGTTTCCCGTCTATCAGAATAAGTGTCCCCACTTAAGGGCGTACCGTAGGAATTGCGAAATAACTGCGTTCGTTTGATCCCTTAATGCATTGTTAATCGTTAACCTTTAACTATGCAATTAAATTTAATTTATTTAGCGGTTCACCCTACAAATTGTACTAGTCAGAATTACGAAAAAAAAAAAAACAAAAAATTAATCCAAAAGAACTCTAAAAACAGAATTAACCCTTTGATTTTGACCCTTACTACGGCGTGAAAACTTAACGGATGGTCATCAGATTTTGAATAATAACAAAACTATATGTCCTCTAGAACGTGTACATTTTACATCGTAAGACTTTATTATCACTTATGTAAAAATGGTCACCCATCCTCGGAATAACCCTGGCATCCGTAGCTTTCGACAAGTCAAGACTACTAAGTAATATTTAGTACTCTTCCGTGACCGTCTTCGAAAAGTTGTATTTTTCTCTCAATATTTTTAATCCTTCTATGTTGTCAATATCTACACATATAGTAGATACTATACAATATATAAAGAAAACCCCATCCGACCCTAAAGGATAATAAATATTAGGTATACACATAACCAAATAAAATATGAAATTTTACGTAATCATCATAGTGACAATACTAATGAATTTTCAAATAATCTTTTTTATCCGCGAATTAATTCCAATTTCCCAAAATTTAGTATTTTTTTTTTAAAGTGACAACACAATTTGTGACGGAGCGAATAGCGATGCGACCACGTGCCGCCTGCCCCGCCCCTCTTCACCCGCACATGTATGCCTAACGTGTTGCCTACGGCACATGCATTAAGTTACCTCGCTTTTTAAAAATAATATTTATTTTTTAGAGGGTTTTTTTTTATGAAGTTTAGCCTGGCTTTGTAAGCATTATTAGAAGCAGTTAACGATACCTAACAATACCTTCACGGATCGGACAGGGTTTTCTTCACATATCTATACTAATATATAAAGCTGAAGAGTTTGTTTGTTTGTTTGAACGCGCTAATCTCAGGAATCACAGGTCCGATTTGAAAAATTATTTTTGCTCTTGATAGCCCATTAACCCAGGAAGGCTTTAGGCTATATAACATCACGCTGCGACTAATAGGAGCGGAGCTTAACTGACTCCACGCGAACGAAGTCGCTAGTTATATATAATAATAATAATAATCATTTATTTCAGGTACGATACCCATAATTTCACATAAGTATATACAAACACACAGCAGACATGAAACACAAACTAATAAAATAACAATATACTAAAGAAATTTCATTAAATCATAACTACACAATAACTTATAGTTGACATCGCATTAGATGGTAGAAAATGTCAAGAATTATGATATGTCAGATCGAATCATTAAAAAACAAAATGTAAAATTTAAAAATGAAATAAAATAGCAAAATCAAAAATAAAATAAAATAAAATGTCAAAATTAAAAATAAAATGTCTAATTTAAACTAGGAAGGTAAATTAATTACCATCAAAGGCTAGACGGAGCCCACCAGTCAAGAGAATACAATATACGCCTTTGTCCAGTGCTCCATAAAAATGCAGTCTGAGTCCAACCTCTCAGCAATGAGCTGCAGGTAACTGTTGGAGCTATCGCGCACCCGATGCATCAGGGACGCAGATCTTTTGCGCATTATCGCCGCGAATCCGTCCACACGTGCGTCAGCAAACATTCCTGATGCGCTACAGTAGCGCGGCAGTCCCATCAGTACCCTGAACGAGTTGTTATACAGGATTCGCAGGGTATCCCAAGACTTTTTCGTGTGTTTAACCCAAAGGCTGCATGTATAAAATGACTGGCAATAACTTTTAAAAAGCGTCGTTTTCACCTGCCTAGTGCAACGCGCAAACCTACGGGCCAGCATGTTTGCTCTGATGGATAATACCCTGCGTTCCCTTTCCATGTCTTGGTCATCCGCAAGAGACTCGGTGACCCAGTGGCCCAGATACTTGAAGCAGGCTACTCGCTTTAACTCGCTGTCGTTCAGGAAAATCGGTGGAATGGTGTTATATGTTTAGTGCCTGATTTGAAAACCATGAATTCGCTTTTGCTTGCATTATATCTGAGCCCGTGGGCCCCAGCATATCTCTCACAGATCCCAATCAGTTTCCTGAGTGCATTAATCGATGGGCTCAGCAGCACCATATCGTCGGCATAGCTGATGTTATTGACAACAACACCATCAATAGAGCAGCCAACCCGAGCGCTGCTGAGCTCACAAATCAACCGGTCCGTGTACAGGTTGAAAAGTCGGGGCGAGCTCACCCCCCCCCCCCCCTGCCTCACCCCACATTGCAACCCATACTCGTCCGATAGCGATCCCGCCCACCTTACACAATTTCTCTGATTGCCATACCAGTGTTTGAGGAGTGCTATGAGCTCTTGTGGCAGGTCGGTATCCCTTGACAGCTTCTGCCACAACCTATCTTAAGCCACCAGATCGAAAGCTTTCGATAAATCAAGAAAGCAGGCGTAGACTGGTATATAAATATTGATATAACCTTGACATTTACATTAATTAAAAGAAGTACATTCTACACTTTTCAGCTTTGAAATCTCAAGTATCACAGATAAGGGTCTGCCGCCCTCGCCCAATTCTGAGGGCACTCAAGTACAAAAATCATTCCACAGATCCATACGCGTTCTATATAATTCTAGTAATTTCCATTTTCTTTTTAGGATTTTGTCCAAAAACCATAAATTTTTAATTACATCATAATTATATTAAAAACATTTTAAATATTTTAAACTTACTAACCCTCTCACTGCTGTACGGAACGGACTCGTACTTGTCCGATTTTTTGAATTAATTTCATAATTTTTTTGATTTTTTAAATTTTATTGTTCAATACGAAACCATAGTATTAACGTAAAGAGTTCAAAAGTTTTAGATCAAACTCGATAGATGACGGTGACGTCGAGTTATATATCTCGCTTTAATTTCGTTACCACGATTTAGTTAGAGTTTCTCAATTTGAATTAAATATAACTAGCTAAGATTAGGACACAGTTATGGTTTTATTTCAACCCGATCAGTGTTCACACAGTTGAAAGAATTTACTACTCTATAGAAAAAACATATTACTTAAATAAAACAATTCATCATTATCATTTCAGCCGAAAGTCGTACACTGCTGGACATAGGTCACCGCGCCTCCCGCATCCAGCGGTTTCCCGCAACCTTCACTAGGTCGTCGGTCCACCTTGTCGGGGGGCCTACCGACGCTGCGTCTTCCGGTGCGTGGTCGCCACTCGAGAACCCGTCGGCCCCATCGGGCATCGGTCCTACGAGCAATGTGAACGCAATTATATTCGCTATATCGGTTACTCTCGTTCTTCTGCGGATCTCCTCCTTCCTGATTCGATCGCGCAGTGAAACCCCAAGCATAGCCCTCTACATTGCCCTTTGAGTGACCTTGAATCTTCTTATAAAGCCCATTGTTAGCGACTATGTCTCAATTCCATAAATCATCAATGGCAACACACACTGGTCGAAGACTTTTGTCTTGACACTGCTGTATTTCAGACGAGAAGATTCTACGTCGCTTCCCGAAAGCAGCCCAGCCGAATTGGATTCGACGATTGGCCTTTTTCTCGAAGTTGGACCTTCCTAACTAGATAGTTTGTCCCAGGTATACGTAGCTGTCAACAACTTCGAGAACAGAGTCACCAATCTTTAAAAAAACAGTTTACTTTAAAAAAAGTTAAAAGTCCTTCCGTAAAGGTAGCGGTCTGACAGTACAATCGTATTTTTTCCGGATTCACCGTAACAAAACCACTTTTAGCGGACAAAACAACTATTGCCCTTTCCACCCTAATTGAATGGACAGCGAATCCTAACTAACAGCTTCACAGTTTCTGTTTTACCAGCACTATATGCTCTATTTCAGTCCTAAAATTAAGTAAACATAAATTGATCCTAATGAGCTAAGACCGCTGTGATTAAGTATGTAAATTAAGAAAAGCTTCAGGAATTATTTAGGATCGCAGTGGGTTTAACCAATCCGTAACGTTGGTGTAATGAAAAAAGAATTATAACAAAAATCGAGTCTGTGTTTCCAGCGAGCAGAGGATTGATCACCTATATTATCTACGCCCACGTATCGCCAGTGATAATAAAAAAAAAACAATACAATTCGCTATACTGCCCACCACAAAATTCAGGGTTTTTTGTTCGCTTTATTGTATTCATATAAAACAATGTATAGGCGCCGATGTGGATATGTAACCAGCATCGTTGGATTTAGGAACGTTATTATGTAACGAAGAAATGTAACCCATATATTATGATTTTAAAAGAGTGTCCATGGAGTTTCTTGCACGTTCTTCTCCATAGAGATCTACGCTTTGGAACGTGCAATTTAGCTTCACTTTTCTTGAACTGACCGACATTGACTATTCAAAAGTACCAAGTGATGGTTAATTTGAAATAAACGATTTTGATTTTATTAAAAACTAGCTGTACCGCGCGGTATCACCTTCGTAGATTTCGAGCTTTTTTATATGCTCCGTTCCTATTAGTCGCAGCATGATGTTATATAGCCTAAAGCCTTCCTAGATTAATGGGCTATCCAACTCAAAAATATTTTTTCAAATCGGACCAATAGTTCCTGAGATTAGCGCGTTCAAACAAACAAACAAACAAACAAACTCACACACACTACAGCTGTGACATAGCATGGAAACCTAATTGCGTAACACACTCCATCATCATCTTAGCGTTAATCCCAGTCGTATCCGAAGTTTTTCAGCTTAGGAGTCTGGGGTCCGCTTTATCAGTCTATTTTGTCAGTGTATTTCAGTGTGTGTCAGTGTTTTTATCAGTGTATTTTTGGCTAAACTTCGATATTTTCCGTGAAGAAATTACCGTCTGACCTCCACAACCCAAAGGCGATAACGAGGCATTGCAGTTAGACGGGGCGCGGGGGTCTGTCTCACGCACCTAATACTATGATCTAACGTCAGCTAAGTTGTGAGCTCGGTAACCACACTGCAACAATTTCTAAATGTATTTGGGAAAAAAAGAAGAAAATTTTATTTTTATTTTATTAACGTTTCGGTGCTACTTTTAATTGTTTGTTGCATCGGGTGACGTCTTTACGTCGGCGCCGGCTGTCGCTGAAAACCAGCGCTGGGCTCTGTTTTTTGCATAGAGTCGTAGCATAATGCTGAGCGACAGCCGTTTTGCGTGGATGTGACGCATGTTTCCCTCAACTATTTATTATTATTTATGTTTTTGTAAACTCTTGCGTCATGTTTACTGTAAATAAACGTTTTTTTCTTTCTTTTCTTTCTTTCAAAAAATATAACATGGTGTAAAAATAATTGGAATCGATTTAGTTGCTTATTCTGAACAAACTGTATTCAGATTTCGTATTAAAAAAATAACGTTTTTTATAATTAGATACATAATTCGTACATCGTGGACAGTTATGTATTTTAGGGCTGATTCTAAATAAACTGATATACAGCGTGGTGCTGACAATACGACAATAAATGAAAACACAGACCATGCTGGTTCGTAGGAATAATCCTGAACCATAGAAAAAAACCTAGCAACAAAAACAAAAAAATGAAAATTTCAAACAAACTAAATCGGATAAAATTGCAAACGGAATAGAACATCCTTTAAAGTATTGGCTCAATGACCTCCGATCAGCGGACGTCCAGCGCGTTCCTGTATCGACTTGCTTTTTCGCGCAATTATTATTAAAGTTTAGTACCGCTGGATGCGGCGGTCATCAACCTGTAAGCGCTTCCTTATCAACATGTACATCATGCAGAAATTGGGAAAAATAATTTCCTGTGACTAAACTAATGGATTTATTTATATAATATGTAAAGAAAACCCTGTCCGATCCGTGAAGGTATTGTTAGGTATCGATAACTGATTCTGCTAATGGATACAAAGCCGGGCTAAACTTAAAAAAAAATCCCACTAAAAAAATAAATATTATTTCGCAAAAAGAGGTAACTTAATACATGTGCTGTAAGCAACCCTTTTGCGGGTGGCGGGGGGCAGGGCACGCGGCACCTGTGAAGTGGTTGCGTCGCTATTCGCTCATAATAATACCGGTGTTGTCACTTTTTAAAAAATTACCAAATTTCGGGGAAATTGGAATTAATTCCCGGGAAAAAAGATTATTTCAAAATTCATTAGTATTGTTACTATGATAATTATGTAAAATTTTATATTATATTTGGTGAACTGTTTACCTAACCTTTATTATCCTTATGGGTCGGACAGGGTTTTCTTTACATATTGTATAATTTTTTTATGGGTAGACTGAGATTGTGTTGAGGTACACGATGTTTAATTTATTGTTGTATTGTCAGCACCACTCTGTATAATCTTTTTTTGAAGAATCAAATTGTCTGTTTATAAGTAAGAACTGTGAAAATTATAAATTATTTCACCGATAAAATGATCTACTTAACGAGAGTTCCGATAAATTACAATTAGTAAATATAAGTAAATAAATTGCATAGTCAAATAAAACTATCAACACTAATTTTTTCTTTAAACATTTCAAGGGACCAAGACAGACTTATTGTGATAGATAATCCGAAATCGGCTAAGTTTGCTAAAAGTTGCCCTAAGATGTGTGCGCATTTACAACAAAATTCCTAATGAGATAAAATATACAGTATGTTAACTAACAGAGGGCGTTCCCGTTAACCCGAAATAGTATAGCATACATACATGATAAAAAAAATATTTCCATTCGAAAACAAAATGTTTTAAAATTTTTTCAATATGAAAATATTCAATAAAATTTTTAAATTGACATGTAAAAGAAACACACTGTACACGCGAACATGAAAGACGGCAACGTCGCAATTTATTTATGAATGACGAGCCGCGTATGCGGCGGTGATCTAAGATCTAATTGATTGATGTGTGTTGGGCAATGCAACGTTAGGTAGATACTATTCCGCGCTACTATTTTGATTTAAAATAGGAGGTTTCAAATTTATTTTCAATTATAATTTCTTTTTATTCGGATTATTTTATGCTTATTTTTCTATGCTGATATTTTTATTTTAATCTATTAATGATATATATTAACGAGTTTAAGGGAACGCCCTCTGTTATTTAACATACTGTATAAACAATGCGAATTTATTTAAAAACAAGCTGTAGAAATGGCTAACTAAACATAATTTTTATGACATTAAGGATTTTTTTTTGACATAAATTAATAATAATTTATATTAATTTGGTTTATATAATGACATTGTTGACATAATTATTATTTTGCATGCATACATATTCTGTATAGCTAAACATGTGGACATTATATTTAAATAAGACTGTAACATCATTATACCATGTTTAAGGCAAATAAAGACTTATCTTATCTATCTTAATATAAACTCACAATAATATTAAACATTGAAATCTTAATAAGTTAAAAAAAATGTAATATTCCATATATCCTACATACAAAAGCTAAACTGAGCCTGTCCGAGTTCTTTTTTTTTTTCAGCGGGAAAATAAACTCACATTCTTACAGAAAAATAATTGCATAATCACAATTTTTCACACGAAAGGCCTGGATTTTACTGAATACTTAGTCGAAATTCATTCTGACTTTATAGTTTAGGAGCTAGTGTTTCTAAAAAAATATCTATCGATGCACTGGAGGTTCAAGCGAGGAAAATGCTGTAGTTAGCCGCAGCTCAGAATCAGCGTAATGTCACCTTATTGTCATTTGATTTTATTTTGAAATGAGATCCTTCTTAGCATTAAAAGCACTGTTCTTATCATTTTTAGTTTTAACCGCTTTTTTTGTGTTGTGATGAATGCGAAGTGCGCCGTTTTTTTTTTTTTTTTTTTTTCTGTAGATGTGTCGTATTCATAGTAATTTCGCATCCGAAGCTTTTTCAGCTTTGGAGTCTGGGGTCCGCTTTACCAGTCCAACTGCTGAGTTTTGGTATCTTCGATACTTCTTCATTACTTAGGTATTTTCCGTTAAGCGACTGCCGTCTGACCTCCACAGTCCGAAGGCGTAATCGAAGCATTGCAGTTAGACCAATTGTTGAACTTTTGAGGGCTCCAACAACCCGTAACGACTGCCATTAGATAACAAAAGGTATGGTAACTGGGACCAACGGCTTAACGTGCTTTCCGAGACATGACCAGACTAGTGCAAATATTCATATTCATGCATACAAAAATGTGCACTGCGCGGGGATCAAATCCGCGCCTCCTTGCGTAGCGACTGCGTTTTCTACCGCTACACCATGGAGGCTGTCAAATAGGTTGATAGGCCAGTATAATAAACATTTAAAAAAAAAACGACCATCAGTATCGAGCGACATCTGAAGGCCAATTTCCGTAGATAATTAAAAACGTTCAAATTCTAGTACCTTCCAATCATCCCAGCGTCAATCAATGTCAAAAACGTAGGAAAAAATTTGTTGAGAAATTAGAGAGAGTTTTGACAAATTGTGACTGGGCCAATCCATACTAATATTACTTACCATACCTACTACCATATTACCTTAACTCTGTCTATTACGCTTTCCCGCTTAAACCTCTCAACCGATTTTGATGAAATTTGGCACAGACAATCTTTAGACTCTGAGAAAGGACATAGGCTACATTATATTGAAAAAAAAAATGTTCCCGAGGAAAATCTAAAAAACGCGATATAACCGAATAGCACGCGGGCGAAGCCACGGGCGGAAAACTAGTGTTAAATATTCATAAAATTATGAGAATCAACCCACAAGTATCTTTAAACATGTCTGAGTTTATAAATTAATTGTCAATCTGAATTGAGAATAAACAAAACATACAAAGGAAGTGGAAAACGTCAATTATTATGATAATACTAAGCTGTCCATATAAAAAATATAATTAAAAGAATATATCAACAGACCGTTGGGGTAAAGGACTCCTCGAGTGGAGACCGCGTCTCGGCAAACGTAGTGTAGGACGCCCTTGGGCGAGATGGAGCGACGACATCAAAAAGGTGGCTGGTAGTGGCTGGCGGAGAACTGCTCAGGATCAAGCTTGTTGGCGTGCCATGAAGGAGGCCTATGTCCAGCAGTGGACGAGTAGAGGCTGATGATGATGATCAACAGAAAACAATTTATAGAAAGAAAAAAATAATTGTTTAACGACCACAAACAAAACATACATTCCCAAAAAAGACTATATATATTAACCATAAAGTTGAACCTAAAGCCCTTAAAAAAAATGAGTACACTAGAAAGTATTTAACCGACTTCAAAAAGGAGGAGGTTACTCAATTCGACCGTATATAGGTTTTTTTTATGTTTGTTCGTGCATAACTTCGTCGTTTATGAACCGATTTTGATAATTCTTTTTCTATTGGAAAGAAGACGTTCCCTAGGTGGTCCTATGATAAGGATATCAGGGTTTGATGGTGGAAGACCAAATAAAAAAGGGGAACTTTCAAAAATTGCAGGGGCGACTAGTACATTTCTTAGCATTTTTCAATGAGTATTTTAAAGCACTACAATTTAATAAAGGTCTGGAGTAGATCTGATGATGGAGCCGGGAGACAGTCGAAGGAACTCCTCAACAATTCACAGCAGCTACCTTGTGTTTGTGCTTGAATTATTTGTATTGACAAGAACCTTACACCTAGATGGGTGGTGACTGTCATTAGGGAGCTGATGATGATGACAAAGGTCAGTTCAGGGAACTCCTAAACGATTTACAGTAGCTACCTTGTATTTGCACTCAATTCATTTCTATTGATGAGACCTTTGCACCCATTGGGTTAAAATAATGGTCTGCAGTAAATTTGATGATGAAGACCATAGGCAGTTGAGAGAATATTTATATAGAACAAAATTACGTCGTTTCCCAACTATATTTACGTCAGCTTCCAGTGTGACCGGATGCAACTAAATACATAGTACTTTTAACAACTAAAAAGTGTAAAATAAAACCTTTTTACAAAAAAACATCCGACTTCCAAAAACCACTACAAAGTGAAAAATAACTAATTTCGGAAGTCGGTGTTATAAATGAATATACAAAACCAAAAACACCGACTTCCGAAATTAGTTATTTTTCACTTTGTAGTGGTTTTTGGAAGTCGGTTGTTTTTTGTAAAAAAGTTTTTTTTTACAAACATTTCAATTCACACACACACCTACCACATCAGACATGCACAAACAGTCTGACCCAAAACAACTACGTGTAGTCACTACGTCACAAACAAAGTTTGACAATGAGCCATTGATAAAATATTAAACTAAGGTAGATATGTCACTAGCGCACTAAAAATGAAGCGTACAAAAGGAAGTAAGTCCTGTATCTCGCTTTAGTCACTCTCGATACACTCGTAAAAACAAACGACAAACACTAACAGCGCAAACGACAAACATTAGCCATCTTTTTCTTCTCTATGCTTTAGATTGCGCCCCATCTCACTCACACTGTACCAATGTATGCCGAATAAAAATATGCATGTGTGCTGCTGCTGTGTTCGGCACATTTTTTTTGGTCAGTTTGTTAGAATATATCGTATCTGTTTAATATTTTATCAATGCAATGAGCCCGATTCCCTTGTTCACAAACTAAACTAAATTTAAGTTATGTGCATATTTTTCTTTATATTTCATTAAGAAAAAGACAGAAGATAAAATATTGTCCAAGTGTCACCTGGCCACTTTGGATTCAGTGGAGAGACGTGCAAAGAGGCTGATTGGTGACCCTGATCTAACTCGAGTTGGTCTCCAAGCCTAGAGCACAGGCGTTGAGTAGCCAGCCTTTCGGTGTTCTATAGGATGCATTTCGGGGAGTGTGCGAGGGAATTGCATGATTTAATTCCCCCATCTCCGTTCCACCAGCGGACGACCCGTCATACGGTTGGTTTCCACCCTTACGTTGTTAACACCACTACGATCCGGACGAAGCGTTTCGCCTCCTCCTTTATACCGCGTACATCGAGGGACTGGAACAATTTGCCAGCGGCGGTGTTTCCGTCGGACTACAATTTGAGTGTCTTCAAGGCTAGAGTGAATAGGCTCTTAATAAACTAGTGCGCTTTACCATCAATGATTGCGTCATTGCTTACCATCAGGCAGGATTGCGGTCAAGCGCTGGTTTATAATATGTAAAAAAAAAAAAAATATTAATTTAGTCCTGTCAAATTAGTCCACTCCTGACGTAAATTGACGTATATTTGGTCGCCATGTTTATCTTCATCATCATCATCAACCTTTTTATCGTCCCACTGCTGAGTACACGTCTCCTCTCATACAGAAAAGGATTACCACGCTTGCTCAATGCGTAATCACCACGCTTGCTCAATGCAGGTTGGCGATTTCAGACTTAAAGTCCAGGTTTCCTCAAGATGTTTTCCTTCACCTACAGTCATTGGTCATCATCATCATCATCTCAGCGTTAATCCCAGTCGCATCCGAAGCTTTTCCAGCTCTGGAGTCTGGGGTCCGCTTTTACCAGTCTAACTGCTGATTTTGGCGAAACTTCGACATTTTCCGTGAAGCGACTGCCGTCTGACCTCCACAACCCGAAGGCGATATCGAAGCATTGCAGCTAGACCAATTGTTGGACTTTTGAGAGCTCCAACAACCCGTAACGACCCGTAACCTTCAGTCATTGGTGTCCAAGATATACTCAGAAAGTACATATAACTTCAGAAAAGTTGCATTGGTACTTGCCTGACCTGGAATCGAACCCGTGCACTCATACTTGAGAGGCTGGTGTTTTAACCATAGGCCACCACGCCTTCACCATGTTTATAATGGCGTCTAAACTGTCTATGGAATTTCCTAATTTGACAGGATTAAACTAAAATATTATCTTCTTATTATTATTATCTTAATGCAATAGAAAGAGAAACATGCACTTCATTTAAAATGAGGTTAATTTGTGAACAAAAGAATCGGCGCCATTGTTGTTCATTTTCACGATATACTCTTTGGACTTATTTGGACTAAACTTTTATTCAACTTCGCTCAAAAATCCCATCATCATCATCCCAGCGTTAATCCCAGTCGCATCCGAAGCCTTTTCAGCTTTGGAGTCTGGGGTCCGCTTTACCAGTCCAACTGCTGATATGGCTAAACTTCGACATTTTCTGTGAAGCGACTGCCGTCTGACCTCCACAACCCGAAGGCGACATCGAAGCATTGCAGCTAGACCAATTGTTGGGCTTTTGAGGGCTCCAACAACCCGTAACGACTGCCACTAGATGTTCGTACGGCAACCGGGACCAACGGCTTAACGTGCTTTCCGAGGCACGACCAGACCAGTGCAAATATTCATATTCATGCATACAAATACTTACACTGTGCGGGAATCGAACCCGCGCCACCTTGCGCAGCGGCCGCGTCCGCTACCGCTACGCCACGGAGGCTGTCAACTTCGCTCAAAAATCTCCCACGCATAAATTCCAGTTGTTCAAAACTAACACATAATATGCTTTCCCATCTACAGCTCCGGGACTACATTTCGTTTTTTCTTTTCCACTGTATGCCGTGTTTGGACGACGACGGTGTAAAGAGACCTTGTTTTTTGTTTCAAAAATGGCCGCCGGACGTAATTGTTGATGCTGAACAAACTTGAAATTCTTGGCTCGGTTCGTTAGCGAGAGCCAGCGTGTTGTGATTGAAATATTTTGTGAAAGCGACAAATGAAAATATCTAATATTCCACGCTGGGGTGCAAACGGTTTTATTTACGGTCGACAGCAGGTCAAGCTACCCCAAACTGGCGAATATTCCCAATCCACCTTGAGCCTTAATGTTTTAGAGATAAAGTTGAAAATTTAATAAAGAAATCTGACAGATTGTAGTAGCTTTTTTAACCGACTTCAAAAAAGGAGGTTATCAATTCGACCCGTATGTATGTAAGCCAAATTTCAAGTGTATGTATGTATGTTTTTATGTTTCTACGCGCATATTTCCGGAACTATAAGTCCGATTTAAGTAATTCTTTTTATTTTGTACTATGTTATATATTATGTTCAACTTAGGGAATACTGTAAGTTTCAAAAATGGTTCAGTAGTATTTGAGATAGGGATTTTTTTCGTATTGCGAGGTTTCTGTTGTTTAGCTTGCCACTGACTTCTAGAGCCATGACAAAAGTAAAATTATTTTTCCTTTTAAGTGTTTTTTTTTTAAGTCGGTTTCAATTTTTTGTAAAGAGTTTTTTTCTAAATTAGAAAAGACATACAATTAGATAGTATAAGATAAGATAGCATAAAATGTACTAAACCTTTTGTTTATTGAATTCCTAGTCTATAATGTTACATGATTAAATCTTACGGACTTATGGTATACTTATTGTGATGTAAAGTGATGGCCTGAAACACGAGTTTAATAACTAGCTCGGGGGCTGTCGCAAATTTTACATGATTCTCTGTTTAATATTCCGTTCTTTATGACCTCATTTATATTTTTAGTCACACACATACCTACCTAGTTATTATTTAGGCAATAACATATGAATGTCTGTATTACTATAAGAATATTTTTTGTATCTTTTATGTTGTATAGCTAGATGTGCTGTCGTCTGTACAGGTAAGGGCCAAAAGTGCATTACCACTTTTGAACTTTATTGCAAAACCGCATCCGCAAAATTGCATCACCTCGCTCAACTGACGTCATCCTTCCTATTCCCAAGTTTTTTAAGTGAATAGGTTTAACAAAGTAGTGCGCTTTACCATCAACGATTGCATCACTGCTCACCATCAGGCGGGATTGCAGTCAAGCACTGGTTTATAATTATTAAAAAAAAAAAACAATAAGTGTCAAAAGTGGTGCTCCGCTTTTGACCCTTACTATACATACAACAATATCTCTTCATGAACAGGGCCTGTAGCCAGTGTAACATCGCTTCGTAGCGAAGCGAAATCGAATACCAAACCAACCAATGGCGGGAACGATTGACCACGTGATTTATCGCGTGACGTGGTGAATTGTTTTCCTTATTGGTTAGTTTGGTATTCGATATCACTTCGCTACGAAGCGATGTTACATTGGCTACAGGCCCAGGGATGTAATTGAGATGACAGCAGCAGTGGCTCAGCTGTGGCCGCGACTTACAATTTATAGGCCGTAGGTTCGAACCCCACCAGGCGCTTTACTTTGTGTATGTAAATTATTTCATCACTATTGCTCTCAAAACGGTAAAGGATAACATCGTAAGGAAACCGGTATATCCTAGAGGCAAAATTGGTGCGTTGACCCGTGGCGTCAGCTGTTGCGCGGGCATGCGCACGCGCCATGTACTATGTTCTACCGTAAACTGAACTCGTGCGCTTGGTAACCACACTGCAACAATTTCTAAATGTAATTGGGGAAAAATATAACATGGTGTAAAAATTATTAGAATCGGTTCAGTTACTTATTCTGAACAAACTGTATTCAGGTTTCGTATATAGAAAAAAAATACGTTGTATAATCTGATATAAAATATGTAAAGAAAACCCTGTCCGATCCGTGTAGGTATTGTTATGGATCGATAACTGATTCTACTAATGCCTACAAAGCTGGGCTAAACTTAAAAAAATCCCCCTAAAAAAATAAATATTATTTCGCAAAAAGAGGTAACTTATAACATGTGCGGTAGGCCATAGAGGCGCGGGCGAAGAGGGGCAGGGCACGCGGCACGCGGTCGCATCGCTATTCGCTCAGAATTATACCGTCAAAAATAAAGTTGTGACTTTTTAAAAAGTACCAAATTTCGGGAAGTTGGAATTAATTCGCGGGAAAAAAGATTATTTCAAAATTCTCTAGTATTGTTACTTTGAAGATTATGTAAAATTTCATAATGTTATTTGGTCATGTGTTTACCTAACCTTTATTATCCTTACGGGTCGGACAGGGTTTTCTTAACATATTG
The DNA here is from genome assembly GCA_017933935.1 of Sesamia nonagrioides. Lineage (NCBI taxonomy): Eukaryota > Metazoa > Arthropoda > Insecta > Lepidoptera > Noctuidae > Sesamia > Sesamia nonagrioides. The sequence continues at coordinate 113,571 of JADWQK010002246.1, forward strand.
TATATTTTTTTATTTTGTATTTTTTTCTTTTTTACATGTATAACCCTTTGTTGCAAAAACTATGAAAGGGACTCAATACGAATATCTACCTCGCAGTGGCATATTACAAGTTAACTTTAATAAAATTACTATTGAAATTCAAAATCTATTTTCCAAGCTTAATTTTAAACTCAACAACATAGAACTCCATATTAACAGGCTGCTGTTCTCAGCAATACTAGTTTCACAGTTCGCTACATCCGCTGTGCGATGTAATAAGCACTCGAATGAACGTAGATATACCCCGGTAATGCTCAGTGTTTATTTGGATAACGAGGAATTTTCTTGCTAAAGTGTGCGGTTAAAAAAACAGGAATGTAAAAGACTCACAGACGTTGAAAACCTATAATTATTGGCTATTGTTAGACCAAGGCTATTGTAATCATTTAAGATGTATCACATACCACCTACGTCTTTGTAGGGTTCCGTAGCCAAATGGCAAAAAACGGAACCCTTATAGATTCGTCATGTCCGTCTGTCCGTCCGTATGTCACAGCCATTTTTTTCCGTAACTACAAGAGCTATACTGTTGAAACTTAGGTAGATGTATTCTGTGAACCGCATTAAGATTTTGATGCAAAATTAAAAAAATAATTATTAATATTGGGGGCTCCCCATACTTAGAACTGGAATTTAAAAAATTTTCATCAAACATATACGTGTGGGGTATCTATGGATAGATAGGTCTTCAAAAATGATATCGAGGTTTCTAAAATATTTATTTGTCTAAACTGAATAGTTTGCGTGACAGACGCTATCAAAGTGGAAAAAAATTGGTCCCCCCCCCCCCCTAACTTCTAAAATAAGAAAATAAAAATCTAAAAGAAACATATGATGTACATTTTTTTTTTCTTTAATTATAAACCAGCGCTTGACCGCAATTCCGCCTGATGGTAAGCAGTGACGCAATCGTTGATGGTAAAGCGTACTAGTTTATGAAAAGCCTATTCACTCTAGCCTTGAAGACACTCAAATTGTAGTCCGATAGAAACACCGCCGTCGGCAAGTTGTTCCAGTCCCTCGATGTACGTGGTATAAAGGAGGAGGCGAGACGCTTCGTCCGGATCGTAGTAGTGTTAACAACGTAAGGGTGGAAACTCGCCGTACGACGGGTCGTCTGATAGTGGAACGAAGATAGGGGAATTAAATCATGCAATTCCCTCGCACACTCCCCAAAATGCATCCTATAGAACACCGAAAGGCTGGCTACTCTACGCCTGTGTTCTAGGCTTTGGAGACCGTCTCGAGTTAAATCAGGGTCACCAATCAGCCTCTTCGCCCGTCTCTCCACTGAATCCAAAGTGACCAACGAAAATTATTTTGAACGAGATCTAGTAAGTACCTAGTTGTTTTTTTTAATACCTCGTAAATCGTAAACCGCTTATTACCGCGTAATCTTTCATACAAATAACTTAAATCCTTTAATTTCATAAATCAATGATACGGAACCCTTTGTGCGTGAGTCCGACACGCACTTGGCCGGTTTTTTTTTTTGTTTGGGATGGGAAATCATCAGATGACCTCTCCCGCTCTGGGCGGAACGGAAGGGAGTGTCAGACTTTTACTGACTAAAACCCACCCGTGTTCCTTCACTTGCCTGTAGGCTAGGGCCACGGTTTCGTTTTTTGACCAACCCAGCAGGCATCAGTCTTCGTGGACCCCGACATGATGTGCTGACATCTCTCTCTTGACCCGTGCCTGGTCCTTACCGGGCGGCAAGCTGCCCACTGCTCACCGCCCGCAAGCCCGCACCTAAGGTAGCCGGCTGTTCGATGTTGTCTCCCGACCAAGGCGTCGCCTGCGGCAGCTAGAGGCGTGAGGGCGCTAGGATTCCCGTTCCCTCACGCGCTACGCCTCCTCCTTAGCCAGCATCACTGCTTCGCAGAATAAGGAAACTGGAGGTGACGGCCTGCCATGCACTCTCACTCCTGACCATGGCCTTGATCAGGGTCGGGCGCGAGAGATCGCCGACGCCAGGAGGAGACGGTACTCTACCCAAGCTGGGCAGACCTCCACTGTATGCTCCACCAAGTTCTCAGGGACACCAGCTACGCTTTAACCCGTATAAGTTACAATTCCGTGGGAATTATCGGATAAAAACTCAGTCAATCCAGTGTGTTAATTCTGATTATAAACCATCTGTGTGCTAAATTTCATCCAAATCCGTTCAGTAGTTAAGGAGTGAAAGCAGGACAAACAAACTCACTTTCACATTTATAATATTTAAGATAATATTCGTGACATAGAAGCTGTTCATGCACGGACGACAGGAAGCTACCCGAAACTATAAAATATTCCCAATCAACCTTGGCCCTTAAAGCTTTAGAGATAAAGATGAAAATCTAATAAAGAAATATAACAGATTATATTAGTTTGACGCTGTACCGTAATAAATAAATACATTTTGTTGATAAGCGTAGGTACGTTAAGTTGTCGGTACGGTACGTTGTCCCGTATTCCCTGAGACTCATCACAAACCGGTGCTCCCATGGTGTCCCGTGAATATCCTTCTGTGGTTTACCACAAACCTGTTTTGCTATTTCAGTAGACTATACATCTCAACCGTGGTAACGTAAACGCTACTGTAAATTATATACAGAGCATATCGGAGACTTTGTATACGACATGGCGTTTTAATGGCCGAATTAATTTAACCCACTTATACGGTTTCTCGTTTTCGTTTTATTAACACATTAATTTACTTAATGGTTACTATTTATTTTCAATATGCGCAGGGGTATTTTTCCGAGATCGGGCATCATAACTTCGCATCCATAAAATTGGAACGACTAAGGCCCAGGGCACACCGCTGGAGACGCGCGACGGAGCGCATTTCTTTGATTTTTCTTTTGTACTCACAATAATTATAGTTTAGAAAACTAAAAAACAGGCTTTTAAAAAATATCAAACTAAAAAGTTAAAAATAATTTAAAAAAAAAAGCGGGGGGCGCTTTGTGCCATAATTTTTGTATAGTAAGCGCTTAAAAGCTTGATATTTTTTAAAAGCATGTTCTTTTTTTAACTATATTTATTTTCAACTTTTTAGTTCGATATTCTTTTTTAATAAAAAACGAACGAACGGACGTATTAAAATCGGTGGGACATTTTACAGTAATGAGCCGCTCACTTGTAGTCCAAAGAGTTAGAGACGGACAAACAAACAAACAAGCAAGCAAGCAAACATATAAGTGAAGCTAATAAAAAGCATGTAAAGAAACACTATTTGGAATACCTAAATAACTCACCTAAAAATCCTTTAGGTCCTTTTGCTATTTAGGTCATGTCATAACCACGACCTGTCCTCACATGAAACTCGTCCGTGTAATCTCACCCACATTAACAAGGTATGTAATCCCTGCCTCGAACATAAATAACGGTAAATTAGCGGAACCGCGCTTTGTAATAGAAAATTGAAGCTGATCTGCATTCTAACACGTCCCTAATAGAATTGTTGGAAAATTCATCAGAATTCCTCGCTGCTAAATAAAATGGGAAATGCAAAAGGGAAAATGTTCATTCAGTTGTGGAATTATTCGTGGACGAAGATAATGAAATAATAAACTTGAGTTGGGTTAGTTCCTATAAACATACACTTTTAGATTTTTCACTGATTCCTATGAAAATCTGACTACAGATTTACTCTGTTTTTGACGAGTGTATCAACAAAATCAAGTAAATATTTATGCAACAGGGAAGGAGACCAATTCTTGCAATTAAATCCATCCAAAGCATCCGAAGGTTTTCAGCTTTGGAGTCTGGGGTTCGCTTTACCAGTCTAACTGCTGATTTTGGTTAAATTTCGATATTTTCCATGAAGCGACTGCCGTCTGAACTCCACAAACCGAAGGCGATATCGAAGCATTGCAGTTAGACCAATTGTTAGACTTTTGAGGGCGCGAACAACCCGTAACGACTGGCATTAGATGTTCGTATGGCAACCGGAACCAACTGCTTAACGTGCTTTCCGAGGCACGCCCAGATCAGTGCAAATATTCATATTCATGCAGACATACCGCGTACATCGAGGGACTGGAACAATTTGCCAGCGGCGGTGTTTCCGTCGGACTACAATTTGAGTGTCTTCAAGGCTAGAGTGAATAGGCTCTTAATAAACTAGTGCGCTTTACCATCAACGATTGCGTCAATGCTTACCATCAGGCAGGATTGCGGTCAAGCGCTAGTTTATAATATGCAAAAAAAAAGACAAATATTTGCACTGCGCGGGGATCGAATCCGCGCCTCCTTGCGAAGAGGTAGCGAACACCGCCACGGAGGCTGTCGCTTTCGCTCATGGTGATGGGGTGGTTTATCGCAATGTCTATTAAAACCGTTTACTCCACTCTTTTTTGCATGAAAAATGAAAAGTGCTTTCAACGCATTACTAGGCATTTATTCAGTATTTGTAGTTTAGAAACAGTTTACAGATCGCTCGGCTGTGAGTTAACAATGAATAGTGAACAGTACGCCCATTTGTGTTCGTATTGTTACAAGCTTTTCATGTGGCTACATCGAGGTAGATGTGTTTCATATATTCTTTGTCTTTTTAAGCTGACCCGATGCTGTAGTATACTAGTAGATATAGGTAGTGGTTTGGGATGGCGAGTAAAAGATTTTCACTTCTGTTTTCAAGACGTAGAAATGTTTAATTCATTTATTTATTTATTCGGCTCAGGCAATAAAGGGCCATAATAAAATACGATAATACTATACTATAACATACAATAAAAACAAAAATAAAATGCTGTACATAACTTTATAAACTCTATACAAAAGTAAACTCATAAACGATTATTTTTCAGCATCAGCGTCGTGTATTGCGCTGTGTCAGGTATCCGGCTAAAGAATCGCTGAAAAATAACGCCTTTCAGCCAAAATTCTGGAGATATGAATTTCTCGAGATCCTCAGTTGGCACTCCCACCACAAAGGAATTAAAATTCACTGTGTGACAAGACTCGAACCTCGCAACCCTCAAAGTCCTTCTTGCCTTGATCTGAACTTAGAAGACATGTGACATCTACCAACCCGCACTGGGCCCGCGTGGTAGATTACGACCCACTCCCTCTCACCGAGAAGAGGCCTGTGTGCCAACAGTGGAAATCATCATCATCATTATTTTTTTAATAATTATAAACTAGTGCTTGACTGCAATCCCGCCTGCTGGTAACCCAAGACCAACACGACCAACGATGCTGCGCCAGAGGGAGATTGATCTGGAGACTCCACGACCAAACTTCCGACATAACAACATTTGGCGCATCGTACCCGGCACACATCGCAACACAACTGTTCAGACCCGTACTCTGTACGGCTTCACCAGACATCATGCCGGAACACGACGAATCGCTTGGCGGAAAGACTTTGTCTGGTGGGTGGTAACTTCTGCCGGCAGCCGATGTTATGGCCTACCACCGAGACAACTATTTATATTATTTCAGCCAAAAGACGTACACTGCTGGACATAGGCCTACCCCAAGGATCTCCACTTCGACTGGCCTGCGCCTCCCACATCCAACGATTTCCCGTGACCTTCACCAGATCGTCGGTCCCCCTTGTTGGGGGCCTACCACGCCGCGGCTTTCGGTGCGTGGTCGCAACTTGAAAACCCGTCGGCTCCATTGGGCATCGGACCTACGAGCAATCCGGCTCGTAGGTCCGTCGTTAAGTGTTGCAATTCTTCGGGCTATGTCGGTTACTCTCGTAGTAGTACTCGTGTCCAAGGAGTCCAAGGAGTACAAGTAGTCCAAGGTGTCCAGGAAGTCCAGGGAGTCCAAGAAGTCCAAGGAATACAGGGAGTCTAAGGTGTCCGAGGAGTACTGGGAGTCCAAGGTGTCCAAGAAGTCCAAGGAGTCCAAGTAGGCCGAGGAGTCCAAATAGTCCAAGGAGTCCAAGGTGTCCCAAGAGTCCAATGAGTTCAAGTAGTCCAAGGAGTCCAAGTAGTGCAAGGAGTCCAAGTAGTCCAAGGAGTCTAAGTACTCCAAGGAGTACAGGGAGTCCAGGGAGTCCAGGGAGTCAAAGAAGTCCAAAGAGTCCAGGGAGTCCAAGGTGTCCAGGGAGTCCAAGGTGTACAGGGAGTCAAATGAGTCCAAGGAGTCCCAGGTGTCCAAGGTGTCCAAGAAGTCCAAAGAGTCCCAGTAGTCCAGGGAATCCAGGGAATCCAAAGAGTCCAAGTAGTCCAAGGAGTCCAAGGAGTCCAAGTAATCCAAGTACTCCAAGGAGTCCAAGGAGTACAGGGAGTCTAGAGAGTCCAGGGAATCCAGGGAGTCCAGGGTGTCCAAAGAGTCCAGGGAGTCCAAGAAGACCATGGAGTCCAAGGAGTCCACGTAGTCGACGGAGTCCAAGGTGTCCAGGGAGTCAAATGGGTCCAAGGAGTCCCAGGTGTCCAGGGTGTCCAAGGAGTCCAAAGAGTCCCAGTAGTCCAGGGAATCCAGGGAATGCAAAGAGTCCAAGGAGTCCAAGTAGTCCAAGTACTCCAAGGAGTCCCAGGAGTACAGGGAGTCTAGAGAGTCCAGGGAATCCAGGGAGTCCAGGGTGTCCAAAGAGTCCAGGGAGTCCAAGAAGACCCCATGGTCGTCGTGGTACGTGGACTCCTTGGACTCCATGTCCAAGGAGTCCACGTAGTCGACGGAGTCCAAGGTGTCCAGGGAGTCAAAGGAGTCCAAGAAGGCTATGGAGTACAAGGAGTCCAAGGAGTCCAAGGAATCCAGGGAGTCCCAGGTGTCCAAGATGTACTAGGAGTCCAAGGAGTCCAGAGAGTCTAGGGAATCCCGAATATTCAAGGAGTCCAAGGAGTTCAAGGAATCCACGGAGTCCAAGGTTTCCAGGGACTTTAAGGAGCCCTAGAAGTCCAAAGTGTCCAGAGAGTCCAAGAAGTCCAAGGTGTCGAAGGAGTCCAAGCAGTCCAAGGTGCCCAAGGAGTCCAAACAGTCCAAGGAGTCCAAGTAGTCCAAGGAGTCCAAGGTATTCAGGGAGTCCGGTGTTCAGGAAGTCCAACGTGTCAAAGGAGTCCAGGGAGTCCAAGGTGTGCAGGGAGTCCAAGGTGTCCAAGAAGTCCAAGGAGTCCAAGGTGTCCAAGGAGTGCAGGGAGTTATTTTCTGGCAAAGGAGGAGGCGGAGCGCTTGAGAGAGCGGAAATCCCAGTGCCCTCACGCCTCTAGCCGCTGCAGGAGACGCCCTGGTCGGGAGATAACATTTAACTCCCGGCCAACGTAGGCGCGGGCTTGCCGACTGTGAGCAGCAGGCAGCTCGCCGCCCGGTAAGGACCAGGCCCGGGTCGACGGCATCGATGCCTCCTGGGTCAGGATTGGGTTTAGGTTAAAAAAGAAACCATGGCACTGGCGCACAGGCAAGTGAAGAAACACGGGTAAGTTTTAGTCAGTAAAAGTCTGACACACCCTTCCGCTCCTCCCAGAGCTGAAGAGGACATTTGATGATGTCCCATCCAGAACAACTTCACGTAAATATTCACGGTGAGATAGTTACAAAATATCACAGCTAATGACACTAACTCTGTTGACAAATCAATTCTCTTTTCTTTTCTTTAGAGTGAATACTACTTCAACTCTTAATTAATAACCCCTGTGGATAGATACCACAATTTTTCCAATAACACGTATAACAAATTATAGAAGTTCTTTAACATATTTATTTCACAATAATGGCAGATATCGCCAATGACAGTTGAAAAAACGGCCGCGTGAGCCGTCTACGAGGGAGATTTGATGCAAAGGCATGATGTTGCCACTATGCTGCGATATTTCAATGTTCTTTATGAATTATTCACTGAATGGATGCACTTTTTACTACATAAATCACGCGCTTTTATTTAGTAAATTACACCATAAATAATTAAAAAACTCCAATAAAAAATTAGCAAGACGTTCATCTTAGCTTTCCCGTCAAAACTCAACTCCATTCACTTTTTTAGAGATTAGTTGAAATACAGGTAATAAATAACTCAATGATCTAACCAAATGATAAATGTTATAATAAATCGTCAAATAAAGTGTTATTCCAAGTCATCTGTTCCGTTTAGCGTCGGTATTCCTCCCTTACTTGGCAAGACACCAAGTGGCCGTAGTTTATCGTATCATAGCAAGATGAAAATACAGATTATGTTTATTCTTATATTTTTTGAGAAAAACACAGAACAAAAAAGAAACGAGACGACGGTATAAATATTTCATTGCGCATAAAATAAATATTCTATGAAAATGATGTTATGGAACGCATCCGAATTAAATTTGAAGCATATTGATAAATCCATTGCTACGTGTTCGAAAAATATGTCTGCTCTGCTAAATAATGCAATGAATGTTGTTAAACTGTCAAAATTAAACCTACTGCTACTGACACCAATTACGCTGCGGGTAATTGGGATAATTTGTCACCCAATATAGCGTTTGATATTAGCTAATAAATATACATAAAGGGTGTATCTGACATCGACGCACAAACTAGTACCCCCAGTGGTAGAATTTTGCGTCGGCATTTTCCTGATTTAAAAAAAATATTATGCAGGTTTTTTCACTTTAGATCATCCATAATTGCTATACTCTTACAACCCAATAAGATTTTAATGTAAAAATTAATTAATTCGTGAATTACACAAAAAAGCGCAATGTGAACAATATAAGAAAAAGTATCCCATCAGCTGATTTAATAGAGTTCGCATCAGGTGTCATTGTCATACCTACAAACAAGCACGGCGGCACGCTTGCAACGTTCAAAGGCCGAGCCGACACTTTTTTTAAACACTATTATTTCTGTAACCGCTCGTTAACGACATAAATGACTATCATAATGTTATTATTTTACTCGGTGGTAAGCAACAACATCAGCCGCCGGCATAAGTTACCACCCACCAGACAAAGTCTTGCCGCCAAGCGATTCGTCGTGTTCCGGCATGATGTCTGGTGAAGCCGTACGGAGGACGGGTCTGAGCAGTTGTGTTGCGGTGTGTGGCGGGTACGATGTGCCAAATGTTGTTGTGTCGGGAGTTTGGTGGTGGAGGGTCTCCAGATCATCCTCTGGCGCAGCATTGTTGGTCGTGTTGTTGGATTAAACATTGCATCACCTCGCTCAACTGCCGTCTTCCTTCCTATTCACTCAGTTTTTTTTAGTGAATAGGCTTAATAAGCTAGTGCGCTTTACCATCAACAATTGCATCACTGCTTACCATCAGGCGGGATTGCAGTCAATCACTAGTTTATAAGTAATAATAATAAAAAAAAAATAATATATTGGCATGCGGTGTAGCCTTTTCGCGAAGTTTGCTTACGATGTCAGATACACTCTGTACATGTGTACTGTTTTAAATAACATAATATCATGCCTGTTATGTCTTTAGAGTATGTATAGTAAACTCACATTTTGGCAGTTACCTTTAAATATAATAAGAGGCATATGGAGACGACGAGAGTATATGAAAGTATTGTAAAAAAAACCGACCAAGTGCTAGTCGAACTCGCGCACAAAGGGTTCCGTACCATTAACTTTTAAAAAGGGAAAATAATCACGTTGGTTGTATGGCAAAACCCCTTTAACATTTATTTTAATTTAATTATTTATTTTTAATTTAAATATACAACGTGTAACATAAAGGGTATATACATAACAAAGGCATGTCATCTTTACATAATATCAAACGATATTGGAAGGGTTTTTTAATTCTATCTGTTTATGTTAGGAAGTTATGAGGAAAAACACCGCCTGTGATAGGCTACTATCATACTAGTCGCACAGAGATATTGAAGACATTTATCGGATTTTAGCAAGTAACGTGACGGGTAACGAGTAGTTATTAACATATGTAGTGTGCTGCCACGTTTATTATGATTTTATTTTAAGAATTACACGAAACCGAAAATTTGGTACCAATTTTTTGAGTATTTTATTTTGAGTTGAAACCCTTCCGATATCGTTTGATGTCATCTAAAGATGCCATGCCCTTGGTATGTATATACCCTTTTTGTTACACGTTGTATACTAACCAAATATTCTGTGAATATTTCAAACGTCTATCTATTTCCGTTATTAATATGGAGCACAAAAAGCCAAAAAAAAACACGTTTATTGTATGGGAGCCTCCCTTATTTTTTTTTTTTATTTTCAGTTGTTATAGCGGCATAAAAAATACATAATCTTTGAAAATTTCAACTGTCTGGCTATTACGCTTCATGAGATACAGCCTGGTGACAGACGGGCGGTCGAACAGACGGACAGCGAAGTCTCATGAATAGGGTTCCGTTTTAGCTTTTAGGTACGGAACCCTAAAAAAGGAAAGAATGTGTGCAATATGGAAGGAGTCATGAGAAATGTCTTGAAGATGCGTGGGCGTGTGTAATCCATTGCAGCTCGTTCGTTGTCCACCGCGCAGAGTTTGGATAGAAGTGCCACATGAATGAATTCTTTATTCTGCTAGTGTAATGCGTGCTCTATAGCGTTCCATTAAAAAATATGCACCGCATAATCCATACTAATATTTTAAATGCTAAAGTATCTCTGTCTGTCTGTCCGGCTTTCACGCCAAAACTACTGAACCGATTGTAATGAAATTTGGTACACAGACAGTCTAGACCATGAGAAAGGACATAGGCTATATAACATCCCGCTATGACCAATAGGAGCAGAGCAGTAACAAAAAATATTGCGAATACGGGAGTACTTAAACGCGGGCGTACATATTGCTCCCATTACTTTAACAGAGGCTTATTTTATATTAACTGAGCTCCTGTAAACTGAAGACCACGCGGACGGAGTCGTGGGCAACAGCTAGTTTCAGAAGCTTTTGAGATTTTACTGTCGCCTAGCTGAGGCTTCGATTAGATTTTGAACGTTTTTAATTGCGGATTTGTCGAAGTAAGCCTTTGAACACTTAGTCACAAACGTCGATTAATCGATGCTAACCATGTCATGGCACTCAAACACTGTCACAGAATCGAATTACTACTGCAAAAAGATTGGCAATCACGATGAATCGCAAACGATATTAGGTGTTGCACTGTGTGCGCTGAACCGACACATATCGTCTCAGTGCACATGCGTTCAGCCGGCTATTCAAACCTATCCAATTTTTGTGTTATAGCAAACGATAATGTTTGTTGTTTTTTTTTTATAAATTAGCTGCGATAGGGTATAGATTTCGATATGTTTTTTACATGCTCTGCTCCTATTGGTTGCAGCGTAATGTTATAGCCTAAAGCCTTCCTTGATTAATAGGCTATCCAACGGAAAAATATTTTTTCGTTTCTTTAGTAACGCCGTCGCTGGCAAATTGTTCCAATCCCTCGATGTACGCAGTATAAAAGACGAGGCGAAACGCTTCGTCCGAATCGTTGTGGTGTCAACAACGTAAGGGTAGGAAAATTACTATAAACATTACGGTCACTTTACTTTTTACATAAATATAAAAATCATACAAAATATGAAAATGAAAAAAAAAAATGTCCGTCTTATAGATAAAAAAAAATAAGACCCGTATTTTTTATTTTGTCGAAATTACCAAAAACAACTGAGATATGGCGTATTAAAGTTACGGAGTAGGGACTAATTAAGGAGGGTGGAAAGTCGCCGAACGACGGGTCGTCAGACGGTGGAACGGAGATGGGGCAATTAAATCATGCAATTCCCTTGCACACTCACCAGAATGCATCCTATAGAAGACCGAAACGAAGGAAAAAAGGAAAAAAGGAAAGGAAGGAAGGAAGGAAACTTAGTAGAACACATTTTTAAAATATACATAATAAACTTGTGCGCTTTTCACAGGCATTTTTGACTTCAAAAGTTCCATCATCGGATCGGATGGTTTTATGTGTGGGTTAACTGTACGCGGAAAGCTCTAGACGCCCTGCGTGTGCAATATAATAATGGTTTTCGGGTGCTGTTGCGGTTGCCTAGGTATTGCAGTGCGTCGGGCATGTTCGCTTTGGCGCGAGTGGATGACTTTTATGCCATCATGAGAAAGAAGGCGGCCTCGTTGCTCGGTAGAACTAGGACCAGCGCTAACAGCATCCTACAAACCATGGCCGACAAGCTCGATGCGCCAGTGCTAAGACACTGGTTAGCATTGCTTGTGCGGCAGTCTTGACTTAGTTTTTTAAGTATTACTAACCCTTAGTAGATAAGTTACTAACCATTGGACCTCTGTTGTCATTTAATAAATTAAATTATTATTATTATTTGACCTACTTACGTAGCTTGTTGATTCTTGAATATTTACCTTGACCGGGATTATTTAAAAACAGAAGTAAGATGACTCACTTTGGTCACCCAATTACCTACTCATGAATGTTGCATTTGTCTCTTATGGCTTGCTTTGCTTCTAAATGACCACCTCCAAAAATTCAAAGAGGAAATTTATGACTCTTGACATAAATTGTCTTGTTTTCCAATCCATATACCAATTCAATCTATCTGCCAAATCACTTCGGATAACCTCGATCTCCTTCAGAAATGCTTTAAGCACTACACCACCACTAGCTAAACCACAAGACGGAAGCCGACGCAATAGCTAAACGCTAGACAAAGCCTCATTGTGCACTCAATACGGTTCACAGTCTTTGAACGTAATTCAGAATTCAAAGACTTTTAAGCATTGCAAGTCTTCAATTGAAGTTCGACGGGGCTACTGACTGCTCAGTTTCAAGTAGAAAGTTGAACACAATGAAAAGTAGCCTGTTAGTTGCTAATTAAAGATCTTAGTTTGAATAGTCTTCTTGTATATTCGAATGAAATAGTACTTTCAAAGAAAGTTTTGTGACGTAGGCTCCAGTGCATTCATTCAGAGATGTAAACGCGCTTAAAAGTTTTCTACTCACTCAAGTTCTATTTATAGGAGTTCTATTCAGGAATTACCGGTGTAGATAAGGATTTACTATACAGTACACGGTACACCGGTAATTCGTGCTCAAGGAGTGAAGTCGTGTGGAAACAATCCGATGCACATGCGATGAGCCGCGAAGCATTGCTGTGATGTCGTGAACCCAAATCTATTTATTACATATAACATTAAATATAACTATATAACTTAGAAAAGTAACATTGGTACTTGCCTGACCTGGAATCGAACTCGCACACTCATACTTGAGAGGCTGGTGTTTTAGCCACTAGGCCACCACGCCTTTTTTGTATATCTTGGACACTATTGACTGTTTAAAGTGAAGGAAAATATCTTGAGGAAACCTGGGCTTTAAGTCTGAAATCGCCAAACCGGATTGAGCAAGCGTGGTGATTATGCTCAATCCTTCTCTGTATGACAGGTGACCCATGCCCAACAGTGGGACGATAAAAGGTTGATGATGAGGAACATTGCACCATGTAACACAACTGAATGTTATTTTTGACGAAGTAGTTTTACTATTCGGAAAACGACGGTAAAGTTTTTTTGTTTTCGTCAAAATCTCATTTGACGTCACCAAAATATCTATGAAAAGTTTTCTACTCGTCATTTCCGTAGATTTGATCCTCTGGCGAAAATTTCTACGTGGGGCTTTTAATAAAATATTTGAAAAAATCAGCCCGTTCCTCCCATATTCCGCTCAGAACACTGATTGCTATAGTTTTTCCGTTGACGACACTTGTGCACTTCCACTCATCATCATCATCATCCCAGCATTTATCCCAGTTGCAACCCCGGCTTTCACGTTGGAGCTCGGGGTCCGCTTTCTTACTTAAATTCTTCCATTTCGCGCGATCTCTAGAGACTTGTGCACTTCCACTATCGCACTGAAACAAAATTTCCTAACGTACCTTTCGGAGAAACAGTTTATAGTTACTATTTTCAGTTTCCGAATAGCACCTGCTACAGTTAGTAATGTTCGACGTACATGTTTATTCTTAGTTCAGGTCATTACCGACGTACCTATCGATAAAAAAATCTTGAATTATTTTCGATGCCGATGGGGCCCACGGATTCTCGAGTGGCGACCACGCACCGGAAGACGCATCGTGGGTAGGCAAATCAAATCAAATCAAAGCATTTATTTCAAATAAACCAGTTACAGGCACTTTTGAATTGTCAGAAGGTCGGTCAGTCAATAAGATGAAGCTAGTCGCCCATTCCAAAGAGTAGGTACCTATGGAGAAGAACGGGCAAGAAACTCCATGGACACTCTTTAAATTTTCAAGCTATTGTTACAAATATTTGATTACATCATTCATGTTGAAATCAACCGTGTGAGAACGATGCAGAAATAAATTGTACGCCGAGAGCGTCCATTATGGAAAACACACAAAAATCAATTCAGAAATTAAAATACGCCGTGGCAACTAAGAGATGACCAGTCTCCTCCGACGGCGTCCGTTCACGAGGCCTCCGACAAGGTGAATCGACGACCTGGTGAAGGTCGTGGGAAACCGCTGGATGCGGAAGGCGCTGGACCGGTCATCGTGGAGATCCTTGGAGAAGGCCTATGTCCAGCAGTGGACGTCTATCGGCTGAAAAGATGATGATGAGGATGATGAATTATTTTCATTGAATAAGAAGACAGCACTTTCGAAATTGCCTGGCCTAGCAAGTTTCGTAACAATAAAACCAAGAAACAAGCTAACAATACAAGCGCAAGGACGTTCTATCTTATCTATGCTAAAATTACTTGTTGTTTTCCTAAATAAGTAAGTACTGCGAAATTTAACTCCACCATTTTCCGAAATACGATAAGATTAGAAGATTATGGCTAAAAGCTATTCATCATTTATTTATACAGAGTTAGAAGTTATGTCGGAAATTTTGAAGTGATTGTTACGAAGAAATAAACAATATTATTAATATTGCTTAACAATCACTTTTGATTTATTAATTATTAAAAGAAAGTTCGCGGAAGTGCTATTCAAATGAATGGTCTAAGTGGAATGTACCAAGTAGGAGGTACTTGGTATACAAAAGTAGGTGACACATTGAGGACGATTCCATGTACACAAACTAACCAAAATTTAAGAACTAACAAACTGACCAAAAAAAATGTGCCGAACACAGCAGCAGCACACATGCATATTTTTATTCGGCATACATTGGTACAGTGTGAGTGAGATGGGGCGCAATCTAAAGCATAGAGAACAAAAAGATGGCTAGTGTAGTGTTTGCGCTGTTAGTGTTTGTCGTTTGTTTTTACGAGTGTATCGAGAGTGACTAAAGCGAGATACAGGACTTACTTCCTTTTGTACGCTTCATTTTTAGTGCGTAGTGACATATCTACCTTAGTTTAATATTTTATCAATGCCTGTGATGTAGATTACTATAAAAACTACCAACAAATATTGTTTTGAACGAGATCTAGTAACTAGTTTATTTTTAATATCTCGTTTTCTTTTTATTTTTTTTAATAATTTTTAACTAGTACTTGATCGCAATCCCGCCTGATGGTAAGCAGTGACGCAATCTTTGATGGTAAAGCGCGCTAGTTTATTAAGCCTATTCACTAAAAAAGAACAGTTGAGCAAAGTGATGCAATGTTAAATCCAACAACACGACCAACGATGTTGCGCCGGAGGGAGGTTGATCTGGAGACCTCCACGACCAAACTCCCGGCACAACAACATATGGCGCATCGTACCCGGCACACATCGCAACACAACTGCTCAGATTCGTCCTCCGTACGGCTTTACCAGACATCATGCCGGAAGAAGACGATTCGCTTGGCGGCAACACTTTGTCTGGTGGTGGTAACTTCTGCCGGCAGCCGATATTATGGCCTATCATCGAGTACATCTTTTTCTTTCTAATTTAGATAAAATATTCGTTTATTCCCATCAAATTAAGATACTCCATTAACAGATATGATTAATGGCGTCTAAAACTATATCAATTTACGTCAAACGCTGATTGATTTTGCAGGACAGAACTAATATTTATATCCTGTCCTATTACTGATGAAGTAGAATCAAATCAAACGTTTATTTGCTAAAAATACAGTCTTGGTTATGGTAAGATCTTATAACCCAAGTCATCATCATCATCACAGCGTTTATCCCAGTCGCATCCAAACCTTTTTCAGCGTTGAAGTCTGGGGCCCGCTTTACCAGTCTAACTGCTAATTTTGGCTAAACTTCGATGTTTTCCGTGAGCGACTGCCATCTGACCTCCACAACCCGAAGGCTTTTTTTTAATATAAATTATAAACTAGCGCTTGACCGCAATCCCGCCTGATGGTAAGCAGTGATGCGATTTTTGATAGTAAAGCGCGCTAGTTTATTAAGACCCCATTCACTCTAGCCATGAAGTCACTCAAATTGAAGTGTGACGGAAACACCGCCGCTGGCAAATTGTTCCAGTCCCTCACGATATCGAAGCATTGCAGTTAGACCAATCTTTTCTAATTATTCTTTTTCAACATTATTCCACAATACCAGAAATTACACAGATTCCAACATTGTACAACACCATTTCCTAAGTAACCGTAAAATTACTTTTCCTCAAAAATTTGAAATGGCTTCTTATCCTAACTACAATCATCTATATCTAGACTTCTTTTGCTTTTTGTTGCTTAAATATTTAGCCTGTATTTATAATTTCTGATAGATATGCATCTGTGTGTCCATTATAGAGTATTCTATAGATAATATTTACATCAACTTCAGTACTATTTGTCCAGGAAATCTCTGCCCTTTCTTAGATTGCCTTGAAGAGATTGCATTAGCGATAAGACCGCCCATTGTATATTTTGTAGTGTCGAATGTATTTTTTTTTCATGTGATGTATTTATGTAATGTACAAAATAAAATATGTAATACTAGCTTTCCGCCCGCGGCTTCGTAGAGTTCAGTTAAATCGCGCTTTTTAAATTTCCCTCGAGAATATCAATTATTTTTCCGTTATAAAAAGTATCCTATTATTTAATCCGGACTTCTAGCTTTACGTCAGCAAAATTTCAAAGCAATCGGTTCAGTAGGTACGGCGTGAAAGCGGAACAAACAAAATCACTTTCCGATTGATAATTAATAAGTAAGGATATGTAATATGTAATATAAATAATAAAAAATCCCTTTAACTTTAATGAACTGACCTTAATCCGCCTCTCATTTAGCTGAACCAGTACCAGCAACAATGCTTATACTCGGCCATTGTCCGGTATAGAGGCACATCGCCCGCCGTATGCTGCGCTGGCTTTGTATTATAAACAGGTCGGGATTGTCCTGGATTTACAAAATTTGGTCGAAAAGGCAAGAGGGAAAGATTTTTACATACCTTTGCCTTCAGTATCGGCTTATCTTTCGGCAGAACAAATCTCTATCCCGGAAGCTTACCTGTACTAAAAAGGAACAATTATTCCTTCTTTCTTTATTTTTTCTTTCTTTATTTTTTGGCTTCGTACGCTTTTTGCATTTAACCAATGTCACTTAATTATGAATTACTAGCTTTCCGCCCGCGGCTTCGCTCGCGTGGAGTTCGGTTATATCGCGCTTTTTAGATTTCCCTCAGGAGCATCATATTTTTCCGGGATAAAAGGTAGCCTATGTTCTTTCTCAGGGTCCAAAGATTGTCTGTGCCAAATTTCATCAAAATCGGTTGAGAGATTTAAGCGGGAAAACGTGATTGATAGACAGACAGACAGACAGACAGACCGACAGACAGACAGACAGACAGACCGACAGACAGACAGAGTTACTTTCGCATTTATAATATTAGATGGATTATCATGGCGAACATCATTAACAGTCGTAGTGGCCTAGTGGTTAAAACACCAGCCTCTCAAGTATGAGTGAGTGCTAATATAACTTTCCTAAAGTTATACGTACTTTCTAAGTATATCTTGCACACCAATTACTGAAGGTGAAGGAAAACATCTTGAGGAAACCTGGACTTTAAGTCTGAAATCGCCAACCCGCATTGAGCAAGCGTGGTGATTACTCTGTATGAGAAGAGACCTGTACCCAGCAGTGGGACGATAAAAAAGGTTGATGATGATGATTGATAATAGGGTTGTTGATTTTCTGTGACAGTTTTTTTTTTTTAGTAAATGTTTGGTCGTAAACAGAAATTTAATAATACGTTCGTTTTTTAAATATTTTATGAGCACAAATAAAAAAAACGATTTTTAGATAATATAAACTCTGAGTTCATATAATTGTGTTTGTTTACATTGCATAAATATGTGAGCTGTCACACCCTGTATACCTGGGGCTTTTATTCAGGAAATAAGTTTTTAACAATTTACCCTTCACATCCTTTTCTATGTTTTTTTTTTTACTTTGCTGGTATTTTGGAGTAGCTAGCTGGCATATGGTAAATAATTTCATTTTATGTTGTGTTTTCTTATTTTAATAACTATACATATTATTATAAAAAGTCGTGTTTAAAAAAAGAAATAGAGAGCTGTGCTTCTGGAGAGTTTGTTCCGCGACTTCTTCTTCCCAGCCAAAGCACTGGAATGTGACGAAGGGCTGGCGCTTTAGGAGGACTGTCTTATGTAATACTAGCTTCGTGGAATTCGGTTATATCGCGCTTTTTAGATTCCCTCGGGAATGTCATTTTTTTCCGGTATAAAAGGTACCCTATTATTTAATCCGGACTTCTAACTTTACGTCTGCAAATTTTCAAAGCAATCTGTTCAGTAGTTACGGCGTAAAGGGGAACAAACAAACAAACTCTTTTTCCCATTTATAATATTATTAAGGATTGACGTTCAAAAAGTACTGATTCTCGGCCTAATTTGAATAAATGACTTTTGATTTTGAATTAATCTTAATAAACGAAACAAAAGCATTATGTAAGCACCAATCTCTCACACGGTCGGCCAATGAATGATCTTGTGAAGACAGCAGAAATCCTTTGGATACAAGAAGCACAGAACCGGCCGAAGTGACGATGTTTGGGGGAGGACTGGGGCAGCAGTGGCATCCGGATGAAATACTGTAATTGATAAAGCATCGTGACAGTGGTGGTGTCCTGCACATTTTTCCTGCCCCCATCATAAGAACACGCGAGCTTGTGTATGCATGTAATATAAAATATTAGCCATTACATGGATCGCTGAAAGCAATGCATTTCATAATCATCAGCCTCTACTCGTCCACTGCTGGACATAGGCCTCTTCCATAGCACGCCAACAAGCTCGATCTTGAGCAGTTCTCCGCTAGCCACTACCAGCCACCTTTTTGATGTCGTCGCTCCATCTCGCCCAAGGGCGTCCTACGCTACGTTTGCCGAGACGCGGTTTCCACTCGAGGACTCGTTTACCCCAACGGTTGTCGGTCCTGCGGCATATGTGACCAGCCTATATGCATTTGTACGTTTTTTTTTTTATGCGAAACCTGAATATAGTTTGTTTAGAATAAGCAACTGAATCGATTCCAATCATTTTTACAACATGTTATATTTTAAACCAAAAAAATTTAAAAAATGTTGCAGTGTGATTACCGCGCACAAATTACAGTTCACAGCGGATCGTAGCATCCTAGAGCCCCCGCCACGCCGCGCCGCTGCAGGCGCTAGCGGTGCGTTGTCCATATTTTTGTAGGGAGAACCAGGTAACATAACAATCTCATAACTTTGTGATTTTTCATGATATCTATTTGAAACTTTCTAGGATAAATTCTTTACACATGTTTCGGGTTTCGCATATATAACCCGCGCAGATAAAGAAAAGATCTGTAAATGGCGTCCGCTCGCATGCGTTCTGACTCACTCTCTACCGCTGTCTATACACACACACAGTGAAGTAAGCGCTGCAAAAAAAAATCATCGATCAGGAATTCCAGGATCAGGAATCGCCTGAAACACAGGATATCCTAGTTCAGGCATGTAAGACTTGGATTTAAGCTTATATTTAAGACTGTATGTAATTTATCCTGTAAAGATTTTTGAATAAAAATTATTATTATTATTAATTCAGGATTCGCTTTCCATGCTACTTTGACGCACTCCGAGTTATTGATAATTTCGTTTCGCTAAAGACTCTGTTATTTTGTTATTTTTGTTGTATTTGTTGAGTATGAACAATCAAACTCAACAAAAACAACAATAAAAACAAACACAACAACAAACAATTAAAATGTCAAATTTACGTTGTAAATAACAATATTTACAACGTAAATTTGACATTTTACTATCTTATCATTTGGTTTGTGATTGAACAATGGCGTGTTTTGTCAACCGTACCATAAGTATCCGCCGCCATTTTCAGATCGTTTCTTTATCTGCGCGAGTTATACAAAAAATTACGTTGAATAACTATGTAAAAGTAACTTTGGTAATCACCTTCTGTTGCTAATCTACCCACTCACTAAAGAAATAAGAATTTACTAGTAATATATACAGAGATAAAATAAAACTGTTACAGTGATCTACTAAAATCTACCTTATGTAGTGCAGGCTAGCTTTAATTTAGCGCGGGATCCATTCCAAGATTCAATCAAGTTTAGAACGGGGTGTCAAATATTTGATTAGGTTGTTTTGTTTAGGAAAGAGAGTGCTAGTTTAGTGGGCAATCTGGAACGATGTTCAGACAATGTAAACAGAAAGACTTCGCTTCGTTGTTTAATTCTTTGAAGGGATCACCAGAAGGGATCGCAGTGGTGTAGGTTGGTAAGCACAAAATATGTAGACTGAAGTCTCTAGAATATACAATAGGTATTGTGATGTATAGATATTACAATTAAAATGTGCGCCTGCGACACCCGTCGCCGTCGGTGGGGGGCATTACGTTGCCGGCAGTCCCAGCGAATGGACGTGCCGCGCCGCACTAAGTGATTGATTTCTGTGTTTTATTTCTAAACCACCCGACCCAAGCGTAAGACATAACAGGTATGTTAAGAAAACCCTGTCCGATTCGTGAAGGTATTGTTAGGTATCGATAACTGATTCTACTAATGACTACAAAGACGGGCTAAACTTTAAAAATAATCCCCTTAAAAAATAAATATTATTTCGCAAAAAGAGGTAACAAAACATGTGCGGGAGGCCATACAGGCGCGGGCGAAGAGGGGCAGGGGACAGAATTATACCGTCAAAAATAATATTGTCACTTTTTAAAAATTACCAAATATTGGGGAAGTTGGAATTAATTCGCGGGAAAAAAAGATTATTTCAAAATTCACTAGTATTTAGTTTTAGTAAGTAGGTTTCTATAAATACTTATAAGTCATTTTTTTTTTAATAGACGAGTCCATCGTTTCCTCTCAGAGTACTTTGAGAAGAAATGCCGAAACAAACTCAGAGGTCACAGTAGCTTTTAAAGTCCAGACATAATCGTGTTTAAGTCATATAACGACCGTGTAGGATCGAGGTCTGAGACGGTCTTTTCAAGTAATGCATCATAACCGCTCTTGAACGACCACGCCATTTCTTGTAGGAAATCTAATATAGAACGAGACAAAGCTAAAGTAAACCATCAAAGCAATTTCCATCGTGTTACCTTCACAGTACGGGGTGTTAATTGAACAGCCAGGACCCCGCGGTAAGTGCATTTAGACCCAAAGGTCGGAGGAGAAAGGTCAACAGGTTAGTTACCGAGAACCGTCGGCGAGGGCCTTTATATTGTAAATTAAAATATATTATGTAGTAGGTCGTAATGGTGGGCTGTTTTAGTTAAAGCGATGTATTATGTGCTTGTACTGTGGGGACTTGGATAGGTTTCTCTCTGTTGTTGGTTTAGTAAACTATCTGCGGCTAAAATATAATGTTTAGGGGTGCTTTCTCTGCAGGGCGTTGATTGTCGGTATAGATTTGTGCAGAATGATCTCCAGAACGAAATAGTTACATGTTTTATCTATTGTGAATAAATAATGCGAATTCATACAAAAACAAGCTATGCAAATGGCTATAGAATATGTAAAGAAAACCCTGTCCGATCTGTGAAGGTATTGTTAAGTATCGATAACTGATTCTACTAATCCCTACAAAGTTGGGATAAACTTTAAAAAAAATCCCTCTAAAAATAAATATTATTTTGAAAAACCGAAGTAACTTAATACATGTGCGGTAGGCAACACGATAAGTATACATGCGCGGGTGAAGGGGGGCAGGACATGCGGTACGTGGTCAATTCACTCATAATAAAATATATAAAATAGTGTTGTCACTTTTAAAAAACTACCAAATTTTGGGGAAGATGGAATTAATTCGCAGAAAAAACTAAGATTATTTCTAAATTCATTACTATTGTTACTATGATGGTCATGTGTATACCTAACCTTTATTAACCTTTTCGGTCGGACAGGGTTTTCTTTACATATTGTATAAACATAATTTCTATGACATTAAGGATTTCTTTGAGATAAATTACTAATATTCCTAATAATTATTATTTTGCATGCAATTGATACATTTTCTGTAAAGCTAAATATGCGGATATTATATTTAAATAGGACTGTAACATTATTATACGATATTTAAGGCAAATAAAAACTTATCTTGTGTTTAAATTATACCAATTTTTTAAGCGATTTGTGCAACAGTGTGTCGGTAACTAGGTCATCACCTGACATAAACATATATCACGGAGCCAGCGTCGATGTATTGTGGACAAATTCCGCGTCAGCAGTTTCGTCCCCAGCACGCCCGTCGTTTGCTAAGCTTTCAGAGCGCTCCGTCCCGTGGCCAGTCGGCAGTCCTGTCGGTGAGTCTACAAAAGGAATTCGCTAACGTCACCGCAAGTGTCTCCAAATATGAAACCTATGTGAGAAAATGTGCCGAATAGGGCTGATGATGAGGGTTTCGAGGAAGGAAGCGCCGGTCACGAACGAACTCTAAAGTTTGTTGCCGAGTTGAACACACCTCACACGAGTACATCTCTCGACTACACTACACCACTAAGGCGGATTACATCGTAGAGTATGTGCGCCAGAACACGAGGTATGAGCTGAGGGTAAATTACTGAAATCACAACACAGCAATCAACGTCAACTTCAAGGCGTTTGTAATGCGCGTACCCAATTGCTATCTGCCCATCGTCCTGGAAGAAGATCTCTTTTTTTTATATAAATTATAAACTAGCGCTTGACCGCAATCGCGCCTGATGGTAAGCAGTAACGCAATCGTTGATGGTAAAGCGCACTAATTTATTAAGAGCATATTCACTCTTGCCTTGAAGACACTCAAATTGCAATTGCAATTGGGCCGCAGGACTACGTGGTTTCCCATCGCTTTCGTGAACAAGTACCATAGATCAGCTCAGGAACAAGCTTAGAGATGAAAGTTTTTTGTGAAAAAAAAAAAAAAGTAGAATAAGGTTTTTATCGTATGAGACTATTTTGTAGCCTGAAATAAAGTCAATATTATTTTTTGTACGCAAATTTGGTACCATTTAACCGCATGTCCGACCGTTTGTAAAGACATGCTTCAGAAGCGGGGAAAATAATAACGACGTAGTATGCTCCAGTACAAGTCTGTTTTATTAATGCCCAACAGTACCGACATCAGTAGCTTTTATACACCATTGAGTCAAAACACTCACGAATAGTCACAAAATTAATAGACAACGGAAACGGAAATTAACAGGTATTGAATAAAATTAAGAAAAGGTTAATAATAACGCTAGTAATTGTCAATAATTGTGTACAGATATTTGGATTAACCTAAAATATCGAAAGTAATTTATATTTATTTATTTAAACAATGCTTGATTTAATAAATAAATATCAGATGGGCGGGAAGACTAATGTTCGGTATGATTTTATAATAAAAGTTGGCGGTAATCGGAAGTTGCATCAATAATTCTAAAATTAATAAATTAATGGCCGAAAGACCGGAAGTGTACTTTCAAGTGTGATTTTAGAATAAACTAAGGTTATAAAATCCTCCCAAGTAATTTAAAGTAATCATAATAAATTTAAATTAACGTAAATAATGCAACTACGATCAATATATAAATAATTATGTATAGCTCGAACTAAGTATAGCTTCATAGATGAGCGGGAAGCGGAAACTGTAACACTCGGCCATCCTGTATCTGCCGTGGTCCACCGCGGCGTTGCTGTTGTCCAGACTTCTGCGACATCTGAAATCAAAATTTTGAAACACAGTAATTTGTTTCGTTTTAGGTTTATAAATTTACACACCCCAATGCCTTACATGTCAATATTTCAGTATTCCTTTATTCACAAAGCTTATATCTTGTAGATAATAGGTAGAGTCGTGGTAGCCTAGTGGTTAAAACACCAGCCTCTCATGTATGAGTGAGCGGGTTCGATTCCAGGTCAGGCAAGTACCAATGTAACTTTTCCTAAGTTATAGGTACTTTCTAAGTATATCTTAGACACCAATGACTGAAGGTGAAGGAAAACATCTTGAGGTAACCTGGACTGTAAGTCTGAAATCACCAATCCGCATTGAGCAAGCGTGGTGATTACGCTCAATCCTTCTCTGTATGAGAGGAGATCTGTGCCCAACAGTGTGACGATAAAAAGGTTGCTGATGATGAATAGGTAGGTACATGTTAATCACACAGCAGGAACATAAATATCATTGAGAGTAGTTATGTAGGATTCAATTCCAAATTTATAAGTGCCACTTAGATATATACAGCAAAATCATCCAGCGTTAGATTAGGTATTGTGACACGAAGATATACACCAATACTGTAGTTTTTTTTTTATAAGTAGGTAGGTATGTATCACACAGGATATTTATGTAGTTTTATGTAGGTAGCACACAGTTTATTGAAACTGTTTATATATAAGGATGCCAAAGATATTACAATCGTCTTTTATTAAAACTGTTTATATATAAGGATGCCAAAGATATTACAATCGTCTTTTATTGAAACTGTTTATATATAAGGATGCCAAAGATATGACAATCGTCTATCTAAACGATCAAACAGCGATAGGATAAATATTTTAAAATAAGATAAATTGTAGTTTTCGTGGACTTAGCACACAGATCTATCTAAACAGTCACACAGCGCGATATGTATGATAGATATGATGAAATAAGCTATAATACAGTTGTATGCACATAGATCACATAGTTAAAGGATAGACGTTATGATTTTAGACCACCCAATAGTTTTATGCAAATAGCACGATACACTATAATAGCAGTTGGAAAGATATGATTTTTGGATGTGTTTGCTTGCGACCTGGAAGCCCCGGGTTCGATCCCCGACCAGGTCATTATGAAAAACAATCTTTTCCTGATTGGCCTGGGTCTTGGATGTTTATCTATATATGTATCTGTTATAAATATAGTATCGTCGAGTTAGTATCCCATAACACAAGTCTGGAACTTACTTCGAGCCTAGCTCAATCTATGTGATTTGTCCATATATATTTATATACTTAGATTATTTAATCGGTTTATGTAAATTAGCACACAGTTTTATCTACACGATCACATAGCTGAAGAATAGATATCCCGACTTTAGATTAATAGTTTTATGAAAGTAGCACATCGATCTATCTATACAATCACACAGCAGTGGGATACCTAGACATTAGGATTTTATATTATCTTATTATGGAAACAGCACACAGATCCTACCTATACGATCACACAGCAGTAGGATAGATGTTATGATATATAGATTATCTAGTAGTTTTATGTAAATAGCACAGAGATCTATCTATACGATCACACAGCGTAAGATAGATATTAGGGTCTTAGATAACCTAGTAGTTTTATGTAAATAGCACACAGATCTATCTATACGATCACACAGCGTAAGATAGATATTAGGGCCTTAGATAACCTAGTAGTTTTATGTAAATAGCACACAGATCTATCTATACGATCACACAGCGTAAGATAGATATTAGGGTCTTAGATAACCTAGTAGTTTTATGTAAATAGCACACAGATCTATCTATACGATCACACAGCGTAAGATAGATATTAGGGTCTTAGATAACCTAGTAGTTTTATGTAAATAGCACACAGATCTATCTATACGATCACACAGCGTAAGATAGATATTAGGGTCTTAGATAACCTAGTAGTTTTATGTAAATAGCACACAGATCTATCTATACGATCACACAGCGTAAGATAGATATTAGGGTCTTAGATAACCTAGTAGTTTTATGTAAATAGCACACAGATCTATCTATACGATCACACAGCGTAAGATAGATATTAGGGTCTTGATTACCTCGTAGTTTTATGTAAATAGCACACAGATCTATCTATACGATCACACAGCGTAAGATAGATATTAGGGTCTTGGATTACCTCTTAGTTTTATGTAAATAGCACACAGATCTATCTATACGATCACACAGCGTAAGATAGATATTAGAGTTTTGGAATACATCGTAGTTTTACGTAAATATACCACACAGATCTATCTATACGATCACACAGCGTAAGATAGATATTAGAGTTTTGGAATACTCGTATTTTACCCACACAGATCTATCTCTACGATCACACAGCGTAAGATAGATATTAGAGTCTTATACCACACAGATCTATCTCTACGATCACACAGCGTAAGATAGATATTAGAGTCTTATACCACACAGATCTATCTCTACGATCACACAGCGTAAGATAGATATTAGAGTCTTATACCACACAGATCTATCTCTACGATCACACAGCGTAAGATAGATATTAGAGTCTTATACCACACAGATCTATCTCTACGATCACACAGCGTAAGATAGATATTAGAGTCTTATACCACGTAGATCTATCTCTACGATCACACAGCGTAAGATAGATATTAGAGTCTTAGATTACCTCGTAGTTTTATGTAAATAGCACACAGATCTATCTATACGATCACACAGCGTAAGATAGATATTAGAGTCTTGGATTACCTCGTAGTTTTATGTAAATAGCACACAGATCTATCTATACGATCACACAGCGTAAGATAGATATTAGAGTCTTGGATTACCTCGTAGTTTTATGTAAATAGCACACAGATCTATCTATACGATCACACAGCGTAAGATAGATATTCGAGTCTTTTTCCCAGGGTCAAATTTTGGTATGATATCGGAATCAAGTTGAGTTATTCTTCATTTTTTTTTTTTTGGTGATGGCGGTTAGTCCTGTTTCGGCGGGTGAAGAAAAATTTCAAGGTTTTTTCTTCCTCTTCCGTGGACGAGTCGCTTCTCCGCCTCTTCCCCAAACCGTTGAAATATGGGCCGTGGGGCTTCTCCATCCCACTTCTGAAGTGTAAAGACATGCTTCAGAAGCGGGGAAAATAATAACGACGTAGTATGCTCCAGTACAAGTCTGTTTTATTAATGCCCAACAGTACCGACATCAGTAGCTTTTATACACCATTGAGTCAAAACACTCACGAATAGTCACAAAATTAATAGACAACGGAAACGGAAATTAACAGGTATTGAATAAAATTAAGAAAAGGTTAATAATAACGCTAGTAATTGTCAATAATTGTGTACAGATATTTGGATTAACCTAAAATATCGAAAGTAATTTATATTTATTTATTTAAACAATGCTTGATTTAATAAATAAATATCAGATGGGCGGGAAGACTAATGTTCGGTATGATTTTATAACAAAAGTTGGCGGTAATCGGAAGTTGCATCAATAATTCTAAAATTAATAAATTAATGGCCGAAAGACCGGAAGTGTACTTTCAAGTGTGATTTTAGAATAAACTAAGGTTATAAAATCCTCCCAAGTAATTTAAAGTAATCATAATAAATTTAAATTAACGTAAATAATGCAACTACGATCAATATATAAATAATTATGTATAGCTCGAACTAAGTATAGCTTCATAGATGAGCGGGAAGCGGAAACTGTAACACGTTACCGACTTGACTTTACCGCTTTACCGAGAACCCGCTTCTTTAAGCAATCATGCCAATACATAGTGACAACAAAACTGCTAAGAAACAAGGCAATAAAAGACAAAAATAAAAAGTAGCTAAAACAAGATAAATCTCTGTCGTCGTCTCCCATTAACAAATAATTAAATCATAATCCATCAATTACATTTCTAAACACAATAGAATGAAAGAAATCCAATCAAAAAGCCACAAAAACTTGATTGAAGTCTTTCCGAGCACTTAACGCGGCAAATCTAATCCGCCTTTTTGAAAACTTTTAAAGAAATTAACTTTTTAAGCGATCTTACAATGTCTGAGTGGATGAAACGCATTTTATTAGATTTATAAGAAAGGCTCGAGGATTTACGAGAGTCCAATAAAATTGCAATTTAGAATTTATCGCTTAAATTTTAGGACGAAGCATAGGCGTTAGGGGAATTCCGGATGGCATAATATTTTCGGATGCTAATTTTGTCTTAGTATTAATTGGAATAGCGGGCAGTTTAGGGATTTATAGCGTTGTAAAAATGCTTTTATACTAAAATTTAAGCTCGCTTTTGTTGTGATTTCGCCCGTATGGCTTCCAGATCGTTTACTAAGCTTGAATATTGCGATTTCCTGGATTACTAGTTTTAAGTATAGATTTTATGGGTAATTGGAACAATCATACAACGTGTAATGTAATAGTAGATTGTGCGAGGTATTTAGACGCCCCAGCGCAGCGATATAGTCCTAGTAGGATTTGATTCTTTTACCCGTGTTAAAGATGGTACTTTTAATTTCAAATATGAGGAAAATAAAACTAAGTTTTTATTTGAACTATTTTTTGAACTTCATCACAGATACATTACAGATTAGTATCCCGCCAAATTATGTTGACTTTTAAATTTTAAATATGGAGCTCATGCCGTAATGGGGAAGAAAACTGACAAATTTCGCCACTGGAGGCGCTGATATCGTTTGACCCAAATAAACTGTCAAAACTCATTGTAATTTGTTCGAGTTCAAGTTGTTTATAAAAAATATGCCGCGTTGTGTAGCAATTTGTTGAAATAATAATGGAAATCACTCTTTCCCTAACGATACATATGCATTTCAATTTAGAATAGAATATATAAATAGATTTCACTTGAGATTATGTTGATGTCTCTATAGCTTTCTGGGGGCGATAAATCAATTTTTTCTCTCTTGAATTTCTGCTTCTTGAGGAAGTAAAGAAGTCAAAATTTCGGTCATACGATTCAAGTCTGGATACTAATTTTAGGTTCATAGAGTTGAAACTTTCAAAATGTGGCAATAATAAGTACATTAATATTTAGTTAAATATAACTAAAGAAACATTAAACCTAATACAAAATGAATGTAACTTAAAACACTAATAAGTCTGCATTCAGTTAAAGTCTGGGCATTGTTATTTGCCTGGTAATTAGATCAGATTTTCGTCCTTTTACTGAAGTTCCTCTAGACTTTTAACTCCTTTTTTAACTTGAAACAGTCCATGTACAATACATTACTCTGCTTTACCTAAAAAAATCTCGTCAAACACAAAAAAAACTCGACATAAAACGTGATACGACTGACAGCTAATTGTTATGAGTCAAACGCCATCAGCGACATCTGCAAATAGCTTTGCGTTTTCTTCCCCATTGTTTGTGCTTATTCCGCCCAAAGAAGTTTTTCGTTTTTGCTAAGTTCACATTGGCTGTTTAGAAACTCACATGGCCGCAGCATTTTTTTTTTTTACTAAATCTGTGCACAACTGACAGCAGTTCTATTTTTAAAGTTCATTTCGGCTTTTAGGTGTGAACATTGATATAATTATATCAATGGGTTTGAAGTAATTTGTATGAATTTTTCCTCTCTAGAGAGGTAAGCAGCATTTTCCACCCAATAGTCAGATCAAAACAACATTTCCAATGTATGAGAAAAGAAAAGGGTATAGATATCCAAAGGCATGGCTTCTTTTGATGATTTCAAACGATATTAGAAGGGGTTTTAATTATATTTCTCAAATAGTAAATTAACATAAATACAGTTAGGTGTGTCTGTCGCAATTTCCGTTTTGGCCATTAAACCCCCAAATTAAACAGGGCATAATCTTGGTAGTCGGAATGCGAATGAGCAAAAAGAAAAAAAAGGCTTATGTTTAACTTACCACCAGATATAGTAACAAATAGCAGACAAAAATAGTAAATGATCACCAAAATAAACTCGCATTTTAATGTAAAATTATAACCAAAGTTTTTAAATTCTGCTATCCAATAAATCATTGTTATCCCAAAAGTAGTAAATGATCACCAAAATTAAACCAGCGTTTTAATTGGCGCTTCGCCGGCCGCTGCTGCGGCACACTCGCTACCGCGCTGGCTCGGCTCGCGCGCTGTTTTGTTCACAGTTCTAACCTAACCTAACCTATGGGTGGACAAACGATGACTGACGTGTTATTTTATGTTTCGTTTTCTGATTTTATGGCAATCACAGTGATTTATTTAGGCAAAAATAATACATTAATTTGGTCGTCAAGATTTGGTAATAATTTACTAAATTTGGTTACAAAACTAAGGGTATTAAAGCATTTTATGGTGGTCATTATATTTATCCCCGAAAAAAAATAGCTTACAAAACAATTAATGTTTTCAATGTAAATAAAGTCAGGTTAAACAGGCCATTCGAATGATATTCAAAGAATAATCATTGATTTATTGATTTTTTTAGTCCCTAATAACAGAATAACTATCAAAACATGGGAATTTCATGAAAAATAAAAGGGATACCTCTGTTTCCAAAAATCATTGTTGATGATATCTCGTACATTTGACATTTTGCCATTTTGTAGGTATGAAACCATAAAAAAGTTTATGACGATAAACATTATACTATTTTGGTGATAATTTATGAATGTATTGAGTGGATTCAATGACGGTTAGCCAGGTCAGCTACTCAAATACAAAAATACCAGAGTAAATTCTTAAACCTTAAACCGGTTCAATCTCTGTTAAAGGAAAACTACATAATTAAAATTCTTCCCTTAAGCCACCTTAAATACGGTAAGTTGCGTAAAAAAGGACCAATCCTTAAACCGCAAGGAAAACAAACTTTAGTGATTACTTTGGGCTGAGACGTCAAAAAGTTCTTCTATTATCCAACATAAAGAATTTTACAAGACTTGAGGACAATATATTTTCGTGAACTAAAAAATTAAATATGGCTGAAAGGAAAACACAATTAGGTACTTCTTAATTATCCCTCACGAGTCGTTCTAAATTCAATTTTAAGGGTAAATATAAGTTTTACGAAGTTAACCTTTTCATTCTATAACTTTCTTTACTTCCATTAAACGCTGATTCTATAATAAATTATGGTAACAATAAATTTATATTCTACTTAGGGTTATTTCTTCCATCGCCAAATAACTTTTATGCGAAGATTAAATAGACATTTGATAGTATTTCTAAGAAAAGACAATTAAAATTTTAAAATTCTTTCCTTAATAAAGTTTTCAAATGTTTAAAAAATCAGCTCTTAAAGGTCATCATCATCAACCTTTTTATCGTCCCACTGCTGGGCACAGGTCTCCTCTCATACAGAGAAGGATTGAGCGTAATCACCACGCTTGCTCAATGCGGGTTGGCGATTTCAGACTTAAAGTCCTCAAGATGTTTTCACTTTTTAATCAGTCATTGATGTCCAAGATATAATTACAAAGTATTTATAACTTGGCAAAGTTACATTGGTACTTGCCTGACCTGGACTCAAACCCGCACACTATTACTTGAGAGGCTGGTGCTTTAACAACTAGGCCACCACGACTGTCAAAGTCTGGATGTTTTGAAAGTCATAATGACTCCATTTTGTAAGTAGAATACGAAACTTGTCAAAAGCGGTCATTGTGAGACTTCTGATCGACCATTCTGACACTATTACAATATCAGGGCCCCTGGCAGGCCTCGGTCTTTGTGGACCCTATCATGACCCACCTAATACCATGATAAACCTTCACGTGGTTCGAACCAGGCGTCAAAGTGTATAACATACAGATGCTTTATAGAAACCAAGCTATTCGTGGAAGCAGTTGTTATGAAGTAATTATAACTATTTACTAATAGGGAAACTTTAACTAATTGAAGTTCGAGGCTTCTGTAGTCGACGGCCTGTAGTTGAATGGTTACGTTGCGGATCGATCTCGGTTCTGGTTTCGGGTGGGTGGTGGGATCTTTTCTCTTCCTGATTCTAGCTTGAAATTGTGCTACTGAGCTGGCAGGATGTTTATCAAGCAAGCATGTGTACTCTTCCTTTAGTAAATAAATCTATTATACAATATGTAAAGAAAACTCCGTCCGATCCTGTCCGTGTATCGATAACTGATTTTACTAATGCCTACAAAGCCGCGCTAAACTTAAAAATAAATTCCCCTAAAAATAAAT
Organism: Sesamia nonagrioides; assembly: GCA_017933935.1. NCBI lineage: Eukaryota > Metazoa > Arthropoda > Insecta > Lepidoptera > Noctuidae > Sesamia > Sesamia nonagrioides. The sequence continues at coordinate 145,721 of JADWQK010002246.1, forward strand.
ATTATTTCGCAAAAAGAGGTAACTTAAAACATGTGCGTTAGGCAATACATGCGCGGGCGAAGGGGGGCAGGGAACGCGGCACGCGGTCGCATGGCTATTCGCTCATAATAATACAGTCAAATATAGTATTGTCAAAAATTACCAATTTTTGGGGAAGTTAGAATTAAATACGCGGAAAAAAGATTACTTATTTCAAAATTCATTAGTATTGTTACTATGATGATTAAGAAAAAGGTGATGTTTCAGAAATGTATGGTGCCTGGGTTTTAATGTTAATTTCCTATATTTTGGTTAAGTTTTTATACAGATTCAATTTAACTCGGCCAAGGAGTGCAACACAACTACTAATAAATATGGGTCAGCATTATGCGAAATTAGATTTTGACAGTGACATTTGATTGACGTGTCATATATCTAAGGCTATCATATCTATATTATCTACCATATGACTGCGAAAAAAACAAAACATGAATTCCGAAAATCAATCAACACACAATCAACTCAAATCAACACTCGACACGAACACAACGGGAAATTAGAACGGTCAAAGTCGCCAATCCAACATCATAACCACTGTCATGACTACCTTAATAAAGGGTTATCTCACTAAAAAACGTTTCAAATAATTAATTATGTTTACTTGTATTTTTATTCAAATTAATTTAGTAGTATATTTATTAAAATCTTTTATTTTTTTCCTTTTTATCTATATAGCGTACATAGTGGTGGCCCAAAATGAAACATCTTTCATATTTTATTTGATAATGTGTTTACCTAACATACCTTTTTTTTTTTTTTTTTCGGGGTGGAAATCCTCATAGTATGTCCGCCGCCCTAGGGTGGGCGACGGGGTCTGTCAGACTTTTACTGACTAAAACCACCCCGGTGTCTCTTCTATCACGAGCGCGCGTGGGGCCGCGGGAGTCTAAATTCTTCCGCAGCCCCACACTCTCGTCCTGGCCCGGTCTGTCCGGGCCTCGTCTCCGGCACGGGGTAGTGGGGTGTTAAGCTACCCCGTGCATCGCCTCAGAGGCGCGCGCTGTCACTTGCGCGCGCCTCCGCCGTGGGGTCCATCGAATAGGGGGCGGGGACTTCCCCATGTCCCTCGCCCCTGGACCCATTCATGGGGGGCGGAAGAGGGCGTTATCCGCCCTTCTTCGGCGCCCGGTGCGTCTTCTGCGGCCCGGGAAGGGAGTTGAGATCTCCCTGTCCCGTTCCGCAGCTTCCTTCTGCGACATCACGTCCTCGCAGAAGGACACCACCGCGTCCCACGACTCTGCGCTGCCGGCCATCCTCCGCACTACTGCCGGCAGCGTCAGGTCGCCTCCTACTTCATTTGTGAGGACACGGCGCTGCTCCTCCCAAGCTATACACTCGGAGAGCGTGTGCTGCGCCGTGTCCTCCCCGCATTGGACGCAGTGGTGGCACCGAGCGTCCGGCTCCCTGCCTAGGCGACACAGGTACCTGCCGAAGCAGCCGTGCCCCGACAGCACCTGCGTCACCCTGAACGACAGGGAGCCGTGCCTTCTCCCGAGCCAGTCGTCGAGTATACCTAACATACCTAGCATATGTTTTTTTAACATATGGAGCAATGTATTAGTAATATCCTTCAAAATGGTTCAGATTGAGATTGACAGTGTATGAGACAATCAGAAAAAAAATCTTAATTTTCCTTTTTGTTTTATATAGATTTCTGAAGTGTTCAAATGACTTCTCCCGCTCTGGGCGAAGCGCAAAGGCTTATCAGACTTTCACTGGTGCACCCGTATTCCTACTCTTTTTTTTTCTGGATGAGAAATCATCAAATGACCTCTTCCGCTCTGGGCGGAGCGGAAGGGCGTGTCAGACTATTACTGACTAAACCCGTATTTCTTCACTCGCCTGTGTGCCAAGGCCACGGTTTCTTTTTCAAGCAACCTGCAGCTCTGACTCAGGAGGCATCGGTCTTCGTGAACCCCCTCACGATGTGCTGATATCTCTTTGAGGCGCACGTGAAACACGACGCGCCGTCGACTCAGGCCTGGTCCTTACAATCCGAGATTCTGTCTCAAAAATAATATTAGCCACCCATCCATAGACCGGCCTCGGCAAGCGCAGCTTAACCTGATTGATCAACCTGCACCCTAATAGGGTAATTGACTAAAAAAAACTAATTAGTCCGTCAGTCAGATTTCCAAAAAATACTAGACACCTATTTTTTCTTTTTTCATATAAACAAAAGATGAAGACGACACAGTGCCTTGAAAACTCTTGTGACGTTACTGCACGCTACATTTTTAGCGAGCAGTGACGTCACCAGCCACCACTCCTGATCTTGCCTTTTATATTTTTGTCAATTTTTATTGATTTGATAAAACAAAATATTCGTATCCAATATTTTTCTATAATCTGAATGACGGACTAAATACAGGAAACATCCCTATTTATGCGATAGTTGTAATCATTTCAAACCGCTACGCCACGGAGGCTGTGGCGTAGCGGTAGCGGACGCGGCCGCTGCGCAAGGTGGCGCGGTTTCGATCCCCGCACAGTGCAAGTATTTGTATGCATGAATATGAATATTTGTACTGGTCTGGTCGTGCCTCGGAAAGCACGTTAAGCCGTTGGTCCCGGTTGCCCTACGAACATCTAGTGGCAGTCGTTACGGGTTGTTGGAGCCCTCAAAAGTCCTACAATTTGTCTAACTGCAATGCTTCGATGTCGCCTTCGGGTTGTGGAGGTCAGACGGCAGTCGCTTCATAGAAAATGTCGAAGTTTAGCCATATCAGCAGTTGGACTGGTAAGACGAACCCCAGACTCCAAAGCTGAAAAGGCTTCGGATGCGACTGGGATCGCTGGGATGATGATGATGAGTTGTAATCATTTCAAAGCCTATTGCTAATTCATTACTCCATATGTTCGAAAACGTGTCTACTCAACAACGTAAATAACGCAATGAATGTTGTTGAACTGTCAAAATGAAACCCATTGCTACTAAAAGTGTGTTCCGTAATTACCCTACCGTGTGGCCGGTATTACTTCTTTTTTCGTTCTTTCTTTTTTGACTTCGCACGGTTTGTGCATTTACTAATCTCACGTAATGAATTGTTTATGTCGAAAAAACGGCCGCGTGAACCGTCTTACGAAGGAGGTTTGAAGCAAAGTCATGATGTGGCTACTATGAACTATTTACTGAATGCACTTTTTACTACATAAATCACGCACTTTTATTTAGTAAACACGCTATAAATAATTTTAAAAGTCCAATGAAAAATGAGCGTGACACTCAGCTTGACTTTCCCTCCAAAACTCCCCGGTATTACTTAGATACAAGTCCACACAAGCTGGTTTTTTTTTTTCATTTTCTTAAACTTTCGGGCTTTTGCCTCCCCATTTTAACTACGAATATAAAGATTGTCATTATATTCACATAGCTGATTAAATCGTATGTAGGTACTTCAACTGAATAGAACGTTTAACAATGGCATTACGATACAAAGGATGTAAATGGCATGCTCGTAAAAATCATTCAATTGAAAGAATTGGCTACAATGACAGGCATTTAAATCAATTTCTTTTACGGCGGGTATTTTAAGACGGTTCTCAATAAAATAATAAATTCCGGTATAATCCGGTACGGAATATGATCGTTAAAGTACATATCCCTTAAGGGGAATGCGCAAGGTCGCTTGCGATTTAATTTTTCTTTTTCTTAGATTTATTGTAACTTCCAGGCCAAGGTCAAGTTGTCATCATCATCATCAACCTTCTTATCTGAGCGCAGGTCTCCTCTCATACAGAGAAGGATTGAGCGTAATCACCAAGCTTGCTCAATGCGGGTTGGCGATTTCGGACTTAAAGTCCAGGTTTTCTCAAGATGTTTTCCTTCACCTTATAATCAGCCATTGGTGTCCAAGATATACTTAGAAACTACATACATAAAACTTAGAAAAGTTACATTGGTACCTGACCTGGAATCGAACCCGCACACTCATACTTGAGAGGCTGGTGTTTTAACACCTAGGCCACCACGACTGCTACTAGACCACCACGACTGCCACTAGGTTACCACGACTGCTACTAGGCCACCACGATTGCTACTAGGCCACCACGACTGCCATTAGGCCACCACGACTGCCACTAGGCCACCACGACTGCCACTAGGCCACCACGACTGCCACTAGGCCACCACGACTGCCACTAGGCCACCACGACTGCCACTAGGCCACCACGACTGCCACTAGGCCACCACGACTGCCACTAGGCCACCACGACTGCCACTAGGCCACCACGACTGCCACTAGGCCACCACGACTGCCACTAGGCCACCACGACTGCCACTAGGCCACCACGACTGCCACTAGGCCACCACGACTGCCACTAGGCCACCACGACTGCCACTAGGCCACCACGACTGCCACTAGGCCACCACGACTGCTACTAGGCCACCACGACTGTTGCAGTCAAATTGTATATTGGAGAAAATATGATGCGCGAGCGTAACAAGCACGTTTTTAATTTATACTATCACGCACAGTGCACTGGCCTCTGGACAAAGCTCACTCCTATCTTTCGCGAGCCCGCACGTTTGCTTTTCAATTTTACCTGTACAATGTTTTTTTTTTTTTTTATACGTAAATAGTTTATTCAGAATAAGCAACTGAATCGATTCCTATCATTTTTACACCATGTTATATTTTTTCACAAATACATTTAGAAATGATTACAGTATGGTTACTAAGCGCGCTACGCAGCTTACGCGCAAACCTGCGCTTAGCTAACGCCACAGGTCAATGCACCCGGCTCGTCCGTCCAAACAGAGCGTGGGCCATATTTTTGTCACAAGGAAGAAGAAGAAGGATAACAAGCTCATAACTTTGTGGTTTTTCATGATTTATTTTTGCAATTTTGTACATAGATGCTTTACTTAAAAATACTGGACATGTGTTTCGGGTTTACATAGTATAAAAAAAATTGTTGTAGGCCGGCGAAGTTACCACCCACCATACAAAGTCTTGCCGCCAAGCGATTCGTCGTGTTTTGGCATGATGTCTGGTGAAGCCGTACGGAGGACGGTTCTGAGCAGTTGTGTTGCGATGTGTGCCGGGTACGATGCGCCAAATGTTGTTGTGTCGGAAGTTTGGTCGTGGAGAGTCTCCAGATCAATCTCCCTCTGGCGCAGCATCGTTGGTCGTGTTGTTGGGTTTGACATTGCATCACCTCGCTCAACTGCCGTCTTCCTTCCTATTCCTAAGTTTTTTAAGTGAATAGGCTTAATAAACTAGTGCGCTTTACCATCAACGATTGCATCACTGCTTGCCATCAGGCGGGATTGCAGTCAAGCAGTAGTTTATAATAATTTAAAAAAAAATCTTTATCCCGTCCAGCCATCTCCTACGTAGTCTGCCTCGTCCTCGGCTCTCGGTCTCAGGGCATCAATTCTATTCTATATGGACGTGAGCCCGAATAAGTAATTAACTATGGGGTTTATCCGGCACGCGACAGACATGTCCTGTCCACTCACATTAAATTGCAGAACCTATTTAATTGTGATGTTTTTCAAATCAAATCAAATCATTTATTTCAAATAAACCAGATACAGGCACTTTTGAATTGTCAGAAGGTCGGTCAGTCAATAAGATGAAGCTAGTCGCCCATTCCAAAGAGTACCTATGGAGAAGAACGGGCAAGAAACTCCATGGACACTCTTTTAAATTTTCAAGCTATTGTTACAAATATTTGATTACATTATTCATGTTGAAATCAACCGTGTGAGAACGATGCAGAAATATATTGTACGCTGAGAGCGTCCATAAAAAACATACAAAAATCAATTCAGAAATTAAAATACGCCATGGCAGCTAAGAGATGACCAGTCCCCACCGACGGCGTCCGTTCACGAACATGACGTATGGATCAGCATCATTCAGCTCAACCATATTGAAGGGAACCCAATAACCCAACACACACGCCACCATCAGCGAGACATTTGAGTGAGCATGACATACTCTCAACAGCCAGAGCACAATCAAGTTAATAAAAATGACTAACCCAACAAATAAATGCCTTACAGCACATTCGTACACATGTGCTCACACATCTGCCATGCAATTATACAATACTAAGAAATTGAATCTACACAATGCTAAGATAGTTTTGTCCAAGGTTCAGCAGCTCCAACAGTGTTCCCGAATACCAAGTTTAGCTCCTGTATAGCTGTACAAGTGCCGAACACCTCTGTCAGCGATATAATTCCGTAACGTACAATATGCTTGGCTACATAGTGTGTAATACAGGCTTTGAATTAATAACATAAACAGGTATAATAACAAAATTATATTCATTAAAATCAGTACAACCATCCAAGGTTATTTATATAGTGATACTTTTTGCACATACATTTCACAATGGAGGACTTAACGCCTTAGGCATTTTCTACCAGTCACCACCTTAAGGTGATGCAGAGACAAAACATGGTAGGTGCAAATAAATTAAAGTAAAAAGAGATAAAAAAAAATATTATAATAAGTACATATAATACGAAATATAAACAGTAGAGAGAGATAAAATATTATAGATAGAGAAAAAGAATAAATTGTTATAAATTAATATTCCCGAGCTTTAACTTTAAATGTGTACCGACTGGTTAACGTCCTGATATTCTATTATGTTCGTAATCTATACTAATATATAAAGCTGAAGAGTTTGTTTGTTTGAACGCGCTAATCTTAGGAACTACTGGTCCGATTTTAAAAATAATTTTGCTTTGGATAGCCCATTAATCCAGGAAGGCTTTAGGTTACATAACATCACGCTGCGACCAATAGGAGCGGATCATAACTAACTCCACACGAATAAAGTCGCTGGCGCCGCTAGTCCATACTAATATTATAAATGCGAAAGTATCTCTGTCTGTCTGTCCGGCTTTCACGCCAAAACTACTCAACCGATTTTGATGAAATTTGGCACAGAAAATCTTTAGACCCTGAGAAAGGACATAGGCTACCTTTTATGCCGGAAAAATTTGATGTTCCCGAGGGAAATCTAAAAAGCGCGATATATCTGAACTCCACGCGGGCGAAGCCGCTGGCGGAAAGCTAGTAATTAATAAAGCTGAAGAATTTGTTTGTTTGTTTAAACGCGCTAATCTCAGGAACTACTGGTCCGAATTGAAAAATTATTTTTGCATTAAATGGCCCATTAATTCAGCAAGGCTTTAGGCTATATAACATCACGCTGTGACCAATAGGAGCGGAGCATATAAAAAAATATATTAATCTTTATCCAAATAAATTAATAGTATTTAATTTTGAACAAAATTGTTTCAAAACTTAATTTCGATTAACATGTTATAAGATACTACAATTTTAAAATAACTCTTTTGGGGTTAAAATAAAATGTTCAAATGACTTATAATTATGGTTCTAGGAAATGCCGTGTGTTTCTTTTTTTTTTAATTATTTATAAACCAGCGCTTGACCGCAATCCCGCCTGATGGTAATCAGCGATGCGATCGTTGATGGTAAGGCGTGCTAGTTTATTAAGAGCCTATTCACTCTAGCCTTGAAGACACTCAAATTGTAGTCCGACGGAAACACCGCCGCCGGCAAGTTGTTCCAGTCCCTTGATGTACGCGGTGTAAAGGAGGAGGCAAAACGCTTCGTCCGGATCGTAGTAGTGTTAACAACGTAAGGGTGGAAACTCTCCGTACGACGGGTCGTCCGATGGTGCACAACTGTGCTGTCATCTGCATACCCATAGATGCTGGGCATCAGCAGATCGTTAATATGCAGCAGGAACAGAGTTGCAGAGAGAACAGACCCCTGAGGAACACCGGCATTGGTCGCAATGGGCTCCGATGAGCATCCGTCAACAACAACTCGGAGGGACCGTTCAGTCAGGAAGTCTTTTACCCAGCCAGTCAGGCTAGGGGAAATGCCGTACGCTGGAAGCTTACTCAAAAGGCCAGCGTGCCATACCCGGTCGAAGGCCTTCGAGACATCAAGGGAGACAGCAATCGCTTCCCCATTCTTCTCGAGGGCCTCGCCCCACAAGTGAGTGGCATACACTAGTAGGTCCCCAGTTGACCGATTGCGGCGAAACCCGTACTGTCGGTCACTGAGGAGATCGTTACCTTCCAGGTATGCCAAGAGGCGCGAGTTCAATACACGCTCCATAATTTTGCAAAGTATGGAGGTGATCGAAATCGGCCGATAGTTGGTAGGATCGGCACGACTACCCTTTTTGGGCACGGGCTGCACGTTGGCAAGCTTCCAGGACTTGGGCACTGTACCAGTCCTAAATGAGAGGCGATACAAGCGCGTCAATACAGGAGACAACTCGGGCGCACATGCCTTAAGAACAATCGCTGGTATACCGTCTGGACCACTAGACCTATTCACGTCCAGATGACACAGTACTCTCAGAACCTCTTTGTTTCTAATGCGAACCTCAGGCATCTTTCTTCGTTTTGAGCATCAGCAGCGTCTGAGCGTTTTGATTCGAAAAATGATTGTAATTTAAAAAAAAAAATCTTAGTTATTGCCCCACTCGCGAATCATATATTTTATTTAACAAACGTGCAAATTCCAAAAAACGGCAAAAAATAATTTCGGCTGCAATCGACCGCTTTCCCCTTAAAATACATTCCTTGAAAGAAGACGTGTGCGATGGTCTTTTAATATCCATCGTCATAAATCCGCATTTGGTCCTAATGTCCGGCCGGGAATTGTATGTGATTTTTACAGGCTCGTTGGATTTTGATGGATGCCGCTACGAACTTAATAAGTGCGTAGAAATGATTGGGGTTAATACATTTTTGATTGAGAATAATTTTGATAGGGATTACTTTCTTATTTTATTTTTTATTTCTTAAGGAACTTACAGTAATCATATGTATACAATATGTAAAAAAAAACCCTGTCTGATCCGTGAAGGTATTGTTAGGTATCTATAACTGATTCTACTAATGCCTAAATAGCCGGGCGAAACTTAAAAAAAAAACCTAAAAAAATTAATATTATTACACAAAACGAGGTAACTTAATACATGTGCGGTAGGCAATACATGCGCGGGCGAAGGAGAGCAGGGTACGCGGCACGCGGTCGCATTGCTCATAATAATAAAGTAAAAATGGTGTTGTCAGTTTTTTTAAAAATACCGAATTTTGGAGAAGTTGGAATTAATTCGCGGAAAAAAAAATATTTCTAAATTTATTAGTATTGTTATTATGATAATTTCATATTTTATTTGGTCATATGTTTACCTAACCTTCATTGCATGCCGAACGGGGTTCTCCTTACATATTGTATATACAGGTAGAGAACAATTAGTGAAAGAAAACCAATTAAAAATTTCCACAGACAATATTAGGGTAGCACAAGAAACAGTAACAGGTACAGCACAGGTAAATGAAATCTGGAACAAGCAAGTACTCAGAAAGAATAGAATAAGTAAAGACTGAACAGGTTTTACTGATTTTCAAAGAAAGATTCTCAGCGACTTTTGTTTAGTTTGATAGAAAAAACTTTTGGAAACACTTTAATAGGGTTAGCACTACTTACTATAAATGAGGTCTCGGTATTTGAATCTCGGATACCGTAGAGTGTGATTGGGTCGTTTCTATCTAGATTTTCTCAGTGGTAATAACACTATCCATTGGGTCAATGCTTGTAACATTTCTACTTTTAATAACCGACTTAAAAAAGAAGGAGGTTATCAGTTTGGCAAAATATTCTTTTTGTGTATTTTACCTCAGAACTACCATGTTATTTGGAAGCCATTGCGATTTTTTTATTTGGTAGTTCATACGTTCAGAATTGTTTATTTTAGTTATTTTCATAGTCTTATGACTTATGGGATTCTTCTCTGGGGAACTTGTGCGGACATCAATACCATCTTTGTTTTACAGAAAAGGGCTGTTCGAGCCATTTACAACCTTGGTCCTAGAGATTCTCTCAGAGAAAGGTTCAAAGAGGTGAACATTCTGACTGTCGCTTCACAATGTATATTTGAAAATCTTATGTATGTTCATAAAAATATCTCGAATTTTAAGAAAATAAGCGATATTCATAATATAAATACCAAGAACAAACACAATCTTGCTGTACATCACACTCGTCTCCACAGAGTAGGCAACTCGTTCATGGGTCAATGTATACACTTTTACAACAAGCTTCCCATGGACATTCGAAACTTACCCATTAAACGATTTAAGAACCATATAAAGGCCAAACTTTGCAAAAAGGGGGTATTATAAAATCACAGATTATTTAGAAGACAAAAAAGCTTGGGACTGAGCTGCTCGCTCTGTTAAGCATTGTTATTAAGCAATATGCGTAATTGTAAGGTAAATTATTGTAAATATTTTCATTTTTAATGTCTGGACTTGAAAAAAGACGATGATCCCTGAGTTTGTTTCGGCTATTTCTTCTCAGAGGTAGTCAGTTAGGAAAAGCCGGCTTCATCTAGTTAAAAAAATAAAATAAAAAATAAACATGACGTGTAAAAGTGATCAGTGATCCTACTTGCTTAATAAACGATTTCATTTCATTTCATTTCGTTCACCTGTTATTTATATGATGTAGTACATAATAAAGAGTATTCTATTATAGCTATTATTTTAAAATAGGTTTCTACCAAGAGTTAACCTTGAGATATTCATCCAACCTATGTATAGTTTTAAAGACGTTCCAAAACCATGCTATATGTCAAAACTAGATATAGGTAGTTAGTGTAGAATTATATTAACGTCTGAGACTTCTAGAATGGTAAAAATATTCAAATATTCAAATTTTATTCACAGGATATAACTTATTCTAGTAAGTATGAAATTTGGGTGAAATATTAATATTCATATATATATATATATATATATATATATATATATTCCCTTTGGGGAATTACACGTTGAAGATACTTGTAATACCTCGCTGTCGCGGTTTAGCTCAGTACCTCGATGTTACCTCCATGAAAAACAAATACATGCTAATATGGCACGCACACACATGCCTGACATCGAGGTAAACTCCCAAGTTTTGACAAGTTGTGTATCAAGCTCTAGGTGAGCAACTGGTGGGCTTGAATAGTCATAAGACCTCTGCTATATTACAATAAATGGAAAGGGAAAGGTAGAGGGAAACCGCTGCATGCGGGGGACGCAGGACCGGTCGTCGTGGAGGTCCTTGGGGAAGGCCTATTTCCAGCAGTGGACATCTTACGGCTGAAATGATGGTGATGATTTTTGGATACTCTTTACAATCAATTGTTGATGACGATCGATTGTGTGCGCACGCGCAATGTGAATGAGTTCTAATAGTGGGGACGCTCGCGATCACAGTGTGGTATGTAGCCTGATGTGACTTTAGGAACAGGCATGTAAAACTTATCAGGCAAAAACCTTGCTGGTATACGCTTGGTGGTAGACCATAACATCGGCAGCCGGTAGAAGTATTGCCGCCAAGTGATTCGCCGTGTTCCGGCACGATGTCTGGTGAAGCCGTACGGAGAACAGGTCTGAGCAGTTGTGTTGCGATGTGTGCCTGGTACGATGCGCCAAATGCTGTTGTGGCTGGATTATGTCGTGGAAGGTCTCCATATCATTCTCCCTCTGGAGCAGCATCGTTCGTGTTGTTGGGTTTAACATTGCATCACCTCGTTCAACTGCCATCTTTCTTCCTATTCACTAAGATATTTAAGTGAATAGGCTTAATAAACTAGCTTTACCATCAATGATTGCATCATTGCTTACCGTCAGGCGGGATTGCGGTTAAGCACTACTTTATAAATTATTTAAAAAAAAACACCTGACTCAAACTCACATTAGGGTTACTTCAAATAAACCTATCACAGAGACGATCGTCAAAGGGCCAGTTTGTTTGAAAGATGAAGGTAGTCCATGCCAATGCGTACTTAGTATTATTTATTTAGTACTAGCTTTCCGCCCACGGCTTCGCCCGCGTGGAGTTCGGTTATATCGCGCGTTTTAGATTTCCCTCGGGAATATCAATTTTTTCCGGGATAAAAGGTAGCCTATGTTCGTTCTCAGGGTCTAAAGATTGTCTGTGCCAATTTTCATCAAAATCGGTTGAGAGGTTTAAGCGGGAAAGCGTAACAGACAGACAGACAGACAGACAGACAGACAGACAGACAGACAGACAGACAGACAGACAGACAGACAGACAGACAGACCGACAGACAGACAGACAAACAGAGTTACTTTCGCACTTATAATATTAGTATGGATTATTTATATATTATTTTTTTAATAAAATTTTGCCCCACACTAGGCATTACTCCTGTGTCGTGGGTGCGTTTACAAACATTTATAAATTCACATACACAAACATCTATACCCGGAACAACTACTTTAGGTCATATATTCCGTCTGGAAATCGAATCCACGACACGCAGCGCAGCAGTCTAACCGTGCAGCGATGTAGTAGCTAGGTAGAGTATAACAGGCAAGAAACTCCATGGACACTCTTTACGGTCATAAAATTGTTGCCATTTAAATAATTAATTTATACATAAATCAAGTATTCTGTCTTGAAAGGCAGTGCAGATCCAAGCATACGAAATCTATTGTGAATTTTGTAACATTATTACAGATATTAGGGTCAAATGTGGATCTTACGACAGGCCATTTCCTCTTGATGGATGCTCTTCGCTATGAATATGTGATATTTTATCGCTGAATAGTCGAGAACTGTGTATATTTAATGTCGTGACCGCTTAGAGGGCCTGTCTGATTCTCGCTCGATTAACTCGCTCGATGGATGACAGAATTAGTATTGCTTAAGTGATTAGGCCCCTATAAAGGAAATCCGGGAGCCGCTTAGCTGTATACGCGCTTCAATATGGATTAGCAAATCCATTTATAGCCATGTTTTATTTCATGTCCAAATGTTCTTTTTATGGCTTATTGAATGACATGTTGACAAGTTTAAAGTCGCTCAGCGAGCTAGGGAGCGGGCTATTTTGGGCGTTTCTCTGAAGGACCGCATCAGAAATGAGGTGATCCGACAGAGGACCAGAGTCACCGACATAGTTGAGAGGATTAGCAAGCTGAAGTGGCAATGGGCTGGTCACATATGCCGCAGGACCGACAACCGTTGGGGTAAACGAGTCCTCGAGTGGAGACCGCGTCTCGGCAAACATAGCGTAGGACACCCTTGGGCGAGATGGAGCGACGACATCAAAAAGGTGGCTGGTAGTGGCTGGCGGAGAACTGCTCAGGATCGAGCTTGTTGGCGTGCCATGAAGGAGGCCTATGTCCAGCAGTGGACGAGTAGAGGCTGATGATGATGACGCAGGTTTGCTCGTTGCAACAAGCATGTTAAAATCACACTTTTTAAAGCGTACTGCCAAACTTTTTACACGAGCAATCTGTGATTTTGTTATAGGTACACTAAGATCGCTCGGTGCCCTGCGAGTCCAATACAACAACGGTTTCAGGATGTTTCTGGGGTTGCCCGTTTCTGTAGTGCATCTGGAATATTTGCGGAAGCTCGTATTGATGGCTTTTATGCTTTTAAACGCAAGAGAACCGCCTCCTTGCTACTTACGAGTGCGGGCAGCACTACCAGCATTTTGAAGGTAGTCGCTGATAAGATCGACACTAAAATAATGCAGTGTTTCATGCGGGTCCTAGTTAAGCAGTATGGGGTATCTGGCTGAGGTCGCAATTAAATAAATATTGTTTTTACTTATTATTTCTATTAACATAGGGTTAAGATTTCTTTGTAGTACTAACCAAATATGGATACTGGCCGAAATAAATTATTAATATTCAAATTACTGCTGGTTGTTCTTTTTTTAGTTGGGTACTAATACCTACACACATCAAAAGTGTCTAGGGATCAACATATATTTTTGCAATAACTTTTCTCCTGATTGATATTAATTAAAATTTTCTTTAAGGATTCATCAAATAAAGTGTTTTCGTTTGTCACAGTAACGATAAACCAAGTCACCTTTGCATTAATAAAGAAATTTGCCATTTTCCTAATAAAGGGATATTTGACATTTGAACCACTAACACAAAAGTTCGAAAAAAAGACTGAAATAACAGTTTTCTCTAAAATTTTATTGGGTAACTTAAACAATTAATAATCCGTGTTTCTACCGCGAACACTAACAACACAAGAACATCGGTTTGGCATACTCAAAATGAGTTCATCCAAATCACGCTGTGGAATGGCCGCCCATGTTCGTTGCAACAACAAAAAAAGGTCTTCTTGCGACTGGATACCCTCCATATTCGGCAGAGCTCTTCTCTGTAGCATATCCCATGCATGCTCAATCGGGTTCAAGTCTGGCGACTGAGCAGGCCAGGGCAGGACATTGATGTTAGCTGCGGCGAGAGTCTGTCTTACAACTCTTGCGGTGTGCGGTCGTGCATTATCATGCATTAACTGAAATAAGGGACCGATTTGCACTTGTAGAGGAACGATGACGTCTGATACAATCGTTTCAGCATAAATTTGAGCGTTGAGGTTGCCTCTGATCCAAATCAACTCAGTTCTTCCGCCGATCCAAATACCCGCCCATACCATGATGGTTCCACCACTATAAGGATGGACTTCCTGGCAGGATTTTAATCGCTGTTGGCGTCCAGGGGTTCTCCAGTGTCGTATACGTCTTGTATCCGGTCTCATACCAAAACGAGACTCATCAGAAAAGCACACGAAACGCCATTGTTCTTCTGCCCAATTTCTGTGTTCAAGAGCCCATTGATATCGAATCCTACGATTGTGCATTGCTATAGGTGGTACCCGTAGCGGTCTTCGGGAATGAAGGTTCACTTCATGCAAGCGGTTTCTGACTGTTTGGTCGCTAATTAAGTTCCCTGAAGAGTGATGAAGCCTCACGGCTAACATCATGGCGGTTATTGTTGGAGCTCTTCGAGTTAAGATTTGAATGTATCGGTCTTGTCTCCGTGTGGTGCAGCGATACCGTCCTCCATGGCGCTCAGCCACGGTACCAGTGCTTCGGTAACGTGTCCAAAGTCGACTGATAACACTCTGACTTGTATTCAGAGCTAAAGCCACAGTACGTTGCCGGGAACCAGCTTCTATCATTCCCACGGCTCTGAGCATTTCTTCCCTGCTTAAATGACGTCGCCGCTCCATAATAACGTTGGTTTTAATCAGTAGTAGGGAAACAGTAGCACTAATAATGTCTTCAATGCGTTGTATGTTTTTATAGGGAAAATATTGACAGCTGATTTTCATCTTTTACTCGAATTTGATTCACAGTTCCTGATTCAAATTATGAAATGCACCAAAAAGGATCCATATAAATTTATAAAATCATAAATTTATTACAAAGCCACATCTCAATCTCAAGAAATCCGCATAAAAATGCTTGATCCCTAGACACTTTTGATGTGTGTATATAGCAAAGCGGTGAGATAATTGCGTACACATAATAGTGTGTGTATTCATTTTGGCAGATTTTCATTTTCTTCTTTTCGAGTCTATTGTATTCTTCGATATTTCATATTTTTTGAGCTCAGTTCGTAGCCACGCTGATCTCGGCTTCAACGGCATTCAAGGTACAGTCAACACAGGTGCAGGCAAACGGGCAATTAGGGTACGCCAGCATCTGGGGCATGGTCATATCTGAGCACCACACTTGAACTGTGTATTGGACGAGTCAGTAAGCCCCCACTTCTAAGATTTGTGTCTGCAGCACCATAAGTTATGGTGCTGCAAACAGAACTCTTAAAATCCTTTTTCCAAACATATTGAGGCCGGTAGTCTAACCGAAAGCAGCTATTAAGAGCCTATAGGAAGAAAGACGGCAGTTGAGCGAGGTGATGCAATTTTAAACCCAACAACACGACCAACGGAGCTGTGCCAGAGGGAGATTGATCTGGAGACCCTCCACGACTAAACTTCCGATGCAACAACATTTGATGCAACCATCGAAACACAACTGCTCAGACCCGTCCTCCGTACGGCTTCACCAGATATCATGCCGGAACACGACGAAGCGCTTGGCGGCAACACTTTGTTTGATGGGTGGTAATTTCTGCCGACAGCCGATATTATGGCCTACCACCGAGTTATTACTTGTCCACAAAACCAAACAATTACAAAACAATAATTTATTCATCGTTCCCGCCAATCACAACAGCAGCGATGCTTTAAACTCGGAACATCAGTTGTCCGCTTGAAGCCACATGTAAAAAGCCACAGATAATAAACATTACAAAATACAAAAGAGGTTTCACATTTTACATTCTGATGTGAGCAAACTTATTGGTTGTTCAACATAGTTCGTTACTGTTCATTCAACAGGGTACGTGCTTGTTATACCGAATAGTTTGCGGCTTTTGTTTACTGTTTCAATAAACTATTGGATTAAAATGTAAAATGCTTTGTTTAATTTTTGTTTGCTCTAATTCTAAAAGATTAAAAAAGTGATCGAATTTTTTGACTATAATTTTTTTCTAACCCTGTAATTCAAAGCTACATTTGATTGTTTTTGTTTTTTATTTTATTTGAACGCTGTTCTTTAGAACTGCCAGTCGAATTAAAAAAATGTTCTGGTATTTGCCATTTTTTTTTGGGACAAAACCCGCCACACAGGATCCATAAAGTGCTGATTCTCAGCCTAATTTAAATAAATGACTATCGATTTCGATTTTAAAAATAAGTCGTTGGTAGCTAGATGATGATTCACGAAAATCGAGCTTATTGGTAATATTATACAAAGCACAGGTCCGTGGTGGAGGTCGTTCATGTGTGGAGTACTGCAGCCACATTTGGGCTGATGCTGCAAGATTCCACCTGACCACTTAGGATTCAGTGGTGAGGCGTAAGAAGAGGCTAATTGACGACTCAGATTAACTTAAAACGGTCTCCAAAGCCTGGAGCACACGCGTAGAATAGCCAGCCTGTCGGTGTTCTATAGGATGCAATTTGGAGAGTGTGCGAGGGAATTGCATGATTTAATTTCCCCATCTCCGTTTCATCATCGAACGACCCGTCTTACAGTGAGTTTCCACCCTTCCGTTGTTGACACCACAATGATCCGAATAAAGCGTTTCGCTTCGTCTTTTATAACGCGTATATCAAGGAACGGGAAAGATGTGCCAGCGGCGGTGTTTCCGTCGAACAACAATTTAAGTGTCTTCAAGGCTAGAGTGAATAGGCTCTTAATAAACTAGCGCGCTTTACCATTAACGATTGCATCCCTGCTTACCATCAGGCAGGATTGCGGTCAAGCGCTGGTTTATAATTTGTAAAAAAAAAAAAAAAGAGGGATTGCCGTCAAGCATTAGTTTATAATTTATAAAAAAAAGACTCGTATAAGCAGATGATGGTGATGATTGATAAGGGGCTAGTTTATATCTGCAAAGCAGGTCACAAATTAGTCCTAACTACTAATATATTTTAGTTTTTAAGTCTATAATAACCATACATTCATAATTATTAACCAGCAAAATTATATCCTATACAAAACTCTACAAAATCAAAAGACACAAACAAACTAGGCTGAGAATCAGAACTTTTTGAACTACAAAGTTCCATAAGACACTCTTAAACGCCCGCCTTTCACCACTTCCTAATGAAATCGTTAGAAAGTGGACTTCAGAGCCACTTTAAGCCACTTTAAAATATTTGCTTCTCTTCTCTTCTTCAGCCTATAGATATCCACTGCTGGACAAAGGCCTCCCCCAAGGCTTTCCACGCTGACCGGTCTTGTGCTGCCCGCATCCATCGGCTTCCCGCGACCTTCACCAGGTCATCGGTTCACCTTGTTGGGGGCCTCCCTACGCTGCTTCTTCCAGTACGTGGCCGCCACTCCAGAACTTTACTGCCCCATCGGCCATCGATCCTACGAACAATGTGCCCTGCCCACTGCCACTTAAGTTTAGCGGCTCGCAGAGCTATATCGGTGACTTTGGTTCTTCTGCGGATCTCCTCATTTCTGATTCGATCACGCAGAGAAACTCCGAGTATAGCTCTTTCCATTGCCCTTTGTGTGACTCTGAGCCTTCGTATGAGGCCCATTGTGAGCGACCACGTTATAAATATTTAATATCCACGTTATTAATATTTGCTTAGCTGGGAAGTGCATAAAACTCCTCAGCAAAAAGACCAACATAAAACTCAGTAGTATCGAATCATTCTCAAAACCCACCAGGCACCAGATTACATCTCCCTCTACTAACACGACGGACTGACGAACCAACTTATTCACAAAGGCAGACGAGGAATTGTAACAGTTAAAGCATCACAGATATTGTCGGATTTGCCAAGAACGTTAGATTCAGCCCGCATTTGATACACTTCGCGTTAGACAGATTACGGACCACCATTTCAACAGTTTCTGGGGCAAAAGGAAAACACTGAAAAAAGGAGGATAAAACTGAGTTCTGCACGGTTTTAGTGAACGAAAGGAGATTAGTTTAACTACAGAGCAGATAAAAGTTTTATGTTACATTTTACGTACGAGAATAAAAAAATGCGCTGCGTTGTAATGAACCATATGTATAATAACTACATAAACATACACACGACGACACGATTGGCGCTGTGGATAAGCGATTGACTGCTGAACTGCGTGTCGCTGGTTCGATTTCCGTACAGAACAAATATTTGTATGGCCTATGAGTAGTTGATCCGCCTCCCCGACGCGCCGTGTACTGGTGGCCTGAGGAGTTGGCGGGCTGCGGGCCACCTGCGTGGCGGCACGGCGGGCCTTTACCCGATCGCGTCGGCAGTGCCGACGGGACCAGGCCGACGAGGACCGCCTCTATGCAAGGTACGTAGAGGCGAGGGCGGCCTTCAAGTCGGCCATCGGCGCCGCCAAGGACGCGGCGAGGGCCGAGCTGCTGGAGGGTCTCGACAACGACCCATTCGGGAGGCCATATAAGGCGGCGCGTAACAAACTGCGCCGCATTGGTCCCACGGTTGCTGAGACCCTCGAACCAGCGCTCCTGGATGGGGTGGTGCGGTCCCTGTTTCCGCGCAGGGATCCGCACTTCACCCCACCAATGATGGGCCCGCCAAGAGGAGCGGCTCTACCGGAGGAGGAAGCTCCTCCTCCTCCGGTTTCAGAGGAGGAATTTGGGGCGGCGACTTTTCGTCTCCGCGCCAAAAAGACGGCTCCCGGCCCGGACGGCGTTCCCGATCGGGTGGTGGCCATCGCGGCCACCGAAATGAAGGGAAGGTTTCGGGACCTCTTCAGCGCGTGCTTCGCGTCGGGGAGGTTTCCGAAACCTTGGCGGGAAGGCCAACTGTGCCTCCTCCGGAAGGAAGGGCGGCCGGCGGACTCCCCCTCGGCTTACCGGCCCATCGTTTTGTTCGATGAGGTCCGTAAAATGTTCGAGGGGATTATCGCCGGCCGTCTCAAGCGGCATCTGCGGAGCGTGGGACCGGACCTGTGGGACGCCCAGTTCGAATTTCGAACTGGTCGTTCGACAGTGGACGCCCTGGCCCGTCTAAAGGGCCAGGTGACAGAAGCGGTGGGGGTGGGGGATGGAGTGTTGGTTGTGTCATTCGACATTGCAAATGCCTTCAATTCCGTCCCTCACTCCACCATCCTGGAAGCGCTCCGGTTCCCGAGGAAGTGCCCCTGTACTTGCGGGGCCTCCTGGCCAGCTACTTGGAGGACCGTGCTGTCCTCCTCGTAGACGGGGCTGGCCAGCTCCGGCGATATGCTGTCGGAGCCGGCGTTCCACAGAGGTCCGTTCTAGGGCCTCTTCTGTGGACCGTCGGTATTGACTGGCTCCTGCGGGGAACCCTCCTTCGAGGCACGAGTGTCATCTGCATAGCAGATGACACTCTCCTCACTTCCCGCGGGAGCACCTTCCTGGAGGCGGCCAGTTTGGCGTCGGCGGGCGGATCCTTAGTGGCGGGAAGGATCCGCCGCCTGGGCTTGAGGCTGGCGCTGCACAAAATGGAGGCCGTGAAAGAACACGGCCTCCGGCAGCGCCCCCCACCTGACGCCCACATTTATGTGGAGGGGGTGAGGGTCGGGGTTGAGGCCCAGATGAAATATCTGGGCCTCTTCTTAGACAGCAGGTGGCGCTTCAGCCCGCACTTTAGCGGGCTGTCGTCGCGCCTGCTGAAGGCTGCGGACGCCCTCTCGTGGCTGATGCCAAATTTGGGAGGGCCAAGCATGCGCCCTTTATGGGGCCCCGATTTGGGCGGACTCCCTCCATAGGAGGGAGAACCTCACCGCCTTTCGGACGCCCCAAAGGGCCATCGCCCAGCGGGCATCGCGGGCCTACCGCACGGTGGGCTTCGCAGCGGCGTGCGCTCTGGCAGGCACTCCGCCTTGGGAGCTCAAGGCGTGGGTGCTTGCCAGAGTGAACGGCGGGGCGCAGGGCGCTGGGCGAGCGTCCGGCCCCAGAGGTGAGGAAGGCCGTCCGGCGGGAGGCGAGGGTCGCTCTTGTCCAGCATTGGACGCGGGATCTCGCCTCCGCCGTCTTCGGCCGCCGTACCCTCAACGCCATCGGGCCGGTCCTGGAGGACTGGCTCGACAGGCGTCACGGGTTCCTCTCCTTCCGTCTGGTGCAGGTACTCTCCAGTCACGGCTGCTTCGGCAGGTACCTGCACCGGATAGGACGAGAGGAGACACCGTCTTGTCACGGTTGTGGCGCGGCAGAGGGCACGGCGGAACACACCCTCGCGGTGTGCCCGTCGTGGACCGTGCCGCGCCGCGATCTTGTCACGGCGGTTGGAGGGGACCTCTAGCTGCCCGCCATCGTCAGAGCAATGGTGGGGAGCGAGGAGGCCTGGGTGGCGATGGCCTCCTTCTGCGAGGTCGTGATGTCGCAAAAGGAGGCCGCAGAGCGCGAGCGGGAGGAGGATCCCCTCGCTCCGGCGCTCCGCAGGCGGCGTAGGGGCAGGAGAAGGCGGTATTTCGCCCGCTTTCTCCCCCCATGAGGTGAGAGGCGGGCGTGAGGCACGGGAAAGGTGCCGACGCCCACCTTACATGGCTCACCACGCGGGAGCCACGGCCCCTCCCTAGGAGGGGCAATTGAGGGCCCGCCTTGTTAGGCGGGTTTCGCCGGCGGGGGAGAGGTAGCTCAGGCTGCGCTAGTTTCCCACTCCCCCGCCACTATGGCGATGCCGGAGTGCCGCTGTGGTTTTTAGTGGGTATTCCCAGCTTTGGCTGGGCGAGTCCCACACACGCCCTTCGGGGTACGGTGCGTAAATGCATTCCCACAGCGTCAAAGAAAAAAAAAAACAAAAAAAAAAGGTCTGGCTATTTGTGTATGGGAGTTTAATGTTTGTAAAGTCACCTATGACACAATTTCTACAGATTTTGATAGACTGAGGCAGACATATTTAAAAAAAAAACATTTTCGCCATCATCGTGTCAGCAATTGCATCACTGCTTACCATGAGCCATTGGTTCTAATTATATAGTTTGGAAAAAATCGTCCGCTCGGATGAAATAACGTAATGAAGGTGGTTGAACTGTCGAAATGAAAGCTATTGACAGTATACCTACGTGCATTACACAGCTAACCCCAAGTCTTTCATTACGTTATTTACGTAGTTTTTTTATTCTCTCTATTTTTATTATATATTTTTCTCGGTGGTAGGCCAGAACATCGGCTGCCGGCAGAAGTTACCACCCACCAGACAAAGTCGTGCCGCCAAGCGATTCGTCGTATTCTCGTCGTATGTTGTCTGGTGAAGCCGTACGGAGGACGGTTCTGAGCAGTTGTGTTGCGATGTGTGGCGGGTACGATGCGCCAAATGTTGTTGTGTCGGGAGTTTGGTCGTAGAGAGTCTCCAGATCAATCTCCCTCTAGCGCAGCATTGTTTGGTCCTGTTGGTCTTGGGTTTAACATTGCATCACCTCGCTCAACTGCCGTCATCCTTCCTATTCCTTAGTTTTTTAAGTTAATAGGCTTAATAAACTCGTGCGCTTTAGCATCAACGATTGCATCACTGCTTACCATCAGGCGAGATTGCAGTCAAGCACTAGTTTATAATTATTGCGTGCAAATATTCATATTCATCCATACAAATATTTGCACAGAGACTGTCAGCGTAACACACTATCAGTAGCAATAGGTTTTATTTTGACAGTTCAACAACATTCATTGAACACAAGAAGCAATGGACTAGCAATATGCCTCGAAATTATTCCAACTGACAGTTATAGTTTGTTGCGCAATTAGGGTGCCTATTGTTTGATAAGACTCGGGTCTTCACTTAAGGACAGATAGACGGACAACGACAATGATCTAAGGATTTTGTTTTTCCTTTTGAGTTATGCAATCCTAAAACAGACATAAAAGAGATTTTCTTTTTCAAAATGAGAAAGCATTGCGACTCTGTAACCATTTTTAACCAACTTCAAAAAAAGGAGGTTATCAATTCAACCTGTATATATGCAGCTATACTGGTATACCTGTTAGTAATACTTAAAAACTAATCAAGACTGCCGCACAAGCAATGCTAACCAGTGCCTTAGCACTGGCGCATCGAACTTGTCGGCCATGATTTGTAGGATGCTGCGGTTTGCGGTTTGTGGGTGCCTATGTCCAGCAGTGGACGTTTTTCGGCTGAAATGATGATGATAACTGCTTTTTGATTACAAACTGTTTCATAAATATTCAAATTTGTAGTAACAAACAAAATAAACATGTATTCGAAGGAAAGGTCAATTATTCGCTTTTTTATACTAGTAGATTTGGCAATAAGCAAGCCCTCAGAGCACAAGTCTGTAAAGAAAAGTCTTTGGTTTATACTTTTACTAGCTTTCCGCCTGCGGCTTCGCCCGCGTGGAGTTCGGTTATATCGCGCTTTTTAGATTTCCCTCGGGAATATCAATTTTTTCCGCGATAAAAGGTAGCCTATGTCCTTTCTCAGGGTCTAAAGATTGTCTGTGCTAAATTTCATCAAAATCGGTTGAGAGGTGTAAGCGGGTTACTTTCGCATTTATAATATTAGTATGGATAATATGGGAATATTTCTCAACAAAAAGATTGTCCGTAAAAGATCTTAACGATAAGACCGCCCATTGTATTACCCTTTGTGAAAATTTTATATTTATGTTCGGTAATCTGTATGGTGTACATAATAAAGAGAAATGTATTATATTCTATTTAAATTAAATATTTGTTTGTAAAAGATATTCATCCCAATTACTAAGTCAGAGCGCAATTTTCGTATTTTTTAGAATGTACAGTCGAACTGGTCTCAATCTTTCAAAATAACAAAGTTCTAGCGTGGGACCCTTAAAATGAATGGAAAAGAAAGCACAGGTAAACAGTAGCCAGCCGGTCGGTTTTCTATAGGATGCATTTTGGAGATTGTGCGAGGGAATTGCATGACTTAATACGGCGAGTATCCACCCTTACCTTGTTGACACCACTACGACTAAGTAACTAACGGACGAAGCATTTCGTCTTTATACCGCGTACATCGAGGGACTGGAACAATTTGCCAGCGGCTGTGTTTCCGTCTCACTACAATTTAAGTGTCTACCAGACTTTACCATCAACGATTGCATCACTGCTTACCATCAGGCGAGATTGCAGTCAAGTACTAGTTTATATTGTTACGGGCTAGGAGTATTAAAATGCCCCTAGCCCGTAACAATATAAACTAGTAACCTAAAATACATTCAGTAGGTACTTCACCGGAGACGAGTTTCTTGAAATATCGATGTTTTTGTGTATGTGATTCGATAGGTGGTCTAGCAATGCATTTTTATACGGTTCCTCAACAATGTCTCAGTTTCGAGTTATAGGGCTTAAAAGTTACGCACTACATGTCACGCGATATTGAACCTTATGCCCTCGACATAACGTGCATTCGTAACAATATTTATAAAAAAAGGTAATGAAACTGAATAAAATTCTAACATCTGACGCCTACGTCGGCTCAACACGGATCTTTTACGTTAGATATGAAGGAATAACATAAATCGTCTCTTATATTGTTTATGTAGGGGCCACCATGTGATGAAGTGCGTGTCGGCACGAACAGGAAACATTGTGTTTATTTATTTGTGGGCCAGTTCAAATAAATAAACATATTTTATCCAAAGGGTAAAAACGGGGCTCTTGCTAATACTACACTGTATGTCTGTCACCAGTTGTATCGCATGGAGAGCGATATATGGACTATTTTTTTTTATAATTATAAAGCAGTGCTTGACCGCAATCCCGCCTTATGGTAAGCAGTGAAGCAATCGTTGAAGGTAAAGCGCACTAGTTTATTTAGTTTGTTACTTAGGAATAAGAAGTACAGTGGGTGGCCAAATTAATAGGGACAGTGTTCGTTTCTATGTAATTTATAGTTGATCATGATTCTTTGCATAAATGGTGTTGTTTCAAGAGTGATTTCATGTGATAACGTCCTGATATCATTATTCTTGTTTTTTTTTTTTTTCAAGTGGCAAAATAATGAATATGTGTGTCATTTGTCAATGGTGTAATATATTTTCTTAATGAGACATAGTCCGTTAAAAAGCGCGGTTTCAGTCGTGTTGTAGTGTTGTCTAAATATAATATTTCATAAGATTTTTGGTAATTTTTATCTCTTAAGTAATAAAAAGGCATGTAAAGCTCCATCTGTGCGGGACAGACATGCAGGACCATTAAGTGGACGTATGCGTTTGCACTCTGCACGTTCTGATGCACACTCTGTTGCTGGGTTGGTGGTAATAAGTGAGACTTCGGTGTGTTGACTTACTTCGTATATTCTTGCACAATATTAGCGGGGTCACTAGTTAACTTATACTACTATTGATTCTTGACTATAACTTCTTCTTACTGTTGATCCTGTAGAGATCTTGCTGTTGATCTTGACTGTAGCTGTTGCCTCTTCAACGTCGAAGATTCTTGCTGTAGCTGTCACTGTTGACTCCTCGACGTCGGAGATAGGTACTTCTCGATGTCGAAGACGAATGTGTCTTGCTGTAGCTGTTACTGTTGACTCCTCAAGGGCGAAGACGAATGTGTCTTGCTGGAACTGTTACTGTTGACTCCTCAAGGGCGAAGACGAATGTGTCTTGTAACTGTTACTGTTGAGACTCCTCCACGGCGAAGATGAATGTGTCTTCTTACTGTGTTGTTGACTCCTCAATGGTGAAGACGAATGTGATCTGCTGCTCAGGCGTGGGGCCTATTTATACTACGACAAGGGCTCAAACCGTGGGAAGCGACGAGAGCGTCGGGTTTCACCAGCCATTGTCTTATGCACGTTCCTGGGCTGCATCCTTAACCTGAGGGTCTCCAGTTTATAATGCTTATTACAAGGGTTCGTTTTATGGCGACTGTCCCAAGGGATTGTTTTATGGAACCTTTTTGGCGTTGTTACAATCGGCCAGATGCGGGACATTCTCTTACAATTTTATTCATGTCTGTTGCAGTTTATAACAAGGGAGCACTTTATAACGTTTATCTTTGTCATTTATACTTTGCTAAATGTTCATAGTCGTTCCTTTCATAATTGTTGCCTTGCCAGATGTGTATAACCATTGAATGACGATCCTTCATCACAATAAACGATCTTCCATCTCACGCTTTCTAAATTCTTACGCACAAATGTTCTATTCTAAGTAATATTATAACAATACACTATTCGGAATTAGTTTCTATACACTATTTAAAACTATTCGTCCCGCACACCATCTGACATTACTTTTTGTAAGTTTTGTCATTTAGTATGCCTTTTATGACGGTTCAATTTGACAGCCTCAAATTTTCTACTTTTTAGGATGGGTAGGACTTTGGACACCTCTCCAAGTAAATGTAGAGAGATAAAAACGTTTATACTGCACTTTTCACATTCCCAGAGACATATAGAATATATTACTGGGGTTTCAGTCTGTTGTCAATAGAATAAAAATAAAAAATGACAATAAAAAGCCTCTCAAGGCAAATCGTGTTGGCAAATGCGGCAGGAAAAGGATAACCTTATCTCGTACAGATCGAAAAATCAGGAATATGTGCCTCGAAAACCGCAAAAAGAGTGTTGCTTATTTGACTACGATGTTGAACAACGAGGGAGTTAAGATTTCCGAGAGAACAATGCGGAGGCGATTTATGGAAGAGAACCTAAAAGGACGGCTGCCTACTAAAAATCCACGCCTAAACGACAACATGAAAAAGAAACGATTCCAATGGGCTAGACAATATCAAAATATGACTGTTGCAGACTGGAGTCGAGTAAGCATATCTAACTATTGTAATAAAGTACATAGTAGCTTAAAATAGATTTTCTATCGATCGATTGTCTATGTATGAGATGAAAAGTAGTCTCTTATTGTCGTAACGATGCTGAATTATGTTTACGCATGAGTCATAGTTCTCAGCACTCCCGGTAGGTGTTTAATTAACTTCCCCGCTTCACCTTTCAATTTTGATTTTAGGTACTTCATTTTTTGCGTTTTATTTAGCGTTGGATTATTATGGATCATCTCAATGAATAAATCTCTGAAAGAAATCCAATTGCTGTGAGCTCCATTAAACTCAGGTAATTCCATCTGCGGTGTTGTTTTTTCGTAATGAGATGTTTCAAAGATTTTTCTATTCAAATCTGCTTTTAGGTCGTCGTAGACTTGTTCCCAATAGTCATATTTTGATTCATAATCCTTGTCGTTCCCTTTCAGTAAATAGCTTAATTCCCAGTGTATCTTATCGATGGATTACCACTTGGCGCTTAATATGTTTAGTTGATCTTGAAGTTGCCATTTCTCTTTCGTATCACCCAGATTAGTTTTGGAAACTGCTCGCTCCAGGGCGTTGAAGTTACACATTTGATTACGAAATAGCATCGATAGATGCTGGTTCGCCTCATCTCCGATTTGTTGGTGAACTCCAGCTATATCAAATTGCCGAGTTTCTTGACGATATGGCGTTTTTGTTTTGGAGATACCCGAGAATCCAGGTTCGTCTCTAAGTTGTTCCAATTTGTCTCGTAGTTGACTCATCGATTGCATTGTTTCATTGAACATGCTCCTTGTTATTTCGAAAACTTTGTTCTCAAAGTAGTCATGGTCGCTGTTAGCAGCCTCGTACTTCTTCAAGACCTCCTGATTTGTCCGAAACTCATCCCAGTGAGATTGTAAAGCTTCGATGCGTTTGTTGACGTAATCTACGGTTTTTCTACTCGCAGAATCCTTTTTGTAACTTGTTAACAGAGTCTTGATTTTCTCGTAGCTGCTTTGCTGCTTGTTTATAAGCTCCTCAAATTCGAGGTAATCTTCTTTCGACATGGTTAATAGGTAGTTAGTAGTAGGTGTTGTGTACTCACGCAGATTTAAAGTCGAAGTAGCATTTATAATTCACTAACTTATGTTTGCTGCGTCCTTAGTTAAGTGTAGTTGTAATCGCAGTGGACGTTTTCCCCGCTGATTATATTTTGAAGCAGTAGACGTAATCTCCGCTGGTTTGTAGCAGTAGACGTAATCTCCGCTGGCTTGTAGCAGTAGACGTTATCCCCGCTGGTACGTTGGTATGATGGTTCAAATGATGATTTGAATCACCTTGGTTTGTTGCTCGAAGGACCAAAAGATGTTGGGGTTTTTCGCCGTTGACGATACCCCAGAGTTGTTGTAGGTAATGAATAACACTAAAACCACCAGTATTGAGCCGCACTTGTTTTATTTACACCTGACCGCGTGACGGAGGTATATTTACGACTGTTTTTACATTGTGTTGAAGTTCATTCTATATACAATAGTATTCTGCTATATGAGCATTATTGGCTCGTACACCACTATTCTATATTTTCATTTAAAGGTATGATTTTTCGACTAATCGACGTTTCAAATTTTGGTTGGCAAATGTTCTTTTGTACGACGGCGTCCTGGTGAATAATTCCACGTAAATTGTGTTGTAGAATGGGTTAAGCATCCGGTTAGTGTCATGGTGTGGTCTGTCACCTCATGGGACGTCTGTATATCGTAGAAGGGACAATGAAGCAAGACCAATACAAAAGAATACAAGAAACGCAACTACTGCCGCAGGTCAATGAATGGTTTCCTGATGATGAAGAATATGTTTTATACATGATTCGGCACCGTGCCACAAAGCCAGAAGTACTACTGAATTTTTCGCTAAAAAAAAATTTCACTGTTATGCCTTGGTCAGGGATTTCACCAGACATGAATCGCATAGAAAACATGTGGGAACTGACCAAACGGGCTGTTACGAAAGAAGTGATTACAACCTAGCAGTAGCTGATAAAAACTTTAATCAGAGAATAGCATCATAACCCTAAACTGCAGGAAGATGTAAAAACATGCATTGAGGGCATGCCTCCACGCATAGAAGCCCACATTGCAGCAAAGGGCGGAGTAACTAAATACTTTAAATTATCTTATCTTTAGTAATAAAAAAATCGAAATTTAACATTGAAGTTAATCATACGAAGAAAATAATAAAGTATTGTATATTTTTTGTCGTTTTTGTAATCCCAATAGAACATAGATGTAAAATGATATATATAATAAAAGATCTCTAATTAATCATTTGTCATTGAAATTCAATTAAACTCTAAAATTCAAAAATCTCGACACTGTCCCTATTAATTTGGCCACCTATGGTATATTATATTACAATAAAAAATTAGTAAATCCTAACCATATGTGGAGCAGTAAGATTTTGGAGTGGCGGCCACGTAGCGGAAAACGCAGTAAGGAGGCCCCCAACAAGGTCGACCGATTATCTGGTAAAGGTCGCGGGAATGCTACGGGCAGCACAAGACCGGTCTTTGTACAAAGCCTTAGGTGAGGCCTTTGTCCAGCAGTGGAGCTGGCGGAAAAAAGAAATCGTATGTGTTGTAAATATACATACCTACATACGTTTACCACACAGATACGGTTTTTTTCTACCTAAAGTTGCTACAGAGTAAGCACATGCATACCAGAAAGATTAACAGTCTATACAACTACTTTTATAAAAAAATAATATTTTTGTTACCTATCTTGTTTGTAATCAGAAAGTTTATGATTTTTTGGGTTTTAATATTTCTTTTTTTGGAGTTTTCTTATGGGGCCCATTGTGAGGGACCGTTTTTGATCCATATATCATCACCGGTATCACACATTGGTTACTTAACATAATAACAGGAATTAAAAAATATTATTATGTCCCTCTGTCTGGGCTTTGCCGCAGTCTGGTTAAAACTTAGAAATGCTCTTGTTTGCTCGAATCACAACTTATGTACCTACCTTGTGTCATATGTACCAATTATAAGACAATTTTTATGTTGCAAATATAGGCTTAGTGACAATAATACTTAGCGCCGTGCAAAGATTGTTTACATAACAGTCCCTTTTCGGCTTAACGGCAACCTCGTCAAAGCCCAAAGTCGAGAAAGATAAATAAATCAAGTGAAGACATTTCATTTGTTTCAAATTAAGTGAAGACACTTGATTTGTTTCATAAATCCAATCCAAATTTTGACAACCTTTAAGCCTCTTGGCTTGACTTACGAGGTTGTCGCCATGTGGAAGGTAGGTTCAGCAATCGGAGGTCCATAAGTCATAACAGCCAATGGCTTAATAGCCATTAGCTCTCGTTGGTTAGCTGGATCAAAGATAGGGCCCTTCTAAACACGTCTTGCTTTATTAGGGTTCTCCTTTTGGAGCCTATTTTTATATAATTTTCTAAAATATATTTCACTAGCTGCGCCACGCGGTTTCACCTGCGTAGGTTTCGATATGTTTATTTTTTTTTTTGTATAAGTATACTCCGCTCCTATTGGTCGCAGTGTGATTTTATGTAGCCTAAAGCCTTCCTGGATTAATGAGCTATCCAACGCAAAAAAATATTCAAATTGGACCAGTAGTAGTTCCTGAGATTAGCGCGTTTAAACAAACAAACAAACTCTTCAGCTTTATATATTAGTGTAAAAACCCAAGAAAATAATCAAGAACTTTCTGATCACATCCAAGATATGTAGGTAACAAAATATTTATTTTTTGCAATCGGACCTGTTTTCAAAAACTATTGTAAAGACTGTTTTCTGGTATGCATGTGCTTACTTGGTGGTAACTGTAGGTAGGTACTCAGCCTTCAGCGTCACCGGCCGGCATCCTAATTACGTAACACTCTATTATTATTAATAGGCTATTTGACAGTACGAATATTATTGTGATTATTTGCTTTAAATGCATAAAATGAGGGTTCTTTATGTCACGATGACGTCATACGTTCATAAATAAACACTTGTTGTCGTTCTATGTGTTCTCAGGTGTTTTAGCGTTTTTAGAAGATTTTTAACGATATTTGGTTGGAGCCATTTGTGGTATTTTTTTGTTTTCTGACTGACAAATAACAGATAAACACGAACACCACTGCGAAAACGAAAGTCGTTTATAAGTTTGTGACGTCACTTACAAAGCGCCACGCCATATTGCTGAATAAAGCGTTTCGGCGGCTCATTTGAGTTTTGAATTTTTATTTGCGTGTTTCTTACGAAATACGTATTTAAAATAAAAAATAAAAAACTTTTGGTGAACTTCTTAACCGCAACCAAGTAATTCAAGACAGAAATTATAAATCTGTCAAATAGCTTAGTGGAGTCATTCTAAAGCCAATTGCTAATCCATTGCTCCATATATTCGGAAAGTGTGTCTGTTGTCAACAAAAATAACGCAATGAATGTTGTTGAACTGTCAAAATGAAACACATTGCTCCTGAATTCCTGATAATGTGTTACATAATTACCCGGCGGGATTCAATACAGGCGCGTGTTTGGTTTTAATTCAGTCCGATATTGTGTTAAATTGTTTGTACGAATGAAACGTGCTGCGACAACGGAGAATCGTAATTAATTTAATATGGCGGGCGTTTTCATTGAAGGAACCCGGTCCAATTAGACGTAGAACAGTCTATGTTAAACTTACATTTTGTTAAAGAACTGTGCAGCGCATCATAGAGAAAGGTAAAAAAAGATATTGGAGGATTTGAATAATAATTGAGCGACCTTTTATATTATTGACGCTGTCATATTTATATTAATTATTTTATTAGTATTTTTAATACTGTTTAGGCGTTGACATTTTTTGATTTATAAGTCTCATAATGATGTAATTTTACAACTATGGAGTAGGTACGTGTAGTTTAGTGATGTATGTAAGTTTAGAATAAGCTTTTTCTCACGGCTTTGTCAAGGGGTTAGTTAAATTTGTGGTAACACAGTTCCTCTTTCCAGATTAAGAACACAGAAGAGAACTCTGAACAGAATATTATTTGAATGCGCTACTGTAAGGATATTATTAAAGAGAAAGGGTGGATTACCAATTTTTTTGTTAGTCAGAAATAGCCAACATACCAATTGCGGAATGTTCGATACAAACTACCACACCCCATTTTAGAGAAGTGGGGGAAGTGGGGTGGGGGGGAGTGGGGGAAGTGGGGGTTGCAAAGAGACAAAAAGTAGCCCATGTCACTCTCCATTCCTATCGACACCTAAAAATCACTTCAATTCGTCGCTCCTTTTTCCGAGAAAGACGGACAAACAAACAGACACACTTTTTCACTTATAATATTAGTATTGATAAAGTATAAATTTATATACTTACTTATTCTTTGTAAAGGAGATGTTTCAGAAATGTATGGAGCCTGGGCCAGCACATTGTACACTTAATGCTAGGTATAATTACGCTATAGTTAACTGTTTTCAATGTTAATTTCCTATATTTCGGCTTAGTTTTTATACAGCTTCAATTTAACTCGGCCAAAGATTGCAACACAACTACTAATAAATATGGTGGTCAGCAATAAGCGAAATAAGATTTTGACAGTGACATTTGATTGACGTGTCATGTATTTAAGGCTATCGTATCTATATTATCTACCATATGGCTGCGAATAAAACAAAACATGAATTCCGAACATACCGCCCATTATATAAACACAATCAACTCAAATCAGCACTCGACACGAACACAACGGGAAAATAGAACTGTCAAATTCGCCAATCAAACGACATAAAAAGTGTCATGGTTACCTTAATAAAGGGTTATCTCACTAAAAACGTCTCAAATAATTAATTTTTTTTACTTGTATTCTTATTCAAATTAATTTAGTAGTATTTTTATGAAAATCTTCTATTATTTTCCTTTTTATCTATATAGCGTACATAGTGGTGGCCCAAAATGAAACATCTCCTTTGCTTATGTGTTATTTATTTATTTTTAACTTGTGTACATAGACATAATATATATATATATAACAAATTTCATAATTTTAAAACTATGTTTTAAATAAACAACTGGTTATAGAGTTATTTAGACGCCCGAGAGCAGCAGGGGCGGCTACAGTCCGAATAGGAACTGATTTTTTTACCGGTGTTAATCACTCTACTTTTCATTTCAAATACGAGGAAAATAATCCAGTTGTTTATTTAAATTATTTTTTTGAATTTCATCATAACAGATTCCTCCAACAGACTCCTTCAGCTTTTGGGAATTGAGATTTCCTCGAACCTAAACCTTGGGCGGTTCATTGGGTCCGAGGCCATGGTGGCGGCCAGGAAGCTTGGCGTTATCGCTATAATTCCACAGTATATCATAAAAGTACATAGTCTCTGTAATCACATACACCTATCTATTTACCCACTCGTTTCCGCCCTAAGCGCGCGGTTTGTGGCGGGAGCGGTTACAAAATTGGCTGTCTGCACTAACGAAATAAGAAAGTGAAGTAAACAAGCAAATAATTATAAATACAGGTTGTGGAGGCATGAAGAACAGGGTGTAAAGTTCACTCATCCTCCGTAGAAAAGGGAGGGTCCTCCGGCCAGACAGGTTTTATGTCTGGCGGGCATTTGGGAAGTTATATGTGTGCTAATTGAACTGTAAACTCTGCTTGCGAGATGTAGAATTTGTGGCGTTTGTGGGTATCGCTACACAGGTTTATTTGAGAAGCAACACACATTATTGCTTAATATCATACAACCTTCAAGATCTAAAAGCCGCTTTATTTACGCTTTAAAGTGAAATGGTTAGCGTGTGGGTGTTTGGCACGTGCCGATGCTTACACAATTAGGTTATACGTTCCTACAACGTTTATTGTTTGGAAAACATTGCTCTTTTCATTATAAACCCCACGAGGCGGTGGGTCAAAAGCCATCGATCCATTCAGTAAAATAATTACCGTGATATGTAAGGTGAAGGGAGTTCACAGTGGGCTACCCGTGGTGTGAATCCTTATTACCCTAATTCTGGTCCTATAATAGTGGAGACGCCCTTGGGCGAGATGGAGCGACGACATCAAAAAGGTGACTGGTAGTGGCTGGCAGAGAACTGCTCAGGATCGAGCTTGTTGGCGTGCCATGGAAGAGGCCACGGAATAGGTAAATAAAACTGGAAAGGCCGAGTGGGCGTGGCAGCTGTGCCACACATGTGAGACTCAAATCTTATGTCGACCGAACGTCCGAAACATTCATTTAGTATTCTTAAAAGTACTTCACGAGTCGGAGCTCCGCTTTAAAATGCCGTATTGTGCAATTATAACATGTAGGGCAAAAAGCCAGACCTCAACTATACAACGAGGTGGTATATCTTTCCATCGGTAAGTCGAAAATAATATTATGTTGTAGTAAAATTTATAGAAAACACAAAAACATACTGAAAACAATGATATTCCAAACTTCCATGATATTATTGCATCAAGGAAGAAAAAAAAAATACATTGCTCGGTTTGTCTTCGCTTTGGAAAAACAATAAAAAAGTCCGCGTACGATGTAGTGAATCCAATGCGTCCTCTACACTTTACTCATTGTCATTTTGTCCTTTGCCTTGATTGGCCGAAATGCAGGGCGCCATGTTTATTTACAGTGAGGTGACCATGTGGTTAATTAAAATTATCGATAGAAATCAGAAATATACGAATACGATAAATATATTGTTTGAATCATTTTATATTTAATTAATAATATTTTATTTTTAGTTAGACATATTTAAATAATATATTACTAATTGTTTAAGAAAAGCCTTCGTAATTTTTATGTGGTCAAGACTTATTATTATAGTTTTGCAGACTTTTTGTTTTAGAAACATCTTGGTTGACTATTTTATTATATAATTTAATTATTAGAAACTGACATTAATTATATTATTGACTGATGAATTTGAAATAGAATTATTGTATTAATTGATGGAATTATATTATTAAGCAAACAATGAAGTAGAACTACTTATATTATTTAATTTGTGTATTTTTGAATTGTGAACATTTTAATTGTGCATGCCTTTTAATTGCCGAAATATGGCTGTTCGTATTAATATTATGTACCGCCATGTTTGCACCCTTATGTGCAAAATTCAAATTATCTTATCGAATAAATGTAATGGAATGATATAAAGAGCCATGTCAGCTGTTAATATTTATTTTAATAAATTGCAAATAAAAATAAATAAATTATAAATTTTAGGTTTCCTAAACAACCTAGCGTTATAAGAGAGCGATGGATTGACGTGACTGGTAGAGTAAACTGGATTCCGACAAAGACTAGTACTATTTGCTCTAAACATTTTATCGAAAATGATTATATCATTAAAAAATCGGGTGAAAGGTACCTAAAACCAGATATGGTCCCAAGAGAGCAAATAGTTCGGATTTGTTCTTTGGTAAGTTTTGTCATAACCGTTGTGCTTATATTTGTTGGACTTAGGTTCCGTATTTTATTCCTATTTTCTACTATCGTTAATTATGAACAAATTTGATACTTAAGGTTAAACAGACACAACACAGCTTTTAATAAATTATTTTTTATAGGAAATATATATTATAGGAAATATATTTGTTTATAGGAAAAAATATTTAAAATAAGTAAAGTTAGGTAGGTACGACATTTTATTACACATTTTTGCTAAAATCTCGAAAACTGAAAGTCCTATCACCTCAAAACTTCTTGTAAAACTGTTTTACACCAAAACCTTTCATTCAACTCCAATTTTATGTTGATAGCACCATAAACAAAAAATCACATTATCAAGTTACGTAAATTTATAAGTACATTTCTTTTTTTTAAACCCCCTACAAATTACTTAAAAATCATATAACTGGAATCTCATGTATACTTATATCTAAAGATCCTAATTCTTACGAAACTACATAATGAGAACACAATTAATCCTTTTCTGTCAGTCGATATAAACTATCGATATAAATATCGACCTATTGGTCGCCATAGCGTTTATGAGAAATTTGTGGATGTAGGAGTGTACGTCAAATGCACTGTTTACGTTAGTGTGATCACCAATTACATAGTTATAATCGAAGTGCGAGTATTTATTTGTGTGCGTAATGCGCTTCCGTATTGGTCTCTTGCTTACAGGCGAGTTATAGAGGGGAATCAAGCGGCGACACGCGTTCTAATACTAATTCCGAACTATTTCCATTCTAATAACTTTATCTGTTCTGTAGAAGAGGCCTATGTCCAGCAGTGGACGAGTAGAGGCTAATGATGATGATAATGAGTAGTAGTAGTCGATATCATTGGTTTTTGTGTATTCGTTTTTGACACCGACTTCCGAAATTAGTTATTTCTCACTTTGTAGTGTTTGTTTTTTTTTTTTAAATAGATTTTTTTTTAACTCCTCAACAGATCTCCACTGATTTAAAGCTACATTTTGTAGCTTTTTTTTATTTGAACGCTGTTCTTTAGAACTGCCACTCGAATAAAAAAAACCTTTTGGCATTCGCCAGGCCCACTTAAATAAAGTGTGCTCAGAGTGAACTACCAGTGGTGTGAATCCCTAGCAATCATTGCAATAGAAGCTTTTAAAAAAGACGGTCTCTATTTTTTTGTAAAAAGTTTTTGTTTCATGCTTTTTAGTGTCTTAGTCGAAATTCGAAAATTCACTCACTCTTACTCCATACAATCTCACTCATCACCATCTCATTCTCAT
This sequence comes from Sesamia nonagrioides, assembly GCA_017933935.1. Taxonomy (NCBI): domain Eukaryota; kingdom Metazoa; phylum Arthropoda; class Insecta; order Lepidoptera; family Noctuidae; genus Sesamia; species Sesamia nonagrioides. Next base: position 181,556 of record JADWQK010002246.1, read on the forward strand.
ATTTTTAAAGTTTATAGTTTTAAGTCACCAGGTCAAAATTCATTGCATTATATAGAATACCCTATAACTGGACACTGCCCCCTAAGATACAGGCCTAGTCTAGTTTAGGGGACAGGGATAAACCTATTGTACTTACCTATTTGTAATGCAGTTTTAATGTAAACGAAAAGTGAAAATGTATTTTTGTACCAATAAATATTATTATTATCCATTATTTCATAGTATATACATATAAATTACATTTTTAAATATTTCTACATAAAAAAACATTTAAAAATATAAAAAATAGTAGCCCACAGGTATCGGGAACAGGGTCCAAGCTACCGGCGGTCAGGGCTCCAGAGAGAGGAACTTCCTGACGATGCGAGCCGTGTCCAGCAGTACCGCTTTCTGAATGAAGCCCTTGATCCAGCTGCCTAACGAGAGCCTCCTGAGGTGTTGGTCGAGGCTCTTGGCTATTAAGCCATTGGCTGTCACGACTATCGGTACAATGATTGTTGAATCCTGAATCCACTTCCCACATGTCGACAACCTTGTGAGCCAAGTCAAGATACTTGATTTGTTTATCTTTCTCGGCTTTCACGAGGTTCTCATCATGCGGGATGGTTATGTCAACAATCATTGCACGCCGCTCTGATCGATCCACCATCACTATATCAGGCTTATTGGCAACAATAGTCCTGTCAGTGATGATGGATCGATCCCAGTACAATGTGATATAGCCATTTTCGAGAACTGGGTCGGGCGTATACCTGTAGTACGGCACCTCCGATTCCACAAGGTTGTATTTAAGAGCAAGTTGCTGATGAATGATCCTGGCTACAAGGTTGTGTCTATGCAAGTACTCTCCGTTAGCTAGACGAGAACACCCGGAGATAATATGCCTTATTGATTCCCCCGGCCGGTGACATGCCCGACAGATGTCAACTGTGCCGTCTTTCACAATAAATCTCCGGTAATTGTTCGTCATCATAACTTCGTCCATAATTGCAAAGACAAAACCTTCGGTTTCCCCAAAGAGGTCACCGAAACGTAGCCAGGCTACAGACGCTTGAAAATCAACATCGGGCCCGTGTAAGGCTCGGAAAAAGCGTCCGTGAAGCTCTTTGCTCTTCCATACCTCCATGCGATCATTTGTGTCAAGCACTACTGGTTTACGCCAGTTCTCTTTAGCCAAGGAGAGCGGAGTGAGGCCCTTGTCAGCCGCGACCACATCTCGATGCATCCCCACGTCGGTTACTAGGAAATAGTCCCTGAGACTGCATACCTCGCGATTGTGGAGGGTCTTGGCGTTTAAAAAGCCACGACCTCCACATTTTCGCGGGATATACAGCCTCATAACCGATGACCGTGGGTGATGCAATCGATTTGCAGTCAGCAGCGTACGGACCCTCTGATCCAGGGCGTCAAGTTTGGTTTGAGTCCATTTGAGTATGCCGAAAGAGTACATCAATACCGGCATGACCCAACCGTTGAAAGCGCGCACCTTGTTTCTGCCTGATAGAAGACGATTAAGTACTTTTTTCAGGCGGCCAAAGAAGCGTTCTTTCAACGATTGCTTCATGTCAGTAACATTGATACCCAACGCTTCCGACATACCCAAATACTTATAGGTTTCGGATGCGGAGAGGGCTCTAAGGTTTATGGAATCAGTGAGTTAGATTCCCACGGATTCCATAATCTCTCCTCGCTTTACATGCATGACCGCACATTTGTCCACACCAAATTCCATCCTGATGGAGCTACTGAAAGTTTCAGTAATTTTCAGTAGCTCTCTCAGTTGTGAATTGTTGGGAGCAAAAAGTTTCAGGTCATCCATGTAGAGGAGGTGCGATATAACCTGACCACCTCTCCTCAACCGATAGCCTAGACCTGAATCCTCCAATAGTGTGCTTAGAGGATTCAATGCTAAGCAAATTAAACCAAAGTGGACTCAAACTATCGCCCTGAAATATTCCTCGCTCGATCCTTATCGGTTCGCTATTCCTCTGAATATTTCGACATCCTGGATAGCGAAGGACTGTCCTCCATGTCCTCATACACGACATCAGGAAGGTGCGCAGAGTTGCATCCACTTTATACAACTTCAGCACCCGCATGAGCCATGTATGTGGGACTGAGTCATAGGCCTTTCTATAATCTATCCAACATGTCGACAGATCCTTTCGGGAACGACGAACCTGTTGGCTAATGGCCATATCAATAAGGAGTAGCTCCTTAGTACCGCGGGACCCGCTCTTATATCCATTTTGAGAGGCAGACATGATGGAGTTGCTGTCAATATGTTTGTTAATTTTAGTTTTCAAAATGGATGTAAGAACTTTATAGACCGTCGGTAAACAGGTGATCGGCCTATAATTTTTGGGTTCCGCGGTGCTACCTGATTTATGGAGCAGGTGGGTTATTCCAGTAGTTAGGAACTGAGGTAACGAACCAGACACCAAAGCAGTCTGGAATTGAGATGCCAAGCGAGCGTGCGATCTTGGAAACCATTTTATCCAAAAGTTATGCAGCCCGTCCGGTCCTGGAGACTTCCAGTTAGGTAACGGACGGACTGCACAAGCTACATCTTGGAGGCAGATGGTAATAGCCCCCATTTCAGGTATTGGATCGCAGGCTCTCTCGACATCCCGGGCCCAGTCACCTTCAGTGTGACTGACAGGTACCGACCAGATACTGCGCCAAAATGAACACATGGCATCATCATCCGGTAGGCACGTGTCAGTCACACCTTGTTCTGGTCGTTCCCAGTCCCTATAAACCCACCTTTCATTGCTTTGGAAGGTGCGATTCTGGGTGTACCGTTCCACTCGTCGTTTGTATCTTCTGATACGGTTCGCCCATGCATACACTTTCTGCTTCAGGAAGTCGATGCGCTCCGTGACACGGGCCATATAATTCTGTGGGCTGATATTTGTACCTGCAAATGCCCGCCTCACAAAGCGCATCACTCTGGGCCGAGTATTACGCTCCCTGAAGCAGATTAGTTCACCGATGAGTGCTCTGGCCCCACCAATACGACGTTCAATCCTGTGCTGCCAAGCTGGTACTACTGGTTTCGGTCGTATAGCTCTAGAGTCACTGGGAAATTTGACATGAGCTACACGACAAGCTGCTACAGCTGCGCAGTACAGTATTGAATGAGTATCAGTGAGGTCCTCGCAGGTATCAAAATAATCTGATAACTGCGCATCCAGAGCAGCCATCAGTGCCCTATTTCTGTTATGCATGGGCAAACGTGGCTGGCGTGGTCTCAGTTTTGCCGGGGTGAAACGATATTCCCGAATCGCAGCCTCCAAAGCATTTATTAACTCCTCATTGCACTGGGTACTTACATTTGTAGCCCTATCATTACTCCCCTCGTTAGCATAGTTTGTGGGCTGCGGTGGTATCTCCGCAGTCTGCGACTGGTGAGCAATGATACCAATAAATATTATTATTATTATTATTACCTCATAATAACAGTGGTAGTCATAACCCATGTTGCAATAAGTTCTCATCAATACGTAAAAAAAACCCTATCTCAAAAACTACTGAACTCACTTTAATGAAACTTGCGATATTAACAATACCTAGTACAACAAAATATGAATTTCTTAAATCGGACTTGTAGTTCCGGAAATATGCACGCACAAACATAAATACATGCATAAATATACATACATACACTTTTGAAATTTGGCACATTTATTCAGACGCTGATATAGACTAACATAATTATACGAAAATTGGAAATATTACATACGTAATATTTCCAGAACTGCCCAGAGGAGAGGCCCAGAGGGAGGTATCAATTCATATAGCTATATAGCATACTATAGCTTTACTTATAGCTTCCATATCAACTCATGCAACCCCTCTCCGCCGTATTTGATTAGCTCTCCCGGTATAAGGTCAATGCCAGCCGCCTTCTGGTTTTGCTGCTGCCTGATGGCAGTAACAACCTCATCAAGCAATAGTGGCTCGTCCAACTCAAGAACAGGAGGGAGTTGAGGCATTAAGCCGATGGCTTGAAGATCAGTTGAACGATCCACATTCAACACAGTATTGAAGTGCTCCGCCCAGCGCTTTAGCACATCCTCCCTGCTTGTCAACAGGTGTCTACCATCTAGAGACCTTAAAGGCAGCTTTACATAGTAGGACATCCTACTACCAGTCAGCCTACGTACCTCACTGTGGAACTCCCTGAGTTGGTTAGTGTCAAAAAGCCATTGCATGTGAATGGCTTTGTCATGCCACCACTTGTCCTTAGTCTGACGAGACAGCTTGCGTAACTCCTGGTCACTAGCTTTGACCACTTCAATGCTTCTTTGTGGCCTTCCATGCTGTCGCAAGAGATCCCGGTGTTTGTCGAAAGCCGCCTGTAGAGCTTCATCATTTTCATCAAACCAATCTTCATTGTGACGGCGTGTTTTGCCAAGTACAGATGAAGCGGTAATCCTGATATGAGATGACAAAGATCCCCAGGCAGCCTCGGTTTCACCTACCTCGTTAATCGGCGACAGCTTTCCAGACAACGCTTCAGCATACTTCTCCCTCACCTCAGGATTATTTAGCTTCTTTACGTTCAAGGACGCAAGCTTTTTAGTAGCTGACCTACGGGGAGGAAGGAGGCGAAGTCGTAGCTTAATGACAACAAGTCGGTAGTCAGACCAACAGTGCGCACCACGCGTGGCACGGGTGATGCGCACTTGGCTGAAATCTCTTTGCCTTACAATGGCATAGTCGATCAAATGCCAGTGCTTGGATCTTGGGTGCATCCATGTTGTCTTGTACTTGGCGGCAAGCCTGAACATAGTGTTCGTAATTGCCAAACTGTATTGAGCACAAAGACTGAGCAGCAACTGACCATTACTGTTCATGTTGCCAACTCCATGTCTACCCAGAACTCCAGGCCAAGCCTCATAGTCCCTACCGACCCTGGCATTGAAATCGCCTAACAAAAGAATCTGCTCTTTGGCGCTTATGCTGTGGAGGCAAAGAGATAGCTCCTCATAAAATTTGTCCTGGATGTCATCAGACTTGTCTAGCGTTGGAGCATAAACACTGATGACATTAAGGTGGTTAGGAGGAACTGACATACGCTATGCGTAAAAGCCCCTATAACATCATCAACATTTTTTATCGTCCCACTGCTGGGCACAGGTCTCCTCTCACACAAAGAAGATTGAGCGTAATCACCACGCTTGCTCAATGTGGGTTGGCGCTTTCAGACTTAAAGCCAATATAAACCAATAAAGAAAAATTATATATATCTGCTCTTATGTATCATGAATCACGTGTTTGTTATAATGAAGATTATTATTATTCGATTAGTGAATTGCAACCCTCTATATAGTCCGAGAAGCCGTAAAGTTCGGGCTGTAAACATATAATCCGTCAGAAGTAATAGTGTTTTAATTATAAGTACTTATCACCCCTGACAGGCAGAGATTTAGGTAGTCATAAAGCTACGGTGACTGTTATTTTATCATTAACTGGCGAAAGGACACCGCTGGCTGTGTTCTTGACAGTATACTTAACCTAAATCCCATTTAATTCCGGTGGAAAGGGCCACACTATACCAAAATGATTGCCTATACATATAATAATACCAGCCTATTGTTCATGAAATCTGCAAGAGAACCAAGGTTTAGGAGACAGTCTCTAAGAATTGCCAAACTTGTTTCAAATGGCAGTGAGCACTTTCTACACAGAACAAAAAGCCAATTTTCCCAAAGGCCATCATCGTCAAAAGATTTTCAAAAATATAGGAATTTAGAGGTACTTGTCACATATTGAGACTGAGATTTGAATCAAAACCCTCTTAAAACTTGGAGAATTGCTCTCTTGACTGTAGTCGTTGCATTTTAGCATTACCCTTTAAAAGAGAAGCATTTCCCTTCCCTAATGTCTCCGTATCGACCCAAACAATTAAAAATAGATGGACGAAGTTTAAGAACTATAATCATTGATGTATTAAAAACATGGGTAAGGATTTCAATTAATAAATAACTTATAGCTTTCTCATAACTCGATAACTTGTGAGTTATGAGATACATAGATATTTCTGTTATATACCTATTGATATCCGTAACTTAAAATTTCATGAGTGTGTAAATAATTTATTACATTATATTTCATTACAGTTATGTCTTATGAAATATATAGATTTTTCTGTAAATAGTATAATACATTTTAAAAGTACAATTAATGTCACTACATTCAATAAATCACAATTCTCAATCAATTCTCAATTCAATTTGAGTGTCTTCAAGGCTAGAGTGAATAGGCTCTTAATAAACTAGCGCGCTTTACCATCAATGATCGCATCACTGCTTACCATCAGGCGGGATTGCGGTCAAGCGCTAGTTTATAACTTATAAAAAAAAAAATCTAAGAACAAAAAAAGTCATCTTAAATTATATTGTTATACATATAACATATATGTATAACAATTAGATTCAGAAAAAGAAACATTAATTAAGTTCAAAATATAAAATAAATAAAAATAAATAAAATAAATGTATTCTAACATAATAAATTTGATCTGAATAAGTCAATTTTTTAGAGTGAGTAATCTTTGTACGCTTGATAGTCGCACGCGGTTTCTTGGCAATAACACCGTCCATTTTGTCAGTGTTTACTGCGTGGTTTATTTAAAAGTTAGAGATAAGTCCTCGTTCATACTTTGTTTAGTAATTACTTAGGGGAGTTCATACACGTTCTGATAGATTTTCAGGATGTGCAGCTGTGATTGAAGCTAAACCTAGTTCTGACCGAAAATAAGTATGGATACACCTAAGTATAACCGAATGTTGGTTGCACCTAGTTGTAGCCAGCTAAAACTAGGTGTAGCCGCACCTGGATCATTAGGCGTAACATATAATATAATCAAGCGCGGATCCAGGGGGGGGGTCATGGGGGTCATGACCCCCCCCTGGGCTGGGTCCAGGAGTACCTAGCACAGAAGGATTTTATTTAAGTACTTTCAATATTTAATCAATTTATATAATACATACTTTGTTTGCCGGCAAACGCATTATTCGGGAACGCATTCAACTTTTGAATGCGCTGGGCATTCAAAAGTTGAATTTTGCCGCGCTACCGCCGTCACGGCCGCCAACATTCAAATGTCACATTTTTATGTCACATTTCATTTTACTTGCGCGCACTTTGTTTATTAATCAGTTTCTTCATTATTATCATATTATTCATATTATTATATTAATCAAACTCAAATATTATGGTTGTAATGTTCTTAAAGTACCTCGTAGGTAGATAAGTAGGTGCCTACTTACTGATAGAGGGGGATTTATATACGGACGACAGCAGTTCAAGCTATCGGAAACTGTCAAATATTCCCAATCAACTTTGAGCCTTCATAGTTTAGCAATAAGGTTGACGTCTGTACATTCTTCTTCTTCTTCCTGTGCCTCTTCAATCCTGAAGGTTGGCCGTCAGCTTCTTGTATTCGGTCTTCTCAACCGCGAGACGGAGCAGTTTTTCAACTCTCTCTTCCACTGTCCACTCCCTGATGTTTCGCAGCCACGACTTTCTCTTTCGTCCAGCGCGCCTTTTTACTTCTACCTTGCCCATCATAATGAGTTGGAGTAGCGTATATCACTAGCGTAGACTCGGGGACATCTGTCGCCCCCAAACATCAGGACCCGAGGTGGCGGCGCGAAGTGTTCCACGCGCGCTACTTTTAGACGTCACGGGGGGAGTCCTACACCTCACTCCCCCCCCCTGACCTGAGGAGGCCCACGGTGGTGGGCCAGCACCAATCGGGGGTTGCGGAAGCAGTATTAGTTCTCGCAGCCCCCGGTGTAGGTGTGAGACGGATCAGCCGGGTGGTTTTTAGTCAGTAAGAGTCTGACAGACCCCGTCGCCCGCCCCAGGGCGGCGGAAATCCATGAGGATTTTCCACTAGGAAAAAAAAAGCGTATATCTATCGTGTCGGAGCATCTGGCCGAGATAATCTATTTTGCGTTTCTTTATGGTGGGCAACAACTTTCGAGGCATTAGAACGCGCTGAAGGACGGTGTCAACTCTGACCTTTTGGGTCCAGCTTATGCGCAGCATACGACGGTAGCACCACATTTCAAAAGCCTGCAAGCGTCGTGTAGTGTCCTCTTTCAGAATCCATGCTTCGCAGCGGGACATGACGAACGACAGGCCATACGTAGTACATCAGTAATCTCACTCGGAGCTTTATGTGGAGTTTACGACAGCACAGAACTTTCTTCATTTTGTTAAAAGATGCTCGGGCAAGTTCTATCCGGGTCTTAATTTCTTGGTCGGACTCCCATGCTTCATTTACCTAAGCACCGAGATACTTATCCTGTCGTACCCGCTCAAGTTGTTTGCCTGCCACCGATATGCTAGGACATACGTCTTGGTTTCTAGAGACCACCATAAATATTGTCTTGCTGATGTTCATCGACAGACCGGCTTTCTCGCTGCACTCATTGACTTTATCTACAATGGTTTGCAAATCTTGTTCAGAGGCTGCAATGAGAACATCAAAGTCCGCATAACGCAGGTTATTAACGACCTTGCCATTGATTTTCACTCCGGCTTCCAGACCTTCAAGAGCCTCCGACATCACTACCTCGGAATAGATATTGAAGAGCAACGGAGACACAGCCTTGCAGAGCTCCACGACAGATCTTGATTTCCTCGGTCTCCTCATTTTTAACTTTGATTGTAGCTACTTGGTTCTCGTACAGATTACGGATAATCCTGACGTCCTTGCCATCGAGTTCAATATCTGTTAATAGACCCAGGAGGTGCTGGTGCTTAACCCGGCCGAATGCCTGTTCGTAATCTATAAAGCACAGCAGTGCATATCCCTGCATTTTTTTACGAGGACGTTGAGGGCAAGAAGAGCTTCACGAATACCGACACCAGAGCGAAATCCGAATTGACTGTTTGTTCGTCACATTTCGGTCTTACCCTGTTCTGTATGATGTTTCTGTTGCTGTAAGAACACTTCGTCTGTACATACCTACGTTTTTTTCTTGGTGAGGGAAATTGAAGGTCCTAAGCTTCGTAAGTCTAAGGTCTAAGCGTTTTTTTTTTTGTTTCCTGGTTGGAAAATCCTCATGCATGTCCGCCGTCCTGGGGTGGGCGACAGGGTCTGTCAGACACCTACTGACTAAAAACCACCCCGGTGTTCCATCTCGCACCTACACCGGGGTTGCGAGAACGAACACTGCTTCCGCAACCCCCGATTGGTGCTGGCCCACCACTGTGGGCCTCCTCGGCTGAATGATGTGTACGACTCCCCCCATGACGTCTAAGAGTGGCGCGTGTGGAACACTTCGCGCCGCCACCCCGGGTCCTGATGTTTGGGGGGCGACAGATGTCCCCGAGTGTGTCGCCCCTGGACCAGTTTAGGGTGGCTGAAAGAGGGCGTTATCCGCCCTCCGCCGACGCCCGGTGCGCCTGCTGTGGGTCGGGTGAGAGGACGAGATCTCCCTCTCCCTGTCCACAGCCTCTGCGAGACGACTGTTTCGCAGAAGGAAACCACCGCATCCCAGGACTCATCACTGCCGACCATCGACTCGATTACGGCAGTGACAGCTCCCTGCCGGCCGAGATGAAGGCACGGCGCAGCTCCTCCGCGCGTGGCATACTCTGCCAGCGTATGCCGCTCTCGGCAGTTGATGCAGTAGTGCTACCCGGCGTCCAGCTCCATGTTTATGCGACACAGGTACTTTCCGAAGCAACCATGCCCCGAAAGTACCTGTGTAATCCGAAACATCAGGGAGCCCTGCCTTCTCCCGAGCCAGTCCGCCAGTACCGGCCGGATCGCCTCGATGGTGGTGAGGCCTGCGGTAGGGCACGAAAGCCTGTCCCGCCATTCTGCCACCAGGACCTCTCGGAGCTGCGACCGACGCTGCTCGAGCTGACGCCGTGAGCCGGGTGGCGGCGCCTGCCGGATACCATGAAACCATGGCCTCCGACTTGTTGAGCGCCACCTCCAGGCCTAGGCGACGTATGCGGCCCACCACCTGTGATACCGCAGCCGTCGCCAGCAACGTTGTTTCCCTGTGCGAGCTCTCCCGGGCGGTACAGCGTGTCGTCCGCTTAACTCGTCAGATCTCCCCTCAGTCTGAGCTCGCCTCTCAGCACCCAGTGGTACGTCTACGTTACGAAAAATCAAAGCATGGGAAAGAGCTCAATGATTGAAGACGTCTAACCGGACTGGCTTCTCACGTCCAAAAACGTACCCCATTGAATAGATGAAAGTGATAAACATTTCGGCAGGAGACGTAAAAGAAAAATTGATTTCGTTATTTAATTTAGGTTTTTATGTTCAGTAGGTACTTATTAATAAAATATACCTTCTTTTTAATTGTATTTATTATTATCAAGTTTAATTAAAACTTCTTCTGACTTGACCACGACTATGTGACCCCCCCCTGGCGCCAAAGCTGGATCCGCCCTTGAATATAATCTGCTTAGAATTTCTGTAATGGGTTTTAAACCGTTATATAAATATGCTTTTCATTATTGCAACGTGTTATACATAATGATAGATATTGATTAGAGAAAATAGGTAGGTCAATAACCGCAATAGCCACGCTAAAACACATCAACTAAAGCCAACGCCCCGTAGATTCCAACAACTCACTAAATTCCAACTATTTCCTTACAGATCTACCGAAGAAGAAATCAAACCGCATCGTTTCCATCCTGGGCCTATTCGAGCTGTCAGTAGGAGATTCTCCAAGAGCTGACGGAGTATCAGAACTGGCTGCTGCAAGGTTGGCAGTAGATCATGTCAACAAACGAGGCCTGCTACCAGGATACAAGTTGCATCTCATTACTAATGACACAAAGGTATTTAATTCCACAATTTACTTTGGCTTCCATGTAGTGCATTGGATGAAAAGACCAAATTAGAAGTTCAAATCTGTTCGAATCAGTTGAATGAACGGAAAAAAGGGTACTTAGTTTAATTGTTTAGCCTTATGAAGCTTCTGGTCTAGGATATATTTCCTTCGACGATAACAACCCATGTAAACTAATAAAGTACATATGAATTGAAGCAAAAAGCTGTCTTCCGCAACCAATTTTACTTGACATAACTCCTACGCTACATCTTCTCGTCGTCCAAGATACCACAGTGTCTCAAGACTAAAGTCTTTGACCAGTGTGTGTTGCCAGTGATGACTTACGGAACTGAAACGTGGTCGCTCAGAATGGGCCTCATACGAAGGCTCAGAGTCACACAAAGGGCAATGGAAAGAGCTATGCTAGGAGTTTCTCTGCGTGATCGAATCAGAAATGTGGAGATCCGCAGAAGAACCAAAGTCACCGACATAGCTCTGCGAGTCGCTAAACTTAAGTGGCAGTGGGTAGGGCACATTACAGGGTTCTGGAGTGGCGGCCACGTACTGGAAGACACAGCGTAGGGAGGCCCCCAACAAGGTGGACCGATGGCCTGGTGAAGGTCGCGGGAAGCCGATGGATGCGGGCAACACAAGACCGGTCAGCGTGGAAAGCCTTGGGGGAGGCCTTTGTCCAGCAGTGGACATCTTAGGCTGAAGAAGAAGAAGAAGAAGAACCCGTGAAAATAATACCGTTACAAAATACACACTTTTAAATGAATAGTGTCCGGCCAAGTGTTTCGGTTCGGTTTAGTTTCTTTTTCGGCAACAAACTTGTCGAAACTACGATCGAAACCGCATGTTTTATCCGGAGATTTCGCGCTGTGATCGGTCATGTTCGGCGCGCAGATTGAATAAATAAATTAATCCCATCACAGCCTATGTCGTGATTTGCTTGTTTGTTTGTTATTCGTTTTGTTTTGTTGTTATGGCGAGTTTTCGAATACTTGAGAGTCTAACCACTCAAACTAACTATTGTGAGTGTTTTTGTTAATGATCCTATGTTGATGATTAGTAAATGAAAATGTCTATGACTGCTTATCTATATGATTTAAAGAGGAAACAATACAGACTGTTCATTTAAAATAACGTTTTCTCTCAAAATGTGATCTTTGTAAGGAAGTTTCGATTTCGGTTCCGGTTTCGCCCGAAATAGGGACCGTTGCCGAAATTTGTTTTCGGTTTTAGTCGTAAAACTAGTTTCGGTCGGACACTGAAATGAACCAATTAATAAATTGTACTCAACAGGAGCAGCTTCTAAAAGTTTATTAATATATTAAGCAGTATCTGTACAGAGCATTATTATTATTTATATATCGACGCTTGAAAGGCAATCATATCCAAGCGACAAAAATTCGTAAATGGAGTTATATACACCATTCGAACTGCCAGATTTTTCTGCGTCGTTTGGTGTATATAACTTAATTTAAGAATTTTTGGCGCTTAGATATGATTGCCTTTCAAGCGTCGATATGTATTTACTATTGTTGTTTTCTAGCTTTACGAGGTACATTCTGTAGTGTGCTGGATGTAACTTTGTTCCTACAACTTTGTTATAGTCTGCATATTGTTTTGAAATAGAAGTTATACATGTTCGCTTAAATATTCTACTAATACCATAAACGCGAAATGTTTGGTACTCTTTCACATAATAAACACTGAAACGGTTTTGATTAAATTTACAGTTAAATACCATATGCACGTGGAATACTTTTTATCTCGATATTCCCGTGAGATCAGCACGTCTTCTCTTCTTCTTCTCAGCCTATAGAGGTCCACTGCTGGACAAAGGCAACCCCCAAGGTTTTCATTCCCTTGCGGGGCATTGTCATAATCCCCACGCTTGGCAGGCGGGTTGGGGATCGCAGTATTTTATAATTCCACAGGAGACGCGCTGCTGCCCGCTTCCCTAGAGAGAGTGCACTTAGTCGCCTCTTACGACACCCACGGAAGGATATGGGTTGGTAATATTCTAAGCCCGGTACCACACCGAAACTTAAGTGCGGACTTGTGTGCCGACACTTAAGTGCGTGAAAATTCCGGCACCTATACGTAGGTACATTTCTACACCATACTTCGCCAGTTCGGTTAACGTCTCATGTAAAAAGAGGCAAGCTTATTGCCACTAGACCCACATCCAAACTTCGGGTTGCTACTAATTAACTCCTGATTGAAAACCTAATAGCACTTTGCACAATCGGAGAATCGACCATAGATTCTGATGTTGGCACTCAGTGCTCGTTGGCTGTTGTCATAACACTTCTCGCTTAACTCGCTCGACTCTCACTGTTGGTCATAATTTTAACCCAACCTAATCCATTTGGTTCGGGTAATACATATAGTTACTGTAACTAAATTTAGTAAAAGGCCAGACACATAAAAAGAGACCCACATTTAAACAAGTGTACCTTATTAGAAGACTAAGGAGTTTTGACGGACATCTATCAAAAATAGAGCGTAATTCATTAGAAGTTTTTGTTAACTTTTAGAGGGTCATTAAGTCTTTCCCTTTGTTTTTTTCTAGTGTGACCCAGGAGTAGGCGTGGACCGTTTCTTCCACGCGCTTTATACTGAGCGGGACTCCCGGATGGTGATGTTACTCGGAACAGCTTGCTCCGAGGTCACTGAGAGCATCGCCAAGATCGTGCCCTACTGGAATATTGTGCAGGTAAGGATGTTGATAATAAGTCTAGGAGGTAAGAGTTGCGGCGGTCGTCTTACTAGTTAAATAAATCAATATATACGGACAAATCACACAGATGGAGCTAGCCCCAAAGTAAATTCGGGACTTGTGTTATGGGATACTAACTCAACGATACTATATTTATAATAGATAAACATCCAAGACCCAGGCCAATGAGGAAAAGATCGTTTTCCATCATGACCTGGCCGGGGATCGAACCCGGAGCCTCCACAGTTTTGAGAGCAGTGATGACTAAATAATTTCAGCAAAGTAAAGAGTCTGATGGGATTTGAAGCCACGACATACAACTTGGTAGCGGTCAACATGCCTGCCTGCGACGTGTATTTATTTTTTTATTTATTCCGTCATAGACCTCATCCATCACTAATCCAAAAAGCTTTATTGACACGAAGAGCATGCCCCCTCAACAATAAAAATAAAACTTATAAGTGTGCCTATTGGCTATCTGCCTGTGCCAAAGTTCTATCAAAATTGACCCAGACATTTCGGGGAAAAGCCGGAACAAACAGAGAAAAATGTTTTAAATAGTATTTTTTGTTAAATAAATACCGTATATACTCTCATAGTTATTATGCACTAGCGGCCGCCAGCGACTTCGTTCGCGTGGAATTAGTAATGCTGCGCTCCTATTAGTCGCAGCGGGATGCAATATAGCCTTCCTGGATTAATGGGCTATCCAACGCAAAAGGAATTTTGCAAATCGGACCGGTAGTTCTTGAGATTAGTACGTTCAAACAAATAAACAAATTGTAGTCCGACGGAAACACCGCCGCCGGCAAGTTGTTCCAGTCCCTTGATTTACGCGGTATAAAGGAGGAGGCGAAACGCTTCGTCCGGATCGTAGTAGTGTTAACAACGTAAAAGGGTGGAAACTTGCCATACGACGGGTCGTCCGATGGTGGAACGGAGATGGGGGAATTAAATCATGCAATTGAGGCAATTGATGATAAACTGATGATGATTCCCTGACGGAACAAATATTTGTATGGCTTACAGGTAGTTGTCTCGGGCCTGGCTGTTTGTATTTTTGACCTTACAAACAGCTACTTCAATTTAATCTAGCTGTAATGTACCTACCTATATACTTATAGATAAATATTCAATAATAAAATGAAAGTTCTTTAATGGAATTCGGAAATTAAGTCCACTTATTATTCACACATATTTTTATCCGTTTTATTGCTTTTTATTGACTTTTAAAGAAACGAAAAAAGACGGATCAGGTTCTCTAGCCGACACCTATTTTTTGTATTATTTAAAGACGATATTCCTCGATTTTTGTATGTTATAATGCAGCAAATTATATAAAATAGTAGCGACCGCCAGTGACTTCGTTTGCGTCGAGTTAGTTATGCTCCACTTCTATTGGTCGCAGAGTAATGCTTTATAGACTAAAGCCTTCCTGGATTATTGGGCTATCTAACACAAAATGAATTTCACAAATCAGACCAGTAGTTCCTGAGATTAGCGCGTTCAAACAAACAAACAAACTCTTCAGCTTTATATATTAGTATAGATACTAGCGGCCGCCAGCGACTTCGTTCACGTGGAGTTAGTTATGCTCCGCTCCTATTGGTCGCAGCGTAATGCTATAAAGCCTTCCTGGATTAATGGGCTGTCCGACGCAAGAAGAATTTTTCAAATCGGACTAGTAGTTCCTGAGATTAGCGCGTTCATACAAACAAACTCTTCCGTCCTATTCCTAAGTTTTTAAATGAATAGGGTTAATAAACTAGTGCGCTTTACCATCATCGATTGCATCACTGCTTACCATCAGGCGGGATTGCAGTCAAGCACTAGTTTATAATTGTAAAAAAAAGGGTTTGTACAAAAAAAACTTACAGAAAATAAAACATTTGCCTTCTGTCCTTTTCTTAGTGAAATCGTTGCACTGGACTGAAATTTGGTTTAGTTTCTGCATAAGAAAATCCATTCCACCCACACTGACGCCGATTCACAAATTAAGCAAAATTTTAGTACAGTACAGACTTAAGAGAGAACTCTAGTGGTGCTTTCTCCATACAAGCGAAGCGAAGCGTTTCGCCTCCTCCTTTATACCGCGTACATCGAGGGACTGGAACAATTTGCCAGCGGCGGTGTTTCCGTCGGACTACAATTTGAGTGTCTTCAAGGCTAGAGTGAATAGGCTCTTAATAAACTAGTGCGCTTTACCATCAACGATTGCGTCACTGCTTACCATCAGGCAGGATTGCGGTCAAGCGCTGGTTTATAATTCGTAAAAAAAAAAACAAACGTATTCCGCTGTTTTCTTCGTTTATAATGCTTTTGGAGCTTTTTTTTTCTCCAATTTTACACCGTGATTATACGTGCCCCTATCATTTGACTTTTTTCGAAACTTATTTAATAAAAGAAATACAATACTTCAAAATCGCAACAAATAATCCATTTTTACCGTATTGTTCAGATGACTATTAGACAAACGTGATAAGTTTTTGACAAAAAAAGAAAATAATAGAAACATAGATCTACTTTTCCTCTAAATTTTCGCAGTTTTGAAAAAGAAAACAGCGGAATACGAAACGTCTTTTGGTCAACATTTTTGTAGGTAAAATCAGCCTGAGCTGCAAATGTCCTTTTCGCGCTTTACCGGGAGAGGTTGGAAGCAGCGCGACTGCAATAGTTTCTCCAAATACGTATTTTCCAAATTCCTTGGCTCTAGAGTCCCCTCTTAACGCAGTCTACACGGCCGCATAAGTCCGACAATTTCCAATTTCTCTCCGAATCCGGAAAAAAACAGTCTTTACAGAGCGTGGAGCGGACACACCAATTTCACTGCTCATATACACGCTGTCAAAAACATAGCGATTTGCAATTTCCCGATTTTTCGAGAAATACTGATAACGTTCCCAGAAATCAAGATCGGACACGTTCGTATTTTGTCACGTGGTTATTTTAAAAAAAGAAAACATTGAATTGTACCTACGTTGAGTTTTTCGCAGAAATCACTACATATTATAAAACAAAGTCACTTTTACTTTCCCTATGTCGCTTTGTATGATTCAATCTTTAAAACTGCGCAACTGATTTTGATAGGGTTTTTTATAGATAGAGTTATTCAAGACGAAGGTTTTTGTGTATATAACTTGCATAATATATAAGAAGAACCCTGATAATTTTTGAGATTTCTAACACATGTCGCAAAATAAACCCATTTTTTAAACTTACATTACAAACGCTGGCTGAACCCTACGGGATAGATCAAATTAATATACTACTGTATTGTAGACCTTAATAATGCAACACCATATGTCTATCTACTACAGTTTCTTCATTATGACTACTTTTTTATGTTTGAAAATTTATATATAATAATTCCAGTCGAAATCAGAGCCCACTATTTGTTCCTTATTATTAATCCTTATCTAAATAAATTACGTCATATCAAAGGTAATTTTAGTAGCAGCCGATCTCTTTTTCAATTATTGGAATTGATTGTTTCATTCAGGAGATATAACGATTTATTCAAAACTAAACACCAAAAAAAATCCGCGTGCCGCTCGCCCCCCTGCCGGCCGCCTGCTACTTGAGTGTTTCTCTGCCTAAACCGCGGAGTGAGTGGGTCGGAGCGGGGGACTATTGTGTCGAACAAACTTGCTATCCCGGTAGGCTTTCTTTCTGTTTGAAGGTGGTGGAACTGGCTATCCATGGACAATAAGGTCAATGTATCTTGCAGAGTCAGATATTGTCTAATGGGCGGCACAGTAGACATTATTTTTATTGAAGGGCCAGCGTTTCTTGAGGAAAGCTTAGGTACCTATATCACTTGTCCACGTGCGAAGCCGGGGCGGGTCGCTAGTTGTTAATAAACATAGCCTTTTTTTTCGATGGGAAATCATCAAATGACCTCTCCCGCTCTGGGTGGAGCGGAAGGGCGTGTAAGACTTTTACTGAATAAACTCACCCGTGTTTCTTCACGTGCCTGTGCGCCAGGGCCACGGTTTCTTTTTAAACCAGCTTGCAACCCTGACCCAGGAGGCATCGGTCTTCGAGGACCCCGTCACAATAAACATAGCCTTACCGAAACTTTTATTTTATTTATCCATTTATTTCAAGTATCAAGGCCCATATCAACATATAAAATACTATATTAACATAAAAACTTAAAAATATTACATAATCAGTTTATAACTGTTGGGACACAGGCCTCCTCTCGGTGAGAAGGAGTGGGCCGTAATCTACCACGCTGGCCCAGTGCGGGTTGGTAGACGTCACATGTCTTCGAAGTTTTTGTCTCTAGGACATTCGGTTTCCTCACGACGTTTTCCTTCACCGTTTGAGAGCAGCGGTGATGATTAATTTACACACAACAGAGCGCCTGATGGGGATGGAACCTATAAACTACAACAAAAAAATATTTATAAATATATATATATCTAACGTAGTGAAAGATAATTATACAATCATGTTTGTATTACGAGATATTTGTTTCTATCCAAACGAATCTTACAGTATGTTAACTAACAGAGGGCGTTCCCGTTAACCCGAAATAGTATAGCATACATACATGCTAAAAAAAATATTTCCATTCGAAAACAAAATGTTTTAAAATTTTTTCCAATATGAAAATATTCAATAAAAATTTTAAATTGACATGTAAAAGAAACACACTGTACACGCGAACATGAAAGACGGCAACGTCGCAATTTATTTATACATGACGACTACTATTTTGATTTAAAACAGGAGGTTTCAAATTTATTTCCAACTAGCTTTCCGCCCGCGGCTTCGCCCGCGTGGATTTCGGTTATATCGCGCTTTTTAGGTTTCCCTCGGGAACATCAAATTTTCCGGGATAAAAGGTAGCCTATGTTCTTTCTCGGGGTCTAAAGATTATCTGTGCCAAATTTCATCAAAATCGGTTGAGAGGTTTAAGCGGGAAAGCGTAACAGACAGACAGACAGACAGACAGACCGACAGACAGACAGACAGAGTTACTTTCGCATTTATAATATTAGTATGGATTAGATTTTTTTTTTTATTCGGATTTTTTTATGCTTATTTTTCTATGCTGATATTTTTATTTTAATCTATTAATGATATATATTAACGAGTTTAAGGGAACGCCCTCTGTTATTTAACATACTGTATAAATTACGTGTCACGTTGTATGCCCACGATGGACTCCTTAGCTACTTAACCGATTTTAATCAAAGGAGATGTTTCATCTTGAGCCACCACTATGTACTAGGGTGCTTCTTATTTTTTGACTTTTGAAAAGTAACTGCGTCAACCCGCCATTCGCTTCTGTCATCCAAAAAACGAGCTCATTATTTTTATTTTATTTTTAAATCAAATTTTAGGGGTCGCTACCGAGCATTAAAGTTTTAATATTTTGTTTAATTTGTCAATTTTTATTTCATTACTTTAAAGAGACATATAATAGTTTTAGGATTATTGAATCAAGATAAAATTTGCTTTTTCAACTGTCGACTCATGATTCAACACAATAAACACTCGATTTACACTTGCCCCCCTTCCCCCGCAACCTTCAGTATGCGCCCGATCGCCTCGTAAAGTCGTAATACTAGTACAACATCAGCACCAAGGAATGATTTGTGCTTGCTAAAAGATCTCAAGAGTTTTGAAAAAATAAACAAAGCCATATCGAAAAAAGCTATAACAAAGTTTCTAGGGCATTTATGGTACCTCTCCGAAGAACTTGTTGCATTTTCTTTTTTTGATGACGAAGTTTCATTGGAAAATAAACAAAATATGGTTATTGCACTAAATGAAGAAAGTTTAGACTTTAGCTCTAAACGGATTACCTTAGATGTAAGTCATATCGAAGAAAAAAATTTAGAAGACTTTGTTACCAGCAACATCTTACGGTTATTTAGAATTCTCGGTATTTCATCCGCATTTTTAAAAAAAGATCCTTCTCTTTGGGAGGAAGATGAAGATTATAAAGCTTCTAGAGAAATTATATGCTCTATGAAAGTAGGGAATGATTTGGCGGAGCTGGGAGTGGCATTAATGGAAGAGTACAACAAATTAATTACCAACGATGAGGAACAAAAACAATACCTTCTTTTAGTTGTGAAAAATTTTATACAGAAGTACCCAAATACAAATAAAAATACGTTGTTATCATAGTTAATTTTTCAGTATCATAACTCCCTACTAATTATATGATTTATGAATGATTATAATTTTTTTCACTGAATAAAAATTCTAATCAAAAATACATATTATTTTTTATTTCGCTGGCCGGTAGCGACCCCTAAATATTACTTTAAAAATCTGAAAAAAATAATTTACTACTTTTTTGGATCATAGAAGAGAATGAATGGGTGACGCGAGAATAAATGGAAAAAAAAGTTTTTTTGTCCGTTTAAGAAGCACCCTACTATGTACGCTATGTAAATAAAAAGGAAAAAAATAAAAGATTTTAATAAAAATACTACTAAATTAATTTGAATAAAAATACAAGTATAAGTAATGAATTATTTGAAACGGTTTTTTAGTAAGATAACCCTTTATTAAGGTAGCCATGACACTGGTTATGACGTTTGATTGGCAACTTTGACAGCTCTATTTTCCCGTTGTATTCGTGTCGAGTGATGATTTGAGTTGATTGAGTTTATTTAATGGACCGTATGTTCAGAATTCATGTTTTGTTTTTTTCGCAATCATATGGTAGATAATATAGATATATAGATAATATAGCCTTAGATACATGACACGTCAATCAAATGTCACTGTCAAAATCTTATTTCGCTTATTGCTGACCACCATATTTATTAGTAGTTGTGTTGCACTCCATGGCCGAGTTAAATTGAATCTGTATAAAAACTAAGCCAAAATATAGGAAATTATCATCAAAAACAGTTAACTATAGCGTAACTATACCTAGCATTAAGTGTACATGTGCTGTCCCTCCATACATTTCTGAAACATCTCCTTTGTACACCGTGTGCTGTTTGATCCAACTTGGAAGACAGGATAACTTACATCTCAATTTATAATCGAAATATTGTTTTATTGCAAATTATTTGTCTATATCAGCCATAAAGGTAGAAAAATTTTTAAAAATGGCGTCATGTAAAAAACCATGGTGGTGCCGATGTCGGACATTCTTCTACCGTTCCCGTAAAATAGTTTACAACAATATATCTATACTCTATTCTTAATATAGAAAGCTGAAGAATTAGTTTGTTGGTTTGTTTGAACGCGCGAATCTCAGGAACTACCGGTCCGATTTGAAAATATATTTTTGCGTTGGATAGCCCATTAATCCAGGAAGGCTTTAGGATATATACCATCAACTATTATAAACTGCAACGAATAGGAGCGGAGCATATAAAAAAACATACCTATCGAAACCTATGCGGGTGAAACCGGACGGGGCAGCTAGTAATATTATAAAGATGCAGAGTTTTTTTGTGTTTCGTTTACGACACTAATCTCAGAAACTACTAGTTCGAATTAAAAGAAAGTCTTAACATTATGCAACCAATAGGAGCGGAGCATTCATGAAAAATGTTGCAAAAACGCGATGATTTATTTCTCTATGAGAGCTTGTTTTGCGAGCGCTTCGTAAACGGTTTACATTAACAATATTTTATTCTAAAACCCAATCTCTCTATTACCAATTGTTCCATTAGGGAACAAACAAAACATAGACCATATTTCTTTTTAGACTTAATTCTTTCCTCCTAGATTGTCCAATCTTGCAGAGGAATGAAACCTGAGACTAATTCAACTAATCCTTGAAATATCTCAGACCTATCCTAAAGAATACCGTAAAAAGTAAAATGTAAGAAAAATACAAGAAGAATATACCTTATTCTTCTTGTGTTTTCTTGTGGTCAGTTTATGTTGCGGCAAATTGGCAATATGAGGCTCACTGCCAACTTATAGCGTCTTCATTCAAGGCAGTGATGTTCCAAGTAATCTGACAAATCCCAAAAAGTTAGTTCTTATAAGGAAAAGTTTTTGTAAAGGGTTGGGTAAACTTCTAATTAGTTTTCTAAAGAAAATGTGGTCAAATGCTTGTAACACATAAAGTTCATACCATTATCTATAAAAAAAATTATTAAAAAAACACTGCTTATATATTTTTGTTTTAGCATTATAAACTAGCACTTGACCTCGATCCCGCGTGATGGTAAGCAGTGATGCAATCGTTGATGATAAAGAGCGCTAGTTTATTAAGAGCCTATTCACTCTAGCCTTGAAGATACTTAAATTGCAGTCAGATGGAAAGACCGCCACTGACAAATTGTTCCAGCCCTTTGATATACGCATTATAACAGACGAGGCGAATTATATGAGGCGTAATATTTATTGTTATTGCTGCAACAAAAACACGTCATGTGAAAATTTCAACTCTCCAGCTATTATAGTTGATAGCACGGTTAGTACAGTGGTTACGATAGTGATTTCTGCGCTGCGTGTCGCAAGTTCCTTCCCGCACGAAACAAATAATTGTATGACCTATAAGTAATTGTTCCGAGTCTGACTGTTTGTGCATGTGAGTTTGTAAAGGCACCCAGGATACTAGAGAAACTCCGTGTGTGTGGCAATTAAAAAAAAACAGTTTATAAGATACGCCTGGGGACAGATAGACAGACATACGGACAGTGAATTAGTATCAATGATATGGTCTCGCTTTTACATACTAGAGAAACTCCTTGTGTGTGGCAATTAAAAAAAAAACAGTTCTTATGATACGGCCTGAGGACAGATAGACAGACATACGGACAGTGAATTAGTATCAATGATATGGTCTCGCTTTTACATACTAGAGAAACTCCTTGTGTGTGGCAATTAAAAAAAACAGTTCATAAGATACGCTTGGGGACGGATAGACAGACATACAGACAGTGAAGTATCAATGATATGGCCTCGCTTTTACCTTTTGACTACAGATCCCTAAATACGACAAAGAATACAAAAAAGCGTCATTTAAGTTTGACTACATTATTAGGACACAGAGGACAGGATGCTGACTCTAAAGTCCAACAATTGGTCTAACTGCAATGCATCGATATAGCCTTCGGGTTGTGGAGGTCAGACGGCAGTCGCTTCGGAAAATATCGAAGTTTTGCCAAAATCTTTAAAATTAGCAGTTCACCAACAACACGTGTAACAAATTATAGAAATTCTTTGAAAATTTGATTTCACAATAATGGCGGATATCGCCAATGACGACGAGTTAATTTTCGCCGAAATTAAAGTTCTATTCAGCATCTTAATTTCAATTACTATCGATAGGAATCATTTTGAAGCATATTGCTAATCCATTGCTCCACAAGTTTGAAAAATTTGTTTGCAACAATGTAAAGAACGCATTGAATGTTGTTGAACTGTTAAACTAAAATACTTTGCTACTGATAGTGTGTTACGCAATTATCCTGCCATAATATCTTAACACTAGCGGCCGCTAGCGACTTAGTTCGCGTGGAGTTAGTTGTGATCCGCTCCTATTAGTCGCAGCGTGATGTTATATAGCCTAAAGCCTTCCTGGATTAATGGGCTATCCAACGCAAAAAGAATTTTTCAAATCGGACCCGTAGTTTCTAAGATTAGCGCGTTTAAGCAAACAAACAAACAGACTCTTCAGCTTTATATGTTAGTATAGATTTAAGCCAACTACCCACATCAATTTACCAGTCAAATTCAGTTATCAAAATTAACAACTACCTTCAAATTAGTCACGAACACACTATAGCCACTTTGAACCAGTTTGTACCAGTTCTATCCGCTTCAGTTCTGCAGTTACCTTTACTGGCCTCGACGTCAACTCTAACAAACGAACCTAGCCTAGATAAACAACTCGATTTTCTGTCTATAGAGAACATCTGAGACCTGTAGTTGCTTGATCCAATTTTCGACTTAAAGGTTGAAGAAATAGAGTCCAATTTCCAAGTGTGGCTAGAATTGGTGTGTAATTCACCAAATCCAATACCTATTTGAATTTTGGGAAGGTTTGTTTTGCTAGTAATCGTGTTACCAAGAGGGAAGAAGTGATTTCATTCAATCAAACGTTACAATGGGCGGGAAGTTCGTACCAAATTGATGGTTTGTACTGAATTTAAGGTCTTCTGTTTTACTTTATACCCATTTTTGGAAATAATTTATTGCCTTTATGTTAGTAAAGGGAAATTCTGGATCTAATTTACTTTGGTATGTAGAATTCTAACTATAGTAAGTTAGGCCCAACTGGAGGGTACAATCGAAGGCTCGATCTGCTCGTGGACAGGTAGTCATGATTACATAATAATTAAAATTCCTCGATATCCATATCTACTATCCATACTAATATTATAAATGCGAAAGTAACTCTGTCTGTCCGTCTGTTACGTTTTCCCGCTTAAACCTCTCAACCGATTTTGATGAAATTTGGCACAGACAATCTTTAGACCCTGAGAAAGGACATAGGCTATTTTATTGCAAAATTTGATATTCCCGAGGGAAATATGAAAAGCGCAATATAACCGAATTCAACACGGGCGAAGCCGCGGCCGGAAAGCTAGTACGTTATAAAAGTATGCATTGTTTAAAATATTGTATTAAATATATTAAACTTGAACATATTCTTTTGCCAATTCGGACGTATGGCATCCGACTTTGAAGCTGTGCTAGATGGATTAAAAAAATCATCGAATTAAAATAATTGAACAATTCCAAAATAAAGTACTCAGGGATGCTTAGAAGACTCTATGGCTCATTAGAAATGACGACCCCCACAGTGCCCTTAAAATGGAATTCGTCCTCACAATTGTCCAAAGGCGCAGGACTGGTCGTCGTGGAGATCCTTGGGGGAGACCTATATCCACAGTGGACATCTTTCGGCTGAAATGATGATGATGATGATGATTGTCCAATAATTTTCTGAAGTCCAGGAAGACAGACTTCTCCAACATGTAAACAACACGGAGTTAGTGCGTACGTAAAGAGTCCTAAATCATATGAGTTAGGGTAGTATTCATATATTGAACTAGCTTTCCGCCCGCGGCTCTGCTCGCGTGGAATTCGGTTATATCGCGCTTTTTAGATTTCCCTTCGGGAATATCAATTTTTTTCAATAAAAGGTAGCCTATGTCCTTTCTCAGGGTCTAAAGATTGTCTGTGCCAAAGTTTATCATAATCGGTTGAGAGGTTTAGGCGGGAAGCGTAACAGACAGACAGACAGAGTTACTTTCGCATTTATAATATTAGTATGAATTAGTATGAATGCATAAAAGTTCGATAATAATTTGTCCTATCCAACGTGGTTATAAGAAAATGGTCAGAAAAAGTCTTACTTATATGATATCTATCTCGTAAAATTCCTAAAACAAGGTAATGTTAATAACTTTGCATATAAATAAATTGTGTAAAAGAAACCTTATTGCTATCAATAAGCACTAAGAATAACAGCTGGTATATTGTACGAGCCAATAATGCTCATACAGCAAAATGTTATTGTATAATAAAGGAGATGTTTCAGAAATGTATGGAGTCTGGGCCAGCACACACTTAATCCATACTAATATTATAAATGCGAAAGTAACTCTGTCTGTCTGTCTGTTACGCTTTCCCGCTTAAACCTCTCAACCGATTTTGATGAAATTTGGCACAGATAATCTTTGGACCCCGAGAAAGAACATAGGCTACCTTTTATCCCGGAAAAATTTGATGTTCCCGAGGGAAACCTAAAAAGCGCGATATAACCGAACTCCAAGCGGGCGAAGCCGCGGGCGGAAAGCTAGTACTAGGTATAATTACGCTATAGTTAACTGTTTTTTAATGTTAATTTCCTACATGTTGCCTTAGTTTTTGTACAGATTTAATTTAACTCGGCCAAGGAGTGCAATACAACTACTAATAAATATGGCGGTCAGCATTAAGTGAAATGAGATTTTGACAGTGACATTTGATTGACGTGTTATGTTTCTAAGGCTATCGTATCTATATTATCTACCATATGAATGCGAAAAAAAAAACATGAATTCTGAACATGCGGCCCATTAAATAAACACAATCAACTCAAATCAACACTCGACACGAACACAACGGGAAAATAGAACTGTCAAAATCGCCAATCAAACGTCATAACCACTGTCATGGCTACCATAAAGGGTTATCTCACTAAAAAAACGTTTCAAATAATTAATTAAATATACTTGTATTTCTATTCACAGCCTCCGTGGCGTAGCTGTAGCGCGGGTTCGATCCGCGCACAGTGCAAGTATTTGTATGCATGAATATGAATATTTGTACTGGTCTGGTCGTGCCTCGGAAAGCACGTTAAGCCGTTGGTCCCGGTTGCCCTACGAACATCTAGTGGCAGTCGTTACGGATTGTTGGAGCCCTCAAAAGTCCTACAATTGGTCTAACTGCAATGCTTCGATGTCGCCTTCGGGTTGTGGAGGTCAGACGGCAGTCGCTTCATGGAAAATGTCGAAGTTTAGCCATATCAGCAGTTATAATTTTTAAAGCGAACCCCAGACTCCAAAGCTGAAAAGGCTTCGGATGCGACTGGGATTAACGCTGAGATGATGATGACTTGTATTTCTATTCAAATTAATTTAGTAGTATTTTTATGAAAATCTTTTATTTTTTTCCCTTGTATCTATATATCGTACATAGTGGTGGCCCTTCTTTGAACACAATGTAATTCAGTCGTAAATATACCTCCGTCAAGCGGTCAGGTGTAAATAAAACAAGTGCGGCTCAAAACTGGTGGTTTTAGTGTAACTCATTAATTACCTACAACAACTCTGGGGTATCGTCAACGGCGAAAAACCCCAAAGTATATAATCACTATATATAATTACAGCTCAAAATTAAATACTTACTCTAGCAATAGATACCAAATTTTCTGTTTCATAATTGTTATGCTTCTTAAATTCAAATCAGAACAAACATGTTACCACACTACGTTTTTGACTGTACGGTTAGTATAGTGATTAGTAGCTATTTAATGCTGCTTGAAGACGCAGCGTAGGGAGGCCCCCAACAAGGTGGACCGATGACCTGGTGAAGGTCGCGGGAAGCCGATGGATGCGGGCAGCACAAGACCGGTCATCGTGGAAAGCCTTGGGGGAGGCCTTTGTCCAGCAGTGGACATCTATAGGCTGAGGAAGAAGAAGAAGAATATTAATATTATAAGTGGAAAAGTGTGTCTGTTTGTTTGTCCGTCTTTCTCGGAAAATGGAGTGAATTGAAGTGATTTTTAGGTGTCGTGGGAAGCCGATGGATGCAGGTCAATCACACACAACAACCATCACAAGACCGGTCATCGTGAAAAGCCTTGGGGGAGGCCTTTGTCCAGCAGTGAACATCTATAGGCTGAAGAAGAAGAAGAAGAAGAAGAATGCTGCACTGCGTGTCGCGGGTTCGATTACTTCTCGAAACAAATTTTCGTATGACCTACAAGTAGTTGTTCCAGGTCTGGTATGTTTGTGTATGTAATATACAATATGTAAAGAAAACCCTGTCCGATCCGTGAAGGTATTGTTAGGTATCGATAACTGATTCTACTAATGCCCACAAAGACAGGCTAAATTAAAAAAAATCCCCCTAAAAAAATAACTATTATTTCGTAAAAAGAGGTAACTTAATACATGTGCGGTAAGCAACCCCATTCCGCGGACGGCGGGGGGCAGGGCACGCAGCACCTGTGACGTGGTCGCGTCGCTATTCGTTTATAATAATACCGGTGTTGTCACTTTTTTAAAAATTACCAAATTTCGGGGAAATTGGAATTAATTCCCGGGAAAAAAGGATTATTTCAAAATTCATAAGTATTGTTACTATGATGATTATGTAAAATTTTATATTATATTTGGTCAAGTGTTTACCTAACCTTTATTATCCTTATGGGTCGGACAGGGTTTTCTTTACATATTGCATATGTCTGTAAACACACCCACGATCACAGTCTAAAAATCACGATACAGAAATAATTACTAGTGTGGGGCAATATTTTAAAAAAAAAACAAGCAATAACAAAACGTATGTTAATAGCTTTCCACGTTACTTGCCAATATCTCGATAAAGCCATGTGTTTAAATTCATTTAAATTTAAAAAGTTCGGTTCCTGGTAACAATGTTGAAAAATTCTTATTACCTCCGAATATGTAGGAATGGGATTAAAAAACTCTTTCAATATCATTTGATATCATGCAAGGAAGCTGTGTCCTGGTATATATGTTCGTATATACCGTTTCCGTTACACGTTGTATATAGTATAGACTCAACTTCGAACTGAACACAGTTGTACTTTTGGGGAGATGTTGCTCCACTTTTTATTCCTATCAAAAATACAAGGAAGTGATGCATGGTGGTACTTTGGAGGACAATCTGATATAATTTTGACCTTCAAAATGTGCTTAGTTTATACCTAAATCAGTAAACGCGATGCAAATGTCTTAAGTACATAGATTAATTCTAGGTATCCCTTATTAAGATTGAATTTAAATTTTATTTTTCGTTTGTTCTTTTGATCCTTACATTTTTGTTCTCATCTTTTTTTTAACCATTATAAACTAGGGCTTGACCGCAATCCCGCCTGATAGTAAGCAGGGATGTAATCGTTGATGGTAAAGCGTACTAATTTATTAAGAGCCTATTCACTCAAAAAAATTGAGTCAATAGTAAGAAAAACGGCAGTAGAGCGAGGTGATGCATTGTTAAACAACACGACCAACGATCCTGCGCCAGAGGGAGATTGATGTGGAAACCCTCCACGACCAAACTCCCAATACAACCACATTGAGCACATCGTATCCTGCACACATCAAAACACAACTGTTCTGACCCATCATCCCTACGGCTTTACCATATTACTTACTTTAGTCCGTGTAGTTTTTTTTTTAATAATTATAAACTAGCGCTTGACTGCAATCCCGCCTGATGATAAGCAGTGATGCAATCGTTGATAGTAAAGCGCACTAGTTTATTAAGAGCCTATTCACTCAAAAAAACTGAGTCAGTAGTAAGAAAAACGGCAGTAGAGCGAGGTGATGCATTGTTAAACCCAACAACACGACCAACGATGCTGCGCCAGAGGGAGATTGATCTGGAGACCCTCCACGACCAAACTCCCGACATAACAACATTAGGCACATCGTACCCGGTACACATCGCAACACAACTGCTCAGACCCGTCCTCCGTACGGTTTCACCAGACATCATGCCGGAACACGACAAATCGCTTGACGGTAAGACTGTGTCTGGTGGGTGGTAACTTCTGCCGGCAACCGTAAAATGTTATGACCTACCACCGTGTAAATTTAGTTTAGCTTAATATACTTTTTAAGGCGGCCATATATATATAATCAGTGTTATTTATGCCGTCATTGTTATGTACATTAGTCTTATTTAATGCATGTCATGTGACTGTTATTTTGTTCTTTTTTTAATAAATAAATAATTCTATTATTTTTCATTGTAACTATCTACCATGATAATTACTACAGTCGATTGCCGACAAAATCCCTCTGAACAACAATATTTGTTTTATTAAATTCTAGGAAGTCAAGTCATCATAAATATTAATAACAAAACAATTTAGGGTCATCTCGCAACGCAAATTAATCAATCTCCCGTCATAACCAGTTGTGGTCAAGCGTGACGCTAATACTATGTATCAATCTGGCTTTAACAATACTGCCGTATAGGGCTGCCGCATGAAAGGAAACAGTAGCAGTAATATTTTGAAAATGATAAATAAAAATCTTTTACAATTGCAATTGGTATAAAACTACATTTTTTTAACGTGACGGCACGGTTGGCGTAGTAGTTAAGTGTTTGACTGCTGCGCTGCGTGTCGCGGGTTCGATTCCTGCACAGAACAAATATTTGTATGATCTACAAGTAGTTGCTCTGGGTCTGGTTGTTTGTGTATGTGAGTTTATATGATTGTAAACGCACCCACGACACAGGAGAAATTCCTAGTGCGGGGCAACATTTTTATAAAAAAAAAAAAAAAAAAAAAAAACAGTATACATTTTAATTTTTTAGGAATATGTGAACACTATAGCTAACCCAAATGTGAGCACTATACCTAACAAATATACGAGTATAATTAACAAATATGTTAGCACTATTATATAGCTAACAAACATGTGAGCACTATAATTAACAAATATGTTAGCACTATTATATAACTAACAAACATGTGAGCACTATAATGAACAAATATGTGAGCACTATTATATAGCTAACAAACATGTGAGCACTATAATTAACAAATATGTGAGCACTATTATATAGTTAACAAACATGTGAGCACTATAATTAACAAATATGTGAGCACTATTATATAGCTAACAAACATGTGAGCACTATAATGAACAAATATGTGAGCACTATTATATAGCTAACAAACATGTGAGCACTATAATTAACAAATATGTTAGCACTATTATATAGTTAACAAACATGTGAGCACTATAATGAACAAATATGTGAGCACTATTATATAGCTAACAAACATGTGAGCACTATAATTAACAAATATGTTAGCACTATTATATAGTTAACAAACATGTGAGCACTATAATTAACAAATATGTGAGCACTATTATATAGCTAACAAACATGTGAGCACTATAATGAACAAATATGTGAGCACTATTATATAGCTAACAAACATGTGAGCACTATAATTAACAAATATGTTAGCACTATTATATATGTAGTTAACAAACATGTGAGCACTATAATGAACAAATATGTGAGCACTATTATATAGCTAACAAACATGTGAGCACTATAATTAACAAATATGTTAGCACTATTATATAGTTAACAAACATGTGAGCACTATAATTAACAAATATGTGAGCACTATTATATAGCTAACAAACATGTGAGCACTATAATTAACAAATATGACGTGAGCACTATTAAAGAGCTAACAAACATGTGAGCACTATAGCTAACAAATATGTGAGCAATATTATTGTCATCCTCCGTGGCGCAGCGGTCAACACGCCTGCCTGCGACGTAGAGGCCCCGGGTTCGATCCCCGGTTAGGTCATGATGGGAAAACGATCTTTTCCTGATTGGCCTGGGTCTTGGATGTTTATCTATATATGTATGTATTATAAATATAGTATCGTTGAGTTAGTATCCCATAACACAAGTCTCGAACTTACTTTGGGGCTAGCTCAATCTGTGTGATTTATCCGTATATATTTATATTTATTTATATAGATACCAAATATGTGGGCACTATAGTTAACAATTATGTGAGCATTATTATATTTCTAGCAAATACGTGAGCACTATTTATATAGCTAACAAATATGTGAGCGCTCTTTCATCATCATTCTCCTGCCCTAATTCCAATTTATTTGATGTCAAGTTTTTACACAGTTAGGTACCTTCTAAATTATATCAACATTCACACATTCCAGCCATCGTTCCATTGCATTTGTTCCTTGACACTATAGATAACAAATATGTAAGCACTATAGTTTACAAATTCGTATTAAAGTCTTATTTTAATATAACTTCTCGGTGGTAGGCCATAACATCAACTGCCGGCAGAACTTAGCACCCACCAGACAAAATCTTGCCGCCAAACGATTCGTCGTGTTCCGGCATGATGTCTGAGGAAAGTTTTATGAGCTGGGTCTGACGGCAGTCGTGTTGTGATGTATGCCAGGTACCACGCGTCAAATGTTGTTGTGTCGGGAATTTGGTCATGAAGGGTCTCTAGATCAATCTCCCTCTGGCGCAGCTTCGTTGGTCGTGTTGTTGGATTTAACATTGCATTACGTCGCTTAACTGCCGTTTTCCTTCCTATTCACTCAGTTTTTTTGAGTGAATAGGCTTATTAAACTAGCGCCTGTTACCATCAACGATTGCATCTCTGCTTACTATCAGGCCGGATTACGATCAAGCACTACCAGCTTATAATTATTAAATAAAAACAAACATTTTTGCTCTTAATCGCAACAAACTTTCGTTAAGAATCGGCTGAAAACCTTTACCAATACAATTCACGCCACAAGCAATAGAACACATATGAATACTATCAACGCAAATGGAATAGTCTCCATTTTTTTACAACCCTTTATTTACAACCCTTATTGGACAGCCTCCGTGGCGTAGCGGTAGCGGACGCGGCCGCTGCGCAAGGTGGCGCGGGTTTGATCCCCGCACAGTGCAAGTATTTGTATGCATGAATATGAATATTTACACTGGTCTGGTCGTGCCTCGGAAAGCACGTTAAGCCGTTGGTCCCGGTTGCCATACGAACATCTAGTGGCAGTCGTTACGGGTTGTTGGAGCTCTCAAAAATCCAACAATTGGTCTAACTTCAATGCTTCGATGTCGCCTTCGGGTTGTGGAGGTCAGACGGCAGTCGCTTTACGGAAAATGTCGAAGTTTAGCCATATCAGCAGTTGGACTGGTAAAGCGGACCCCAGACTCTAAAGCTGAAAAGGCTGCGGATGCGACTGCGATTAACGCTGGGATGATGATGATGATGATTTACAACCCTTATTGAGCAAGCGTGGTGATTACGCTCAATCCTTCTCTGTGAGAGGATAAGAGGAGACCTGTGCCCAGCAGTGGGACGATAAAAAAGGTTGATGATGATCATGATGTGGATATGTGTGTACGTGAGTGATGAGTGTGTTTTTTTTATAAATTATACAGTAGCGCTTGACCACAATCCTGCCTGATGGTAAGCGGTGACGCAATCGATGATGCTAAAGCGCATTAGTTTATTAAGAGCCTATTCACTCTAGCCTTGAAAACACACAAATTGTATGACCGACGGAAACACCGTCGCTGGCAAATTGTTCCAGTCCCTCGATGTACGCGGTAGAAGAGAAAGAGTGAAAGAGGAGGCGGAGGCGGAGGCTTCCTTCGAACAGCAAAGTCACCGATCATATATTTTATCTATTTTGTGAAAGTAAAGGAGTTTCAGAGTAATTAGTCATAGACAGAGATTTTTTTATATTAATTAGATAGAATAGCAGTCGAATGTTTTTTTTTTAATTCGTTGCCCCACTTTAGGAATTTCTCCTATATCGTGGGTGCGTTTATCAACATATTAACTCACACACACAAACATCCAAACCCGGAACAACTACTTGTAGGTCATACAAATATTTGTTCCATGCGGAAATCGAACCCGCGACACGCAGCGCGGCAGTCAACAGCTTGACAACTGCGCTAACCATGCAGTCAACGCATATTCCTCATATGAAACTAAGGATTTTGGTAATTCTTCGAGATGTTATAATTAAATTTTTTGTATGATGGATTTGCTCATTTATTATTGAATGAAATTTAATGTTTTACGGACGTACCATATTTGAAACCATAGATTTATGCATCCATTTCTATATTTCATACGCTATTACACGAAAAAAACGCAGTTAAAAGTTAGGCGGTCAACACACCTGCCTGCGACGTGGAGGCCCCGGGTTCGATCCCCGGCCAGGTCATGATGGGAAACGATCTTTTCCTGATTGGCCTGGGTCTTGGATGTTTATCTATACAATATGTAAAGAAAACCCTGTCCGACCCATAAGGATAGTAAAGGATAGGTAAACACTTGACCGAATATAATATAAAACTTTACATAATCATCATAGTAACAATAGGTACTAATGAATTTTGAAATAAGTAATCTTTTTTTCCCGGAAATTAATTCCAATTTCCCCGAAATTTTGTAATTTTTAAAAAAGTGACAACACCGGTATTATTATGAGCGAATAGCGACGCGACCACGTCACAGGTTCCGCGTGCCCTGCCCCCCGCCGCCCGCGTTATGGTGTCCTACCGTACACGTATTAAGTTACCTCTTTTTGCGAAATAATATTTATTTTTATAGGGGGATTTTTTTTAAAGTTTAGCCCAGCTTTGTACCCATTAGTAGAATCAGTTATCGATACCTAGCAATACCTTCACGGATCGGACAGGGTTTTCTTTACATATTGTATATGTATCTATTATAAAAATATAGTATCATTGAGTTAGTATCCCATAACACAAGTCTCGAACTTACTTTGGGGCTAGCTCAATCTGTGTGATTTGTCCCTATATATTTATTTATATAATGGTGCTCGTCACCGTAAATACAAATTTGGCTATCCCATACAATTATTATAAACTAGCTGTGCCACGCGGTTTCACCCTCCTTTTTTAATTGCCCCGGTCCCTATTGGTTGCACCGTGATGTTATATAGCCTAAAGCCTTCTTGGATGAATGGACTATCCAACGCAAAAATATTATTTCAAATCGGGTTAGTAGTTCCCGAGATTAGCGCGTTCAAACAAACAAATTCTTCAGCTTTATATATTAGTATGGATAGATGTGAAAGTTAGTGAGAAACATGTGATGTAATGGGCTGGTCACATATGCCGCAGGACCGACAACCGTTGGGGTAAACGAGTCCTCGAGTGGAGACCGCGTCTCGGAAAACGTAACGTAGGACGCCCTTGGGCGAGATGGAGCGACGACATCAAAAAGGTGGCTAGTAGTGGCTGGCGGAGAACTGCTCAGGATCGAGCTTGTTGGCGTGCCATGGAAGAGGCCTATGTCCAGCAGAGGACGAGTAGAGGTTGATGATGATGTGATGTAAAATTTATGAATGAATTTAAATGAAATTTGGCAGACAGATGGTTGGTATCCAGGAATAATACATTACGATATGACAATATAAATTTTTTAGATAATTCAAAATTGGGACACTTATCGGGGCCATCAATTGCGCTGTTGAAATAATTTTAAAATGTGGGGTTTTAACAAGAAATGTTTTGGACTGTCAGTTTGTGAACCACTGCTGCTTTTGTATTGTTTGTAAATGTATTACTAATATAGTTTGTAGGCACATTGTAACTAACACTATGAGTCTGGTTGCTCGAAATAAATAGATTAATAATAATAATTATTAATATTTTTATATTTTTAAATGTTTTTGTATGTTTTTTATATAAATATTTAAAAATGTAAAGCGATATGTAGACACGGAATAATAATAATAATAATATACTTTTTATCCCGATATTCCCGCAGGATCGAAACCTACTCGAGTGCAACCGCGGGGAGCAACTAGTCTTCTTCATCTCAGCATCAATCCCAGTCGCATCCCAAGCTTTTTTCAGCTTTGGAATCTGGGGTCCGCTTTACCAGTCTGAATGTTGATTTGGGCTAAACTTCGATACTTTCCGTGAAGCGATTGCCGTCTGACCTCCACAACCCGAAGGCGATATCTAAGCATTGCAGTTAGACCAATTGTTGGACTTTTGAGGGCTCCAACAACCCCTAACGACTGCCATTATATGTTCGTATGGCACCGCGGGGAGCAACTAGTGTTCCATAAAAATTCTCTCTTTTTAGAAAGACGAGAGTCAACCCTATCTGTAGGGTTATCAATCACGGTAATTAATTTCACACACGAGTTAATATTAACTAAATGATAACTGTAATGTGCGAGTTATTATTAATGATAACAAGTTAATTAGTTAGTTGATTCTGTGCCGACAAGGAAACATAAAGCCGCACATGCAGGGAAGCCATAAAGTGACACATTATGACTCTTAATAGGCGTGGGGAAAGGTCATAATAATAAGGCCTTATTATTATGACCTCCAATGACTGAAGTTGAAGGAAAACATCTTGAGGAAACCTGGACTAAATCGCCTACCCGCATTGAGCAAGCGTGGTGATTACGCTCAATCCTTCTCTGTATGAGAGGATACCTGTGCCCAGTAGTGGGACGATAAAAAGGTTGATGATGATGATGATGATGGCTACATAAAGTGACACATTATGACTCTTGATGGGCGTGGGGAGAGGTCGTTATAATAAGGCCTTATTATTATGACCTCTCCCCATGCTAATAGGTAATTAACATCCCCCTTATTCATAAATGTTCTTTAAAGCTAACTAGTGATCAGCGAATGGTTAACGATACATTTTTGATGTTTGCACGTCACTTAACATTAATCATCCTTTATTTGTTTTTTGTTTGTCTGTTCGCGCTAATCTCGGGAACTACTGTTCCGATTTGAAAAACTCTTTTTGCGTTGGATAGCCCATTAATCCAGGAAGGCTTTAGGCTATATAGCATCACGCTGCGACCAATAGGAGCTGAGCATAACTAATTGCACGCGAACGAAGTCGCTGGCGGCCGCTAGTTCTTCATAAACGATGATTAAAGTTCAGTAAGGTGCAAACGTCAAAAATGTTAACATTAAGCAACGTTTATGAATAAAAAGGCATGAGGCTAAATTTGGGTGAAAACTTTTATTATTATACTTATATATCATTAGCTAGCTGCGCCACGCGGCTTCACCCGCGTTTTTTTTTATATGCCCAGCTCCTATTGGTCGCAGCGCGATGTTATATAGCCTAAAGCCTTCCTGGATTAATAGACTATCTAACACGAAAAGAATTTTTCAAATCGGACCAGTAGATCCAGAGATTAGCGCGTTCAAACAAACAAACAAACATACAAACAAACAAACTCTTCAGCTTTATATATTAATTAATAAGATTAATGCTTGCCCTTTTGGCTTACGTAGGTATAATCTTGTCAAATAAAAAAATACCTATCCAGTAATAAAATGTATGTAAGTTCGACGAACGGGTCTGAGCAGTTGTGTTGCGATGTGTGCCGGGTACGATGCGTCAAATGTTGTTGTGTCGGAAGTTTGGTCGTGGAGAGTCTCCACATCAATCTTCCTCTGGCGCAGCATCGTTGGTCTTGTTGTTGGGTTTAACATTGCACCACCTCGCTCAACTGCCGTCTACCTTCCTATTCACTAAGTCTTTTTTATGTGAATGGGATTAATAAACTTGCGCGCTTTACCATCAAAGATTGCATCACTGCTTACCATCAGGCGGGATTGCAGTCAAGCGCTAGTTTATAATTATTAAAAAAAAGTTATGTATAATGTTGACGACACGATTGACGCAGTTCGCTGCGTGTCGCGGGTTCAATCCCAGTACGGATCAAATATTTGTATGACCTTCAAGTAGTTGTTCCGTGTCTGGCTGTTTGTGTACGTGACTTTATATGTTTGTAAAAGCACCCGCGATATATTGATTGAAGAAATTAGTTGTGTGGGGCAACTTTTTTTAAAAGAATTCCCTTCAATATGGTTGAGCTGAATGATGATGATCTCACTCGAGTCGGTCTCCAAAGCACAGTACGGCTGGTTTCCACCCTTACGTTGTTAACACCACTACGATCCGGACGAAACGTTTCGCCTCCTCCTTTATACCGCGTACATCGAGGGACTGGAATAGTTTGCCAGCGGCGGTGTTTCCGTCGGACTACAATTTGAGTGTCTTCAAGGCTAGAGTGAATAGGCTCTTATTAAACTAGTGCGCTTTACCATCAACGGTTGCGTCACTGCTTACCATCAGGCAGGATTGCGGTCAAGCGCTAGTTTATAATGTATATAAAAAAAAAAAAGAAAAAAATGCTGATCCATACGTCATGTTCGTGAACGGACGCCGTCAGAGGGGACTGGTCATCTCTTAGCTGCCATAGCGTATTTTAATTTCTGAATTGTTTTTTGTGTGTTTTCTATGGACGCTCTCAGCGTACAATATGTTTCTGCATCATTCTCACACGGTTGATTTCAACATGAATGATGTAATCAAATATTTGTAACAATAGCTTGAAAATTTAAAAAAGTATCCATGGAGTTTCTTGCCCGTTCTTCTCCATAGGTACCTACTCTTTGGAATGGGCGTCTAGCTTCACCTTATTGACTGACCGACCTTCTGACAATTCAAAAGTGCCTGTAACTGGTTTATTTGAAATAAAGGATTTGATTTGAGAAAAGAAAAAAGGAAGAAAAAAATTATTAACAAGCCATCTCAACTCTAAGTCAAAAATAACATGTTCTTCATAATGCTGTCATTTGAGATGTGAATAACAAATAAATGGATTGACGGTTTAGTCCATCTATGTTTTAATAACAAAATTTATTTACAGGTGTCTTTCGGCTCCACATCGCCAGCCCTCAGCGATAGAACAGAGTTCCCTTTGTTCTGCCGCACAGTCGCTCCTGACTCCTCACACAATCCTGCCAGAATTGCATTTATCAGGTAAATCATTTAATAGTATTTATTCTCTAAATTGAGATAAGAGTCAGATTTTTGGGGTGACATTTTGATGTCCAAAGTTAATGATGAAGTATCCTACAAAACGAAGTCTCCATTGGCTCCATACTACAACTCATACAACTCCCGCGAGTTAACTGTGCACCTCACTGTGTGACGTCATTCGGACGGTACCATTTGTAAAAAAATAAGAATTCAGAGAATTATGACTTTTTGTAATTAAATTTATACATATGGACTGAAATATAATGTTGCTGCAACCAACAGGCTTCACTAACGCGTCGAAAAAGTAAAAATAGTAAAAAAAAAAACTTAAAAAAAGCAAAAACTCCACAGAAACAGTAATAACAACAGGGGAAACCTTACTTAGAGAATTGTAACAAAGATGCTAACGCTACTCAGCGCTTACGGCGAATGCGGGGCGCCGCGCGGCGAAGCGGGACAGGGGTCGCATTCCAGCAAGGTGCACAGTTAACTCGCGCGAGTAGTATTATCTATTAGGCGTCGTCCTAATTCGCAAAGATATCACGATCGTCATGAACATTAGTACTTCGCATTATAACTAAAAAAACTTGTCTAGTAAGAATTGAGAATACGTTACAAGTTGCGTAGTAGGCTACGCGATTACTACGACGTAGCAGCGCCCTGCTACGTCTGCTATGCGCTCATAGCACATAGCTACAATCTGGTAGACCTTGCAAATAATGATTGTTCCTCACGGGAATGGAATCCGTCAAGTACAGGAACCAATCGATCAGTCATCCTACACATAGTTATTCTAGTTGCTAATGAGTTTGTTTGAAACTAGCGCCTGAACTGTGACGAAACGTGTATCTAAATTTGCTTCAATATTATCAATTTACAATTTGTGTTCGTATTATGCTATGTACCAAATAAATTAAATTTGAGTGATTCACCTTCCCTTGGTTTGAGTTTGTTTTTTAATCCCAAACATTAATGTAATAAGTGCTGTGTTAAATTTCTATGCTTAAAAATCTAAAACTGGATGACAAAATTTTTATAACATTATCCACTTGAACGTCCCGATTTGACAGCTAGGAAAGCGTTGTACGTCCGAGCGCGCGATCGGTATCAAGCCGCGCCGAGCGCTCGTAAAATCCTCGTTATTTTCTTCTTATTTTTTAGCAGAAGTCTATTTAATTACTTATTATGAACAATTTTTTCATCAGGGATTATTTTGTCATATTTTAAGATATTATATCAAACAAAAACTTGACGAAAATCCGGCACACAATGAGCAAGAGCAATAATTTAATCGTCCACTATAACACTCGTAAAGTCAACTTATCAGACATTATTACAAAGTATTTATACATATTCAGAAAGAACAAGTCTCGATAATTATTTTAATATATAACACTAATAAAAATACATAATTTATTACTATTATTTTAATCGCAGAACTCACAGCCACTGTACAAAACTGCACTCACCGTTTTTAAACAACTTTTTTTTCCGTTAGGGTTTTTCAAATAGGCACATGAAATGCTCTTTTGAACGTCATTAAATAATCTAACGCTTGGTTTTGACATTTGGTTGTTTTATGACACTGCTACAACAATGATTAACAACCACAAAATCATAATTATTTTCCTTCAGGGATGCCCGTAACCACATTGCGTCAAATTTCGCGGCTCCGAACTTTATATAATTGGTCTCATCAACAGAATAGCGATCTGTTATACGGTCCTATGGCATATTTCACTAAACCTTAATACCTAGAATAAATCTTAAGGATTACTTTGTATTTTTGACAGTTGTTCGATACATAAACTGTCAGATGTCAATTTTGACCGTTGTTCGATGTTTAAACTGTCAGACGTCAATTTTGACAGTTGTTCGATAGGTACTTAAACTGTCAGACGTCAATTTTGACAGGTTTTCGATGTTTAAACTGTTTCTTCTTCGCTTGATTAAGCCTCGGTGGAAGAAACACCACAATTTTGCCAATAACACGTGAAAATTTTAATTTACAATAATAGCGGATATCGCCAATGACAGTCGGACACGAAGTGAACTTTAAACTGTCAGGCATCAATTTTGACAGTTGTTCGATAGGTACTTAAACTGTCAGACATCAATTATGGCAGTTGATAGATAGGTACTTAAACTGCCAGACGAAAATTTTGACAGTTGTTCGATGTTTAAACTGTCAGACGTGTTTGATAGGTGCTTCAACAGTCAGATGCCAATTTTGACAATTGTTCGATGTTTAAACTGTCAAATGTCAATTTTGATAGTTTTTCGATAGGT
The DNA here is from genome assembly GCA_017933935.1 of Sesamia nonagrioides. Classification (NCBI taxonomy): domain Eukaryota; kingdom Metazoa; phylum Arthropoda; class Insecta; order Lepidoptera; family Noctuidae; genus Sesamia; species Sesamia nonagrioides. The sequence continues at coordinate 221,472 of JADWQK010002246.1, forward strand.
ACTTAATCTGTCAGACGGTTTTTTAGGCTAGTTTGAGGATTATTTTGACAGATTAACTACCTAACTGTTAACGTCAATCAGTCAGTTACAAAAAATACCCCCTGACTTCGGTAAAGGCAGCCCCTAGACATATAAAGGGAAACATAACCTTCCAAATTAAACTCCACTCGGCGGACTTCTTTTATTGAGTTCAAAAGCACTCCTGCTGAGCATGAGATTTTGGTTCAATTCCTAGGTCGAGAAAAGAGGAATTTGGCTTTTCCATCTGAAATTTTCTCAGCAGTAATAAAGTAGTTTAGTAGCCTGGATGTGTGCCCATTTGATGACAACAGACCCCCCCCCCCCTTTTCATGGGATTTAAATATAATTGAAGACTTGTATGTGTATAGTAAAAGTGCTGCACACCCCACCCTATTTAGAGTTAGCCAAATATCCACTTTCAAAAGAAAATTAAGTTGATTTCTGAGAGAGCATTTCAATCTATACTAATATATGAAGAGTTTGTTTGAACGCGCTAATCTCAGGAACATCTGGTCCTATTTGAAAAAATCTTTTTGCGTTGGCTAGCCCATTAATCCAGGAAATCTTTCAGCTATATAACATCACGCTGTGACCAATAGGAGCAGGGCATAACAACAATTTAAAATGTATTCTGTATATTTTGGGGCTAAAATAAAAAAAAATGTTCAAATAACTAATTGCACGTGGACGAAGTCGCGGGCGGCCGCTAGTAATTTATAAAAATGTTTTGCGTGCGGGATTAAAGTTGTTCTCCTATTCATTCATATTGTTTTACATTTTTGGTAAATAAATCGCAAACTTGGATGTATAACTGTAAGTACCCATATCTCAGTCTAACTCTTCGTAAGATCATGTTGTATTATGCGTGTTTTCAAGGCAAGGAGAAGTCTTTTGAGATGAAATTAACTTGATTGTCAATTACCAGAGAGGATAAGTTGACGATGAAAACTTTCCTTCAATCCCAAAGTTAGAAGCAAATCATTTCTTAACTAAGAAGTCTGCAATTTCAAATTTAACTCATATAGGTACGTATACTCATTGTCACATTTTTCCCCTTTTTTTTGTTTGTGACCTCTCCCGCTCTGGGTGGAGCGGAAGGGCCTGTTAGACTCTTACTGACTAAAACCCACCCTTGTTCCTTCACCTGACTGTGCGCCAGGGCCACGGTTTCTTTTTTAACCTACCCGCATCCCTGGCCTAGGAGGCATCGGTCCTCGTGGACCCCGTCACGGTATGCTGACATCTCTTTGAGGCGCGCGTGCAACACAACGCTCCGTCGACCCGGGCCTGGTCCTTAGCGGGTGGGGCGCAAGCCCGCGCCTACGTTGGCCGGGAGTTTGATGTTGTCTCTCGACCAGGGCGTCTCCTGCGGCAGCTAAAGGCTTGAGGGCGCTGGGATTACGGCTCCCTCACGAGCTCCACCTCCTCCTTTGTCAGCTGCTTACTGCTTTGCAGAAGGAGGTGACGGCCTGCCATGCACTATCGCTCCGGACCATGGCCTGGACCAGGGTAGGACATCGCCTTCATCTCTTGGGTGCAGGCAGAAACTTATCTGTAATCACAACAATTTTGACAAAATTGTAAACAAACATTAGTTTATGGACATGAACTTTAAAACACGCTGTATACATTTGAGTATTTACTGCTCTATTCATGGAACAAATGGCTCCGTAGTTCTATTGCTGGTATGCTGGAAGAGATTTATTATGAAATAAGCATGACCTCTGTACCTGTTTTTGTTCTGTTTTTTCTTGGTTGTTTATACTATACCTACGTGTTGACATAAATGGTTCAATAAATAAAAATACACTACAATACTTGATTTTCAATCGTAAATTTACGAAAAACCACTAAAATCTGAGTAATTTGTATATTTTTCCGGTGTAGCGGTCCAGAAAAACTAAAATAATGCCTTATTTATGTATATTGATAAAGTATGAAGGCAATTATGACGTACCGACAAAAATAAGCCCTTAGGAATAATACATATGATAATGAATATCGTTGAACTGCCAAAATGAAAGGCAATACTTATAATAGTCTATTACGCAACGCCCGCCACGTCGATATTTACTAAGCATGACGAGATTACGAAACCTGCCTCTGTAATTTCCAATCAGAATAGAATATAATACTCTTTATTATATCCATACTAATATTATAAATGCGAAAGTAACTCTGTCTGTCTGTCTGTCTGTCTGTTACGCTTTCCCGCTTAAACCTCTCAACTGATTTTGATGAAATTTGGCACAAACAATCTTTAGACCCTGAGAAAGAACATAGGCTACCTTTTATCCCGGAAAAATTTGATATTCCCGAGGGAAATCTAAAAAGCACGATATAACCGAACTCCACACGGGCGAAGCCGCGGGCGGAAAGCTAGTATACCATATAAATTACAGAACATAAATATAAAGATTTTACTAAGGGTGGTCTTATCGCTAAGAGCGATCTTTTACAGACAACCTTTGGATGGAATACTTCGGGGAAGGAGAGAGGAAATAATGTAGGTAGTCTACAGTGTACTATTTACATAGAGTATTCAATAAATATGTAATTAGAGTCTGTATTGGAGATATCGGTACCTACAGCGACACTAAACTATACTACGAATTATGACATAAGAACAAAACTACGAGTTCCGTACCATTATTTACACAGCAACACAAAAGCAAGCAGCTACGCTAAAGCGTAGTGTCTTCTCGTCCAAAATACCTCAGTGCCTAAAGATAAAAATCTTTAACCAATGTGTGTTACCGGTGATGATATATTGATCAGAAATATGGAACCTCACGATGGACTTTACAAGAAAGCTCAAGGTCGCACAGAGAGCTATGGCGAGGGCTATGCTAGGCCATTCTCTATGTGATCGAATTAGGAATGAGGATATTTGTAGAAGAACGAAAGACACCGACATAGCTCAGAGGATTAGCTCTTTGAAGCGGCAGCGGGCGCGGCACATAGCACGTAGAGCCGATGGCCGATCACGTACCGGCAAGCGCAGCGTCGGACACCCACCGATTATGTGGTCGGATGATCTGACCAAAATCGCAGGGAAGCGCTGGATGCAGGTCGCGTCCAACCGTTCTTTTTGAAAATCTTTGAGGAAGGCCTATGTCCAGCAGTGGGCTTCATGTGTCTGACGTAATGATGATGAGGACAAAAACAAAAAATATATTGCAGTATCTGTTGTTATAGCTACAGAAATACTTCATCTGTTAAAAATGATACTGTCTAGCTATTACCGTCCATGAGACAGCCTGGTGACAAACATACTGACAGTGGAGTCCTAGTTACAATAATAATCCTAATAAGAAAAACTTAAACACCATCTCTCAACTTAAACAACTGCAAGATCTAATTGCCCTCATAATTCAAAACAGACTTAAATAAAAAATCAAAATCTTACATAAAATAAAAAAGCTAATAGTCTCGCAAACATCAGACTGAGAGTTTAATTAAATGTACACTGAGTACAAATTGCTAGCAACGGCTTCTTATTTAGATTTGCACAAGAACTGACTTTTGAGGGTAGTTCTAACTAAATCACGTTGCTGCAACCTGCTACTGTAACTCAACTGTACAGTGTAACTTAATGTTGTAACTAAGTTACGGCCGAGTGAATAAGGCCTGGAGCCATCTTATTTCAAGCAAAACAAGTGACAATTTAATTTTAATGAAAATTAGCTTAGTTGATTTTAGAGTCATCATCATCAATCTTATTATCGTCCCAATGCTGGGCACAGGTCTCCTCTCATACAGAGAAGGATTGAGCGTAATCACCACGCTTGCTCAATGCCTGCATCTTTGTCGTCCTCCGTGGTGCAGCGGTCAACACGCCTGCCTGCGACGTGGAGGCCCCGGGTTCGATCCCCGGCCAGGTCATGATGGAAAACGATCTTTTCCTGATTGGCCTGGGTCTTGGATGTTTACCTATATATGTATCCATTATAAATATAGTATCGTTGAGTTAGTATCCCATAACACAAGTCTCGAAATTACTTTGGGGCTAGCTCAATCTGTGTGATTTGTCCGTATATATTTATATTTATTTATTTAGATTTACCAACGTTCGATTACATTAATTCTTACAATCAAAAACACGATGTTTTAATAATAACTAAATATAACAAACACTTATAGGTAAATTCGACTTTAGAGAATTACATTTTTCTTTATTAGGTATTTTTTATAGAAGGTATCTAACTATTGGTGAAGCAAAGAAGTTTACATTTATATTTAACTGTTAGCAATAACTTTTCGGATACAACCAAGCGAGTCAAAATTAAAGTCAACCAAATCACTGTATTTGTTTATAAGCGTGCAGAGTCGAGGAATCGGAGAATTCGATCCGAACACTGTTCTTCGGAATGGTGCGGAGAAGGGAGTTATTCTGTGTCTAGGATATCTGCTAGGTACGCGTAAGTTTAACATAGCTAATTTATACAATATGTTAAGAAAACCCTGTCCGACCCGTGAAGGTATTGTTAGGTATCGATAACTGATTCTACTAATGCCTACGAAACCTCAGTTGACCTCATGCATGTAGGTATAGGTAGTTTATCCACGTTTATCGAGTCTGGAAAGAAACAATGATACTTATGCAGCTCGTGAAAAGAACTTTTTTTTAAGTAGGAAGGTCGTCTGACTCTCCGAATGTATCATTTCATTCGATGAGCATAATGGCTGTGGCGAAGATGTTGTTCCATATTACGTTCACTAAGAACGATACAGGCCTGGCACCGTTGCACGAGATTAGCACGGACATGCACACAAACAAAAATCAAGTGGTGCCAAATCGTGGCGCTGGCCACAGTTAGTCCACCCTTATCAATCCACTGCTCGCCGAACTAATAATAGAGGTACTCACGTACAGGTCAGCAAAAATATGGTGACACACCGTCATACTGGAACCACATTGACCACAATCACCTGATCACAACACAGCAGTTGCTACCTTTCATCAGCACATTACATTACTCTACATTAGGAATCGACATGATCACACAATACACGCATAGTCTACATCTACACGGAAGCAATGTTTACGCGCAACTGTTAATTTAAAGTAAAAATGATTTTTATTTTATAAAATTGTACCTACGCGGCTGGCCTCGCGGCAGCCTTTGAGTAAATAGGGATGTGTAAGTAATCAAAATATTGATTTTCTTCGAAACAATTTACTCGTCCATTTTTGTTATCGATATAGTATTGTAGTGTCTCATTCTCATTCTCGATTCAATATCGCATGGAATTGTTTAGAACTTTTACAAAACTCAAATTAGTTGGGTACACTGCTGTAAATGAAAATCATGCCAAAGTTTTAATTTCAGTTTCTGTCTCAATATCGATGATACTGACCGTTAAAATATTTGTAAAACTTTACTAAAATTGTGTTTCATAAGTCCTTCTCGTTTCTGTTTACTAATACTTGTGTTATAATAATGTTATTAGTAATTAATCGATAAACAAACAAAAGTACTTTTATCATTGGGTAATCTGTGTTTTTAACAAATCATTCAACCAGATACAAGTTTCGATTAATGGCGATAAAAAAACGTTATTACGCAAAAAATAGTGCATCACTAATTATTTATTTTACGTTGGCGACAAAGCCACAGTAGACAGAGAACAGTAGATTATCTAAGGCCGCCCGCAGAGTTATTTGCCTACTCTTGCGTTGAACCCTAGGGTTGTCACTTTGATCTAAATTTATGGAATAAAAAGCATATTATGATTGAATATTTTACCAATTTATAAATTTAGTAAAAATAAAAAGCCTTTATTCACATAACATTTGTTATATTAAGTTACAAATTTGATACCGAGAAAATTTTTAAGACTACTTAAGTGTAACACTAAATTATATTCTAAAGCTCGTAAATAATGATAAATTTTAAGTGATGTGTGATATGGGAAATCGATATAACTGGTTCTTATCAGAAAAGATTGTAAGTGATGAGTACTTAAATGTAACACTAACACAATAATATTCACAAGCTTATAACTAATGCTTAAATGATATAAAACATGAGAACGTAAACAATAAATATGTAGTTCTTATGAAAAAGTAGACATTAGTAAAGCTAAGATTATGTATGGGTAGCGAATATTTAACAAATGATACCTTACTTTAATAAAACCGCAAAACCTTTTTAGCCTATTAGTTTCTGAGGTACAATTATAATGATTGTTTATATGGGTACTGTGTAATGTTTGTTTATATAATCGGATAGCATCAGCTAGCTCAAATGCAACAAAGGTTATAATGTTATAAATAAAATTCTACGCAACCCTAAGCGTCAGTCCGTCACATTTAATTATAATTTTTTAACTTAATATTATGATTACGACGCCATATTTGGATCAAACAACACATAAGACAATAGAAAAAAATTAATAGTCATTTGCAATATTAATTACTGTGAAATTGCCCTTATTACACTATACGCGACAAATAAATACGTTTACTTAAAAGATATTTCATACTCAATACTCTTTTTTATAGTAAAACTGGGCCTCTTAAAATAAACTTAACTTTAAGCGTAGTATTCAGGAAGTGAATCTGAGAATACAATTATATGGAAAAATGCGACTCGGGTACGCTCTTAATAAAGCAAATAAACTGTGAAACAAACAAAACATATATCACATTTTCCAATAAGATTTAAGTTAGGTATAAGTAGGTACTTACATTTTTGGTTCAGTATGTAAGTACATACTGAATATCATACTTCCTATGAAGAATGATAAGTTCGGGTTTGCGAAATCGTTATTGAGGCACCCGAAAACACTACAATATCTTTTTCCCCCTTTTGAAGTCATGATACTCGTAATAATTAATATTATGGTAAGTGGCCGGCGAGAATTGCCGAACGCGAGCGGTCATGTAATTTACGCGCGTGCTCACAGTCACGCGGCACAGCCCGTATTGCCGCCATCCTATACCATCCTATATTATTCCAGCGTGTGCGTGAAATCGGCGCTCGGCGCGCACGCATACATTCAAACCGAGAGCGGCTCGTTTATATGAAGATGTTTTACTGTTCTCTGTCTATTGTGACAAAGCTCACGCGCGACGCCGCCAAAGAAATAAATAATCTAACAAAACAATAAAAGGAAAGCCGACAGTTATACCGCCTAAAATGTTGTTGTAATTTTTTTTTAAATTCCAAATTTTGGGGAAGTTACCGTAAATTCGCGGAAAATAAAGATAGTTTCAAAATTGATTAGTAATGTTACTATGATGATTATGCAAAATTTCAATTTTATTTGGTCATGTGATTGCCTAACCTTTATTATCCTTATGGGTCGGACAGGGTTTTCTTTATATATTGTATAATGTGGGTTGGCGATTTCAGACTTAAAGTCCAGGTTTCCTCAAAATGTTTTCCTTCACCTTCAGTCATTGGTGTCTAAGATATACTTAGTTATATGTATTTTACATATAACTTTAGAAAAGTTACATTGATACTTGCCTGACCTGGAATCGAACCCGCGCACTCATACTTGAGAGGCTGGTGTTTTAACCAGTAGGCCACTAGGGGATTTTAGAGTAATAAGCACTAAATTAATAAAAATGTTTAAAATACTGTGAACTGAAGTTCGTTTTGTAGGAGTTAAAATATTTTTTACATTAATTCATATTTGTTAACAGTTTTGGCGAATTTATCCTGTAAGTTAATCGCGGCATAAAGGACCATGGGCGGTATCGTACCCACCCATCAACAAAAATGAAATTTATTTATTTATTTAGAAACATACAATTATAGCACTATTACAGAGCATTCCAATTCAGTGCTATAAGTAAGAAATGTAGCGCAATGGATAGATCTTGGCAAGACAGTTTTTTTTATTAGAGCGACGTTACCGAAATGCATGGGGTTGTCATACTTATATTACACATTTATTAGACTTCGTTCGCATGAAGTTAGTTGTGCTCCGCTCCTATTGGTCGCAGCGTGATGCTATATAGCCTAAAGCCTTTCTGGACTATTGGGCTATCCAACGCAAAAAGAATTTTTCAAATCGGACCAGTAGTTCCTGAGATTTGCGTGTTCAAACAAACAAATAAACAAACTCTTCAGCTTTATATATTAGTACTAGGTGCGCCGCGCGGTTTCAGCCACGTAGATTTCGATATATTTTTTTATATATGGCCCGCTCCTATTGGTAGAAGCGTGATGTTATATAGCCTAAAACCTTCCTGGATTAATCGGCTATCCAACACAAAAAGAATTTTTCAAATCGGTCGCGTAGTTCCTGAGATTAGCGCGTTCAAACAAACAAACTCTTCAGCTTTATATAATAGTATAGACGAGCGACATACAGAGAAAAGCACTCACTAAAACGCATACTTCAAAAAAATCAGCTGTTCTTTTAATAACTCCCATACTTTTAACCCAAACTGAATACTGTTCATGACAAATTTCAGGCAATTACGAAAATAGAACTACTAACTCAATTCTCCTTTTTATTTCACGCCCTTTACTTGGAAAATTGAAACTGACAATTCTTTCTGCGAACATTTCATAGGTATATAGGGTAGGTAGGTAGGCTTGTTTGTTGACAACATGTCGAGAACAGGACAATTATTCAGGCGTTTGAGAATAACGATTGTTTCACTGCTTACTATCAGGCGGGATCGCGGTAAAGTACTAGTCTTGAAGGACAAAAAGTGTTCTTTTTGAAAAAATAAACTATTGCCTCACACCAGGATTTTTTACTGTATTGTGGGTGCGTTTACAAACATATAACTCACATATACAAACAGCCAGACCCGGAACAACTACCTGTAGGCCATACTTGATTGGTGCGGGAATAGAACCCGCGACACGCAGCGCAGCAGTCAATAGCTTGCAAAAAGAAAACCGGAAAAATGAGAGTTGCGTCGCGCACGATGTGTTTCCTACTGTAGTGCTTGACTGCGATCCCGCCTGATGGTAAGCAGTGATGCAATCGTTGATGGTAAAGCGCACTAGTATATTAAGCCTATTCACTTAAAAAACTTAGGAATAGGAAGCATGGCGGCAGTTGAGCGAGGTGATGCAATGTTAAACCCAAGGCCAACACGACCAAAGGATGCTGCGCTAGAGGTAGATTGATCTGGAGACTCTCCACGACCAAACTCCCGACACAACAACATTTGGCGCATCGTACCCGCCACACATCGCAACACGCAGCAAAACACAGACACTCAGACCCGTCCTCCATATGGCTTCACCACATCATGCCGGAACACAACGAATCACTTGGCGGCAAGACTTTGTCTGGTGGATGGTAACTGCTGCCGGCAGCCGATGTAATGGCCTACCACCGAGAAAACGACTGCATATATGACTAGCTGCGCCCCACGGTTTCATCCGCCTAGAATTCGTTATGTTTTACCCGCTCCTATTGTTCGCAGCGTGATGTTGTATAGCCTAAAACCTTTCTGAATTAATGGGCTATCCATCGCAAAAAGAATTTTTCAAATCGGACCAGTAGTTCCTGAGATTAGCGCGTTCAAACAAACAAACTCTTCCGCTTCAGCTTTATATATTATTAGCTTTATACAATATGTAACATCCGTTATTTTATATCGTAACATTCTAAATATTTAGCTAACTTAATTGCTAAGGGCGACCTGTGACGTTTATTATAACAATAATACAGCATTTAATCCTTATTTCCGTTAGTATTGTTAATGATGATTATGTAAAATTTTATATTATATTTGGTCATTTATTACATTGTTGACTTAATATAGATCTATATAGCCCTTTACAGCATATGATTTAAATGGATATTTTCGTAGATATTACACATTTAAAAATTGCGGGACATAGCGACCGGCCAGGGTGGCGCCGCGCTGGACCGCTATGTTATTGTATACAACAAAGTTCACAGTTTTTCTGTAGTGTATTTAGTATCAGATTGTGCTGTTTAAAGCGTATTGTCAGTCCTTCTACACGTGCAGTCTGTGGGTTAACTATACGCAGCCGACATACAGCGATCTGCGCATCCAATATAACAACGCGTTCCGGATGCTGATGGGACTGCCACGCTATTGCAGTGCCTCCGCGATGTTCGCGGCGGCTGTGATTGATAGCTTTGCGGCAATCATGCGCAAACGTTGCGCTTCAATCCTGCGCCGCACGCGCGGTAGTCCCAACACCATCCTGGCCGTACTGGTGGACCGGTGAGATTCTCCGATGTTGGCTCGATGGATAAGGCTGCACGCTGTTAAATAGCGACTAATAGCGTCATCGGGGAGTCCTTCCAGTCTAGATAAAATATGTTACCTACCATGTTTGTCTCTGCATCACCTCAAGGTAGACTGGTAGAAAATGCCTGAGGCATTAAGTCCGCCATTGTGCAATGTTTGTGCATAAAGTTTTAATAAATAAAATAAATAAATAAATAATAACATCTTAATTTTATTTACTTCTTAATACAATTTTTTATGTAATTTTATTTTTATAATACAAATTGTAGGTATGGATGAAATATCTAAAAATTAAGTAAATATTATTATTATTGTTATTGCACCCGTGCGAAACCGGGGCGGGTCGCTAGTTTGTAATAAAAGTCACCTTTCACAAACCTCTTCTGAAACATTTGATATGCTCTTGGCCTTGTCATGTTCCAGACGGTACACGAGTACCTACTTCTTGTGTGACTTTGAATCGAATCTTTAAGAGCTCCACCGTAAAGGGTGCGAAGTATGGATGATACTTCAAAGCTCTTCACATGTTTTCTCTGGCGCCCTTTTAAGAATTAGAAACATTTTATTTTCGGAATACCCTGTTTGTTGAGGGGTCTTTTTGATACGAAGATAAAGAGCGAATTGGGATTTTTATGCTTCAGTGTTGTATGTATTTTTTATACAAATAGGTGCTGAAAATACGACAATAAATGAAAACACAGACCATGCTGGTTCATAGGAATAATCCTAAACCATAGAAAAAAACCTAGCATCAAAAATAAAAAAATGAAAATTTGAAACAAATAAAATTTTGTGCGATTTAGTTTGAAATTTTCATTTTTTTTTTTAATTTTTATTGCAAACGGAATAGAACATCCTTTAAAATATTGGTTCAATGACCTCCGATCAGCGGGCGACAGCGTGTTCATGTATCGACTTGCTTTTTCGCGCCGTTATTATTAAAGTTTAGTACCGCTGGATGCGGTGGTCATCAACCTGTAAGCGCTTCCTTATCAACATGTACATCATGTAGAAAATGTGAAAAATGAAAAATTATTTCCTGTGACTAAACTAATGGATATATTTATATTTTGTTTTATGGGTAGACTGATAATGTGTTGAGGTACACTATGTTGAATTTATTGTCGTATTGTCAGCACCACTCTGTATATTCCACAACTCTCGGGTAATAATGCTTTTTTTTGTAATGACGTCTCCCGCTCCCCTTTGGCTCTGGGTCCGCTCGCTCTTCCGCTCCGAAGGGAGTGTCAGAGTTTTACTGACTTTGGTCAGTAAAACTCTGACATCAATGTCGCAATGACGCAATCTGACATCTCTGATACTTTAAGTATTATTAGTCTTGGGTGTTTAACTTTTATAATCGGGATTTTGTCGAATTATATTGTACGAAATATGAAATCAAAAACTATGAAAGTTGAAAAATATTTTAACACGTCATCACATTGGTAGATTGTGCCCATGCGAAATAGGGTAGTATTCTAAATTAAAATTAATATTAATATTATTTTTTTTATGAGTTTATTCGTATGATTTTACACGAAAATGACTGAAGGATTTGTATAAAATTTGGTCCATGAGTGGACCATGACCTAAATTAGGACATAAGGTACTTTTTTACGTTGAGACTAGGTAGTTTATATAATTTGATTTTAAATATCTAACATTTTAGTATACTAACGCTGAATATGTTTTTCCAATCCTAAACAATGAACTACAATGACACATCTACTCCACCAGACAATTCGGCTGGGACACAGTGACTGCCTTCTCCCAAAATGAAGAGATATATTCCTTGGCTGTCAACGAGCTGGTGACACAGCTGGAAGCCGCCAACATCACCTGCGCGGCTTCCATCACCTTCGCGGAGTCAGATTTCAAGGAACAGCTCCAACAGTTGAAGGTAAGTGGCAAATACGCAAATTGATACAATATGAATTAATCAGGATTCTTTTCAGATTTTTTAGTTACCAATGACATGTAATAATTACCAATGACATATGTAATAATTACCAACGTCATATGTAATCACTTTTATACAGAAGGAACACTGACTCCCTAATTACAGATGTATACCTATTTAGCCAGGAGATATACATATGTACAATAAAAAAGATACATAAAAAATATTAATATGGAAGGAATGGAGGAAGAGAAATTATAGAATTGTCATCTAATTAATCGTTTAACGCGTAGTAACATTTATTGATTAAATGTTTATCAATACACTTTTGAATTTGTCCTGATTAAACATAAACTATTCTTTAACTGGCACATTGCTCGTACAACTGATCGCCAGTAAGATTCTGGAGTGGCAGCCACGTACTGGAAGACGCAACGTAGGGAGGCCCCCAACAAGGTGGACCGATGACCTGGTGAAGGTCGCGGAAAGCAGATGGATGTGGGCAGCACAAGACCGGTCAGCGTGGAAATCCTTGGGGGAGGCCTTTGTCCAGCAGTGGATATCTATAGGCTGAAGAAAAAACATTCTTTATACGTCTGGCAGTTTGTTAAATATTTTTGTAGTCACACAGAAAGTAGTTTTGCCATGTCAATCTTCGAGTTCTACTAATAAGTTAGTTAATGATCATAGATGTATAACGACAGTAAGGTAAGAATTTTTAGGCGTTTAAACAACTGTTGACGACTGTCGGTGCTCCTTTGATATTCTCACCTCTTCTTGCAGATACAGATGCGTCGCACGGCAATGTTTTGTTTGTTTTATAACACAAGTTGTTAATCCTTCACTCTGTAATTGGTATGTTGTTTTGTTGTTAACTACCAGCGTCGCGGGCGCATCACGGGTGGATGAATTTAGATTGTCTTATACAACCTATCTTGTCATATGTCTAATCATATATACCTATTATTTCTATTGTATAGATGACAGCCTCCGTGGCGTAGCGGTAGCGAAGGCGGCCGTTGCGCAATGAGGCGCAGTTTCGATCCCCGCACAGTGCAAATATTTGTATGGATGAATATGAATATTTGCACTGGTCTGGTCGTGCCTCGAAAAGCACGTTAAGCCGTTGATCCCGGTTGCCATACGAACATCTAGTGGCAGTCATTACGGGTTGTTGGAGCCCTCAAAAGTCTAACAATTGGTCTAACTGCAATGCTTAGATATCGCCTTCGGGTTGTGGAGGTCAGACGGCAGTCGCTTCACGGAAAATATCGAAGTTTAGCCAAAATCAGCAGTTAGAGTGGTAAAGCGGACCCCAGACTCCAAAACTGAAAAAGCTGCAGATGCGACTGGGATTATCGCTGAGATGATGATGATGATGATGATTTCTATTGTATAGATCCCTCTTTCTCCCCTTATTCGCAACCAAACTTGTCAAAACAGGTATCAAAATGCACAGATTTTATCGGAGATTCTGCGTCGCGTACTTAGTTTACATCTATGAATGTCATACATTTTTGCAAAAAGTAACTTTATAAATGGGACCCCAGTTTTGAGAGCGGGCGCATAAAAGTTCGTATCTCGTAGCTCGTATCAAATAATGTGTATTGTCTTTGGCGCTGGCCCTAACATCAATAGAATTTCTTTTTTTCATTTGTATTATTCGTTTTCTTTTTTCTGCGCAATAAACTATTTTGCTCTCTTTCTTTTTAACCGACTCCCTGAAGCGACTGCCGTCTGCCCTCCACAACCCGAAGGCGATACCAAAGCATTGCAATTAGACCAATTGTTGTACTTTTGAGGTGGCAAGAACGAATATACAAAACCAAAGACACCATAACCATGACATGGATATTCGTTTTTACCACCGATCTCCGAAATTAGTTATTTTTCACTTTATAGTATTATTTTGGAAGTCGGTAGCTTTTTTTTGGAAAAATGTTTTTCTTATAGGTATTGTAAGCACGATAATCGGCTGGTCGTCTGTCAGCTGGCTGCTAGATGTCAGAAATCACTCAATGTAACATAACACTAAAACAGGAGCTTTAATGAACCTTCAAAAGACATTCGAAAAGCAGCTCCCGAACAAACATTGTGTGAACTTGTTGCAACTCTAGCGGCGTGAATCAATCAGTTCTGATTGATAGTGACAACACGGCCAGTCGAGGGTGATTCGGCTTTGGCCAAACTGAATCAAGCCTGGACGAATTGATTGCGGCGAGGTACGGCTAGAAGTGTCCTTACACCATCCACATTGGCTTTACGATTTTATGACGACTGATTTTAATCGAGTTATGTGTTTCTCAGCCTCCACACCCGCGCCTATGGTGGCTGGGAGTTTGTTGTCTCTCAAGGCGTCTCCTGCAGCAACTAGGGGCGTGAGGACGGCAAGATCTCACTTTTGCGCTCCTCCTCCTCTTTTGCAATTCCCCAGTGTCGGGTTCCGGATATGTTGAGTAGTCTGTATCAAGTGATGTCGAACTTATTCTAAACTTAAAGTATGATTTGGAGAAATTCTTCTCAAGTACGTAACCTGTTATGTTCTCGATGATAATTATGTTTCTTTAAACCTATACAAAAGTGGATATCAAGAGTTCAGAGAAACACGCTTTTTATTTGAATCATAAAAAAAATAGCCAACTTCCAGTCGGGCTCGCTCACGAGGGGCTTTTTTATATTTTTCACACACACACACAGCTCTCCTCTCATACAGAGAAGGATTGAGCATAATGTTTCCTCAAGATGTTTTCCTTCACCTTGTAATCAGTCATTGGTGGCCAACATATACTTAGAAAGTTCATACAACTTTAGAAAATTTACATTGGTTACTACTCATATTTGAGATGCTGGTGTTTTAACAACTAGGCCACCAGGACTTATTGATTGCTAATCACTCAACTTTAAAATATAAGTTAACACATGCAATAAAAGACATTCAAACCAAAATAGAAGTTCATTAGAATCCCTAGAAGAAGTAAAATCCCTGAAGTGATTGATTCCCGCCATAACCCTCCGACCGCGTAACGAACTAACTTTGATAAATTACATTCACTTCAAGACTTTATTACTTAAACATTGGAAGTCAAGTTTAAAATTGCTTATTTCAGGAAAGTTCAGAAGTCGCGTAGTCGATGTTCCTAAGTGTACCTAATGCTAAAAGTTTTGATCATCGTTGAATAAACTGCAGCAAATAATATGTTCCCTAGGTATGAAAATCAAAAACATAATTAGTCCGTCTTATAGATATTAAGAAAAATTAAGACTGGTATTTTTTATTTTGTCGAAGTTACCAGAAACTACTGAGATGTAGCGTATTACAGTTATGGAGTGGGGGCTAATTACGTCACGCCGTGGTATAAAATATACCACGGCGTGACGTCATGCGACATTTCAAATCAATCATCATCATCATCATCCCAGCGTTAATCCCAGTCGCATCCGAAGCCTTTTCAGCTTTGGAGTCTGGGGTCCGCTTTTACCAGTCCAACTGCTGATATGGCTAAACTTCGACATTTTTCCGTGAAGCGACTGCCGTCTGACCTCCACAACCCGAAGGCGACATCGAAGCATTGCAGTTAGACCAATTGTTGGACTTTTGAGGGCTCCAACAACCCGTAACGACTGCCACAAGATGTTCGTATGGCAACCGGGACCAACAGCTTAACGTGCTTTCCGAGGCACGACCAGACCAGTGCAAATATTCATATTCATGCATACAAATACTTGCACTGTGCGGGGATCGAACCCGCGCCACCTTGCGCAGCGGCCGCGTCCGCTACCGCTACGCCACGGAGGCTGTCATTTCAAATCAATATATCTTCCTAAGTATTTGAATGAAAGAAAAAATAAAAAATACGTGTTCAATATATTTTATAAATCTATCTAATGGACATTAAATTTATTTTAAGGATACAACCCAATTTGACACAATATAATTCAGTCGTAAATATACCTCCGTCATGCGGTCAGGTGTAAATAAAACAAGTGCGGCTCAATGCTGGTGGCTTTAGTGTTACTCATATAAAATTACCTACAACAACTCTAGGGTATAAACGGCAATGGCGAAAAACCCCAACATCTTTGATAAAGGCTTTCCACGTGTTGTGAATGAATTTAAAAAAATCAAGTCAGTCACTTAAATTAAGCTGAGATTCAGCACTTTTTGACTCTGTTCACGTGCTGCCATTACAAAATAACGTCACAGCGTTTGCAAATTAGCAACTTTTATTAAAATTATATCGTTATCCGCGACACATATAAAAACACCCACAAAACGTAAGCCTATCGCCATTTGCTTTCGCCAGGAAGTGGTGGAGTACACACAGCATCTGCACACCTGTCTATTCAGAATGTTTTTTCGAATTAATTAAGGAACCCGTATTTTTTTCATAATTTACTGGGTTAACATAGCTATGAGAAAATGTAAAGATTGAAATATTCCTTTCACAAAATACAGAGCTCATATAAACTACTAAATTAAAAAAAGAATTCTTCACTATACATATGTAAATAAATTCCAAGTTTAAAAAACTAGTACCGGATCTACCACACAGTGTCGTGTTAGAAAAGAAAGGGAAAAGGGAGTCATAAATAATTTATTAAAAACAGTAGATAAAATAGAAAACAGATTAAAAATGATTAAAGAAAAAATGAAAATAGATGCCTTATATGGATGAGGTGAGGATACAAGTAAAAAGGTAAAAAGAAAACAGTAAAATAAAAAAGGGCGACGATCAGTCAGGCAGCAGTACTACAACAGTTGAGGGCCTGTCAGCAGACTACAGGCCGGGTTGAGGGTAGCAGTAAAGCGGCATCGGCTCCAGGTAGCAAGAGTGGCGCCGGGTGCCGACGGCGCCGGGTGCAGAAACGCCGCCGGCCGTAGAAGAACAGCGGTGTCAGAGGATCACAAGGCAGCAAAGGACCGGCAGCAGAAGACGCGCCAGGTAGCAGAGGCGGCGTCGGCAACAGGAGCGGCACCGGCAGCCAAGACAGCGTCCGGCAACAGTACCTGCGCCGCCATCAGAGGCGGTACCAGGCAGCAGAAACAGCTAGTCACATTTAGCACAGCACGTGTAGGAGGTTCCGAGGAGGTTCCCCTCTCCGCGAGGGAGAGAGTACCCCTAGGAGGGCTCTGGAGGAAAATATATCACAATTAATATACTGTAGTTGTTGAAGCCAGGCCGAAAACCGTCACTGCTCAGCGAGGGCTTCCGAAGAAACCTCGCCGAACAATTTTTCACGAAATTTTTGATTATAAGCAATCCATACTAATATTATAAATGCGAAAGTAACTCTGTCTGTCTGTCTGTCTGTATGTCTGTCTGTCTGTCTGTCTGTCTGTCTGTTACGCTTTCCCGCTTAAACCTCTCAACCGATTTTGATGAAATTTGGCACAGACAATCTTTAGACCCTGAGAAAGAACATAGGCTACCTTTTGTCCCGGAAAAAGTTGATGTTCCCGAGGGAAATCTAAAAAGCGCGATATAACCGAACTCCACGCGGGCGAAGCCGCGGGCGGAAAGCTAGTATGAAATAACTTAAAGGAGTTCGGATAATAAATCCGATAGAAAAATAGCAGGCTGTCAATAATTTAGAAAAAGGTTGTCATTAGAGACATAATCAACAGCGTTGTCAAAAACTGTCACAACAATGAAAATATTGTTGTAAATATGTAAAAATAAGTGAATATTAAATTATAGCGTTGTGTTGAGTAGGAAAAATTAATACAGCACAGCATAGGTACAGCTTCTTACGCTAAGTTATCGCTAAGTCGCCGAAACTTAGGCTTAAAGTTGAGGACCGTGTCTGTAAGCAGAATAATGAGTCTTGGTGAAAGCTGAGAGGTGTAGTAAAATGTTATCAGAACAGCGCCTCATAATACTGGAATGCGTATTATGACCTGCAGAAATGAATGATATACAATATGTTAAGAAAACCCTGTCCGACCCGTAAGGATAGTAAAGGTTAGGTAAACACATGACCAAATAACATATGAAATTTTACACAATCATCATAGTAACAATACTAGTGAATTTTGAAATAATCTTTTTTTCCCGCGAATTAATTCCAATTTCCCCGAAATTTGGTAATTTTTAAAAAGTGACAACACCGGTATTATTATAAGCGAATAGCGACGCGACCACGTCACAGGTGCCGCGTGCCCTGCCCCCCGCCGCCCGCGGAAAGGGTTGCTTACAGCACATGTATTCAGTTACCTCTTTTTGCGAAATAATATTTATTTTTTTAGGGGGATTTTTTTTAAGTTTAACCTGTCTTTGTGGGCATTAGTAGAATCAGTTATCGATACCTAACAATACCTTCACGGATCGGACAGGGTTTTCTTTACATATTGTATAATTATGAATATAGATACAGTGTAAGTATATGTAGGTAATAGTACATTACGATATTAGTGCGTAATGATGGTTATAACATGCGAGGCGGAATTTCAGCCCGAGCCGAAGGCGAGGGTGTAATTGAGCCGAGCATGTTATAACCAATACGCACGTATATCGTACGACGTTTTTTAACACACTTGCGAGGAAACAGAAAAAAAAAGTATTTTATATTTTGTTCATTTTAAATAAACTCAATCTGTGAATGCACACTGTTGCTTTCCCTCCATTAGTATTATTATTTGCCATTTCAAATATGGAACAGCGCGCAGCGCGAGCCGTGCGGCGGCGATCAGTTCCATAATTACTTGAAATGGAAAATAATGCTGTTATGGAAAATAATGCTGTTATGGACTATAACTTAACTATTTGCTTTGATAAAACACGCGTTTGTTATGGCCTGCTTTACATATTTAAAACCGGTGGAATTACATCAGCTTTACGAGCAAGGGTGTTAAAAATTACATAACACTACAACAGAAATATTATTTCATCTATTTACACAATTGTTTTTAATCTACTTTCATTGCATTAAGTAAGCTCAACTTAAACTTATTGCAATACCTTATGACCATAAGACCTTATTGCAATAGGTATCTATGTACATAAAAAGGTCTTAAAAAACAACTGTTACAAAAAACATACGATCGTGTATCAGAAATACCTCCCTCGGACTCACTACTTCGCAAATATACTAACAATGAATCAAACAACAACCGTTTTTCTTTGTCAAGCGATCGAGAAGAATGTTCTTTTGTTTATTCAGGACAGTGTTGCCATTTTCTATTAAGTAAGTACATTTAATCGACACTAACTCATCCATACTAATATTCTATTCTATTTTTATTTATGGCAAGTGAAGCCGATGTCGACTATTCTGCCAATTTTAAAAGTGGATTAGAGAAGCATGAGTGTACCTAGCTACATAAAAAAAGTAATAATAAAAACAAAAAAATCAAACTAATAATAAGCCAGAGAAGTTTTATTACTTGAAACATCTATGACTTTTTTCAAATCCAACTGGCAGTAGTTGGATTTGAAAAAGTAACCACATTATCGTGAAAACTTATGTGGGCGTGGACTGAGCTGTCATTCCGACTAATGCTAGCAAGAATGCTAGGAATCGACACTATTGACATCTCACTCTAACCTCACTTACCTAACTTTTCGCGGTGAGATTATGAAATAATCGATAGGCGAGCTATTGCGTTCAGCCGTTAGCGGCCAGTAACTTTTAGAGATTGTTAAACTCAAAAGCGGAATCACATCATTTCGTTAGCGGCCAGTAACTTTTAGGGATGGTTAAACTCAAAAGCGGAATCACATCATTTCGTTAGCGGCCAGTAACTTTTAGGGATGGTTAAACTCAAAAGCGGAATCACATCATTTCGTTAGCGGCCAGTAACTTTTAGGGATGGTTAAACTCAAAAGCGGAATCACATCATTTCGTTAGCGGTCAGTAACTTTTAGGGATGGTTAAATTCAAAAGCGGAATCACATCATTTCGTTAGCGACCAGTAACTTATAGGGATGGTTAAACTCAAAAACGGAATCACATCATTTCGTTAGCGGCCAGTAACTTTTAGGGATGGTTAAACTCAAAAGCGGAATCACATCATTTCGTTAGCGGCCAGTAACTTTAGGGATGGTTAAACTCAAAAACGGAATCACATCATTTCGTTAGCGGCCAGTAACTTTTAGGGATGGTTAAACTCAAAAGCGGAATCACATCATTTCGTTAGCGGCCAGTAACTTTTAGGGATGGTTAAACTCAAAAGCGGAATCACATCATTTCGTTAGCGGCCAGTAACTTTTAAGGATGGTTAAACTCAAAAGCGGAATCACATCATTTCGTTAGCGGCCAGTAACTTTTAGGGATGGTTAAACTCAAAAGCGGAATCACATCATTTCGTTAGCGGCCAGTAACTTTTAGGGGATGGTTAAACTCAAAAGCGGAATCACATCATTTCGTTAGCGGCCAGTAACTTTTAGGGATGGTTAAACTCAAAAGCGGAATCACATCATTTCGTTAGCGGCCAGTAACTTTTAGGGATGGTTAAACTCAAAAGCGGAATCACATCATTTCGTTAGCGACCAGTAACTTATAGGGATGGTTAAACTCAAAAACGGAATCACATCATTTCGTTAGCGGCCAGTAACTTTTAGGGATGGTTAAACTCAAAAGCGGAATCACATCATTTCGTTAGCGGCCAGTAACTTTTAGGGATGGTTAAACTCAAAAGCGGAATCACATCATTTCGTTAGCGGCCAGTAACTTTTAGGGATGGTTAAACTCAAAAGCGGAATCACATCATTTCGTTAGCGGTCAGTAACTTTTAGGGATGGTTAAATTCAAAAGCGGAATCACATCATTTCGTTAGCGACCAGTAACTTATAGGGATGGTTAAACTCAAAAACGGAATCACATCATTTCGTTAGCGGCCAGTAACTTTTAGGGATGGTTAAACTCAAAAACGGAATCACATCATTTCGTTAGCGGCCAGTAACTTTTAGGGATGGTTAAACTAACGGCATTTTGTTAGCGGGCAGCAGCCAGTAACTTTTAGAGATGATTAAACTCAAAAACGGAATCACATCATTTCGTTAGCGGCCAGTAACTTTTAGGGATGGTTAAACTCAAAAGCGGAATCACATCATTTCGTTAGCGGCCAGTAACTTTTAGGGATGGTTAAACTCAAAACGGAATCACATCATTTCGTTAGCGGCCAGTAACTTTTAGGGATGGTTAAACTCAAAAGCGGAATCACATCATTTCGTTAGCGGCCAGTAACTTTTAGGGATGGTTAAACTCAAAAACGGAATCACATCATTTCGTTAGCGGCCAGTAACTTTAGGGATGGTTAAACTCAAAAACAGAATCACATCATTTCGTTAGCGGCCAGTAACTTATAGGGATGGTTAAACTCAAAAGCGGAATCACATCATTTCGTTAGCGGCCAGTAACTTTTAGGGATGGTTAAACTCAAAAACGGAATCACATCATTTCGTTAGCGGCCAGTAACTTTTAGGGATGGTTAAACTCAAAAACGGAATCACATCATTTCGTTAGCGGCCAGTAACTTTTAGGGATGGTTAAACTAACGGCATTTTGTTAGCGGGCAGCAGCCAGTAACTTTTAGAGATGATTAAACTCAAAAACGGAATCACATCATTTCGTTAGCGGCCAGTAACTTTTAGGGATGGTTAAACTCAAAAGCGGAATCACATCATTTCGTTAGCGGCCAGTAACTTTTAGGGATGGTTAAACTAACGGCATTTTGTTAGCGGGCAGCAGCCAGTAACTTTTAGAGATGATTAAACTCAAAAACTGAATCACATCATTTCGTTAGCGGCCAGTAACTTTTAGGGATGGTTAAACTCAAAAGCGGAATCACATCATTTCGTTAGCGGCCAGTAACTTTTAGGGATGGTTAAACTCAAAAGCGGAATCACATCATTTCGTTAGCGGCCAGTAACTTTTAGGGATGGTTAAACTCAAAAGCGGAATCACATCATTTCGTTAGCGGCCAGTAACTTTTAGGGATGGTTAAACTCAAAAACGGAATCACATCATTTCGTTAGCGGCCAGTAACTTTTAGCGATGGTTAAACTCAAAAACAGAATCACATCATTTCGTTAGCGGCCAGTAACTTTTAGGGATGGTTAAACTCAAAAGCGGAATCACATCATTTCGTTAGCGGCCAGTAACTTTTAGGGATGGTTAAACTCAAAAGCGGAATCACATCATTTCGTTAGCGGCCAGTAACTTTTAGGGATGGTTAAACTCAAAAACGGAATCACATCATTTCGTTAGCGGCCAGTAACTTTTAGGGATGGTTAAACTAACGGCATTTTGTTAGCGGGCAGCAGCCAGTAACTTTTAGAGATGATTAAACTCAAAAACGGAATCACATCATTTCGTTAGCGGCCAGTAACTTTTAGGGATGGTTAAACTCAAAAGCGGAATCACATCATTTCGTTAGCGGCCAGTAACTTTTAGGGATGGTTAAACTCAAAAACGGAATCACATCATTTCGTTAGCGGCCAGTAACTTTTAGGGATGGTTAAACTCAAAAGCGGAATCACATCATTTCGTTAGCGGCCAGTAACTTTTAGGGATGGTTAAACTCAAAAACGGAATCACATCATTTCGTTAGCGGCTGCAACTTTTAGGGATGGTTAAACTAACGGCATTTTGTTAGCGGGCAGCAGCCAGTAACTTTTAGAGATGATTAAACTCAAAAACGGAATCACATCATTTCGTTAGCGGCCAGTAACTTTTAGGGATGGTTAAACTCAAAAGCGGAATCACATCATTTCGTTAGCGGCCAGTAACTTTTAGGGATGGTTAAACTAACGGCATTTTGTTAGCGGGCAGCAGCCAGTAACTTTTAGAGATGATTAAACTCAAAAACTGAATCACATCATTTCGTTAGCGGCCAGTAACTTTTAGGGATGGTTAAACTCAAAAGCGGAATCACATCATTTCGTTAGCGGCCAGTAACTTTTAGGGATGGTTAAACTCAAAAGCGGAATCACATCATTTCGTTAGCGGCCAGTAACTTTTAGGGATGGTTAAACTCAAAAGCGGAATCACATCATTTCGTTAGCGGCCAGTAACTTTTAGGGATGGTTAAACTCAAAAACGGAATCACATCATTTCGTTAGCGGCCAGTAACTTTTAGCGATGGTTAAACTCAAAAACAGAATCACATCATTTCGTTAGCGGCCAGTAACTTTTAGGGATGGTTAAACTCAAAAGCGGAATCACATCATTTCGTTAGCGGCCAGTAACTTTTAGGGATGGTTAAACTCAAAAGCGGAATCACATCATTTCGTTAGCGGCCAGTAACTTTTAGGGATGGTTAAACTCAAAAACGGAATCACATCATTTCGTTAGCGGCCAGTAACTTTTAGGGATGGTTAAACTAACGGCATTTTGTTAGCGGGCAGCAGCCAGTAACTTTTAGAGATGATTAAACTCAAAAACGGAATCACATCATTTCGTTAGCGGCCAGTAACTTTTAGGGATGGTTAAACTCAAAAGCGGAATCACATCATTTCGTTAGCGGCCAGTAACTTTTAGGGATGGTTAAACTCAAAAACGGAATCACATCATTTCGTTAGCGGCCAGTAACTTTTAGGGATGGTTAAACTCAAAAGCGGAATCACATCATTTCGTTAGCGGCCAGTAACTTTTAGGGATGGTTAAACTCAAAAACGGAATCACATCATTTCGTTAGCGGCCAGTAACTTTTAGGGATGGTTAAACTCAAAAACAGAATCACATCATTTCGTTAGCGGCCAGTAACTTATAGGGATGGTTAAACTCAAAAGCGGAATCACATCATTTCGTTAGCGGCCACTAACTTTTAGGGATGGTTAAACTCAAAAACGGAATCACATCATTTCGTTAGCGGCCAGTAACTTTTAGAGATGATTAAACTCAAAAACGGAATCACATCATTTCGTTAGCGGCCAGTAACTTTTAGGGATGGTTAAACTCAAAAGCGGAATCACATCATTTCGTTAGCGGCCAGTAACTTTTAGAGATGGTTAAACTCAAAAGCGGAATCACATCATTTCGTTAGCGGCCAGTAACTTTTAGGGATGGTTAAACTCAAAAACAGAATCACATCATTTCGTTAGCGGCCAGTAACTTTTAGGGATGGTTAAACTCAAAAGCGGAATCACATCATTTCGTTAGCGACCAATAACTTTTAGTGATGATTAAACTAACGGCATTTTGTTAGCGGGCAGCAGCCAGTAACTTTTAGAGATGATTAAACTCAAAAGTTGAATCACAGTATTTCGTCAGCGGGCAGCGGCCACTAACTTTTAGAGATGGTTAAACTCAAAAGCCGAATCACATACTTTCTTAAAAAAAAAAACCTATATTAAATCGAATTGGTACACCTGGGCGTGGCCGGGGCCAGAACTATGTAGTTTGATAAATACAGAAATAAATAACTCCACGAGCTTACCAATGAGCATGACGAATGAGTTCTTTTTTCCAGTCTACGATCTACGTTCAACTGTGTAGATAAATGTTTGACGCAATAAATAACCATCCATCTTGCTTAGAGAGATTCAATCGGCTACTTAAAGTCATGAGCTTGCCGATAAACACCACAGTGCGTCTTCTTTTCGTGTTCATAGTAGTCTTCTTTGTTGCTTTTATATAGTTTAGAGTCCAGTAGGTGGCCCCATTGTTTACGGTATAAGTAGTGTTCTGTAGGTTATCCGCGGTGCAAGTTGTTATACTACAGCAACTGCAACAAAATTTCTTCGCAATCTCATCTATTACATTCAATGTCGTAAATGTTGGGATTTTAGAGGTATTTTTGACAGATCGAGACTGAGGTGAGAGGGTTAATTTTAGAGATATTTTTGACAGATCAAGACTGATATGAGAGGGGTAATTTTAGAGGTATTTTTGACAGATCGAGACTGAGATGAGAGGGTTAATTTTAGAGATATTTTTGACAGATCAAGACTGATATGAGAGGGGTAATTTTAGAGGTATTTTTGACAGATCGAGACTGAGATGAGAGGGATAATTTTAGAGATATTTTAGACAGATCGAGACTGAGATTAGAGGGATAATTTTAGAGGTATATTAAACAGATCGAGACTGAGATCAGAGGAGTAAGTTTAGAGGTATTTTTAACAGATCGAGACTGAGATGAGAGGGTTAATTTTAGAGATATTTTTGACAGATCGAGAGTGAGATGAGAGGGATAATTTTAGAGATATTTTTGACAGGTCGAGACTGAGATTAGAGGGTTAATTTTAGAGATATTTTGACAGATCGAGACTGAGATGAGAGGGATAATTTTAGAGATATTTTTGAAAGATCGAGACTGAGATTAGAGGGATAATTTTAGAGGTATATTAAACAGATCAAGACTGAGATCAGAGCAGTAAGTTTGGAGGTATTTTTAACAGATCGAGACTGAGATGAGAGGGTTAATTTTAGAGATATTTTGACAGATCGAGACTGAGATGAGAGGGGAATTTTAGAGATTTTTTACAGATCGAGACTGAGATCAGAGGAGTAAGTTTAGAGGTATTTTTAACAGATCGAGACTGAGATGAGAGGGTTAATTTTAGAGATATTTTTGACAGATCGAGAGTGAGATGAGAGGGATAATTTTAGAGATATTTTTGACAGGTCGAGACTGAGATTAGAGGGTTAATTTTAGAGATATTTTTGACAGATCGAGACTGAGATGAGAGGGATAATTTTAGAGATATTTTTGAAAGATCGAGACTGAGATTAGAGGGATAATTTTAGAGGTATATTAAACAGATCAAGACTGAGATCAGAGCAGTAAGTTTGGAGGTATTTTTAACAGATCGAGACTGAGATGAGAGGGTTAATTTTAGAGATATTTTTGACAGATCGAGACTGAGATGAGAGGGGGAATTTTAGAGATTTTTTTTACAGATCGAGACTGAGATTAGAGGGTTAATTTTAGAGATATTTTTGACAGATCGAGACTGAGATGAGAGGGATAATTTTAGAGATATTTTTGAAAGATCGAGACTGAGATTAGAGGGATAATTTTAGAGGTATATTAAACAGATCAAGACTGAGATCAGAGCAGTAAGTTTGGAGGTATTTTTAACAGATCGAGACTGAGATGAGAGGGTTAATTTTAGAGATATTTTTGACAGATCGAGACTGAGATGAGAGGGGGAATTTTAGAGATTTTTTTTACAGATCGAGACTGAGATGAGAGGGGGAATTTTAGAGATTTTTTTTTACAGATCGAGACTGAGATGAGAGGGGTAATTTTAGAGATTTTTTTTTACAGATCGAGACTGAGATGAGAGGGGGAATTTTAGAGATTTTTTTTACAGATCGAGACTGAGATCAATTCTCGTTATTTTAAGAACGTTCATAATCTGATCTCAGTCTCAACCTGTTATAAAATACTTCATATTTCCCAATATGTTGACAAGTTTTTGACATTTGTTTGTCACCGAGATTAGAGTACAACTAGATTTTGGATGTTTTAAATCTCGAAAAATGGTCCTTCTGGTCAACACATGCACTGGCTGTTAGATGTATCAGTCATTGCTTAGATAAATTGTAGTTCCTTTTTAAGCCAACATCTTAAACAGGAGATAATATAAAATTGTTCCTGCAGAGGTTGTTAGAGAACCAACATTGTTTAAATCTCAAAGCAAAATTTGTAACAACTTTGCCTAGCTATTGTTACCGCAAGCACAACACAATACCGACTTTAAAATTACTCCTAAAGGCATTCTCAGGAATTAATAAATCAAAATTAATTAGTTGAATTTTGTGGGTTTATAATTTGAGTTCCCTTGAGGGGAATACCCATTATACGAATACTAATTTATTTTAACTAATTTCTTAATGTACGCTTTGTTTAGTCAAAGAGATAAAATTGAGCTCTATTTTCGAGGTTTAGGCCAGACCAGTGTTTTTCAACCTTTTTCATGGCACGACCCCCTAAGAATCGAAATATATCACGACCCCTTCCCCTCCGCTGCTTCTAACTTGGAATTTCGGCCTGTCACTTTAGGTAACATATGATTACACAGAAAAGCGCAATTCTCACATTCAACCGCCGAAACTTTGAAGTATTTGATTCTATTTGGAACCTCCTATCAATTTAAAGTACGACCCCTTCGATAAGGCTTGGCGCTCCCCTATGAGGCCGCATCTTTCGATTCCTGAGAATATTGGGATAGAGTGTCCTGTGCGTTAATACTGATTACAAGCCAAAATTCATTCAAATCTGTTCGATTTTTTCCATAAAATCCTGACAAACATTCAGTCATCCATTGAACTGTACAAATTTTCAGGTTTTCAATATGTATTTGTAGGATAAGAAGTAGAATATACAAGCACAAAACAGAAACATTCGGCAGCTGCTCGTCATGACTTACTTTTGATATCATTGTCCTTAGTCGCCCAAAATCCTCCCAATGCTCGATACCAGGGAGCGTGCTGTAATCTACAACGCGTGCCCAGTGTTGGTAGATGTCACATGTCTGCGAAGTTTTGCATCTAGGACATGGCAGTTGCCTCACGATGTTCTCTGTGGTGGCATGAGGAACAGAGAGTAAAGTCACTCATCCTCCATAGAAAACGGAGGATCCTCCGATCAGACGGGTGTTTCGTCGTCCTCCGTAGCGCAGCGGTCAACACGACGCCTGCCTGCGGCGTGGAAGGGGCGGCGTGGCCGGGGATTGAACCCGGGGCGGCTTCAATCCCCGGCCAGTTCATGATGGAAAACGAACTTTTCCTGATTGGCCTCAGTTCTTTATCTATATATGTATCTATTCTAAATATAGTGTCGTTGAGTTAGTATCCCACAACACATGTTTCGAACTTACTTTGGGGCTAGCTCAATCTGTGTGATTTGTCCGTATATGTGTGTGGGTGTGTGTTATGTCTGGCGGGTGCTTATCCAACGATTGAAATTGGGCAGTTGTATGTATGCTAGTTGCACAGTAAACTCTGATTGCGAGATGTAGAATTCGTATGACGCCAGGATGACGCGTTGTTTCTTTGTGGCGTTTGTAGGTACCGCTACATATCCTTCACGATTTTGAGACCAGTAGTGATGAAATGATTTACACAAAGTAAATCGGCTGCCTCGGTTCGAACCTATGATTTCGTAAGTTATGACGTTACCGCTGGCTACCGCTGCTCCAAGATACCTTGGCAGGTATGAATATGAACAACACAGGTTTGCCAATACAGACGTATCTAATTGTTACACATGTATCATTAGCTTTGTTTACTCTCTACATAAACGTGATTGTAATTCCCGAGCGCGGATTATATTCTACAATGTGTGCACGATATACGGACATGACTATTTACTCTTTTCACTCAGTTAGATATGTAAACGGGATGAACGTACAAAACAATTTATATTCCTTATGATGTATATGGAATATAAATGGGAGGCCTGCCTGCCTCTGCCTTCTTCTCTGGCGAAGAAAGCAGAGGCATACAGTTTTTAGAAAGAGGCAGGGTGGGGTTCCCTAAACATAAAATAACATAATAAGCTTATAATTTTCCCGATCCTGGGACACAGGCCTCTTCTCGGTGAGAGGGAGTAGGTCGTGATCTACCACGCGGGCACAGTGCGGGTTGGTAGAGGTCTACGAAGTTTTGCCTCTACGACATGCCGCTTACCTCTAGGAAATAGGCCATAACATCGGCTGCCGGCAGAAGTTACCACCCACCAGACTAGGTAAATCTTGCGGCCAAGCGATTCGTCGTGTTCCGGCTGATGATGTCTGGTGAAGCCGCACGGAGGACGGGTCTAAACAGTTGTGTTGCGATCTCCCTATCAATCTCCCTCTGGTGCAGCAGCGTTGGTCGTGTTGTTGGCTTTAACGTTGCATCACCTCGCTCAACTGCCGTATTCCTTCTTATTCAATCAGTTCTTTTTTTGAGTGCATAGGCTCTTAGTAAATTGGCGCGCTTTACCATCAACGATTGCATCACTGCTTACCATCAGGCGGGATTGCAGTCAAACACTAGTTTATAATTATTAAAAGAAAAATGTTTTCCTTTACCGTTTTCAGAGAAGTGATGATGAAACAAATTGATATAAGTAATTGGAATGTCTGTTTTTAGGTCAAAGCTTTTCATAAAATATATACAGGATAAAATTTTATCCAGTGCGCAAACTTTGTCAACTTATAGCTAAATAAGTTTTATAGATAAAAATATTATTACTTTAAAAATATATAATAAATATTAAAAAAATTGTTATTGATAACGAAAGATGTTTATTATGAAATCGATGTTATGGTCACCGCACGCGGTCCCATTCATGTTCGGCGAAGTGGGGACGGCGGGAACATCACAGGCATAGAATAAAGAGGGGAAGTAGGTTATCTGCGACCCAATCCGCGATTTAATTGCCTACTGTCTTAGGGTTGACAACTGTCCGCGCTTCGTCGGTTACGGTTGTCGCCCAAACCGCTAACAAATATTTATAGACTAAGAGCTTATGTTTCAATTATTTGCTTAGTATTTAGTTTACATATACTAGTCAGTTTTTTTTTTGTAATTTTTAGTTTTGTACACATAAAGAACCATATTTATTTTTATTTTTAATTAATACAAATATAATACAAACATAACATCTATTGAATCACACATTTAATACAAAATTACAAATTAGCTACAGAAAAATACCTACTTTCTTCGGTTTCGACTATTATGAAACGCGTTGTTATTAAACTTTAATGTGTAATATATCCGTATCCTTGTAAATAACTTTTAGAAATATAATTTGAAAAATATAAGTCTTTTATTTGTTCATAAATAAACATACCAACTTTGCAGTTTATGTGATCATTTTTTAAAAGCTAATGTGCCGAAAAGCCGTGACGCGCGAACCTCGTTCCGTGCTAGCCGCGACTAGCGCAGTCATAGGCACTCTAATATTGTGTTTAGTGTGCGTGCGGCGACGCATAGATACTATGGCGCACACATACAAGCCGCGCGCGGTCCGTTTGTATGAAGATAACGTACTTCCCTCTCTTTATTCTATGTCACAGGACCCCCGCGCGCCCGCGCCTCCCGCATGTTCACTACGCGGCCATATGCTAATACTACGATATTGATATGAATAATTGGTGTCTCTCATTTGCTGATTTTAGGGCGGACAAAAACATGATTTTTTTATTTTAAACTAATAATGCAGATTTGTTCTGTTATTGATTCTGGGCCACCCATTTGTTTTTGCGCACTCGAAAAAAGTTTCCCTGTATTAAAAGTAATTGTCTGTCTGTTCCGGGCTCCAGCTAATCTCAAAAGACCTGTTATTTATCCACAAAACTCAAAAACCCACTAAAGTTCAAATTTCTAAACAACGCATACAGGAAAATTATTGCTTACAGGAATTTGCACTTCTTACAGTTTTCGGTCCGTCGCCAATGCGCGGCGTCAGTTATAATAAATTGAAAATAATGATACACTCCACTGTGGTATGAAATGTGTTGACGTTGAAGAATGTGCTCTACGATCTTGGTAAGGAAAATGGTATTTGATTGACACATTACTAAACAAAATATCACACATCGGTTCAAAGAGTAAACTGTAACACACACTATTTTTCCGCTTAATTTTTTTTTTATTATGGCATCTCGTAGTTGACCTTGAGAGGTCGGGACTACTTAACCGGACTATCCTGTGCCTTAAGTGAATTTAAAGCCTCCAGCCAGAGCTACTAAAAACTAAGCGACTACACGCTAAGGGCACCCCCTGTGGGGTACGAACCTCGGCTTAGGCTGTCGCTAGAAGAACAGCAAGGGACGGCTGGATCGAATTTTTATTTTTATTTCGGTTTGATGACCGCGGCGTTTCCTAGTACTAGCTCTGAGAAGAAACGGCCGAATCAAACTTAGAGGTCATAGTCGAGAATTTATATTTACTGGCTCAGCTGCGGCGCGGGCTGGCCTTCATCGGACAATTTCCACTTAAGTTTTTGCTTCATTTATGAGCCAATAACCAGGCTCACGAATTGTGGTCGCCTAGTGGTTAAAACTCTAGCCTCTCAAGTATGAGTGTGCTGGTTCGATTCCAGGTCAGGCAAGTACCAATGTAACTTTTCTAAGTTATATGTACTTTCTAAGTATATCTTGGGCACCGATGACTGATTACAAGGTGAAGGAAAACGTCTTGAGGAAACCTGGACTTTAAGTCTGAAATCACTAACCTGCAGTGAGCAAGCACGTTGATTACGCTCAATCCTTCTCTGTATGAGAGGAGACTGTTCCCAGCAGTGGGACGATTATAAGGTTGATGATGAACCGGGCTCTGGCCTTAGGAGACTAATCTCCTGAGTAAAGTCTTTGCAATATATTATAAATATTTAAATTTGTTTTAAATTGACTTTATTTCAAGTTAACTAAACAAATATCAACATTATCTAAATGGTAATTAAGTTGATTTTAGAGTGGACTAACACTATTCAAAATTCTTTTAAACTAAACTTTATTGCGTAGGAAATAAAGTTATTTTTCTATAAACATATAGTTAAAAATGTTGGCGAATATGTCGCAATATTATTTTAATATGATTTGAGAATGTAATCTTATGGGGCAAATGCGTAACACACTATCAGTAGCAATGGGATTCATTTAGACGATTTAATAAAGACAATTTACGAACATATGAACGGATGGATTAGCAATAGGTATCCTTCAAAATTATTCAGATTCTGATTCAATGTGTATGTATAAAATGTAACGCAATTAGGATGCAGGTCTGTGCTTTGCTCCCGTTCTCGACATCTAAACAATCACGACGGTTGTATATTTTTTTTTTTTTTTTTTTTTTTATCTTTATTTATATAGAAAACAGATTGTAGTACATTTTACATTTTTTACATAGTGGGTAGTTTTACATTTCTGACAATCAAGTGGGTGACGTACTGTTCTCCTTGCTAGGCTATGAAATAGCCTGTATTAAGAAGTAACAGTGCCTATCCCCTAGAGTTGGATGATAACAATTTCATTTTAAAAAACTTATCTTACGTAAAATGCTTAACAAATATTATCATTTTTGTATGACAGATATTGTTTGTGTGTGAGTATGTGTGTGAGTGTGCGTGTGTCGTGTATGGTGAATGCATAACTGTATGAATGAGTAAGTGTGTGTAAGCAAGCTGCTGTGAAAGCGTGCGTGGGTGTGTAGTCCTGTGAGTGGGTTTAATTAGTGTGTGTCTATGTTTTAGGGTGTGGTACAAGTTACAAACTTGTCATACCACAATATTAAATTAAATATTTTTCTGTTTCGTCATATGTTTTATTTTGGAGGAATGTGCGGAGAGCCTTTTTACAATTATGATAGGAGAGTCTATAAATTGGACATGTTTTGTTAATTACATTGTAAAGGTACGGACCTAAATAATAAAAAAATCTTTTAGTAAACGTGAAGCGAGTTTTTGGTGTGGTGCATATTATATCTTTTCGGCGTTTGGTAATTTCAATATAGGGGGTTATTCGGTGTTGCAGTAAAATTGTTTGTAAAATAAAATGTTGCCGGACGTTGAGGACATTGCAATTTGTGTATAATTGATTAGTAGGATAGATTAGTGGACGGAAGGTAGCCACTTTTAGAATGGCCCGGTGCGCTACTTCCAATGGTTTAAGGATAGTTTTTGCAGCACCACCCCAACACGGAATACAATAAGTAATAATAGATAGGCATAAGGCAAAATATACATTACGTATGATAGTAGGGTTAGCAATGCTTCTAAGCGTTTTAAATATATATATAAGTTTACGAACTCTGCTAGTGAGGAGATTAATATGAGATTTAAATTTAAGGTACTTATCTATGATTATGCCTAGGTATTTGATTTCGTCCGTAGAAGATATGAGTGTACATTGACATGGCACCTGAATTTGCGAATTACAGGTGTGAGCTCTAACTAATATTGTTTGGTTTGGTTGAGTTGTAGTGCTGATCGAGTATGTAATTAACTTTGTTTTGGAGGTATTAAGCGTAAGCATGTGGAGATTAAGCCAGGACACCGCTACACTAAAGCCACTCTGTGCCTTTTCCTCGAGTTCAGACCATGTGTCAGCAACGAAAGTTATAGCAGTGTCGTCTGCATATGATGTTATCTTAGCATTTGGTATATCTAAATTGCATAAGTCGTTTATAAAAACGAGAAATAAGGTGGGACCTAAAATGCTTCCTTGTGGTACGCCATAATTGATGGGAAGTTCATTGCTACAATGCTGATGAATTTTGACTACCTGGGAGCGATTTGTGAGGTAGCTTTGAAAGAGATCAAGTTGCGAACCCCTGACACCCATCTTTTCAAGTTTGAGTAATAGAAAACGAACGGGGACGGTGTCGAACGCCTTTGCAAGGTCCAAGAATATTGTAAGGACTTTTTTATTTGAGTTAAGGTTTTTTACAATATTATTGGTTAATTCCTGAACCGCGTCATAGGTTGACTTGTTTTTGCGAAATCCAAATTGTTGTGTTGATATTAGTTTGTGGTGTTCTAAGTAGGTTACAAGTCTTTTGTTAATAAGACGTTCAAGTATCTTGGATAAGGCAGTTAGAATTGCTATAGGTCGGTAATTATTCGGCATATTCCCGTCGCCTCCCTTGTAGACTGGGTGAATGATTGCCTTTTTAAAAGAAGAGGGAAAGATTGCAGTATCGAAGCAGAGGTTAAAAATATGGCATAGTGTAGGGGCCAGTAACGTTGAATATCTCTTCAGAATATAGGGTGATATGCCATCCCAGCCAGTTGCAGCATCAGAGCGCAATGAGTGAATAACTGCTATAATTTCGTCAATATCAATAGGTTCAAGGACGAACGATGAAGTTGGAGAGATTTCAGAAGTGGGTAGAGCGGCTATCAAAGGTTGCGTAGTACTGGAGTGAATATTATTCGCAAGGCTCTCGCCAATATTAACGAAGAAAGAATTTACAGAGTTACAAGATTCAGTAGGTGTGGGTGACATGGTAAGTAATTGTTCAGATGTATTTCTAGTTTTAGTAGTGTTCGTTACTCGTTTAATAGTATCCCATAGTGTTTTAGGGTTTTTATTAGCTTTTTCTAGTTCCTCTTTTTCATAGATTCTTTTAGCCTTCTTTAAAATACGGATGCAGTAGTTTCGGTATCGAAGATACGTAATTTTTAGCACTTCATTTCCTGGGAATTTTTTAACTTTCTTATGTAGCGCGTCCCTGTTTCTTATGCACCGTAACAAACCGGATGTGATCCATGGTTTTAGGATTCTCTTTGTTGAAGAAACTTTTTTAATTGTGGTATTTCCAGAAATTGATACTTTCAATAAATTCAGTAGGCTATCCGTAGCCATATTTGGATCTTTTGCGTTAAAAATAGGGGTGAAATCCAGTTGTGACATTGATTTGTCAAGGCCATCATAGTCAATTTTTGTTATAAAGTGGTTTGTGACCGAACGTATAGGTTTATTATAGATGCATAGTAAGGAAGAAGAGTGATCGGTTATTGTGGAACTTAAAACAAAGGTTTGAGTGGGAGAAGTTGTTTTGAGAAAGATATGATCCAAACAATTTTCGTCCCTTGTTGGAAGGGTGTGAGCCGGGAGATAACCGTGAAAAGCGAGGCAATTAAGGTAATCTTGGGAGCGCGTGTCAGATGTGGTAGGTTTGATGTCCACGTTTAAATCGCCTGTTAGAACTACCGATTTAAATGAATGCAGCGAGGTGAGTATGTTGTTAAGGGCTGTGAGAAAGTTATTTATATGAATTGTTGATGGTGATCGATAAATACAGATTATCGCCAAGTGTGAGTTAATTTTTATAATAAGACCAGAGGCGGATTGAAGAAAATCTGGTTCTTCACAAGTGACAGACATGCCCGATCTCGAGTACACCACTACACCATCACTCTGATTGAGGTGTTTGGTGGTCATGAATGACGAGTAATTATTGAGAATCGGAATGACGATATTGCTAGAACACGGTAACCAACATTCAGTTAAAACAAGCAGATCGCAATCAAAAGAAATTTGGTGCAGAAGTGCTTGGAAGTTTAAAAAATTATGATTTATGGAACGAATGTTTTGTGAAAGGATTTTAATGAAATTATTAGGATATTTCACGATGGAGAGTGTTTCCTCAGGTGTGCACGTATAGGTAGTTGATATAGACAGATCGTCGATACTGTTAATTAGATTGTTTATGTTAGTAGTCATTTTACTGGCAAGGTAAAAATATTTAGTGGGTTACGAGTAAATAGGATGAAATATATTTTAATAACGTATGGAAGGCTAGTGGTTAGAGGCGCTAAGTTTAAAAATATTCTCTTAATTATATTGAAGTAGCTAGGAAAAGGGTGATGGGTATGAACGCATACACAATATGGTACAAACGAATAGGTAGGTGTGTTACTGCAGTTATGAGTGTGAGTAGCGGTTGTTAGTGTTAAGTATGTGTAAAGTGAATGTATGAGTATGTATGAATATGAATGCGTGTTTAATGCGTTAGTGTGATTATAAACTTGAAATACATGCAGACTTAATCTAATATTTTCTACAAAAACATAATATAAAAAGTAAAGAAAACTGAATTTAAAATGAAAAGTAAATCTATTTCTAAAATTAAAAGTAGGTAGTCAATCCATTTTTTTGATACCCAGCTGTTGCAGCTGGAGTTCCGTTTTAACTAGGATTGACTGACTATCCGAGTCTTTTTTCAGCATGACCCGTCCATTCGATGTCCAGCAGTAACTATATTTATTTATCTTTGCGTAGTTTCTAGTAGCATAGAACAGTCTTTTTGTGTACGGGGTCAATTGCTCAGCTATATAGATAGGAGTGCCTGTAGTTGCCTTTATGCCCAAGTGAAGTGAGCTAGTTTTATCCATGCTGTGTTTTTTATTATAATCTTTGACAGCATTGAGAAAATTTGATTTTATAAGAGTGTTCGCGAACTCCACTGTTATATTTGATGATAAGGTATCCCTCTTAGACGGCTGTCTCGCTACGTCACGGATATTTGACGTTTCTATGACAATTTGCAAATGTTTCGACAGGTTTGAAATCATATCGTATAACATATTTTTTGTCTCGTTTGTTCTAAATATATAGATTAATGATTATCGATTTTGATATAGGTAAGGAGCATCAACAGATGCGGGTCATGCCGTTAGATATGCATAAGGTGTACAGATACATATATCTACACCTGAGAAGTATGTTACGAAATATAGCAATGGCTTTGTTTCCTATTCTTTTTTTATGTAAAAAAAATTGTATTTATTAAACTTACTTGAGATATTTCACATAAAATCTTCACTCCAATTCAATATGAGTAAATATTACGTGAATTCGTTACGATAACGTAAACGTTAGCAGAATACTCGATGTTTATAGGTATTCGGCACCGAATACGATTTCTGTGGTATTCGGTCAAAAATTTCAGAATCATATAACTGAAAATGCTCTTTGCTTCTCAGGAACTGGACACTCGCATCATCATTGGCAGTTTTTCACAGGAGATGATACCCAAAATATTCTGTGAGGTGAGTCGGTTTCAAGTTATTTATTATGTGATATTTTCGAAAATAGTTCAATTAAATGTGTCTCCAAAGGATAGGACCTAAACCAGTCAATATTTTGTTATAAAAATAATGAATTGTTTTACTTACATAGAACAACATTGGAACCATTTTTGAGGAACGCTTTAGATATCACAACTATACTTGCTTGCTTAAACTAATTCTTTCATTTGGTCATAGTATCAAATTAATTTGATATCAATACTAAATTTATTTGATACTAACTAATAAAATAATTATTTAATTAGGTACTACCAAATTAAAGAATCATTTTAGTAAATTAATTTGATACTAACTTATATAATTATTTTTTAATTTGGTAATACCAAATTAAAGAAGTATTTTTAAAAAATTAAGTGAAATTAAAAATTATTCTTTAATTTGGTAGTACCATATTAAATAATTGTTTTATTAGTTAGTATCAAATTAATTTAGTAGGAGTATCAAATTAATTTTTAAGGAACGCTTTAGATATCACAACTATACTTGCTTCCTTAAACTAATTCTTTCATTTGGTCTTAGTATCAAATTAATTTGATATTCCTACTAAATTAATTTTTAAGGAACGCTTTAGATATCACAACTATACTTGCTTGCTTAAACTAATTCTTTCATTTGGTCTTAGTATCAAATTAATTTGATATTCCTACTAAATTAATTTTTAAGGAACGCTTTAGATATCACAACTATACTTGCTTGCTTAAACTAATTCTTTCATTTGGTCTTAGTATCAAATTAATTTGATATTCCTACTAAATTAATTTTTAAGGAACGCTTTAGATATCACAACTATACTTGCTTCCTTAAACTAATTCTTTCATTTGGTCTTAGTATCAAATTAATTTGATATTCCTACTAAATTAATTTTTAAGGAACGCTTTAGATATCACAACTATACTTGCTTGCTTAAACTAATTCTTTCATTTGGTCTTAGTATCAAATTAATTTGATATTCCTACTAAATTAATTTGATGATAACCAATAAAATAATTACTTAATTTGGTACTACTAAATTAAAGAATTATTTTAGTAAATTAATTTGATACTAACTTATATCATTATTTTTAAATTTGATAATACCAAATAAAAGAAGTATTTTTAAAAAATTAAGTGAAATTAAAAATTATTCTTTAATTTGGTAGTACCATATTAAATAATTATTTTATTAGTTAATATCAAATTAATTTAGTAGGAGTATCAAATTAATTTTTAAGGAACTCTTAAGATATCACAACTATACTTGCTTGCTTAAACTAATTCTTTCATTTGGTCTTAGTATCAAATTAATTTGATACTCCTATTAAATTAATTTGATACTAACTAATAATTATCAATTCGGTCAAATCGATTCTTTAATTTGGTAGTACCAAATTAAAGAATTACTAAACATCGATGACCTGGTCACGGGAAGCCGTTGGATTCGGGCAGCACAAGACCGGCAAGACCGATCATTGTGGGCATCCTTGGGGGAGGCCGTTGTCCAGCTGTGCACGTCAATAGGCTGAAGAAGAAGAAGAAAAAACACCAGTCAAACCTACCAAACTTTAGTAGTAAGTGTATGGTGTTTGTGAGATCGCAGGCGTTCAGACTGGGCATGTTCGGTGCGGAGTACGCGTGGCTGGTGTCGGGCATGCCCCCGCGCATCCGTGGCGCCCCGCCCTGTGCGCGGCCGCAGCTGGCGCGCGCACTCGAAGGACTTGTCACCGTGACCGCGCATAGGGGCATTGTGGGTGACGCTGTGAGTTTCTCTGGATTGGTGAGTATAACTTCTATTTATGCCACAAGCTCTTATGCTTTTTTTGGGGGGTAAACTTAAGGACTTTGGGGAAAAAGACCAGGGTATGTGGAATTCTTACCTCACTAAAAGCACCATCAGAACGTGGAGGAGATCCCATTACCTCTTCATAGACCAATCCGACACCCTTAATGCAACGCGTGTTAGAGCACGTCTTTAATTAGATTATAAAGGAGCCACTCCTGAACGTCGCTGTGCACTGCAGCACACGATCACAGTACCACCGTATTCGCTGGAATAACTTAGTAGCAATCACAGCTCCACTCCTAATTCTAAACGCCCATCTTGCCACCTAATGATGCTAAAGCTAGACATTTTGGAGAAAGCAGATAAGAAGATAGATAGGCAAAGAAGGGTTTTTTTTTTTTTTAATAGTTATAAACTAGTGCTTGACTGCAATCGCGCCTGATGGTAAGCAGTGATGCAATCGTTGATGGTAAAGCACACTAGCTTATTAAGCCTATTCACTCTAAAAAACTGAGTGAATAGGAAGGAAGACGGCAGTTGAGCGAGGTGATGCAATGTTTAGCCCAACAACACGACCAACGATGCTGTGCCAGAGGATGATCTGGAGAGCCTTCACGACCTAACTCCCGACACAACAACATTAGGCACATCGTACCCGGCACACATCGCAACACAACTGCTCAGACCCGTTCTCCGTACGGCTTCACCAGACATCATGCCGGAACACGACGAATCGCTTGGCGGCAAGACTTTGTCTGGTGGGTGGTAACTTATGCCGGCGGCTGATGTTGTTGCCTACCACCGAGAAAAAGCGAGGGTCGTGCTATTTTAAACCATATGAAGTACCACAATTACTGTCATTTTACCCTGGCTTGAATCTAAACTGCCCTATGTTCGGCCAATCTGGCCACTCTTCACTCCGAAAGCATAGAATCATTGATACAGGCGCCAATTCCCGTGTTCAGAAAAAGAAGTAGGTACTGACTTAAAATATAGTTTAGTTTGTCCAAACTCTATTTTAGTTCATTACTTCTTTTTCTCTCCATTTCAATAAGAAAAGGACAGAAGATAAAAGTAAGTTTAGTTCTGTCAAATAAAGATACTCTGTAGTAAGTTCAGACGTGATTTTAAAATATGGCAACTAAAGTAGGGTATTTGACTAAAAACAACTAATTAGTCCGTCAGTCAGATTTGCAAAACATACTAGACACGTATATATTGTTTTATCAAATCAATAAAAATTGACAAACCTAAAAGGCATCAAAGATCAGGAGTGGCTGGTGACGTTACTGGCCGCTAAAAAGTGTAGCGTGCAGTGACGTCACACGAGTTATCAACGCGCTGTGTCGTCTTCATTTTTTGTTTATATGAAAAAAGAATAAATACGTGTCTAGTATTTTTTGGAAATCTGACTGACGGACTAATTAGTTTTTGTTTAGGCAAATACCCTATTATATAGGTCAATTTATGTCAAGCGCTGACTAATTTGTCTGGTTGCACTGCTTGTACCTACAAAAATTCATACTAGGGTTGTAACGGAGCTTCGCCTCCGCTTCCGTTACTGCGGAAGTTCCGCAAGAAATCGTATCTTCGCTTCCGCCTCCGCCTCCGCACAATTTTTTGCGGAGTTATAACAGAGGTTTATTTACGTATTTATAAAATAAATAACGCGGAAGCTGCGACGCTCGACAACCGTCCGGCCGCGTTTGAGCGCGAAATGGTCAAGAATCAACTAGTGCGAGGCGGGAATGCGGCAAACACAATTTGTTAAAAACACAGTTTGTGTAAATTTACTTGATTCTGATCACTGCGGACAAAGGATTACTATTCCAAACCATAGTAAAAAAGTGACCAAAAAGGATATCACTGTTAACCCCAAAACTGAAAGCCGCTTGGAGGTTTTTAGATTTAATCTCATTAATAAATTGCCAGTCTTATCCAGTGCTGTTAATGCTGATCCTAATCGTCTCTATGACAATTTTTTTAATATATACTGTAAGCTATTTGATTCCACCTTTGTTCCCAAGACTATCTCTGTTAATAGTAACGCATCTTTCTCTGATTGGGCTACCATCGGTATTTATAAAAGTAGAACTCGGCTTTATGAACTGTATAATGAGAGAATTTATATTAACACTGTTGAATTCAATTTGTACGTTAGAAAATATTCAAAATTATTTAAACAAGTTTGTTATATGGCCAAGTCACGTTACTTGAGTTCAAAGATAAAAAACAGTGGCAATGTAATTAAAACGACTTGGAAAATTATTAATAGTGAAACGGGAAGGTCCAGTGATAGAAATACTGACTATAGCCTGTCTATTAATGACAACATAATTAAATCAGACTCGCAAGTCTCTGAGGCATTTGAAAATTTCTTTTCGGATATTCCTGTTTCAACTACTAAATCCCTAAACTCATCACCTTCTGTTGCCGAGTCTTTGCTTAAAGAAAATGTTAATGTTTGTGATTCGGAGTTTCATTTTGAATATGTTATCAGTAGAGATATAATTAAAATCTTTCACACTCTAAATGTAAAAAAGACTGCTGACCTATGGGGCCATTCGGTGGAAGTTGCTAAGTCTATTATTGATATTGTGGCACCCACTCTAGCTGATATCTTTAATGCTTGTATTGACTGTGGAGAGTTTCCTGATCTCATGAAAAATAGTAAAATAATACCTTTGTTTAAATCAGGTAGTACATCAGACCCCACAAATTATAGACCTATTTCTGTACTACCTACCTTTAGTAAAATTTTTGAGAAATTAATTTTAAACCAAATGCAAATTTTTTTTAATAAACATAAATTATTACATAGCAAACAGTTCGGTTTTACAAGGGGTCGTTCAACTACTGATGCCGGTGTTGAACTTCTAGGACATATTTATAATGCATGGGAGGATAAATGCGATGCCTTGGGCATCTTTTGTGATTTGTCTAAGGCATTCGATTGCGTTTTTCACGATACGTTAATCAGGAAACTCCGCCACTACGGGATCCGGAATTCTGCACTGGATCTTATTACATCTTACTTGAGTGGTAGGATTCAAAGCGTTGACGTTAATGGAACAAGATCTTCCGGGTCTTTGGTAACAATGGGAGTCCCACAGGGGTCAATTCTTGGTCCTTTTTTGTTTCTTATTTACATCAATGACCTGCCGTACCTAATAAAGGATAACCACGATATAGTGTTGTTTGCAGATGACACTTCACTTTTATTTAAACTGAAACGTCAGCAGCAGGTTACTGATGATGTAAATAGCGCGATCTCCAAAGTAGTCCATTGGTTTAATGTTAATAATTTACTCTTAAACGAGAAAAAAACCAAATGCATTAAGTTTACTCTACCTCACGTTAGGCAGGTGGAAACTAAAGTGTTGATAAAGGGCGAAGAATTGAAATCTGAAGACAGCACAGTATTCTTGGGTATAACTCTGGATGCTAAGCTTCAATGGGGTCCACATATAGAAAAATTGTCAAAAAAACTAAGTTCTGCTGCATACGCAGTTAGAACAATTCGTAATTTGACTGATGTTGAGACGGCCCGTTTAGTGTACTTTGGCTATTTCCATAGCGTAATGTCGTACGGCATTCTGTTGTGGGGAAATGCCGCCGATATTCAAACAATATTTGTTTTGCAGAAACGAGCTGTTCGTGCAATTTATAAATTAAGTCCGAGACACTCTCTCAGAGAAAAATTTAAAGAAATTAATGTACTGACCGTGCCGTCTCAATATATTTATGAAAATCTTTTGTATGCTCATAAAAATATAAAATTGTTTAAAAAATACAGTGATGTCCATAATATAAATACTAGGAACAGGCACAAATTTATTGTACCTACAACAAGGCTCAAGAAAATAGGTGGCTCCTTCAGATGCCAATGTATACATTTTTACAATGGACTTCCAGAGGTGGTTCAAGATCTGAGCCTGAATAAATTCAAATCCTTCATTAAACGTAAGTTGTGTCAGAAAGCATTTTATAGTGTGAAGGATTATATTGAGGACAAAAAGGCTTGGGCTTGAGCTGCGTCCGATTTCTATACACTGATTGTTCTCTGATTTTTCCTCTTGTAGTTTTAATATGTAACTGTTAATGTTACTAATTCAAAGCCTGTATTACACACTATGTAGCCAAGCATATTGTACGTTACGGAATTGTATCGCTGACAGAGGTGTTCGGCACTTGTACAGCTACACAGGAGCTAAACTTTCCACAGATTCGGGAACACTGTTGGAGCTGCTGAACCTTGGACAAAACTATCTTAGCATTGTGTAGATTCAATTTCTTAGTATTGTATAATTGCATGGCAAACGTGTGAGCACAATGTACGAATGTGCTGTAAGGCATTTTTTTGTTGGGTTAGTCTTTTTTATTGACTTGATAGTGCTCTGGCTGTTGAGAGTATGTCATGCTCACTCAAATGTCTCGCTGATGGTGGCGTGTGTGTTGGGTCATTGGGTTCCCTTGAATATGGTTGAGCTGAATGATGCTGATCCATTCGTCATGTTCGTGAACGGACGCCGTCGGAGGGGACTGGTCATCTCTTAGCTGCCACGGCGTATTTTAATTTCTGAATTGATTTTTGTGTGTTTTCATAATGGACGCTCTCGGCGTACAATTTATTTCTGCATCGTTCTCACACGGTTGATTTCAACATGAATGATGTAATCAAATATTTGTAACAATAGCTTGAAACTTTAAAAGAGTGTCCATGGAGTTTCTTGCCCGTTCTTCTCCATAGGTACCTACTCTTTGGAATGGGCGACTAGCTTCATCTTATTGACTGACCGACCTTCTGACAATTCAAAAGTGCCTGTAACTGGTTTATTTGAAATAAATGCTTTGATTTTGATTTTGATTTTGTTTCTCCTTAATTTTCATTACAAGAAGGTAATATTTTTTTACCAAGTATACTACTATTAATGTACGTATTTAAAATAA
Source organism: Sesamia nonagrioides (assembly GCA_017933935.1). Taxonomy (NCBI): domain Eukaryota; kingdom Metazoa; phylum Arthropoda; class Insecta; order Lepidoptera; family Noctuidae; genus Sesamia; species Sesamia nonagrioides. The sequence goes on from JADWQK010002246.1 coordinate 264,790, forward strand.
AACATTTTGTTTTAATTAACCATAAATTTCATTTTTTTTCTGTATGTACTTTCACCTCCGCCTCCGCCTCCGTTAACCTCCGCATCCGCGGAGGTGAGACTCGTCGCCTCCGCATCCGCCTCCGCTTCTGCTAACAAGCCTCCGTTACAACCCTAATTCATACAGCTGTTGTACCTACCACCTATAAATTATAAAAATAATTTCTGCGGCTACCATTTTAATTTTTGCGTTAACTTCACAAATTATTTTATCGGGCGGAAATTTCTCTGTGCATTTTGATAAACCAAGAGCATAAAAGGTTTTGCATTTTTCAATAACTATAGCACTTGTTGATTTTTATGAATAAAACAAAAAGTCCGTGTGCAAAAGCGAAATTCATTGGTAGGCTGTATATTATGCATTCATTTGGAAAGCAGAACCAGGATGGAATAATGAATGGAAATTCGGGATTGCTCGAGGCTTGTGACCGAGTTTCATACGCCTTGAACACTGTGTAATGATAATTAGCGAGCTAGCCGTGTATGTGTCGCAGCCAACTTTTTAAATTAGCCGTTTAGTCAACCTGCCTGCCTTTTGGAACGAATTTTCGCCTCGCTTCACTCTGTCGGCTTTTGGCTTTCGGCTATTTTGGTCTGGGTTAGCTACTGCAACTTAGTATTTGTCTCGCACGCGATTACTTACAGTACCAGTTACGTTCATGCCGCCAAGCGATTCGTCGTGTTCTGGCATCATGTCTGGTGAAGCCGTACGGAGAACTGAGCAGTTGTGTTGCGATGTGTGCCGGGTACGATGCACCAAATGTTGTTGTGTCGGAAGTTTGATCGTAGAGGGTCTCCAGATCAATCTGCCTTTGGCGCAACATTGTTAGTCGTGTTGTTGGGTTAAACATTACATCACCTCGTTCAACTGCCATCTTCCTTCCTATTCATTCACGTTTTTTGAGTGAATAGGTTCTTAATAAACTAGCCCGCTTTATCATCAACGATTGCATCACTGCTTACCATCAGCGGGATTACGCTTAAGCACTAGTTTATAATACTGAAAAAAACATTTAGGCCGTTAGTTGAACGGCTGCTGTTTAGTTAAAAGGCCAGACCGTTAACTAAATGGCTAATTGAACCAGTTGGTTGCGAAATATCTATTAAGATTCTAATTTAACTGCTGCGATAAAACTTTCTGTCCCTATTACATCCATGCTGTTAGTATAAATAGGAAAACTCGTGTGTCTGTCTGTTTGTTTGTCCATCTTTTATGGCAAAACGGACCGACGAATTGACGTGATTTTTTAAGTGGCGATAGCAGAAGGAATGGAGACGTAGGCTACTTTTTGTCTCTTTCTAGCCCTCTGCTTCCCTTAAATGGGAAGGGTGGAAGTTTGGTGCAACGTTCTGCAATTTTCAATATAGAAAACTAAAAATTAGTATGCGGACTATTTCTGAGTAACAAAATATTTTGCAGCATTTTTTTTTTACTAATCCTCCCCCAACTCCTTAAAAATTGGGTGGTGAAATTTTATATGAATCTTTTCGCAGTTTTCAAGGTTGGAAGCTAAAAACTGATACACAGACTCTTTATTACCAACAAAAAATACTTGTCTTATTTTTTTTTTTAATCTTCACCCATCTTCTGAATTAGGGGATGGAAATTTGGGAAAGGGGAACCGTGTTACCACGAACTTAACTCTAGCGAATCCGCGGGAATAAGCTAGTAGTTTTATAAAACAGTTTCATTCTCTTTAAAAACCTCTTAACATCATTGAAAATTCTAACAGAACATCCAACATGGCTACAACGAAAACCGATTCCAACCAATTTTCTATGGATAGGCTACCTAAAATAGCAGTCTGGTTGCTTAAGTTTTCATCTTTTATTTATAACTCCGTACATAGCGGGTATATAAATCTCGGAACTGTGACATTGAGCTGGAGTGCCTCGCGGGTAGCTAATGCCTTATTCATTGCTACGAATCTGATATCTACCAATAAAAATGTTCAGAAATATCCATTATCTGTATGACAAAAAGTACAGGGTAGTTGTAACAGGATACGGCTCGAAGGCCCAGCCATCCTAAGGTATATTCTATCCCAAATATTTCAAACTAGCTTTCCGCCCGCGGCTCGCCCGCGTGGAGTTCGGTTATATCGCGCTTTTTAGATTTCCCTCGGAAATATCAATTTTTCCGGGATAAAAAAAGCCTATGTCCTTTCTCGGGGTCTAAAGATTGTCTGTGCCAAATTTCATCAAAATCGGTTGAGAGGTTTAACCGGGAAAGCGTAACAGACAGACAGAGTTACTTTCGCATTTATAATATTAGTATGGATTGATGTTATTTGAAGTTATACAAATATAAACTTTAATTCTTTAGTAATAAAGTTGCTTTTAGAGTTGCAATCATTCTTGAAAAATTAATGAAGTTGATGCATAAACTGAAATTTATTATGTTAGTCTGTCTGGTGTATTGTGTGTCTTTTAGTCTGTCCTGGATAAATGTATTTTCTTTCTGTCTACATAGATGTTAAAAGTCAAAAACATATATATTTGTTTACATTTTTTGCAAATAAGTTGCAATTGCAAATTATAGTTTGACTAGCTTTCCGCCCGCGGCTTCGCCCGCGTGGAGTTCGGTTATATCGCGCTAGCCGAGCGCTAGCGTAGCCTATGTCCTTTCTCAGGGTCTAAAGATTCATCATCATCATCATCCCAGCGTTAATCCCAGTCGCATCCGAAGCCTTTTAAGCTTTGGAGTCTGGGGTTCGTCTTACCAGTCCAACTGCTGATATGGCTAAACTTCGACATTTTCTATGAAGCGACTGCCGTCTGACCTCCACAACCCGAAGGCGACATCGAAGCATTGCAGTTAGACAAATTGTAGGATTTTTGAGGGCTCCAACAACCCGTAACGACTGCCACTAAATGTTCGTAGGGCAACCGGGACCAACGGCTTAACGTGCTTTCCGAGGCACGACCAGACCAGTACAAATATTCATATTCATGCATACAAATACTTGCACTGTGCGGGGATCGAACCCGCGCCACCTTGCGCAGCGGCCGCGTCCGCTACCGCTACGCCACGGAGGCTGTCATCATCATCTCAGGGTCTAAAGATTGTCTGCTGTGCCTAATTTCAATAAAATCGGTTGAGAGGTTTAAGCGGGAAACGATTGCGTCTCTGCTTACCATCAGGCAGAATTGCGGTCAAGCGCTGGTTTATAATATGTAAAAAAAAAAACGTGACAGACAGAGTTACTTTCGCATTTATAATATTAGTATGGATGGATAATGTATGTGTGAGTGTCGAAACGGCTAAAAAATTCAGCCGTAATACTTAAAACTTGTTAATTTTACTAAGAACGTATTGCACGTCTGCACAACGAGGCGGGGACTCTATCCCGCTGTGAGTACGCAGCTAGTGACCACTATAATCTGCCGTGAACTGTGTTGAGCGTTCGGTAACCCCACTGCAACTTTTTAAATATATTTGGGAAATAATACATAGAACATGGTGTAAAAATGAGTGGAATCGATTCAGTTACTTATTCTGAACAAAATATATTCAGGTTTCGTATAAAGAAAAAGAAAAAGTTGTAAATATGTACTTTCCATTATATGTTTTATACCTACAATATGTTAAGAAAACCCTGTCCGACCCGTAAGGATAGTAAAGGTTAGGTAAACACTTGACCAAATATAATATAAAATTTTACATAATCATCATAGTAACAATACTAATTAATTTTGAAATAATCCTTTTTTCCCGGGAATTAATTCCAATTTCCCCAAAATTTGGTAATTTTTAAAAAAGTGACAATACCGGTATTATTATAAGCGATTAGCGACGCGACCACGTCACAGGTGCCGCGTGCCCTGCCCCCCGCCGCCCGCGGAAGGGGTTGTTTACCGCACATGTATTAAGTTACCTCTTTTTGCGAAATAATATTTATTTTTTTAGGGGGATTTTTTTAAAGTTTAGCCTTTCTTTGTGGGCATTAGTAGAATCAGTTATCGATACCTAACAATACATTCTTGGATCGGACAGGGTTTTCTTTACATATTGTATAGATCTATAGATTATACTGTACTTCATATTTCTGCGTACCCTGTTAGATTTCATGAATTAATTAGGACTACCCTCTACCTATATGACACGCTCCAATTCGGTGGGTAAACCGCAAACACTAATTGTAGTGGCTTAGGTTCGTATCCCAGAAGGAAACTCAAGCATTGATCTCTGCTTAAACATTACTTAAAACTAGTTTCAACCAATCAAATGGCTTGAAAGTTTGAAACGAGACTTAAGTAGAGCTTGAGTTTTGAGTGACGTTCTTTAATACGGACCTTATAATATGATCAGCCCCCATAATCGGCGAACACATTTTTGTGAAATGATTGCGACTAGTTGGGATCAGTTGGGATCGTTTGAACCGTCCATTGGTCCGTTCGCTCCAAACGATCCCAACTAGTCGCTATCATTTGCCAAAAATGTGTTCGCCGATTCGGGGGCAGGTCGTCGTTTCATAATGGCATTCACAGACTAATAACGATAGCGTAGGCTTGGTTCGACACTTAGTAAAAGTGAAGTATAAGATAAGAGTACTTTTAGCACAGTAAACAGTTTTGAAGGAATGAAGGATACTGTATGAGAGGAGACCTGTGCCCAGCAGTTAAATAATCCATGTTAGTCCTTGTACTTACGACCTCGTAAATACGCGACGTAAATCGAAACGACCGACGTAAGTCGACATAAATTTTTTCATATTATGTTTACATGTAAAACTCAAGGATTAAGTTAAAATACTACATTTATAAGAAAGGATATTATGTACATACTTTATTAACAAAAGTTAGTGCATAGCCAGTCCCACGGACATTAACCTCGAGACAAATTAATTGTCTTATGCCGGAAATCGCAACAATTGTCAAGAATAGTGTGAAAACAATGTTCGGCGTAACTTAAAACGAAGTAAGTCGAGGACTGCCTGTACTATTTTACTGTTCAGTTATACATATGCAGTATGCAGCTTCACAGGGTAAAACGACATAAGTGGCCTAAATTATTACCTACAATTAGGTTATAATATGTTATTTGCTATATGCTATTAATATATTATGTTATACCTGGGACAAACAGTCCAACTAGGTAGGTCCAATTTCGAGAAAGAGGTGTCTCGGCGAATCCAGCTCGGTTGGGCAGCGTTCGGGAAGCTACGCTACATCTTCTCGTCGTCCAAGATACCACAGTGTCTCAAGACTAAAAAGTCTTCACCAGTGTGTGTTGCCAGTGATGACTTACGGAACTGAAACGTGGTCGCTCACAATGGGCCTCATACGAAGGCTCAAGAGTCACACAAAGGGCAATGGAAAGAGCTATGCTAGGAGTTTCTCTGCGTGATCGAATCAGAAATGAGGAGATCCGCAGAAGAACCAAAATCACCGACATAGCTCTGCGAGTCGCTAAACTTAAGTGGCAGTGGGCAGGCCACATTGCTCGTAGAACCGATGGCCGATGGGGCAGTAAGGTTCTGGAGTGGCGGCCACGTACGGGAAGACGCAGCGTAGGGAGGCCCCCAACAAGGTGGACCGATGACCTGGTGAAGGTCACGGGAAGCCGATGGATGCGGGCAGCACAAGACCGGTCAGCGTGGAAAGCCTTGGCGGAGGCCTTTGTCCAGCAGTGGACATCTATAGGCTGAACAAGAAGAAGAATGTTATTTGCTAGTAGTCAGTTAGTCTGTATCTAGAGTGGACTAGACGGTAACAAAAGACTAGAGAGGTAATTTCAGCTAGGTAATTGTGTAACACACTATCAGTAGCAATGGGTATCATTTTGACAGTTCAACAACATTCATTGCGTTATTTACGTTGTTGAGCAGACACAGTTTTGAACATATGGAGCAATGGATTAGCAATATACTTCGAAATGATTCCTACAGATAGTAATAGTGTGTTACGTAATTAGGGTGCCGGTGTGATATCAATTAATATGGGGAGTCATCATCATCATCATCTCAGCGCTAATCCCAGTCGCATTCGTAGCTTTTCAGCTTAGGAGTCTGGGGCCCGCTTTACCAGTCCAACTGCTGAAATGGCTAAACTTCGACATTTTCCGTGAAGCGACTGCCGTCTGATCTCCACAACCCGAAGGCGACATCGAAGCAATGCATTTAGACCAATTGTTGGACTTTTGAGGGCTCCAACAACCCGTAACGACTGCCACTAGATGTTTGTATGGCAACCGGGACCAACGGCTTAACGTGCTTTCCGCGGCACGACCAGACCAGTGCAAGTATTCATATTCATGCATACAAATACTTGCACTGTGCGGGGATCGAACCCGCGCCACCTTGCGCAGCGGCCGCGTCCGCTACCGCTTCGCCACGGAGGCTGTCGATTAATATGGGGAGTGTCTTATGTAATATTGATGTTTGAAAAGTGCTGATTCTCAGCCTACTCTGAATAAATGACTTTTGACCTTGTTTATACATGTGTTATGTTTGTGTGGTGTGTGTGTGTGTGTGTGTGTGTAATGTGTCTGAAGAGGATCTTTATAGTAATTGCTCCGAATCATTACAATCATGCAAAAACTTTTTCATTTACATTTTCTTTAAATTTTACAGATTTTATTATAAGTATTAATGAAGGCATCTTGCTAGCAATGAGGTGCTGTCAGGGGTTGAAATGTGCATTTCATTTGCTTATCATAGATGTGTGCTTGTGTAATCAGGCGTCATTAAAGTGAATGAAGTGACTTTTTAAAACGGTAGTTAAAAGATAAACACTCAAACTCAATGCCTATAATTCAAAAAATCCAATGGCAGGCATTTTTGAATGGCCCAATCCCAAGCATGGTCTAGCACCACCTCTTCAACAGTACTACCTATTTGCATTTTACGTCATAGTGGCGAAAGATTGGAGCTAAACGTCCTGTATAGCTCGGTTTTTGTTTTGTGAAAGGACCCCTCTGGCATCCATTTTTTGCTATTCACATGATAAAAGTTTTACGTTTTCATCACAAACCACATCATTCTTTCAGACAAACGAAATTTTCCACCGCGAAATGGAAGCAGCCGGAGTCGCCGTCTCCCCATATGCTCCTCAGACGTATGACGCTGTCTGGGCTATAGCCTTGGCCCTGAGCAAGGCAGAACAGCTCTGGAGGTCTCTAGAAAACAGACGGAGCAATGGAACGAACAGCACTAAACTTGGACTCAGCCACTTTGATTATGATAGACAGGATATGGCAAAGGAATTCTTGGATCAGCTTGCAAATCTTAGTTTTGTGGGAGTTTCGGTAAGTGCTTGTTTAATAGCTGATTGTTACAACGCCTGATAATTTTATCGGAGGAGTCAATTTGAATTTTGGTCAGTTTTCCCGTAAAAAATATATCAGACGAAACTATCTGTCGATTATCTTGCGGATTACATTGTGAAATCAGCCCTAAGTATTATAAACATAAGCTATTTTTAAACATATACATTAATAATGGCGCCCAACAGGGACTACTGAAGCCCTGTTGGGCGCCATTATTACTAATTCACACTCAAATAAAATTATTCTGAAAAAAATCCTTTAACAAATTCTTCTACGCGGCTGGCACATAGCAGATTAATTGTCACGCCTCATTTTTTATTCATATTAGTCCTTCATTCAAATGTTGACTGTTTAATATAGTACCCCTAAATTAAATGAAATTTCGAATGATGGAAAAATAAAATGGAAATGTGTAGAATGCTCATCCCCATCCCCATCAATCATCATCGAATTATCAAAGTCCTATGAACGTGGGATGAAACAAAAATGAATAATCACACACAACATCAGCCGCCGGCGTAAGTTACCACCCACCAGACAAAGTCATGCCGCCAAGCGATTCATCGTGTTCGGCATGATGTCTGGTGGTCCTCCGTACGGAGGACGGGTCTGAGCAGTTGTGTTGCGATGTACGTGTCGGGTACGATGCGCGAAATGTTGTTGTGTCGGGAGTTTGGTCGTGGAGGGCCTCCAGATCAATATCCCTCTGGCGCAGCATCGTTGGTCGTGTTGTTGGGTTTAACATTGCATCACCGCGCTCAACTGCCGTCTTCCTTCCTATTTACTCAGTTCTTTTGAGTGAGTAGGCTTAATAAACTAACGCGCTTTCCCATCAACGATTGCATCACTGCTTACCATCAGGCGGGACAAACTAGCGCTTGACTGCATCAAGCGCTAGTTTGTAATTTATATAAAAAAAAGAATAAATGACATGAGCTGTAGTTAGTACACATGAGGACAGCCATACATAAGGAGCCATTCAAAACCCAATTTATTGTTATATTTAGCTTAAGAAAAGTTTACATGGATCAACATTCAATTATAAAGCTATATACAATATGTAAAGAAAACCCTGTCCGATCCGTGAAGGTATTGTTAGGTATCGATAATCGATTCTACTAATGCCAACAAAGCCAGGCTAAACTTAAAAAAAATGCCCCTAAAAAAATAAATATTGTTTCGCAAAAAGAGGTAACTTAAAAAATGTGCGGTAGGCCATACAGGCGCGGGCGAAGAGGGGCAGGGCACGCGGCACGCGGTCGCATCGCTATTCGCTCAGAATTATACCGTCAAAAATAATGTTGTCACTTTTTAAAAATTACCAATTTTTGGGGAAGTTGGAATTAATTCGCGGGAAAAAAAGATTATTTCATAATTCACTAGTACTGTTACTATGATGATTATGTAAAATTTCAAATTTTATTTGGTCATGTGTTTACCTAACCTTTATTATCCTTACGGGTCGGACAGGGTTTTCTTAACATATTGTATATCATGTATACCGTCTTCACTTAACAGGGCTGTAAGCCGTTACCGAGTCGTATGTTCAAATATTAATGTGTGTGGGTAGATTTAAATTTACATAGATTTTAATATTCCACTACAGTAGCACAAAACAGTTTGATGATTTAGTTACATTATGTTCAATGATGTGTATTTAAATAGATTATACAGGATTATTTGAGGCTTTTGTCGTTCTAAATACGCCCACGATCAACATAATAACCTTTGAATATATAATTTCATTTTGATACACATTGGTTATTAGGTACAGTCACGAGCAGTTAATGTCAACATTTGGAAAAAATCAATAGTGATAACGAAAATAACTATCATCAGAAGTGTATAAATACTTACGCTCGCGACTGTACCTATAGCATTTTTATCTCACAAAGCAACGAGTGATTTACTTGTAGTAACCAAATGTACAGATAAGTGAAAACGTGAAAAAGAATAGGTTCACCACATAACAGGAGCCCTAGTCTGCTAATACAATAGTGTCACAATAATCGATCAGTGATCTCATAATGATCGATATTGACAAATTTCGTAATCTACTAACACAATGGCGTCATTATATCTTTCCAGTGGCCAATCACTCACACTCCACTCCGTATGAATAAATGTTCAAATTGAGTAGTAGTTTTTAGAAAATCATTTCAACTTAAATACGGCAATGTGACCATTCCATTACGACGACTGACCGAATTGATCGATGATTATGAATTTAGCAGATTACGAACTTTTTAGGCACAATGACAATAGAATGACAATGAAATCGTGTTGGAATGTCAAATTTATAAAAATAGCAGACTAGGGCCTCAGATACACACGCATAATTTTACGTCGACATACGACTTCGCCATTGTCATGAATAATACCGAAAGCACACACTTTTCAAGCACAAGTAAAGCACGCGTCACTACTTACGATAAAATTTCTACATCTACTTCATATAAAAAGCTACCCTTACAGATAGAATAAATGTTATTTATACCTATTACCCCTTATTCATAATCGTTGCTTAAAGTTAACTAGTGATTAGCGATTCTTTAAACATACGTTTTTGACCTTTTAACGTCACTTAACTTTAATAATCGTTTATGAAGATGATTAAAGTTAAGTACGTCTAAAATTTATCATTAAAAAATCACTAGTTAACTTTAAGCAACGTTTATGAATAAGGGGGATTATAGGGGATCTATAGGTATGTCCTCTGTAACCTTTGGAAGAGCTGTTTTATTGATCAAGTTCAATATGTTCGTAAAATATAATTTCAGGGCCCTGTCTCGTTCAATGGAGCAGACAGAATAGGCACGTCGGCTTTCTATCAAATTCAAGGTAAGTGTTCCACCAAATTACCAAAATGTAGACTGTCTGGCCGTAACGCCTGGTCAACCTACACCCTATCGGCAAAGGTAGTTAACTAATAGTAAACAAAAAACTACGTGACTTCGTTAATCGACTAAACACTGACTGACTGAATTTTGAATTTGCATGTTTCTTACGAAATACGTATTTAAAATAAAAAAAATACTTTCGGTAAACTTCTTAACCGCAACCAAGTCATTCAAGCTAGAAATTATAAATCTGTCAAATAGCCTATTGCCAAAAAACCGCGTTCGACTATAGCTCACAAAGATTACAGAGTTGCGAACTGAGGTTGCGAATGATTAGCATTTATTTTATTTTACTATTCGACCCTAAAAATCAGATCAGTAAAAATACACAAACAAAAATATAACTTGAAAACTAAGAAAAATCGTTGAACATACATAGGGTATTTTCAAAATTGTTGACGTCACTAATTGGACCAGCCTGTATACATTTGTAGTAGAATTTCTAATTTACCAACCCTTTGAAGGGCGAAACAGATGATCCATCAATCAATTTAAACATTTATTTCTTAGTTTTTAGTTAGTATTTCATATGAAAACTGTCATACTTTTCAGGTGGCAGACCAAAGACAGTAGCCCTCTACACCCACGGGCGAGAGATGACCTGTACGGACTGCGCTCGCCCCCAGTGGGCCGGCGGTATCCCCGCGGCTCGTAGGGTGCTGGTCCTGAGGGTCGATTCTGTGTGGGCGCCAGCTAGGATGGCTGTGGCAACTTTGGCGGCTTTAGGGGTCGCATTGGCCCTCGCATTCTTAGTGTTCAACTTGCATTATAGTAAACGAAGGTAAATACTGTGTGAAATCGATTTCATTTTTTGACTTTGACAAGCCCCCTAATCGGCGGACACATTTTTGTCAAATGATTGCGACTAGTTGCGATCAGTTGGGATCGTTCAGACCGCTCATTACTTTCGGCCCAAACGATCCCAACTAGTCGCAATCATTTGATAAAAATGTATTCGCCGATTAGGGGGAAGGACTGGGGGCGTCGACCAGTGGTCAACAATAGCTTTGGATCACTAATCTAAAAGTTATTTTGAAAATGCCTTCTTATTCATAATCGTAAGTGATTAAATATTCAAAGTGCACGTGTGGGAATATAATGGCGTCGATTCTTTGGTTCACAAACTAAACTAATTTTAAGTTGAGTGCATCTTTTTCTTTCTATTTCAAGAAAAGGGTAGAAGATAACATTTTAGTTCAATCCTGTTAAAACAATATACTCCTTAAACAGTTTAGATGCGATTATAAACATGGCGACCAAAAATACGTAAATTACTTCATGTGTGGAGTACCTAATTTGACAGGTCTATGTTGAGGTTGAATTTTATATTGTCTCTGCCTGATTACAAAAGTTTATAAAGAAATTAAATATGTTTGGAAGACAGATTCTGTAGACAGGTGAAATATGTTTTGTTGCTTGTAGCAGTCAGAAAGAAATCGTCGTGTGTGCATTATGAAGTGATAAGTATTGTGTAACATTTTTTTATAAAGATTACATTGAAAATGTAATATAGTAGTCTGAAAGAAATTGTCAAAGTGAGCATGTAAGAATAAAGAAAAAACTGTTAATATTTTATTTTATTTTCTGAAGAATTTATCACAGGATGCCAAAGATGCATCCATCTATAATAAATTATAATAACAGTCTAAACTAATACTTTGTCTTCTGTCCTTTTCTTAATGAAATAAGACGAAAAAGATGAAATGACCTTAAATTTAATTTACTGACTAAAACCCACCCGTGTTCCTTCACTTGCGTGTGCGCCAGGGCCACGGTTTGTTGATTAACCAACCCGCAACCCTGATCCTGCCCCCTAACAGCCCCCTAACCGCCGGCGAACATATCTTTGTCAAATGATTGCGACTAGTTGGGATCAGTTGGTATCGTTCGGGCCGCCCATTGGTCCGTTCGGTCCAAACGATCCCAACTAGTCGCAATCATTTCACAAAAATGTGTTCGCCGATTAGCGGGCAGGAGGCTTCGTGGACCCCGTCACGATGTGCTGACATCTCTTTGAAGCGCGCGTGAAACACAACGCGCCGTCGACTCGGCCCTGGCAAGCGCACACCTGCGGTGGCCGGGAGTTCGATGTTGTCTCCCAAGCAGGGCGTCTCCTGCGGCGGCTAGAGGCATAAGGGCGATGAGATTCCCGCTCCCTCGCGCGATCCACCTCCTTCTTTGCCAGTATCACTGCTTCGCAGATGAAGGTGACGGCCTGCCATGCACTCTCGTTCCGAACCATGGCTTGAACCAGCGCCGGGAGCAAGAGATCGCTGCCGATCGCCACCACGAGGACACAGCGGTGCTCCGCCCAAGCCGGGCAGACCTCGACCATATGCTCCACCGTGTCCTCAGGACGATCCTCACAGTGGTGACACCCTGGCGTTTCCTCCCGCCTTATCCGGAACAGGAACCTCCCGAAACAGCCGTGTCTGGCGGAAGGTGAAGACATCGTGGCGCCTCTCTAGCCACTCCTCAAAGAGGGGACTTCCCGCCGCTATTGTAACGTGCCCAGCACTAGGGTGCGACAATCGCTGTCTCCACGTCGCCATGAGATCCCATATGATTTGTTCCATATGTTCATACGATTTGTTTTAGACGAGTCGCATAGACTGGACATGGTAATTTATGCGGTAATGTACTGTGTTTGAATTGTAGGGTAGGCATAGATAAATTATTCTAGTGAAGTAATAAAGTTATTATTATTAATCATTTTCAGATCAATAAAGCTGTCATCTCCCCGGCTGAACAACATGACACTTATTGGCTGCGTGTTGGTCTACACGGCTGTGGCACTGTTGGGAGTAGACAATGCCACACTCCCGTCTTACGTACCCTTCTCTGCTATGTGCACCGTAAGTAAACTTTGTGCCTTGTAACAACTTGATTATGACCTTAGTTTATGACTTATTTAATGACCTTAGTTTTTGGCCTTAGTTTATGACCTTAGTTTACGACCTTAGTTTATGATCTTAGTTTATGACCTTAGCTTATGACCTTAGCTTATGACCTTAGCTTATGACCTTTAGTTATGACATTGTTTACCCTAAACTGCTTTAGCGTCTTTAGTGGCATTCATACACAGTGAGCCGTAAAAATTAGGCATCTTCAGTGGCGCTATTTTGTACCACTCCTGCTTTGGGCGGAGTGGAAGGGCTTATCAGATTTTTACTGATTAAAACGCCTTAACTTGCCTGTGCGCCAGGGCCGCAGTCTCTCGAGCAACCCGCGAGACCTGTCAGATGATGTCGCATCTTAAGCGTTAATATTTTGGTTTCGGTTTTCAGGGTCGAGTCTATATCTTATCAGCTGGCTTCTCATTGGCGTTCGGCTCCATGTTCGCGAAGACATATCGAGTGCACAGGATATTCATAAGGTAAGTTTCTGGACTGGCGGCCACGTACCGGAAGACGCAACGTAGGGAGGCCCCCAACAAAGTGGACCGATGACCTGGTGAAGGTCGCGGGAAGCCGATGGATACAGGCAGCATAAGACCGGTCATTGTGGAAAACATTGGGGGAGGCCTTTGTCCAGCGCCTCTAAAGGCTGAAGAAGAAGTAGTTTCCATAACCCTTAAAAACTAGTAACTCGCAACTGTTGTAGTTACAGCAAACCGCATTTAGTTGACTGACCTTACTTTTTTGATAAGCTTTGGAACCTTTTCACTGATATTGAAAAGTTAGTAAGACATCTCCAAAGACTAATTTCCAGTAAGTAGTTGCAGCGGACTTTTTACCTGCTGTTTTGATACTACATCTCAGAAATCCAATCTGTTTATGAGGAACATTTATTTATTTATATATACTTTATTATACACCAAAAACTTAAATAATACATTCAACACTACAAATATACAATGGACGGCCTTATCGCTAATGCAATCTCTTCCGGGCAATCATCACAGGCAAATACCTTCTTGATTATAACGATAGAAGCTTGATTACATTGCCGCCAAGCGATTCGTCGTGTTCCGGCATGATGTCTGGTGAAGCCGTACGCAGGACGAATCTGAGCAGTTGTGTTGCGATGTGTGCCGGGTATGATGCGCCAAATGTTGTTCTGTCGGGAGTTTGGTCGTGGAGAGTCTCCAGATCAATATCCCTCTGACGCAGCATCGTTGGTCATGTTGGTCATGGGTTTAACATTGCATCACCTCGCTCAACTGCCGTCATCCTTCCTATTCCTAAGTTTTTTTAAGTAAATAGGCTTAATAAACTAGTGCGCTTTACCATCAACGATTGCATCACTGCTTACCATCAGGCGGGATTGCAGCCAAGCACTAGTTTATAATTATTAAAAAAATAAAGGTTTTGTTTGACGCGTAGCCACAATTAGAACTAAGTACGCTGCCATCATCATCATCATCTCAGCGTTAATCCCAGTCGCATCCGAAGATTTTCAGCTTTGGAGTTTGGGGTCCAGACTCCAAAGGCTTTACCACTCTAACTGCTGATTATCGCTAAACTTACACGATATTTTCCATGAAGCGACTGCCGTCTGACCTCCACAACCCGAAGGCCATATCGAAGCATTGCAGTTAGACCAATTGTTGGACTTTTGAGGGCTCCATCAACCCGTAATGACTGCCATTAGATGTTCGTATGGCAACCGGGACCAACAGCTTAACGTGCTTTCTGAGGCACGACCAGACCAGTGCAAATATTTATATTCATACATACAAATGTTTGCACTGTACGGGGATCGAATCCGCGCCTCCTTGTGCAGCAGCCGCGTTCGCTACCGCTACGCCAGGCAAGCTGTCAAGATGGTAGCTTTAAAATAAAAAATATCAATTAGACTCCAACCGAGCAAACGTGGATCTAAAGTAAAATATATGTTTTCACCCTCACATCTCCCTCCTGTCAATGTCATTCAGGTGCCAAAATATCCATACCTAAAGCACAAATCCATAGCCTGATATTTTTTTTTAGCAACCGCAGTGGTGTCTGCAAGACCAAGTTACTTCAAGACACGCCATTAATATCCCTGGTGTGCGCGCTTCTGGTCATCGATGGAATGATAGTTACACTATGGACCATGCTGGACCCCATGGAGAGGCATCTAAAGAACTTGACCACTGAGATCAGCACTACTGATAGAAGTGTTATCTATCAGCCTCAGGTATGAAACTTAAGTGTTTTTGTCTCTTTTTCCCAACTAAATTGGTAGAAAATGGTGAAAGGTGAGAAGCGAGCGTTTCGAGGAACAGTTTCGAACAGGTCTCGTTAATTTTTTTGGACATATTCAAGAAGTTTCGTATACAACTAATTATTACAACTTACTTTTACGTGTAAACCAAAAATAAAATTGTAGACAAGGCTTGTAAATAACTATATGTACAAGTTTTATCCTTTAGTGTAAACGCGGGGTAAACTTTCTTCCAGATAGAAGTCTGCAAATCCCAAAACACGACGGGCTGGCTGTGTGCCCTCTACGCCTACAAGGGCCTACTCCTCATAGTAGGAGTCTATATGGCTTGGGAGACCAGAAACGTGAAGATCTCTGCCTTGAACGACTCCAAATACATCGGCATCAGTGTGTACTCTGTGGTCATCACTAGCGCCAGTGTGGTGGTCATCGGAACTATAATTTCTGAGCGGGCTACGTTGGTGTATATTTCGATAACGAGCTTGATTTTAATAACTACTACGTCGACATTATGTTTGCTGTTTTTGCCGAAGATTGTTGCTATCAGGAGTAATGGTGAGTTGATTATTTTTTATTGAGTAAAAGATGAATTTTTTGTTTTTTTTTTTTTTTGAATTTTGTCTCGGTGGTAGACCATAGTATCGGCTGCCGGCAGAAGTTACCACCCACCAGACAAAGTCTTACCGCCAAGCGATTCGTCGTGTTCCGGCAAGATGTCTGGTGAAGCCCTACGGAGGACGGTCTGAGCAGTTGTGCTGCGTTGTGTGGCGGGTACGATGCGCAAAATGTTGTTGTGTCGGGAGTTTGGTTGTGGAGAGTCTCCAGATCAATACCTGAATACAAGAAAACAAAAGTCACTCGCAAACTAACCACCGTCTTGAGCAATTTGATGAAGTGGCATCATGAAGCATTGCATTAGATTTACATGAGAAATATTTATCCTAAAATATTATATTTTCAAATAACCAATAATAACTAAATCCTCAGAAGAAACTTAAATAACAGCCAGCCAACTAGACTATTCAATTAAAACTCTTGACAGTCGTAAAATAGACTAGACAATTTTTGCAAAGAGTACACGACATCATAGGTGTTAGAATACATTGAAGCTCAGGTATATTTCACTGCAACATTTACTTTATGTATTAACAATCACTAGGTAATGTTTAGTAGATTTTTTATTTGACAGTTGTTACGGGTAGACAGAAGTCGAAAGTCTGAACCTAACAAAAGGTATCATATTACCTGACCTGGCACGGTCCTGGGCTGTGACACTCACTCCATGTACTGGATTGACTGCCTATCTGACTGGTATTCAGCTCATCATCATCATCACAGCGCTAATCCCAGTCGCATCCGCAGCCTCAGCCTTTTGGGTTTTGGAGTCTGGGGTCCGCTTTACCAGTCCAACTGCTGAAATGGCTAAACTTCGACATTTTCCGTGAAGCGACTGCCGTCTGACCTCCACAACCCGAAGGCGACATCGAAGCATTGCAGTTAGACCAATTGTTGGACTTTTGAGGGCTCCAACAGCCCGTAACGACTGCCACTAGATGTTTGTATGGTAACCGGGACCAACGGCTTAACGTGCTTTCCGAGGCACGACCAGACCAGTGCAAGTATTCATATTCATGCATACAAATAATGCACTGTGCGGGGATCGAACCCGCGCCACCTTGCGCAGCGGCCGCGTCCGCTACCGCTACGCCAAATCTGACTGCTATTCAGCTGAATCCCGTTATATTGAAAGCCGATCCCAGCGTAGTTGGGAACCGGTTAGGTGGATAATGGCGTCGATTCTCTTGTTCACAAACTAAACTAATTATAAGTTAAGTGCATCTTTTTCCTTCTATTTGATTAAGAAAAGGATAGAAGATAACATTTTAGTTTAACCCTGTAAAATTAAGATCGGCCATAGACAGTTTAGACGAGATTATAAACATGGCTACCAAAAATCCGTCAGGAGCGGGCTAATTTGGCAGGTCTAAAATAACATTTTTTCTTCTGTCCTTTTCTTGGTCAAATATAAAGAAAAAGATTCACCGAACTTAAATTTAGTTTAGTTTATGAACAATAAAACAAACAAATACAACAAATCGGGACTAATGAATCACTAAAGTTTTTACAAAAGTCGAACACCACTACGATCCGGACGAAGCGTTTCGCCTCCTCCTTTATACCGCGTACATCGAGGGACTGGAACAATTTGCCAGCGGCAGTGTTTCCGTCGGACTACAATTTCAGTTTCTTCAAGGCTAGAGTGAATAGGCTCTTAATAAACTAGTGCGCTTTACCATTAACGATTGCGTCACTGCTTACCATCAGGCAGGATTGCGGTCAAGCGCTAGTTTATAATAATGTAAAAAAAAAAAAAAAAAACACCAGAGTAATTCAGGCAATACTTTTTTCTGATAAAAATAAAACTACATACTAAGTCACATTTTAGTACGTTTTATCTATAAAAAAAAAACTGGAAAGCACTTTTGTCACTTTCGTCATAATAATCACTAAATATAATTAAAGCCCACGATTCCTTTTACAGCTGAAGAGGACCCCGTAATTCAAAGCATGGGCCTAAGACTAGAGTGTAAAACGAGACGATTCGTGACAGACGAGACACAAGAGCTTCACTTCAGGATAGAGATCCAGAACAAAGTGTATAAGAGAGAAGTGGCGGCGTTGGACAAAGAGATAGGAAGACTCGAGAAACTTTTAGCAGAACCGCTGGATTCTGCCAGTGGGTCTAATGCGTCGCTGTCTTTGCATAAAAGAGTAAGTATAACAAATATTACCTTTGTTAAATGCCCAAGAATATGTAGTTATCCATCCACAGCTACCCAGAATGTGCACGGAGATGTTTGCCTTGGAATAAATTTTGGAAAGTCCTTTAGTGTCCAGCATTTATTTTGAATGGCAGTGGTTAGCCAAAAACAACCCTGGAATCTCCCCGCGCGTACGTGACCGAAGAGACACCGGGGTGGTTTTTAGTCAGTAGGAGTCTGGAAGACCCCGTCGCCCACCCCCGGCATTTCCTACCCCTGAACAAAAAAAAGGTCACAATGCATGAACCCACCAACATTTTATAGCAAAACAAAACTAAGTACACACGAGTAGTTAGCGACCCCATTTAGAGCCAACTCCCCGTACTTACCGAATCCGTAGGTTGCCGGCCAAGCTACGTGAGTAGTGGCAACACTATGAGCGACGCCCTGCGCGCCGGAAGTATGTCACTAACGCCCGGTACCTGCGCGCGCGCTCCGCGTATACGACTCGGGAGTTTCGCGACCCGGCCGTGTTAAAATCTAATATATAGTAGTTGTTAAGTGCCACTGTTTTATGTACCTTATACTCAATATACAGTTTACATGCATATTATAGGCGTAGTTTCTTTGACCGTAAATCACCTCGACGCGCTACCAACTGGCGTCACCCATACGGCCTATAAACAATAAAATAAAATGAGCGGATATTAGAATTTAACTGTTTTTGTAAACCAACCTTTAATAAAGCAAAGCAAAGATTTGTTTAGAAACATTTGAATGTGTAGCTGTCCTCACGGCATGCCTAATTTAACATCCATAATTTTCAGACTGAACTCAACACAGTAGAGGAGGAGGGTATGGCCCATTCAAACAGTGATAGACGCACCCCGAGCATCAGCGGAGGCCTACCCATGCTCCTTCTCTCTGTCCTGCCCCCCGTCATACCCCGAGCCAGCTGGCCATCCACGGACGCCTTCCGAGGACGAAATTCTGTCAGCTTCAGCTCACAACCGAAACTCAACTACAGAAAATCTCAACCAGCGATAGACCTATACAACCTCTGCCTAAACAAGAGAGAGGAAAATACTGGTCTACTGAGTAGGATAAAGAGCTTCTTCGGAAGCAGTAGACCAACAAGCAGAAAAGCCTCAACTATGTCGATAGCAGACCCTACAGGGGGAAGCATAGCAGCAGCACTAAAAATGCACGTCGGAATGATAGCAGGACTTGTTCCTGGCCACAGAAAACACTCCATGGCCCTATCCTGCAACACTCTTCAAGTACCTCATCCTGAATTGAAGTTAAGAAGGGAATCTTACGCGAAAAGCGGTCCTATTATCCGCGTGACTGATGACGAACCCTCGTGTTCCTATGACCCTGATGCTCCGAGACCGCAAAAGTATATCGCGGAACCTGAGACCAAGGTCAACTTTGTCCTACCAGCTACACACCAACGACCAGCATCCCATCAGAGTTCGTGTGAGAAGATCAAAGGATCTCCAAGGTTTCCTCACAGGATAGCACCTTCAGCTACTAATAGTCTTACAACACTTGATACGAGGAGGAAAACCAGTGCTGACAGTGTGTTCAACATAACTGCGAGGGTCTTTGAGGAGCAGCGACGATACAGCCATCAGAATGTGAACCAGGATGCCAAAGGAAAAGCTGTTCTTGAAAGTAGGTGGAAATCATCTGAGGACGCCAGGCCGGGGCCTTCGTCCAGGGATTAGTCAAATATCCTGTGCTAATGAATATGCCAAATATATTTTTAATGTGAATGATATCTGTAGGTATTTGTAGTGTGTGAATTTTGGCCGTTAAATATCAGTCTTTCTAGTCACTAATTCATATCGTAAACACAACATTCTCATGCCAAAATTATGTAACTTTTGTAAGTATGATAGTTTATATGCTCAAATGTGTCGACTTTAGGTGATATTTTAAGTTAATCCCTGACAAACATATTTTATTAGATGTTTTTTTTAGTAGACTCTGACTACTTGCTACCTTACATTAATTAGTAATAATAATACTCATCAGAGCCATCACAACAATCTTATCCACAGGGTGAACATGACAATCTTACCCACAGAACCATCACGACAATCTTACCCACAGGGTGATCATGACAATTTGCCAGCGACAGTGTATCCGTCACATTACAATTTGAGTGTCTTCAAGGCTAGAGTGAATAGGCTCTTAATAAACTAGCGCGCCTTGCCATCAATGATCGCATCACTGCTTACCATCAGGCGGGATTGCGGTCATGCGCTAGTTTATAAAAAAAAGAATCTTATCTACAGAGCCATCACGACAATCTTATCCACAGGGCCATCATGACAATCTTACTCACAGAGCCATCACGATAATCTTACCCATAGGGTGATCATGACAATTTGCCAGCGACAGTGTTTCCGTCACATTACAATTTGAGTGTCTTCAAGGCTAGAGTGAATAGGCTCTTAATAAACTAGCGCGCCTTGCCATCAATGATCGCATCACTGCTTACCATCAGGCGGGATTGCGGTCATGCGCTAGTTTATAAAAAAAAGAATCTTATCCACAGAGCCATCACGACAATCTTATCCACAGGGCCATCATGACAATCTTACTCACAGAGCCATCACGATAATCTTACCCATAGGGTCATCACGACAATCTTACCCACAGAGCCATCACGACAGTCTTACCCACAGAGTGATCATGACAATCTTACCCACAGAACCATCACAACAATCCTATCCACAGGGTGAACATGACAATCTTACCCACAGAATCATCACGACAATCTTAACCACATCGCCATCATGGCAATCTTACGTGAAGGATATTGATTAACTCATCAAATACAAAGTAGGCTTAATTTTAACGTTGTATATATCAGATCATGATAAATCATGATACAAAAGGAATATTGACACCAAAAAAATAGATTAGATTGTAAATACACTATAGACGCTAGTATCGTCTGAAATATTAGGCCAATATGGTTGAAAATCGCGTGCCAACGTAGCTGGTTTTAAGGTCTTTTAAATATTGCAACGAAACTCCTTTATGTCTTACTCATTTCACTATTTACATTAACAAAATAATACTTAAATAGTTTTCAGTTTATAGGGAAATTATTAAATAATTATTTATACTTTTAATAGCCAGTATTTAAAAGACCTTTGAGCCACATAATTTTATCCGTATTGTAAATATTTAACTTTTATATGTGTGGAAAATCTGTGTTATTAATCATAGTCTATTTTGTAGTACTTATTAGAAAAAAAAACTATTAAATAACTTACTTATTTACTATAGCAACTGGAATTGCAAAATATAAGTAAAGAAACAGTATTATTAAATAATATTAAAGTCATAAATATATAAATAGGTTACGAAGGTCAAAAAGGACAGTAAATAAAAACTATGAAGAAACTCTTTGCTTACCAAACTTGTTGATTTAAAATAAACTGATCCTTGTCTTTGGTAAAAACCAACTTATAGTATTGCTGTCCTTTACTACTCGGAATAGTAAGAAAGAGATAGAGTACGTTTAGAGCAAACTGTCACTGAATCAGAACTTTGAATGCTGGCACTTTACTTAGTATATTTCTTTCAAATATTCTGGTTGTCAGAGCAATGCAAATTAAACCTAAAATCTATTAACATAATGCTAATTTTTTATTAGAAAAAAGACTCATACCTATACTAATAAAGTTTACCACAGATTATACAAACAAGTCAAGTACAATTCAGTTCTAATAATAATTATTGCTCTTATATTCCCTCTGTTTCTAATTTAATCTACTCTGCGAATAGTTTTAGATGAGTCAATGTGAAACTGAACCAGCACCAATATCAAGCATAACTTAGTCTTACTTATGTAATTATAAGAATGTACTTAATCACGGTCAAATTAAATTGGCTGACAAAACTTCGCAGGGCTTCTCACTCTCCTATTCACCGCAGGAGGCACCCTGGCACCTTTCTAGGTAGGCCATAACAGCGATTCGTTGCAGATTCGTTGTGTTTCGGCATGATGTCTGGTGAACCCGTACGAAAACGGGTCTGAGCAGTTGTGTTGCGATGTGTGGCGGGTACGATGTGCCAACTGTTGTTGTGTCGGGAGTTTGGTCGTGGAGGGTCGCCAGATCAATCTCCCTCTGGCAGCAGCATTGGTCGTGTTGTTGGGTTTAACATTGCATCACCTCGCTCAACTACCGTATTCCTTCCTGAAAAGGCTATTATTAATAAACTTGCGCGTTTTACCATTAGCGATTGCTTCACTTCTTACCATCAGGCGAGATTGCAGTCAAGCACTAATTTAAAATTATTAAAAAAAAATCGGGGGGCCGATTTTTTTTTACACCTGAGGTGGTGCGGCGTTGCGTGCGGCAGTTCGCCGCCCAGTAAAGACCAGTCCCGGGTGGACCGTGTACCACATACCGGACGTACGTCACAATGTGCTGACATCGTGACGGGATCTACTAAAACCGATGCCTACTCGTGCCTCGGGTTGCTCTAAAAAAATAACGTGGCCCGGAATCATGCAGGCAGATGAAGGAACACGGGTGGGTTTTAGTCTGTAAAAGTTTGACGTCTTTCCGCTCCGCCCAGAGGGAGAAATTATGTGATATTTTCCCACCAAAAGAAACTGATGATAACAAAGTTGGATTATGCATTATGATATATACAATATGTAAAGAAAACCCTGTCCGACCCATAAGGATAATAAAGGTTAGGTAAACACATTATGGATAGTAACAATACTAATGAATTTTGAAATAATTTTTTTTTCCCGCGAATTAATTCCAATTTCCCCGAAATTTGGTGATTTTAAAAAAAGTGACAACACCGGTATTATTATGAGCGAATAGCGACGCGACCACGTCACATGTGCCGCGTGCCCTGCCCCCCGCCGCCCGCGGAAGGGGATGCTTACCGCACATGTATTAAGTTACCTCTTTTTGCGAAATAATATTTATTTTTTAGGGTTTTTTTTTTTAAAGTTTATCCCGTCTTTGTATCCTTTGGTAGAATCAGATCGGACAGGGTTTTCTTTACATATTGTATATTAAGCACTTGTTACTGTGAAGTTTTGCAAATTCATTTAATTTGACCTTGTCTACGAGCGGCATCGCCCTCACTAAACAAATATTACGTAGTCTTCATAATAAGCAATATTTTAGAACTTTATCGTAAAGACTTTCGTTCTAAGTCAGACATTTTATTTTTAGAAAAGCGTGTATCTAGTATTTGCCCTTGTATTTAAGGACGGTCCCAAAGTGTTCAATTGTGTATAAAGGGATCTTTTGTGTGTATTGTATATGTAGAGTTAGATTGAATATTGTGTGAATATTATAAATACAATTTTATTGGGTTTTAAACTAAAATGCCTTTTTATTACTTACCAGCTGCGCCTCGCAGTTTTATCCCCTTAAATCTTTTTCAAGTGAAAATAACTGTTACTGTAATAAGAATAGTATTAGCACAGTATAAAATTCATACAGTAGGTCGACGCCTTTGATCTCGTGTAAAATGCCGACATCGTCTAGACAGTAACGCATCGGCCAGGGTTGTCACGAATAAACAATATTTATGAAATTATTTATTTATTTATTGCAGATCAACATCGATAGCTGTATTATATTTAATTAATTTGCTATTTTTACTAAGGGAACAACTCGAGACAAATTTAAGTTATTTAGATGGCATTTTCGTAACCAGCACCCCAAACCACCTCGGAATTAACACCCATATCATATTAATATACATTTAAATTGGCGTCCGCCGTCTTGGATTTCAAAAAGGGTGGCTTTTTCGTAACAAGCACCCCAATTATACTCAAAATTGACATTCATAAATTATAAAACAAACACGCGTTAGCCCATAATGATAGATACCGAGCTACGAACATCGTTTTGTTCGCAGCTCGGGTGCCGCTTACCCGCGTCTCGCCCCTGACACCCCGCACGATTACTCTGACTAGACGGTATTTAATTTGTTTCAATCACGTTTTTTGTTTAGGTTCTTATCTAATTAAGAACCTAAACCAGCCCCCAAATCGGCAAACACATTTTAGTCAAATGATTGCGACTAGTTGGGATCGTTTGAGCCGAACGGACCAATGGGCGGCCCGAACGATACCAACTTACTGATCCCAACTAGTCGCAATCATTTGACAAAAATGTGTTCGCCGATTAGGGGGCAGGGTTGTCCAAACTATAAGGGCTAATAAAAATGACTAATTACTTTGTGGGCCATAAAACATTTATAAAAATAATACAGGTAATTACTATTTTTTTTTATTACTTATTCATTAAATTGTTACAGTTCTCTCATTACCAACCTCAATATAAAAATAAAGATGATAAAAAGAATCTGCGGGAGGATTGGTTTGGGCAGCTCTGGCCTAAACTGACTGAGTACTTGCTGATTTATAGTTCCAGCTCGAGCGTCGATGTGTATCCTTATACCAATGTACGGACGAGAGCAGGTCAAGCTACCCCAAACTGTCAGATATTCCCAATCAACCTTGAGCCTTAATGCTTTAGAGATAAAGTTGAAAATCTAATAAGGAAATCTGACAGATTGTAGTATCTCGATTTGATGTGCTGTCGTCTGTACATATGTAGAATAAAAAGAAGGACTTTTGGGGAAACACCTAAATAAAATAGTCAAAAGCCATAGATTTAACAATTTATTATTTTAATTATTCCTACATACTAAAAACAGGTGTATATGTTTACAACAATTGTTAATCTACACCACAATTAGGTAAGACGAGGTCAATGTACACTTAACAATAAGATTTGGCTTACGACTATTTCAATTTTATTAACAATTCAAACTTGATGCTAACGGCAGTTTCAGGGCTAAAATTAAACAAAATCAATGACAGCAGTCGTGATGGCCTAATGGTTAAAAAACCAGCCTCTCCAGTACGAGTGTGCGGGTTCGATTCCAGGTCAGACAAGTACCAATGTAACTTTTCTAAGTTTTATGTAGGTTTTTTCCAAGTATATCTTAGACACCAATGACTGATGAGACTGACATGAAGGAAAACATCTTCAGGAAACCTAGACTTTAAGTCTGAAATCGCCAACCCGCATTGAACAAGCGTGGTGATTACTTTCAATCCACTGTATGAGAGGAGACCTGTGCCTGGCAGTGGGACGATGGAAAGGTTGATGATGATGATGAAACTTGATGCTAAAACGGCAGTTTCAGGGCTAAAATTTGACAAAATCAATGACAGCAGTGATGGCCCTGTAAGACCATCGTCAACTTACAAGTAGGTCTTAGAACCCTGAAATGAGCTTTACAATATGTAAATTATTTCAGCACTTTACTCACAAAACTGAGGAACCCATCGTGAGGAAGCGGCATGTCTTAGAACCAACACTTCAAATACATGTGACATCTACCAACCTGGACTGGGTCTACATGGTAAATTTCCTTTCTTACAGGAATGGTCCCAGCAGCAAGAACATTACCGGCTGATTAAGCAGGAAACAACCCCTGTAGTATTTAAATGGCATAGAATCTGACTAATTTACAAGTTTCAACCAACTACAAGTGTTCATGATACCTCATTTACAAAAATATATTTCTTTGCCACCGTTCTAAGCAGCCTCAGACATCTTGACTATCCTATCCTCAATGATTCTCCTAATATTAGCGTTAACACTAGGCAGCTCGCTGTGCTTTCGAACAGATAGCTCGATCTTCTGCACCTGGAATAGCAATAAAGGAACAAATGAATTTAAAAAAAAAATATCTTGTTGTGAAAAAAATCAATAAAATAATATTTTTTATATTGTTTTTTTTTTTTTTTTTAATCAAGACTATGAATGATAGGTGAATATACATGGGGGAAAGGATCCATCTTTTATACTATTTCTCTATTTCATCAACAATATTTTTTATCTATGGCTCCTCCCATAGATAAAAAATATACGACCTATTCACCAAATAGCGCCTTTAATGTCATTCATCATCTGCGCAGCCTTCAATTTTTTTTTTAATTGTCCCACACTAGTTATATTTCCTGTATCATGGGCACTTTTACAAACATATAAACTCTCATACACAAACATCCAGACCCGGAACAACTACTCGTAGGTCATAGAAATATTTGCCCCGTGCGGGAATCGAACCCACGACACGCAGAGCAGCAGTCAATAGCTTGACCACTGCACTAACCGTGCAGTTATAAAGGAGTCAACTATCTTATAGGAAGCGATAACTTATCTGACTGTTGTCCAGGGTTTACAAATGATTTTTTTTTTTTTATATTCCGTGTTTGAATACACTATCCTTACTACCACGACGTAGTGTTTAGCAGTTGTTTAGTACACATTTAAATATTTAATTACAACATTATTATATGGACTTTAACGTTACACTGACATCAGAAACACCTTGAACAAGTTTTTGTGGTGTTGGAGTATTCCGAGTATTACCTGGTGTATCTCCCTGGGCCACGCGACGAAGTTCGTGACGGTACAGTTGCGAGGGGAGCCGATGCGGCCGGTGCGGCCACAGCGGTGGATGTAGTCGGCCGTATACAGCGGGAAGTCGTAATTTATTATGTGCTGTGTCTAGAATAGAAAATAAAATTAGATAAAAAAGGTGCTTGAAACAGTGGGCTCGGCGGGTTTTTCGGCCATAGCAGTAAATGCCAGACTTCAATAGGGACCACTTATACCAAGCCTAGCAGGGAGGCTCAGGGTGGGTGCTTTGGAATCATATCTCGAATCCGTGAAAAAGTTAAAGAAAGAGGTCGAGGGTCGAGGCAATAAGATAGTTAAAATAAATATAGTAAAAGAAACTACAAAATGCGCTTTAACGACCGCTTAAACTAACATTTTAATCATCACTAGTATGGGACATAAAATTTAAATTAAATCTATCAGGGTAAAGTGGGTAAAAATTGAGTCAGAACATGCATACAGGTGTATTTTATAAAAACGTGTTAACAAATAACTACAAAACACTCACCCTAATAGTATCCAATCCTCTTGACGCAATATCAGTACACGACAACACATTGACTTTCCCGCTCTTAAACATGTCAAACTTGCCCATCTTCAGTGCGACAGCCATCTTGCCGTTTATATTGATACATTCAATGTTGTTCTCATTCAAGAACATTGAGACGAAGTCGCATGTAGGCGTCTGGTTGGAGAATATCATCACAGGCCGGCTCTGGTTCATGTCGGCTTGAACTAGTTTGAGGAGTTCTAAAGGTTTCTGTGCTTTTCCGAGGCGCATGAATCTATTGAAGAAATATTATATTCTTGTAATTATATTTAGAGGTGAAAGTTCTAGATAAAGATAAATATGTAATGAAAACCCTGTCCGAAAATAAATTTACAATTCCTTTCTTTATTTTGGGAAATATATCCAGGTTTTCATATTGATTTTTTTTTATTAAATAAAATAAAATATGAAAAACAGTTACAGTTTTTATTTTAGCTTCGTAAATTAGTGAATAAACATTAATTTCAACTTATGATATTATTTGTCAATAAGAAAGAAAGAAAAATCGTTTATTTGCAGTAAACATGACGCAAAAGTTTACAAAAACACAAAAAAAAACTTTTTTACAAAAAAACAACCGACTTCCAAAAACCACTACAAAGTGAAAAATAACTAATTTCGGAAGTCGGTGTCTTTGGTTTTGTATATTCGTTTTTGACACCGACTTCCGAAATTAGTTATTTTTCACTTTGTAGTGGTTTTTGGAAGTCGGTTGTTTTTTTGTAAAAAAGTTTTTATTTTATACTTTTTAGTTGTTAAAAGTAAGTACTATGTATTCAGTTGCATCCGAAAAGGACGTAATTTTATTTATTTTAATTTTTATTCATCTTCAAATTCGTCTTCATCATCAAATTTACTGCAGACCATTATTTTAACCCAATGGGTGCAAAGGTCTCATCAATTTAAATGAATTAAGTCCTACCACAAAGTAGCTACTGTAAACCGTGTAATGTTATGTACATATTCAGATATACTTACACTTATTATTTATACTCATATTCATACTTATATATGTATCATTCATTTCCACGGTCCATTATATGCATTCCATTATTATGAGGCTCTGTTTTGATCATATTCCACTACACCAGGACTCATTTTTCTGTTCACAGACTCAGTCCTCAACTTTACGCCTAAGTTTCGGCTACTTAGCGACCCCTTAGTGTAGGAAGCCGTACTTATGCAGGAGTGTATCACTTTTTCCTATCAAACACAGCACTTTTTAATTTAATACCATTTATATTTACATTGTTACAGAACATTTTCATTATTTTGACTTTTTTTGACAACATTGTTGATGATGTATCTATGACAACCTTCTCATCAAAATTCTTGTTGGTCTGCTATTTTTATTTTATAATTGTTATTCGAACTCTTTTATGGTAAAATTATTTATCGTTCCTCGTCCATATTTTCGAATATTTTAAATTTCGACCTCCAACCGTTCTCCGAGGTTTCTTTAGAAATCATCGCAGAGCAGTGGTCAGTCGAGCTCTGGCTTCCAAACAAGCCTCTTAAAAGTAGGTCTCCAGTAAACGCTGCCTCGAGAGCCCTTCTAGGGTGTTTCCTGCTGTGCCAGTCCCTATATAACTGGTGCGCCTGGAGCTGCCTGGCCCTTTGCCGCCGGAGCCCTCGACTGCTGCCGGCCTTGTGACGCCGGGGCAGTCCCTCTTCCGTAGCTGCCGCCGGTCCACCAGGGCCGCTCCCCTGTACCTGCCGCCGGTCCACCAGGGCCGTTCTTCCGTTGCTGCCGCCGGTCCACCAGGGCCGCTCCTCTGTAGCTGCCGCCGGTCTACCAGGGCCGCTCCTCTGTAGCTGCCGCCGGTCCACCAGGGCCGTTCTTCGTGTAGCTGCCGCTGGTCCACCAGGGCCGTTCTTCTGTAGCTGACGCCGGTCCACCAGGGCCGCTCCTCCGTAGCTGCCGCCGGTCCACCAGGGCCGCTCCTCTGCAGCTGCCGCCGGTCCACCAGGGCCGCTCCTCTGCAGCTGCCGCCGGTCCACCAGGGCCGCTCCTCCGTAGCTGCCGCCGGTCCACCAGGGCCGCTCCTCTGCAGCTGCCGCCGGTCCACCAGGGCCGCTCGTCTGTTGCTGTCGCCGGTCCGCCAGGGCCGCTCGTCTGTTGCTGTCGCCGGTCCGCCAGGGCCGCTCCTCCGTAACTGCCGCCGGTCCACCAGGGGCCGCCCTTCACCATCATCCATCAATCATTCATCTACATTATTCATTTTTATACTTCCATCTTGTCTTTTCTGTATATTTAATAAATACTGTCTCCCTCTAAAGTCTTTTCTTGTCGTTATACGACAGTTTGGCGCCCAACGAAAATTTCCTGCACCCCCTTAACTTCCTAAATTCAAAAGAAACACTTCGTCTAGTGTCGTACATTCTCAGCTCTTTGGTTAAATATTTTGGCTATTCTATCCCTTGCATTTTCTCTTAACACATACATGACTCATTCACTCATATATATATACTTCACCTAACTTAATTTTCTTTATTTTCCCTAACAGGAAAACAAGGTATACTTTTACATACTTAACTATCTTTTTTTTAACTTACACTTAAATATGTCTCGTCCAATCAAATTTGAACTCTTAAATAAAAACGAGCTTGAATATGAAGTTACAATTAGACTGGAGGAACCAGCAAAAACAGTTATATTGTTAAAGAAGCAGATACTTCTGCTAGCTCCTTCTACACCATCGGAAGATATTTTAACTTCTCCCATTCCTATAGAGGAGGAGTTAGCTCAGATAGATAGTACTCTGAGTTATTTAAATATTAAAATAGATAATCTATTACAGGGTGATTCCAAATACCATCGCTTAATAGAATCTTTTATTAATCATTTATTTTACAGGTTGGAACGTATAGACACAGACTTAAACCCTGACTATAAACTTAATCTAGACACTTTAAAATCAAAATTTGAGACACTTGAAGGAAGTTTCAAGATTTAGTTAAACGATTCTTATTAATGTCAATTACTTTATCTACTAATTATTTATGTAAATATTACTTCTTTCTTTTGTTTACAGCTGCACATCCTATTTATTTTTTATATTATATATAAACATCACTCACTACACAAACATTACATTACATTTGCTCGACCCTACTCTTAAGTCTCACTCTTTTACCGTATGGAGCGGATTGCAACTCATTAAATAAGCCTATGCAGGAGCGGTTGGTTACTCCTAAAATAAGCCTAAACCAAATGCTAACTCTTTCGATCTCGTAGGAGCTTAAATTTCTACTTACATTATCTAATGTTTCCTTTTTTTTTCCTTCCAGTCTGGAGCGGCTGACAACTCCAAAAATAAGCCTTGTCGTCATTCTAACACACACTTCTATGAGTGGCAGTCATCAACTGTGAACTCCACCCATGCCTGTATGAAGAAGATTGCTTGAAAGAGATAGGTGGTATGAATGGGTGAATGGAGATGGATGAATGTGTGAAGTGTTGTTTTACAGTCCCTACTTAAAATCTTATTAGAAAATTTTCTACAGTTGAAAATTTTTCCAGGGTCGGGGGGAAAATGTAATGTTATGTACATATTCAGATATACTTACACTTATTATTTATACTCATATTCATACTTATATATGTATCATTCATTTCCACGGTCCATTATATGCATTCCATTATTATGAGGCTCTGTTTTGATCATATTCCACTACACCAGGACTCATTTTTCTGTTCACAGACTCAGTCCTCAACTTTACGCCTAAGTTTCGGCTACTTAGTGACCCCTTAGCGTAGGAAGCCGTACCTATGCAGGACTGTATCACTTTTTCCTATCAAACACTGCACTTTTTAATTTAATACCATTTATATTTACATTGTTACAGAACATTTTCATTATTTTGACATTTTTTTTGACAACATTGTTGATGATGTATCTATGACAACCTTCTCATCAAAATTCTTGTTGGTCTGCTATTTTTATTTTATAATTGTTATTCGAACTCTTTTATGGTAAAATTATTTATCGTTCCTCGTCCATATTTTCGAATATTTTAAATTTCGACCTCCAACCGTTCTCCGAGGTTTCTTTAGAAATCATCGCAGAGCAGTGGTCAGTCGAGCTCTGGCTTCCAAACAAGCCTCTTAAAAGTAGGTCTCCAGTAAACGTTGCCTCGAGAGCCCTTCTAGGGTTTTTCCTGCTGTGCCAGTCTCTATATAACTGGTGCGCCTGGAGCTGCCTGGCCCTTGGCCGCCGGAGCCTTCGACTGCTGCCGGCCTTGTGACGCCGGGGCAGTCCCTCTTCCGTAGCTGCCGCCGGTCTACCAGGGCCGCTCCTCTGTACCTGCCGCCGGTCCACCAGGGCCGTTCTTCCGTTGCTGCCGCCGGTCCACCAGGGCCGCTCCTCTGTAGCTGCCGCCGGTCTACCAGGGCCGCCCCTCTGTAGCTGCCGCCGGTCCACCAGGGCCGTTCTTCGTGTAGCTGCCGCCGGTCCACCAGGGCCGTTCTTCTGTAGCTGACGACGGTCCACCAGGGCCGCTCCTCCGTAGCTGCCGCCGGTCCACCAGGGCCGCTCCTCTGCAGCTGCCGCTGGTCCACCAGGGCCGCTCGTCCGTTGCTGTCGCCGGTCCACCAGGGCCGCTCGTCCGTTGCTGTCGCCGGTCCACCAGGGCCGCTCGTCTGTTGCTGTCGCCGGTCCGCCAGGGCCGCTCGTCTGTTGCTGTCGCCGGTCCGCCAGGGCCGCTCGTCTGTTGCTGTCGCCGGTCCGCCAGGGCCGCTCCCCCGTAACTGCCGCCGGTCCACCAGGGGCCGCCCTTCACCATCACCCATCAATCATTCATCTACATTATTCATTTTTATACTTCCATCTTGTCTTTTCTGTATATTTAATAAATACTGTCTCCCTCTAAAGTCTTTTCTTGTCGTTATACGACACCCATCTAGGTGTAAAGTTCTTATCAATACAAATTAATCGAGCCCAAACACAAGGTAGCTGCTGTGAATTGTTGAGGAGTTTCTTCGACTGTCTCCCGGCTCCATCATCAGATCTACTCCAGACCTTTATTAAATTGTAGTGCTTTAAAATACTTAATGAAAATGCTAAGAAATGCACTAGTCGCCCCTACAATTTTTGAAAGTTCCCCTTTTTTTCTCTGGTCTTCCACCATCAAACCCTGATATCCTTATCATGGGACCACCTTGGGAACGTCTTCTTTCCAACAGAAAAAGAATTATTAAAATCGGTACATAAACGACGAAGTTATGCGCGAACAAACATAAAAAAAAGCATATATACATACGGTCGGATTGAGTAACCTCCTCCTTTTTGAAGTCGGTTAAAAATAAGACATAGTTGAGGGAAACATGCGTCACATCCACGCAAAACGGCTGTCGCTCAGCATTCTGCTGCGACTCTATGCAAAACAGAGCCCAGCGCTAGTTTTCAGAGACAGCGGGCGCCGACGTAAAGACGTCACCCGGTGCAAGAAACAATTAAAAGTGGCATCGAGACGGTAGTACAGTACAAATAAAAACATATAAAAAGTTAATTAATCTAATTGTAAATGGTGAGAGAACAGCTTCAATAAACACAAACAAGACATTTTAACCCCATCCCTACGTTTTACTATAGATACGTTATACATTTGTAGCGTGGCGTAGGAGGACACATCGCGTATTATATACATAGATGGGCGTTCAAAAGGTTAATCGAAACTTCAACCTGCCCCCTAATCGGCGAACACATTTTTGTCAAATGATTGCGACTAGTTGGGATCAGTTGGTATCGTTCGGGCCGCCCATTGGTCCGTTCGATCCAAACGATCCCGACTAGTCGCAATCATTTATAAACGAACACAAAAATGTGTTCGCCGATTAGGGGGCAGGTTGAATAATTTTTTTGTACCTAACAATACCTTCACGGATATGGCGCTTTTTAGATTTCCCTCGGGAATATCAAATGTTTTCGGGATAAAAGGTAGCCTATGTCCTTTCTCAGGCTCTAGACTATCTGTGTACCAAATTTTATTACAATCGGTCCAGTAGTTTTGGCGTGAAAGCCGGACAGACAGACAGACAGACAGCCAGAGATACTTTCTCATTTATAATATTAGTATGGATAATATATACTATGACAGGTTCAGCAATATTTTAACATTTAGACATGCAAATTTTTTAAAAAGCTTGTGATTTTGAGAACATTCACAGTCTGGTCTGTTTCAGTCTGTTTAAAATACCTCTAATTTCCCT
The DNA here is from genome assembly GCA_017933935.1 of Sesamia nonagrioides. Taxonomy (NCBI): domain Eukaryota; kingdom Metazoa; phylum Arthropoda; class Insecta; order Lepidoptera; family Noctuidae; genus Sesamia; species Sesamia nonagrioides. The sequence continues at coordinate 298,152 of JADWQK010002246.1, forward strand.
ACATTTTTCACATTGGCTGTCGCTGAGATGGAATTGGGACCAGATATATTGAACGTTTTTAATTATAGAAGTCTTCAGGTTTGTCAGTAAGATGCTATAATAGAAATAGCAACATCAAGCTCAATTTGAATCTTTCACTGGCTTGTTGGTATACTTCTAGCAAGTAATTTGATTTGATTCTTTGAAGTAGTCTCATGGGTTACTATCATCCTACAGTTATGGGTTTTTTTTTTTTTATTGGGACAAAACCCGCCACACTGTTCCCAACCCACTGCAACTCCTGAAAGCCAGAATCAACAGTGGAGACCGCCAGAAAAACGCCGAGCAATGAAGCCCGACGAGTCCCGGAGAAACGTTTCAACTGTCTTGGGTCCCGCACCGAAATTAATCAGAAAAGAATAGCGGAGGAGTAAGAAAAAAGATATTTTTTCCACTTCCCTCCATAATAAGCAGGAGACAGAACAGAACTAGGCCAATCGGCACAAAGGAACATTATTGCAACTGGGAGAAGCCCAGATTGCCAAGCACCACGGAATAACATTTGATCAAGCTAATGGGTCCTAAGTAGGTATTTGCTGTTACAATTGATTCCAATAATAGGTATGGCAAAAGCGCCTGAACGCACGGAAATTAGTTCTAGTTTCAACAAGGTCCGTATAATAAACAACTCCGGATGTAACTTGTACACTATCCAACATAATATTGCGTTCATTCTGCCAAAGAATACACTCCCACAAGATGTGATGTGCGGACTGTTCAAATTCACAGTTCGATGTAGAACACTGACACAAAGGCGAAGGAACAAGTTTAAAAGAATACAGTTTACTTTTAAAGTTGCCATGACCTGTGAGAAATTGGGCAACGCAGTGGTCAACCTCCAGCCATGTCTTAGCCAGCCGATCGCCAACGGATGGAAAGAACAGATGGAGGTGCCGGCCTTGATGGAATTATCCCACCTACTTTGCCATTCGGATAAGAGGTCCTCCCAGACGTCAGTCTGAGGTTTAAATAATCTAGAAATTCTATTGAGGTCGCGTTGTGTAACAAAGTTAGTGTCCATGGCCTCCCCCCTCGCGGAGTAGTACATTGAAGCACGTCGCTGTACTTCAAGATCGACTGGAAGTACACCTGCCAGAACGGGTAAGGCTTCAGTACTGACTGTTCTATACGCCTTGCATAAAAATATCAATGCCAAACGTTGGCTTTGAAGCAGTTTACGTCGCGCCGCCCCTATGCTGGCCCTATCGGCCCAAACAGGTGCACCATAGCACATACATCCTAAGTAGGTAGCTCCATATATAGTTTTTAAAGTTAGGAATGATAGACCCCAAGTTGCTTTGGATATTCTAGTTAGGGCATAAAAGTTCCTTTTAGCTTTTTCGCCAACTATTTTTATATGTTCGATAAATGAAAAATTCCTTTCTAAGACCATACCAAGGTAGCATACGGATTTCTGTTTTTTAACAGGAACGTTATTAAATTTAATAGTAGGCAATGATTTAAGATTACCTTTTAGTAGAAGTTGATAGGTTTTATGCGGCGCAAACGCTAGGCGGTTACGATCACCCCACTGAGATATTAGATTTAGGCAAGTATGGGCCAAGTTCTCAAGTCCGGCTCGGGTACTTGACTGAATGAGCAGTAGGCCATCGTCCGCGTAACCAGTAAGTGAACAGCCGCAAGGAAGCGGGATCGCGAGAAAATCATCAAACCCAAATTCCATAAATAAGGACCGACAACTGAACCCTGAGGACATCCCATGGTTAGTGCTTTAGTACTAGAAAAATGACCGAGCTTAAGTACCGCGGAACCGTTTATAAAGTACGAGTAAACGAGATTATATATGTTTCTATAGCAACCGCGGTTTTTTAATTTTAACAACAACATAGGCCACCAGGCGTTATCAAAAGCCCCAGAAATATCCAAAAAGATACCAATCACGTACTTGTGTTCCGACTGGTTAACGGTTCTTCTGACAGAAAGCGCCGCGTCGACTGTTGATTTACCGATGGTGAAGCCATATTGATTACTATGAAATTTTGGACCGTTCGGTAGTAAACGTGGAAGGATGAGGCGCTCAAGAAGTTTCCCCAAAGATGGTAGAAGCGTGATAGGCCGATATGACTTCGGATCATCCGGTGGTTTATCACCACACTTTGGTATTATTCGTATGAAACCGCGTCGCCATTTACGAGGAAAAACGCCTTCAGCAATGCATCGGTTATATACAGTTAAGATGGCATCACCCGCTGTTTTACACGCTTCTTTAATCATCCTATTAGATATTTTATCTTCCCCTGATGATTTGTTGACCGGTAGTTTTCTAACAATATTTATAAATTCGTCATTAGATGGTACGTCTGACATTGGTGATTCAGGTGGCACAGGAGCCCACGCTCGAATCTGTTGGTGGTAGTCGCTATCGTTAGCCGGTGAATCATCAGGGATAAGTGTATTAATTAGTACTTTTGTTGTTTCCTCTATGCCCGTGGTATGCTTATCATTGACCTTAATGTTTTGAACGTATGCAAGGTCGACCGATCTGTTAGCTTTAAATTCGTGATATAAGGGAGACCACGGACCCTCCCTGTCAAGTTTGTCAACGATTTTCCGCAACAAGTTACCCTTAGATTTTTCCACCGATGCTTTGTAGCGTGACTTGGCAACTCTGAAAGCATTTAAAGCGGACGTAAGAAGATCTCCAGTAATCTTTCGGCTCTTGAGTTTATTTAACTGTCTACGCGCTCTGCGATATCTTTTGCGCTGTTCAACTAAATAATCACTCCACCAGTCACATCTACGAATATTGGTCATAGATCCACGACCAATGGCGATGTCAGCACAGTAGGTAAAGGTTTCTGACATAATGTCAGCACTTTCTTCGGCTGACAGCCCGTCCCGAGTGAACTCCTTGGCGTGACACGCAAAAAGCGAGCCAAAAAATTCCCAGTTCGCGCCTTTACATCTATATCTGAAATTACCAGGAATATGAGACGGACCCTGAATATAACCAGGAACAAATTCGTACACGATCAGGCGATGATCACTACAAGACGCGTCCGGTAGAACACGCCACCTATCCAAACGTACGTCGGCACTAGAAAGTGTGACGTCAATACAAGATTCGCCTATTTGGCTGCAAAAAGTAGGTGGTGCATCGGGGGTATTATGAATCGATAGGTTCATCTCAGCAATGAAATCCTCAACAGCGCAGCGTCGTTCGGTATCGGTTGCCCGAACCTTGCCATACCACAGAGACGATGACGCGTTGACATCCGCGCCAACGATCACTTTGCAGCCCGCGAGTGACCGCAAGACATGACGGAGATTATGTATATGAGGAGTAACAGGATCTGAATATTGAAAGTAACAGCTTACAACGAATACTTTAAAAGAAGCTGATGAGACTTCAGCAACCGCACAGTGTGGCGTCATGAGGTCACGTATAGACGTTACCGTAAAGTTAGAAGACCGCGCAACATAAATTCCGGCTCGCGCCCTGCAATCCAGCTGCACTGTCCTGTGACGTAAACTTGAGTTTTGATATTGTTCTTGAATGAGTACAAGGTCTAAGTTGTAGTCAATAATTAATTTATCTAACTCTGATGTCGCCACCTTATCGTTGTGAAGGTTTAATTGCCCTATGCTTAGACTATCCATCTTAATTAGTAATTAGTATGTAGGATAAGTTGTTCGAGTTTTAATTTATAGGTACCGCACTGTTCAGACCCGCAGCGATGGTCAAAAGGTTTTTAAAACGTTTACACGCCGCGCAAACCGGGGTAAAATTTAAATCGTCCTTATGCGGACAAACATTGGTTTCGTGGGCCTCAGAACATATAGCGCAGGTTGGTGATTTATTAGCGCAATGCTTTTTCACGTGACCGAATTGCTGACAATACGCGCAACGAACTACCTCGATATCATCAACAAAACGGCACGTGGCCCAGTCAATAAATAACTTATCCTTGGTAGACACAAGATGTTTCCGTACCTCAGGTTCAATCTCTATTCCTAACCATTTACGACCGTTATTGGTAGAACGCCTACGGACTATTTTCGTGGATTTAATGAAGTCGTCTTCTTTTATTGGCAACTCGTTTTTAATATTTTGGCGGTATATAACTTGCAAAAAATTGTTGTCTTCCATAGAGGCGGGAATGTCCTTGACTAATAGACGGGGTCGGCGACCTTTTGGTTTTTCTAAGCGAAGACCCGCAGACTTTATAGCGTCTACCGATTCTAGTCTTTTCAATTGGTTTTCATTTGCAACGCGCAGTACAACGCCTGATTTGGCGGTTTTTTTAATACCGACTATTTGAAAACCATCGTCACTCGGTCTAATCGCCTTCATAAGAGCTTGTTTAGTGGCGGAAGATGACGCATAGTCAGCTGATCGCTCCTGGGTCGGATAGGCGACGAGACAAGGAAGAGGTACTCTAGATTCAATAGCCGGGGTAACTTTAGGCAACCGCAGTTTCAAAGAATCCGCGTACGACATGTTTTTGTCCTCATTAACGGTTTTAGCGTAGGATTTTAATTTAATTATTTCCAATTCGCGCTCGGTGTTAGCAAGCTTTGTCTCGTTACACGCAGATTTTAAAGCTAACAAAGACACGATACTTGTAACTCGTTGAGTCATATCCATAATTGCTGATTTGTTCGCGACATTTATACGAGAACCGTTATCATTAACCAGCTCGTTGATTTTGGCCAGGTACACAGACGCCTCGGTCATCAAATCACAATAATTACTGTTCCCGTCGCTACGATTGGAAATATTTAATGTAGGCGACTTTTCGGGAGAATTGGGTGCAGTTTGTAAACGCTTCGACCTATCATCTATTAAATTGTCGGTCGGAGACATTTCACAAAACAAACGCTTAGCGGAGGCTTGCGGTGGCGATCTAAACGTCTTGTTATCTCTGCGGAAAATGTCCCCCCCACGATCAGGGGGGTCATCATTGGAAGTTGACATAGCTAATTAATTAACAAGAAAAACAAATCTAAGTTAACGAAAGGAAAAAAAAAACAAAACCGTCGCGCGGAGAAAAAAAATTAAAAAATTACGTTACCCTCACAAGTAAGAAAATAAATGTACTCACCGAAATTATTTGATTTACAATAAATACCAAACAAACACTAAGAATAAACTTACTATACCAAGCCAGACACAATTTCACAGTCTAGAATGAAAACACGAGCCGGAAACTAACAATCGGAACGCGATATTCGTAAATATACCCGGAGCGTATTAATTTCACACCACACGGCACGGACGCGCGGAGGGAAGTGTGACAGTTATGGGTTATCAAAAAGAAACCATTACTCACTTTTGAGGCACATGTGGTAGTAGCCTATGGATATTGCTGGTGGTGATTGATTTCAATGACTCCGGATCCACAAAAGCACAGACAGCAGCTGGTAACTCGTGAGGCATAGTTGCACTGACGAACGTTATCTGACAACCGAATGGAGGAGTCCGAATTTCGACCTTGTGTTGTATCTGGAATACATAAATGAATGGCTTAAAATGTGTGTGTAAAAGTTTCAGCCTTTTACTTCGTTCGTGTGGAGTTAGTTACGCTCCGCTCATATTGATCGCAGCGTGATGTTCCTTCCGGGATTAATAGGCTATCCAACGCAAAATGAATTTTTCAAATCGGGCCAGTAGTTTCTGAGATTAATACGTTTAAACAAACAATCAAACTCTTCAGCTTTATATATTACTCATCATCTCAGCGTTTATCCCAGTCGCATCCGAAGCTTTTTCAGCTTTGGAGTCTGAGGTCCGCTTTTACCAGTCTAACTGCTGATATGGCTAAACTTCGACATTTTTCGTGAAGCGACTGCCGTCTGACCTCCACAACCCGAAGGCGACATTTTTTGAGGGCTCCAACAATCCTTTTAACGACTGCCACTAGATGTTCGTATGGCAACCGGGACCAACGGCTTAACGTGCTTTCCGAGGCACGACCAGACCAGTGCAAATATTCATATTCATGCATACAAATATTTGCACTGTGCGGGGATCGAACCCGCGCCACTTTGCGCAGCGGCCGCGTCCGCTACCGCTACGCCACGGAGGCTGTCAAGTTGTTGGCTTTGTCTTGTTGGCGGTTCAGCTTTATATATTACTATAGATTTTAAAGTCTTATACAAACTAAATATTTCAAATTGATGTTTTTTCAAGTTAAGCAAATATCAACTTTATTTTTATGGTAATCATCATCTGCCTTGCCATTTTCAGAACTATATTAGGGTTGCCTTCCAATCTAACCGGATCCAGATTTATTTTATTAAAAATATATGAAAAGGTTAATAAAAAGTTATCATGATGTGTAATTTTTGAAACCATAACCTGTCGGATGGGAGATGAGAATATTATATCTACATTTATAAATAAGTATGTGATAAAATCATAAAAGTTCTGAAACCATGACTAATTAAAAGCATGTAAATCGAGGTACTTAGCATACTTACTCATATTTTATTTAACCGAATGTGGGAACAAAACTCGACCTTAGAAGCAGTAGGTTCTATGTTATAGGTCCTCAGAGCTATACATACAACCTACTGCTTCTGCTAATGCTTATAAGCTCGAGAAAAAATAATTTTTAATATTGAATAATTAATCTGTGCAAGTCCGTAAATCCGTAAATCCGCACACAGATCATACACACTGTAGATACATTTATCCTAATAATATTATAAATGCAAAATATTGAATGGATTGCTGTTTTTTAGGGTTCCGTACCTCAAAAGGAAAAAACGGAACCCTTATAGGATCACTTTGTTGTCTGTCTGTCTGTCAAGACCCTTGATCTCAAGAACGCGTGTACGTATCAAGCTGAAATTCACATGAAATACTCGGGTCTATTGTCCCCTTTAAGCTGTGAAAATATCAAACTTCTAAGCCAAGCCAATCAAAAGATACAGCCGATATGTCGATATTTTCAACAAATTTTCGACACTCGCAAAGGAATCAAAACCTACAGGATACTTCCCGTAAACTCAGAATCTTGAAATTTGGCATGAAGGATTGTCATATAATGCAAATATAGGAAAAATTGCGAAAATCACATTTTGTTAGTTATATAATATAATAAACATATTTTAATAAAATGGAACTTACTACTTTATTTCTCACGAACGAATAAAGTTATCAAATTGAAATTTATACCAAATACCTAGGTCTATTGTTCCTTTAAGCTGTGAAAATATCAAACTTCTAAGCCAAGCCAATCAAAAGATACAGCCGATATGTCGATATTTTCAACTAATTTTCGACACTCGCAAAGGAATCAAAACCTACAGGATACTTCCCGTAAACTCAGAATCTTGAAATTTGGCATGAAGGATTGTCATATAATGCAAATATAGGAAAAATTGCGAAAATCACATTTTTTTAGTTACGTAATATAATAAACATATTTTAATAAAATGAAACTTACTACCTTATTTCTCACAAACTAATAAAGGTATCAAATTGAAATTTATACAAAATACCTAGGTCTATTGTCCCTTTAAGCAGTGAAAAAACCAAACTTCTAAGTTAAAGCGATCAAAAGATACAGTAGTTTATACCGACACCTTATACGAATTTCCGTCACACGCTAGGGAATCAAAACCTACAAGGTACTTCCCGTGAACTCAGAATCTTGAAATTCGGCACGAAGCAACGTTATATTATAGTACAGATAGATAAAGGAAAAATTGTGAAAATGATAAATTTGAAGTTACATAAAATATTAAAATATTATTTTTGCTTACATGACATAAAATATTTTTTTAATAATTATAAACTTACTACCTACCCTTTTTCACATGAACGCGTAGAGATATTAAAGTTGAAATTCATATCAAACACTTCTTAAATCTCTCTCTGCCTCTAAACTGTGAAAAATTCTAAATCAATGCTAGTATTATAAATGCGGAAGTAACTCTGTCTGTCTGTTACGCTTTCCCGCCTAAACCTCTCAACCGATTTTGATGAAGTTTGGCACAGACAATCTTTAGACTAGGGTTGTAACGGAGCTTCGCCTCCGCTTCCGTTACTGCGGAAGTTCCGCAAGAAATCGTATCTTCGCTTCCGCCTCCGCCTCCGCACAATTTTTAGCGGAGTTATAACGGAGGTTTATTTACGTATTTATAAAATAAATAATGCGAAAGCTGCGACGCTCGACAACCGTCCGGCCGCGTTTGAGCGTGAAATGGTCAAGAATCAACTAGTGCGAGGCGGGAATGCGGCAAACACAATTTGTTTCTCCTTAATTTTCATTACAAGTAGGTAATATTTTCTTTTTACCAAGTATACTACTATTAATGTACGTATTAAAAATAAAAAAATTGTTTTCATTAACCATAAATTTCAATTTTTTCTATATGTACTTTCACCTCCGCCTCCGTTAACCTCCGCATCCGCGGAGGTGAGACTCGTCGCCTCCGCATCCGCCTCCGCTAACAAGCCTCCGTTACAACCCTAGTTTCAAGGTCATAGTGACTTTGTACACTTTAGTGTAGTGCAATGTTTATATCTTGAGTTGGCGCACGTGTCCTTATAAAAAAATTGTGACTGAATATGACGAATTATTGCGAGTTGTTTAAGTCTGAATCAGAATTTTGAAATAGTTCGTCGCAAGACAACGAACTATTTCAAAATTCCGTTAAGTCGTCAGCTTCCGTTTCAGGAATTTTCTTCAGTTTTCTATTAGTTTCTACAAACCAGAAAAATAATTGCAAGTATTTAGCGACACCATTAAAAAAAGGTCTTGTGTAAAACAGACACTTACCCTCCATTTTATTTTATTTTTTAAAACGTAGAAAACCACGTATTTAGCTTCTATTAATTGTATTTCTTGTAAGTAAACGAAATAAATTATGCAGGAATCGGTTGTGTTTATGCACGTGTAACTCGACCACAGTGAATATAAAATATATACCATAGAAATCTTTTTTTTTTTTTTTTTATACGAGTGAAAATGCGTTACGCACCGTACCCGCCGCTAGCTAGGCGACAGGCGTGTGTGGGACTCGCCCGGCCGGAGCCGGGAATACCCACTAAAAACACTCGATTCCCTCGAGCCCTGCGTTGAGAGTGACCCGGGCTCGGCCCGAAGATCTGACTCCGGGCCACTCTCAGGGCTTACCGGCCTAATTTAGGCCGGTTTCCGCGCCTAGGGAGGATTACCCGGGAACGGATAATCCCCAGACGTGGTGACCAGTGCAATGCGCGTGCGGGAGCTACCCACACACGCTGGTCACACTCGGGGGCTAAAGGAGACGGGGGTTCGTCCCCCGCCTTCTTCGCCCCGCCCGTCTACGCCGGATGGGAGCGGCAAGAGCATTCTCTTCCCGCTCCCTCTCCGCTGCCTCCTTCTGCAAGAGGACGGTCTCGCAGAAGGAGGCAGCAGCCTCCCATGCACTCTCTCTTTCAACCATGGCTCGCACCATGGTTGCCAGGGAGAGGCTTCCGCCTCCGAGCGCCTCCACCAAGGTGTGCTCGGCCGTGTCGTCGAGAGAGTCACAGTGGTGACACCGCGGCGACTCCTCCCGACGGGCGACACGGTGCAGGTAGAGACCGAAGCACCCATGTCCGGTCAGTACCTGCACCAAGCGGTAGGTGAGGCTGCCATGCCGGCGCCCAACCCATCCCTCCAACACCGGACGAATCGCTCCAATCGTCCGGTGGCCGGCAGCTGGTGTGCGGAGTGCCTCCCTCCACCGACTCAAGGCCTCCCCCTGAGCCGCTATTCGGACCCGCCTTACCTCCTCGAAGGCGGGTCGTTCCCCCCGTTCCCGGGCCGCGACACGGTGTCGATGCACCTGGGACAGAACCAGGGCATCGACCTCCCACGGCGGTTATCGATTTAACTACGATATTCTAAAATAAATAATGTATTTAATGATAAATAACGTGAACGAAACGTCGCTCCATCGCGGCGTCCATTGCCTTCTCTTTCACTTCTATGCTTAGCGACAGTGACCGCTGAGGCGCGCTGCTTGACGGACCTATGTCAGTTTTTGCTTTACCCCGCACAGAAAATAATTATATTTACGTGTCTGTTTGTTGATGAATAATCATATTTCGTTTTTGCCCGGGTTCAAACCCCAGGTTTACATTATATACTTTTTGTAGGTTTTAATTGAAATAAATGCTTTTTAATTTACTGTTGTATTTTAACCTCCTCCTTTTTGAAGTCGGTTAAAAAATGAAAATATCTAAAAAATATACATTTTCGAAAATCGCAAGGTAAAGTAAACGGATGTGGGATTCGAACCTGGTGCTCGCCGCGGATGCCTAATGCGAACCGGGACTGTGACGAACAGAGCCAATCATGCTTCGCGGTTGGGTTGTGAAATTACGCTTCTAAATGTAGATGGAATAGAGAATGGTTGGTATAGATTTAATAGAACGTGCGTATTTCTCGATGCACGATGCATCACGTATGGATGTACTCGCGCGGAGCGCCCCGCAGTGGGCGGGGCTAGTCATGTCCCACTTCGTCTGCTTCACCCCCTCAAATACCTAAAAGTTGTCTATTCACAGCGTCTTAAACAGCGCGTTATAACCGAACTCCACGCGGGCGAAGCTGCTGGCGGAAAGCTAGTACGTCATAAATTGTAAACCGCTACGTTTGTACGGCGGAACCCTCGGTGTGCGAGTCCGACTCGCATTTGGCCGGTTTTTTACTCTTTAATGCAAAAAATTCTAAACAGATTTAGCACACAGATAGTTTATAACCTGAACAAACACATAGGATACTTTTTATCTCCATATTCTTCCGCAATCGCAACTTATGCGGGTAAAATCATGGGAAGCAGCTAGTCTATAATATAATTTCTAAGCATAGTGTAACGATATTCAAAATGTTATAAAAATATTTGACATTTTGGTATAAACTGAAGTTTATTGTTTACATTTCTGGCAAATGAATTACGAATGCAGATTAGAAGGGCATGTGTAGGCCTATGGACCCAGTGGGATTTTTTTATTCATGCTATTATCAATAACAGAAAATGAACATCCTTTAGTTACACATAAGGTTCCGTACCATCCATACTAATATTATAAATGCGAAAGTGTCTATGTCTGTCTGTCTGTCCGGCTTTCACGCCAAAACTACTGAACCGATTGTAATGAAATTTGGTACACAGATAGCCTGGAGCATGAGAAAGGACATAGGCTATATAACAACCCGCTATGACCAATAGGAGCAGAGCAATAATGAAAAATGTTGCGTAAACGGGAGCTTACGTGGACGTACTACATACTGCTCCCATTTTTTTAACAGACGCTTGTTTTATATCAACAGAGCTCTTTTTAATTTACGGGAACCACCGTGCGCTGTAAATGGAAGTCCACCGGGACAGAGTCACGGGCAACAGCTAGTTATCTATAAAAATCATTTTTCCATACGGGAGCCTCCCAGAAATACATCACTTATGAAAATTTTAACTGTCTAGCTATCACGGTTCATGTGGTACAGCCAGGTGACACACAATAGCCACCAAATGAGAGCCCGCCGTACTAGGCTGGTTTCGCCGGCGGGGTAGAGGTAGCTCAGGCTGCGCTAGTTGCCCACTCCCCCGCCACTATGGCGATGCCGGAGTGCCGCTGTGGGTTTAGTGGGTATTCCCAGCTTCGGCTGGGCGAGTCCCACACACGCCCTTCGGGGTACGGTGCGTAAAGGCATTCCCACAGCGTCAAAAAAAAAAAAAAAAAGGTGACACACAATGAAGTCTTAGTAAGCTTTTGTTTATTTTAACCTTTGATTACAGAATCCTAAAATGCACAACTTAGTAGCTATTTCAACCTGTGAGTGTTCTCTACTTACTGGGAACTTTTTCATCAAATGTGCCAATTTATCAATAAAGCTGTCATCCAACAATGTATCTGCTTCATCCAAAACAACATGATGTACATTATTGATCTTGAAAACACCAGTTGTAACCAGTTTGCTGTATGCTCCAAGCGTAGTCACCAGGACATCACAGTATTCTATTGGTGGGTTCCACATTTTCTGCTTAGTGCGTCCACCCACTAGAGTGGTCACGTTGAGGTTGAGCCGTTGAGCTATGTTTTGAGCTACTTCCCCCACTTGCGTAGCTAGAAAAATGCACAAAAATTTGACTATCATGAATGTTTTAATTGTTAAAATGTAAATGCATAAAAAATTTTAGATTTTTATCAGTGTTGTTTAACAACGCTGATTTAATAAAAAACTTTTTATACTGTTTTGAAGTTAACATTGCTGGTTGGGCTCGTACCCACTAATTGATCTGTTATTTGAATTCACTCACATTCAGAATTCAATTCAAATAGAGTATAAATATATTTGTATTAATAAGTAAACAAAAAATATAGTCCGGCTCAGTTTTAGGTCCGTATTACAGAACGTCACTCAAAACAAAAGCTCTACTTAAGTCTCGTTTCAAGCCATTTGATTGGTTGAAACTAGTTTTATGTAATGCTTAAGCAGAGATCAATGCTTGACTTTCCTTCTGGAATACGCACCTTAGAGCCCAAGTGTGTATTATTAGATAAAATTATAGTCTATGGTATCTTTCCTTTGACACAAAATTGTTTCAAACTTTAAAACGAAGCTCCATAGTAATGTTGACTTACCTAATTCTCTACTAGGTGTTATAACGACAGCTAAAGGACTATTAAATTCCTCCTTAATACTGGGCTTCCACTCCAATATATGTTGGAATATTGGTAGCAAATATGCCAATGTCTTCCCACAGCCAGTCTCCGCAGTCATTACAGTGTTGTGACCGCTCAGTATAGAAGGAATCCCCTTTGCTTGAATCGCGGTAGGCAAAGACAAACCCTGCTCTGACATAACCTCAATAAGACTCTGACACACGCCGATTTCTTCAAAACTCTTCCTATAAACTTGTTTTTCTTCCTTCTTATTCGCATCTCCGTAGATTATAAAGTAGTCTCCTTTAGACTTATTACTCAACCAGCCTTTGGAAGCCAGGGGTATGCCATCAAACTTGCTGTAACTCTGGCCATCGTAATGATTTAATTCTGGCCGTTTACACGTTATTATCGGCAACTTTTTCTTCGCTTGTTTAACGCTGTAATACCGGCAATATGACAAATTCAAAATTGGCCGTAATTTAGACATTTTCACGGCTTTAAAAATAAAATTTCATGTTTGACAGATATTACACACGAAAATTATGCCTCTTTGCATATGATATGACGTTGACAGTGACAGTAACTTCGAACAGTGTTGCCACCTTACTTTTTAAGACAGGCTACCTACACTGGCTGCACACATTTATCAAAGAGTACTCTGTTTTTTAATCTTTTTTTTTTTTTTTTGTCTTCGCCCTCTTTGGGCAGGCTAAGATCATAGACCATACCGCCTCGTCATCAGTAATCCTTTTGCTTATAAGTAAGACCAAAGCCTTGTCTTCATCCTTCTTGTCCAAAAGTAAGTAAGGCCTTAGCCACTTCTTCGGTTGCTTCTTTCTTGTCCAAAAATAAGTAAGTCAGAAGCCTCGTCTTCGGTTGATTCTTTCTTGTCCAAAAATAAGCAAGGCAGAAGCCTCGTCTTCAGTAACATCCATCTTGTTGTAAGGCCAAAGCCACGTCTTGAGTGTTCATATTCAATTAATATTCTAATTCAAAATAATATGGTGTCATATTCGTGTATCCGTCATAATCCGTGTAGTAATGTTAAGTCAGGGTAATCATATCCTTGTAACAAGATGGCCCAAACTGTTAAATGGACCATCCAATGCTGTTAATAAATTTATAGAGTGCTGTATACGTATTCTGATTTTCCAGCAAACCATGAGTGTTGCGCGGGATGCTTGCTGGCGTATTATATATTTCCAGTAATTCACCAATTAGGGGAATTCTTTCCAAAGCATATGCAGGGCAATTAAAAATTATGTGATCAAGGGTCTCATCACTTCCCGAGTTACAACTGGTGCAAGTAGGCGATGCTATTATATTCATCCTGGCTAAATGTGCATTAAATCTGCCATGACCAATTCTAAGGCGGTTTATAGTGGTAAAAAATTTCCTGCTCTTCGGAACACCAGATTTCGTGAACCAGGCCGCAGAACCGACTGTTTGATTAATTTTATAATACCATTTCCCTTTAGTTTTCAATGTCTCTTGCCAGTTCTCATGCCAAATACAGGTGTATTTTTCAGTAAGTTTGCCAAGTAAGTCAGAACTTGGGATGGCAACATGTTTTGGTACAGCAATGTCATTGTCAATGTCAACAATAACTTTGGCGAAGTAGTCTGCGTTTTCATTTCCTGCAACTCCTATGTGAGAGGGAGTCCAAATTAAACTAATATTAAATCCTCCAGAACAAAGATCAGCATATAAAGTCCGAATCTCGTAAATAGTATTCCTTGTATTGGCGTCCAGTTTCGGATTTTGTAAGGCCATAAGAACACTCATGCTGTCTGATATTATGAGCCAACTGGTGTGCTTAAGATTCTTTTCAGATATATACTGCAGAGCTGATAGAATTGCTAGTGATTCTGCTGTAAATATAGTCATGACTCCAGGCAACCGAACTCCATGTCCAACAGCAAGATGAGGTAGATATATAGCTAATGAAACATTTCTGTTGTTCTTAGAACCATCAGTAAATATATGCCTGTGCCCAGGGAACTGTGCAATTAGCTCGTACACATCTTCTTTACTCTTAATGTCACGGTTAATGTAAATATCCATAGGCCAGAATTTGCTTATATAATTACCAGAATAACATGGCCATTTGCCTTTACATTTTTCTATTTGATAATGATCATCAATACTAATTAAATTGGAAAAGTCATGAAGTATAAAGGGGACATTTACAGAATTAGAGGGACTGTACACTCTATGATAAAATATTATTTTTTTTAATAAAGTATGATTTTCAAAAGATAAAAGCTTGAGAAGATATTTTGACTTTAAAAACTCAAATCTTATATTCAAAGGAGAAGTGTTACACTCAATTTGGAGTGAATTAATTGGACTAGTCTTCATTGCACCAGTTATACATCGAAGATTGTGATTCTGAAGAATCTCCAATTTGCGTACCAATCTCTGATCAGACCCAAAGCACAAAAAACCATATTCAAAGTGACTACGAACTAAAGATTTATACAACATTAGCAAAATTTTAGGATCAGCTGCAATTGACAGTGACTTTATAAAATTAAATGCTCTATTAGCTCTACCTAGCATATAATCAATGTATTTATTCCATGAGAGGTTGCTTGTAAAAATTATACCCAGGAACTTTACTTCGTTCACTATGGGAAGAACTTTATTATTGTAATAAATATGTAAGTCTATTTCAGACTCTCCAAACACTATAACTTTAGATTTTTCAGGACTAATATCTAAATTAAGATAATGAAAATAGTTGTTTAACTTAATCAAAGCTTTGTTTAGAATAGTTTCAACCAAATTTATATCTGAACCTGAAGCATAAATAACCAAATCATCTGCAAACTGTAAATTTGTCACTTCTGGACCCAATACAATGTTTAATCTATGTAAATAAAGTAGATAAATCAATGGACTAAGGATGCCACCTTGACATACCCCCTTAAATGAAAAACGTGGCCCTATTAAGCATTTATTTACTTTAACATATACTTCCCTGCCATGTAAAAAATTAAAGATCCATATTATAACTTTTTCAGGAATACCAAGGGCAGAAAGTTCACCACACAAAACATGTAGGTTGATGTTGTTAAATGCACCCACTACATCAAAGAAGACACCAACAAAATAATTGTTCATTTTATTAGAATTGTATATATCTAATTGCAAATGAGAAATGCTATCACGAGTTGAGCAACCACGTCGAAAGCCAAATTGATTGGACGGTAATAGACTATTACTTTCTATGTAAAATTCTAGCCTTTGTTTAATTAATTGTTCGAAGGTTTTCCCCATGCATGAAGTTAATGCTACTGGCCTATATGATTCTGCTTTGTTTCTCACTTTGTTAGGTTTAAGTACTGGAATGAGGCAATCTGTTTTCCATTCATTAGGGATGATCATTTTCTGCCAAAGTAGATTAAATACTCTTAGTATGTTAGAAAGTGCCTCAATTGATACATTTTTCAACATTTTATAAGGTATTCCATCAAGGCCAAAAGCTGAATCACGCCTAGAAGATATTGCAGATTTTAATTCCTGGAGAGAAAATGGATAAATCAAATATTCATAATGCGCTGAAGTAAGTACTTCATGAGGAATTGATTGATTTGGCCTCTCTACTGTATCTGGAGTATATTTTTTAAGGAAATCAAATGCCCAACAAGAAATATTATTACTAGGAGGTGTAAAAGTTTTATTAAATCTTTTTGAGATTTGCCAAACTCTAGATAATGAAGTAGTTCTATTAAATGACTCACATAGTGAAATCCAACTTAAATATCTTTCTCTTTTTAACACTAACTTTTTAAGTGCTTGTAATTTTTTAAACTCGA
Source organism: Sesamia nonagrioides (assembly GCA_017933935.1). NCBI lineage: Eukaryota > Metazoa > Arthropoda > Insecta > Lepidoptera > Noctuidae > Sesamia > Sesamia nonagrioides. The sequence goes on from JADWQK010002246.1 coordinate 314,625, forward strand.
TATATTTTTCTAATGTGGGATTGTGCTTGAATTCTATATAGGCATTCCTAGAGTCTTCTACTGCTTTAGTGCAATTTAAATTCCACCATGGTAGAGGGATGCGTTTTTTACGATTATTATTTATTAATACTGTACCAAATGATGTAGCAGGTCTTATAGTTGATGGTAGCGATTTACTAACAGCTAAATTTAATAGCTTTATTAAGTCACTATATGACTGCAATGGGTTCTCCAGATTAATTACAAAATTTATTAACAAATTATCAACACTCTTCTTATATATTTTCCAATCAACCAAGTTAAAATTAAAATTTTGGGGTAAATTTGAAGTTATTATATTATGTGAATTAATGTAATTGTTATTAATAAGTAATCTTGTAATTACAGGTAAATGGTAACTACCTAAAGGATCATTATAAACAGTCCAATTACAAGATAATGAAATTGAAGGAGATACTATAGTTAAATCAAGTGCATTTCTCTGCCACCTATCAGAACCTACAGTAGTCATTTCTCCATCATTTAATAAAACCAAATTATAGTCATTAATGACTTCAAGCACCTCACGACCTCGGATGTTCACACTGTTACATCCCCAAGCCGAATGATATGCATTGAAGTCTCCACCCAACAAGAGAGGAACAGGAATACTACGAATTAAATTATCAAACTTAGACTTTGTAAATGAACTATTTCCAGGACTATAAAAACTGACTAATGAAATTTCTTTATTGTTGCTATATTTTACACGAATTGCTATATTTTGTATGGAATCATCAAATAAAGTATCTAATTTACTAAATTGTAAACTGTTATGTATCAAAATGGCTACACCATTGTGTGCATTACCTGAATCTAATCTAACTATGTTATATCCTTTAATACTAAATCTCATGTGAGGCTTGAGCCAAGTCTCACACAATAGAGCTACATGTATGTTATTCTCATATAGAAAATGAGTAAAAGCAAGTTTGTTACTATTGATGCTCTGAGCATTCCACTGTACAATATTTAGCTGATCCATAAAATTAAGGTTTACTTATATTATTCTGTAGTTTTGATAATAAAACTTCTTTTATGCTTTGAGTGCAAATACTCTTCTCATTATTTTTATTTTGAGAAATTAATGTTACTATTGTCTGTACTAAAATATTTAAAATTGGTTCTGTTTCAATAAGTGACTGTAATTGTTTAGCAGGACTGAATTTTGAAAGAGATGGGAATGACTTTTCATTAAACAAATCTGCATATGCTTTTTTATTAATTTTATTTTTGTTTTCTTCTACTTTTTGTTTCTTGACTGGGCACAGTGCTGAAATAGCTACATGCTTACCTTGGCAGTGGCAACATATCGCTTCAGTTGATGGTATTAGGCAATCTTTATAATTATGGTCCTTAGAACATATGGAACATCTTTGAGTGTTTTTACAAAATTTAGCTATATGGCCATACCTTAGACACTTCAGGCATTGTTTTACTGGCGGAATATATGGACGTACTTCAAATCGCCAGCTGTTCAAGTCGACACTATCGGGTAAAGCTGCACACGAGAATGTGATGGACACCGTCTTTGTAGGCTGAAAGGACACCCCCCCACCTTCTGAAACAGTGCGACGCATGAATCTTCTAATTGAGATAATATTTTTGGTACTGGAAATTGCTTTATAGATGTGTTCGTTGCTCAAGTCAATGGGGACATGCATAATAACACCTGTATTTTCTGTGGCAGCTGCAGGAATACTGGCTTTTAATTTAAAACTGTCTAGAAATTTTCGGTTCATTAAAGCTGCATTGGCTAAACCAGGCCGTTCGAAAATGACACCAATTTTATAAGCCCCGCACGATGATATTGCGATGGAACCTTGTCACAATAACAGCGTTGTGACGTCATCTGTCACACAAAAGGACAGCTAGCAAAAGAATGTTAAATGCAAAATTAATATTAGGGTTAAGGGTTTATTTGTATTTTATAATTTTATTACACTCTTTATAAAGAGTGTATGTATAAATTAATATTAGGGTTAAGGTTTATTTGTATTTTATAATTTTATTACACTCTTTATAAAGAGTGTATGTATAATAAAATTAATATTAATTTTGCATTTAACATTCTTTCGTAGGTATACCTACTCACCCATATTCTGACAAATAAACTTTCATTATTAAGAATTTCAAGGAAATAATTTTTGTAGACGTAAGAAAAATATACTTATTCGTATATCTTTCTTACATGTATACTATGTTTTTCTAACTACATTTCTGTTAATTTGCGAGCGGGAATTGAACCAGAGTCCACTGTGTAGTAGTCATGTTTTAATTACTACCTACATCTATCAGCTTATAAATAAAACCAGGATAATATGTAAAAAAATGTATATAGTCTTCCGAATCATAACTGCTTTCTGTGTCTGTCGTTTCCGATTCACTATCGTCGCCGTATTTATGACAAATAACTCGTCAGTTATTCGATCTTTATTCCAATATTTATTCCTCTTCAAGCCGTTTAACATGATTGACTTCCTTTCGCCAGTCATCTGGAGTTATTGACGCCAACGATTCCAACGTCAGAGCTTCAATGCGACTTTCCAACTGCTCCACATTCTTTTCTGACACCCTTATCTTTACCAGGTTCCAGATATACTCAATGGGGTTGAGGTCGCAGTTGTAAGGTGGTAATCTAACGACTTCATGGCCATTGCCAGCTATTAAATTGTCAATTTTATAATTTTTCGGCGGTCTGTGCCGTTTAATTAATAAATACAGTTCAGGTTTTGTAGTGTCGTTGGGAAAGTCTCAACAATCAACTGTTTTTTATTGTTCATACTTGGTGGCCTATTCTCATCCCTACTGTGATAAGGGGCGTTGTCCATCACAATTTTAGAGTTGCATGGTATGTTGGGTACTATTTTTTCTGTAAGCCTCTTGGTGAAATTCTCAGCATTCATTTGATCATAGTAATCCCCCGTTTTGGTGTCTGCTTTAAACATTAAAAGGGCATTGTCAACAAAATCGCTTTAACTTCCCGCGTGAACTATTATCCATCGGCGGCCGGGACTGTCGTTCCGTCTCACTCCATCGGTTGTTGTTTGCCAACATTTTTCTACCGTGTAGTGTGCATGTATCCACGTTTCGTCGAGATAAATAACGGGTCTTTTGTTATTACCAAGCGAGTCATTTTCTTTCATACGTCGTAAATATTTAGCCCTCCACGCTTGAATTTGGGGTCTTTGAATTAGGGCCAGTCTTTTTTGGTAGCATCGTTTAAATTAGTAGCCTAAATCACATTTAATTATTTTTCTTAATGTAGTTTCACTACCAGTATAATTAAGGTCTACTTTTGAAGCCGCCAAGATTTTGCGCATTGTGGGTATTTCTCTCCTCACCGTACACATTGAATCTATAATATTTCTTAAAGCTGTTATGGAAAACCCGTCGAAATATTTCTTCTTTTGTCTTTTTCCTTTAGTAGGAGTTCTCATTTTGCTGCCACTGGCTGTTGCTGACTCATGCTCTCATCTCAATTTCGTCACAGTATTTTTTGCAACGCCTGTGGCACATGCCACACACTCCGTGACTTTGATAGAATTTTGCAAAATATTTTTAATAACTGTAAGCAGTTGCTTCGGTATTAAAATGTCCGAAGCACTTCATAAAGCACGGTTTATACTTTCAAGAACTAACTTACAGTCCTCTTTCTCTTTAACAAAATAATTGTCCACTTTAATTATAATTTCACGAGTACGACTATTAATTAATTTCTTACTCATTTTAACGAGTAACAGTTAACAAAACTAAACAACAAAACTCAAAAACAACAATAAAACAGGATAACAAAAACAAAAAGCTAACAAAAATATTCGATGTGCGTAAGTGGGTAAGCGCGGACTGAACATGCGAACGGTACCGACGGTGCGAGTTCGCCTACGTCATCAAGATGGCCGCCAGTCGCAATATCATCGTGCGGGGCTTATACGCATAAACGTAATATTATGATAACCCGCCGGCAATTAGGAATCAAAACGCTGTGGACAGTGTCTTGAATTCATATAATTAATTTAATTGTAACTGGCCACTTCTGTTACCACTTCAGCGTATTTCAAAGAGTTTAACAATAAAAGACTATCTTAATTTTCTGGTAGTAATTTGTTTGTAAAAAAGAAAAAAAACACAAGTAACCATAGGTAATAAACTTTTTTTTTTTGGTTCATGTCTTATTTCTTTCCGTTCGGGCGAACGGAAAAGGCAAAGGCATAGTACGCCATACAGCCTAGTCTTCAGTATTTTTTTTCTTCAGTAATTATCTATCCTAAACTCTGTTTTTTAATCTCGTAGACTAAATTGACACATGCAAATGTCAAATTTACATTATTAATTTTGTATTATTACGTTTTTAATAAGTACCTACACATTATTTCAGGATAACTTATTGTAAAAAAGCGATACTTGATTTTATGAACGCTAAGTTTCGGCACTATTTAAGAATTGCAATAAACTGCCAACACTCGTAATGTCAGTTTAGTCTACGAAATTAAGGTGCGTATTACAGAACGTCACTCAAACTCAAGCTCTACTTAAGTCTCGTTTCAAGCCTTTTGATTGGTTGAAACTAGTTTTAAGTAATGCTTAAGCAGAGATCAATGCTTGAGTGACGTTCTGTAATACGGACCTAAAAAACAGAGTATAGTGCACTATACAACGTGTAACAAAAAGGGTATATACATACCAAGGGCATGGCATCTTTAGATGATATCAAACGATATCGGAAGGGTTTCAACTCAAAATAAAATACTCAAAAAATTGGTACCAAATTTTCGGTTTCGTGTTTTTTAAAATCAAATCATAACAAACGTGGCAGCACACTACATACGTTAATAACTAGTCGTTACCCGTCACGTTACTTGCCAAAATCCGATAAATGTCTTCAATATCTCTGTGCGACTAGTATGATAGTAGCCTATCACAGGCGGTGTTTTTCCTCATAACTTCCTAATATAAAGAGATAGGATTAAAAAACCCTTCCAATATCATTTGATATCATGTAAAGATGCCATGCCTTTGTTATGTATATACCCTTTATGTTACACGTTGTATATTCAGTCCATTTCTACCTTTATGATTTGTGAGGTTCAGGTGTTACATAAGTTTATTTCCTAACTAGCTTTCCGCCCTCGGCTTCCCCGGCCGCGTGGAATTTATCGCGCTTTTTAGATTTTCCCATGATAAAATTTTTCCGGGGCAAAATATACCCTATTATTTAACCCGGACTTTCGGAATTCCCTTGTTCGCAAACTAAATTCAATTTAAGTTCAGTGCATCTTTTTCTTTCTATTTTATTAAGAAAAGGATAGAACAAAATATTTCAGTTTAGACCTGTCAAATTAATGCACTCCTAACGTAATTGACGTATTTTTGGTGGCCATGTTATTTTTATTATTTATTTTTTTATTTTTTGGCTTCGCACGGTTTGTGCATTTAACCACTTACACGTAATTATGAATTATTCATGTCGAAAAAGACGGCCGCGTCACCCGTCTTACGAGGGAGGTTTGGGTGTGTCATAGTCATGATGTGGCCACTATGCTGCGATATTTCACTGTTTTCTATAAATTATTTACTAAATGCACCTTTTACTGCATAAATCACGCACTTTTATTTAGTAAACAACACTATAAATAATTTTAAAAGCCCAATGAAAAACGAGCGTGACACTCAGCTTGACTTTCCCGTCAAAACTCAGTCGCCATGTTTATAATCGCGTCTAAACTGTCTATTTAGTACATTACTTAGACAGGATTAAACTAAAATGTTATCTTCTATCTTTTTCTTAATGAAATAGAAAGAAAAGATGCACCCAAATTAAAATTAGTTTAGTTTGTGAACAAGAGAATCTGCGCCATTGTCCTGTTAAATATTCAGGCCCCCTTTCGGGGAAATGGATTGTCCATTTAAACAAAATCAAAAATAAAGTATTTCTAGAGTTTTTGGCGGGAAAGTTAAGCTGAGTGTCACGCTCATTACTCATTAGACTTTTTAAATTATTAATATATGCTGTATTGTAATTTATTATTAGTTTTAATTAGGGATAAACCTAATTAAACTACAAAAAACTAAATAAAGCTATTAAGTTTTATTTAGTTATTTGTAGTTTATTAAGTTTCATAAGTTTTATAGTGTTGTTTACTAAATAAAAGTGCGTGATTTATGTAGTACAAAAGTGCATTCAGTAAATAATTCATAAAGAACATTGAGATATCGCAGCATATTGGCCACATCGTGACTTTACCTCATACCTCCCTCGTAGACAATTCACGTGGCTGTCTTTTTTGACATAAATAATTCATTACGTGACATTGGCTAAATGCACAAACCATGCGAAGCCAAAAAAAAAAGAAAGAAATTCTTGATTACTTCAGAAAAAAATCTTTGCCTTTTACTTGAAATTGGCACAAAGTCATAACTAGTGCCAAACTACAAAAAAAAGTATTTCTAAATATTGTAAATTATATAAAAGGGCCTTTCTACAAGCCCACGAGGAATTGTACAGGCCTTTAGCTGTTGTCGTAAAACGTAGAAAAGAAATAAGTTAATTTTAATTTAGAGCTAACTAGCTATGCCCAGCAGTTTCACCCGCGTAGGTTTTGATAGTTTTTTTTTTATATGCTCCGCTCCTATTAGTCGCAGCGTGATGTTATATTATAGCCTAAGGCCTTCCTAGATTAAAGGGCTATCTAACGCAAAAATAATATTTCAAATCAGACCAGTAGTTTCTGAGATTAGCGCAATCAATCAAACAAACTCTTCAGCTTTATATCTATACTAATATATAAAGCTGAAGAGTTTGTTTGTTTGTTTGAACGCGCTAATCTCAGGAACTACTGGTCTGATTTGAAATATTATTTGTGCGATGAAATTCTTCTTGCGATGAATAGCCCATTAATCCAGGAAGGCTTTAGGCTATATAACATCACACTGCGACCAATAGGAGCGGAGCATAACTAACTCCAGGCGAACGAAGTCGCTGGCGACCGCTAGTATTAGTATAAATTACCTACGTTTAAATTTTGAAATTGTTAGGTTTTTTAGAGAGATATTACAGACTATAGTTATCATGTAGTGTATAATTAGTTAAACCACAAATATTATACAATAAACTGGTTGCAAAGTCAAAGTCTGGTGTTATCAAGGTCATTTTCAAAATCAATAATCTAGTACTTACATCATGTTGTTTTAGATGTAGCGGATACCTACAACGTTAGATGAGTTTTGTTAGAGTAGGTACCTAAGTAAAAAAAAACTCGCAGGTGTTTAGGGTATTTTTTTTAAACGTTGCCACATACTAGGAATTATTCCTGTGTCGTGGGTGCATCTACAAACATTTAAACTCACAAACAGCCTGGTTCTGTACCTACACAAAGGGGATCTGATTAGTTAGGTCCGTATTACAGAACTTCACTCAAAACTATTTGATTGGTTGAAACTAGTTTTAAGTAATGCTTATATCTTAAGTAATCTGAAATGTGGGGGTGCGTGGCAGAAAACCTCCTCGAGTGCTTGGTAGCTGCTGGTCCTCGGTTTCGACCCCCGAGTAGGAGCAAACGCTGGGCCAGTACACCCTGGGCGCGGGCAACAATCTGGTGAGGGGATTGTTGTCCGCGGCGAATTTCTGCCTTAGCGGAGGAGCCGCTCCCGAGGGCTCATTATCTGCGCTCTGCAGCTGCAGAGAGCATGAATAGGGAGCGAGGTGAGGTAGACCGCGGCCAATTTTTACAGGGTTGAATCAGCAATTCCAGCAGTGATTGCTTAGTCATTTGTCGTGGGTATAATTTACCATCTTTGCTTTCATAGCCTAAAGTGTAATCAATAGGCTGAAGTAATCTTCTTCTTCTTCCTCAGCCTATAGATGTCCACTGCTGGACAAAGGCCTCCCCCAAGGCTTTCCACAATGACCGGTCTTGTGTTGCCCGCATCCATCGGCTTCCCGCGACCTTCACCAGGTCATCGGTCCACCTTGTTGGGGGTCTCCCTACGCTGCGTCTTCCAGTACGTGGCCGCCACTCCAGAACCTTACTGCCCCATCGGCCAACGGTTCTACGAGCAATGTGCCCTGTCCACTGCCACTTAAGTTTAGCGACTCGCAGAGCTATGTCGGTGACTTTGGTTCTTCTGCGGATCTCCTCATTTCTGATTCGATCACGCAGAGAAACTCCTAGCATAGCTCTTTCCATTGCCCTTTGTGTGACTCTGAGCCTTCGTATGAGGCCCATTGTGAGCGACCACGTTTCAGTTCCGTAAGTCATCACCGGCAACACACACTGGTCAAAGACTTTAGTCTTGAGACACTGTGGTATCTTGGACGACGAGAAGATGTAGCGTAGCTTCCCGAACGCTGCCCAACCGAGCTGGATTCACCGAGACACCTCTTTCTCGAAGTTGGACCTACCTAGTTGGACTTTCTGTCCCAGGTATATATACTCGTCAACAACTTCGAGTGCAGAGCAACCAACTACAATTGGAGTGGGTGCGACATGAGAGTTCGACATGATCTTCGTCTTATCCATGTTCATTTTTAGACCCACTTGTTGGGAAGCTCTGCTGAGGTCATTGAGCATTTTGCCCAAGTCTTCCAGGGTCTCAGCCATGACCACGATATCATCTGCGAAACGGAGATTAGTGATGTACTCGCCGTTGATGTTGATGCCAAGTCCTTTCCAGTCCAGGAGCTTGAAGACATCTTCCAACGCAGCAGTGAACAATTTAGGAGATATGACATCTCCTTGTCTCACTCCACGCTGCAGTTGGATCGGTTTCGAGTCCTGATCCTGGACAGTACGCTGAAGTAGTATTTGGTCAGCATTCACCAGTACGTATGGTTGTGCTGAACCTCTTAATAGATGTAAATGTAGAGCATCTGATATTCTGATGTACAAATAACTTTTAATAAATTTAGCCGTCAGATGACATCCTGAAATGATTTTTTTCTTTTATGAACCGTCGAATGATAGACCTAAACAGTCTAGACGTGCAAGCTTGTTTCAGAAGTACCTAAATTCCGAGAATGAAAACATCTGTATCAACGCTAATGATTATGATATGGCCAAGTTTGATTTTCACTATGTGAAATATATGACTCAAGGCCAAACGTAGTTTGTCTCATTCAGAAAACATTTTTGTATGCAATAATGCAACACTTTTAGCATCTTTTGAAATTTTGAATTACTGCAAGTTCCTTTGTGATGCTGATCTCCAAAATCACAACTTGCCCTTGAAATTGAAAATAATTATAAGTAAAATCCGGCAGGATATTTTAAATCTGCCTATTTCAAAAACTTACATTGTTGATGGTGAATCACTTGCGTTGATTGGCGATTTTGCTAAGGCTTTTTTCAATAGAATTCAGAATCTTTTTTCGCAGCCAAATATAAAACGAGTTGATATTGTATTTGACGGATATGATCATCATCATCTCAGCGTTAATCCCAGTCGCATCCGAAGCTTTTTTTCAGCTTTGGAGTCTGGGGTCCGCTTTACCAGTCTAACTGCTGATTTTGGCTAAACTTCGACATTTTCCATAAAACGACTGCCATCTGACCTCCACAACCCGAAGGCGATATCGAAGCATTGCAGTTAGACAAATTGTTGGACTATTGAGTAACCGGGACCAACGGCTTAACGTGCTTTCCGAGGCACGACCAGACCAGTGCAATATTTATATTCATGCATACAAAAATTTGCACTGAGCTGGGATCGAACCCGCGCCTCCTTACGCTGCGGCCACGTTCGCTACCGCTACGCCACGGAGGCTGCCAATTTGACAGATATGATGAAATTTCAATAAAATACTTGGAATCAACGTTACATTGCAAATGATGAAAAATTTCATAATTTCAAATGAGCACACCAAAATTTCAGCTAATTGTAATAATTTCTTTTCAAGCACTGAAAATAAGTTACAGCTCGTTCGATTTCTATGTACTGCTGCCCCTAGATATGCTCAAGTAAAAGAAGAATGCGAGTTATACAATATGTTAAGAAAACCCTGTCCGACCCGTGAAGGTATTGTTAGGTATCGATAACTGATTCTACTAATGCCTACAAAACCTGGCAAAACTTAAAAAAAAATACCCCCTAAAAAATAAATAACTTAAATATAATAAATAGGTAATTTCATGGCAACACAGGCACAGGTCATGACCGCAGTTGACCTCATGTTTGTAGTTGTAGGTATATGTAGTTTATCCACGTTTATCGACTCTCGAAAGAAACAATGATACTTAGGCAGCTCGTGAAAAGAACATTTTTTAAGTAGGAAGGTCGTCTGACTCTCCGAATGTATCATTTCATTGGATGAGCACAATGGTTGGGGCGAAGATGTTCCATATTTCGTTCACTAAGAACGATACAGGCCTGGCACCGTCGCACGAGATTAGCACGGACATGCACACAAATAAAAATCAAGTGGTGTCAAATCCGCGCTGGCCACAGTTGGCCCCTACCAATCCACTGCTCGCTGAACTGATAATGGAGGTACTCACGTACAGGTCGGCAAAAATATCGTGAGGCACCGTCATGCTCTAACCATATTGACCGATAAGTAGGTACCCACTTCCAAATCGTCTAACACCTGATCACAACACAGCTAATTGCAGTTACTACCTCCATCAGCATGTTACATTACTCTAAGTTAGAAAACGACATGATCACACAATACACGAATAGTCTACACCTAGGCAATGTTTACGCGCAACTGATAATTTAAAGTAAAAAATATTTTTATTTTATAAAAATAGGTACCTACGCGGCTGGCTTCGCGGCATGCTTTGAGTAGAGATGTGTAAGTAATCAAAATATTGTTTTTTATCGATTGATAGTCGACTATTTTTGGTATCGATTTAGTATTGTAGTTTCTCATTCTTATTCTCGATTCAACATCGCATGGAATTGTTTAGAACTTTTACAAAACTCAAATTAGCGAGATACACTGCTGTAAATGAAAATCATGCCAAATTTTTAATTTCAGTTTCTGTCTCAATATCGATGATATTGACCGATAAAATATTTGTAAAACTTTACTAAAATTGTGTTTCTTAAGTCTTTCTCGTTTCTGTTTACTAATACTTGTGTTATAATAATGTTATTAGTAAATAATCGTTAAACAAACAAAAGTACTTTTACCATTGGGTAATCTGTGTTTTTACAACAAATCATTCAACCAGATACAAGTTTCGATTAATAGCGATAAAAAAACGTTATTACGCAAAAAATTGTGCAACTCTATTTGTTTCTTTTACGTCGTCGACAAAGATCACGCGCGACGCTGCCAAAAAAATAAAGAATCTAATAAAATAATGAAAGGAAAGCCGACAGTTATACCGCCTAAAATGGTATTGTCATTTTTTTTTAAATACCTAATTTTGGGGAAGTTAGTGTAAATTCGAGGAAAAAGCAGATTGTTTCAAAATTGATTAGTATTGTTAGTATGATGATTATGCAAAATTTAAAATTTTATTTGGTCATGTGATTGCCTAGTGGTTAAAACACCAGCCTCTCAAGTATGAGTGCGCGGGTTCGATTCCAGGTCAGGCAAGTACCAATGTAACTTTTCTGAAGTTATATGTACTTTCTAAGAATATCTTGGACACCAATGACTGAAGGTGAAGGAAAACATCTTGAGGAAACCTGGACTTTATAAGTCTGAAATCGCCAACCCGCACTGAGCAAGCGTGGCGATTACGCTCAATCCTTCTCTGTATGAGAGGAGACCTGTACCCAGCAGTGGGACGATAAAAGGTTGATGATGATGTGATTGCCTAACCTTTATTACCCTCATGGGTCGACTCGGACGGGGTTTTCTTTACATATTGTATATTTGTGGAGGATTTGAAGATCCAACAAAATGTTTCAAACTACGAGGTTCTTCATTTTAAGAAGTACCTGACTTGAATTCTATTGCTAACCATTTAGAAGCGAATTCACGGATGTTTGGTCGTATACATATTTCACACAGTGAAAATCAAACTTGGCCATATCATAATCATTAGCGCTCATACAGATGTTTTCATTGTCGCAATTTACTTCTGAAACAAGTTTGCATGTCTAGGCTGTTTAGGTCTATGGTTCGACAGTTCTTTTAAGAATGTCATCTGACGGCTAAATTTATTAAAACTAAATTATACCCACGACAAATGACTAAGCAACCACTAAATGCATTATGCATGAACCCAGTAAATGCACATCCAATTATTGTAAAACATTGGCTTGCTCTTGTAAAAAGTTACATATTGATTGTATTTCGTTATGCAAATGCATAAATAACAACTGTGAAAATAAAAAAGATTGATTATAATTTTTTTTTTCATGACGTTGAACGGCGGCAGATTCAAATGTGTTGCAGCTGCTACAATATGTTCAAATTTGCTTTTTTCTATGAAATATTTTTTTATCAACAAGTAGTTAAGTATTGTTTTTCTTCTTAATTTTTCTGTTCTTTTTCCACTTGCACAGCTATAAGTTGATGTCTGGGGGTGGGATGTAACAAAAAATTCTACCAATAGGTACACCTCCTGGCAACATTCAAAATCATAATTTGCATGCTTTTCTGAGTTCAAAACCATACACCGAATGCGGTCCTCATATTTTGCATAGGTACTCAACTACCTTTGCCGCATCAAAATCCGTTGCGGAGTTTTAAAGATTTAGGTCCGTATTACAGAAGGAAACTCAAGCATTGATCTTTGTTTAAACATTACTTAAAACTAGTTTCAACTAATCAAATGGCTTGAAACGAGACTTAAGTAGAGCTTGAGTTTTGAGTGACGTTCAGTAATACGTACTTTAATCATACAAAGGGACATAGGGAAAGGGAAAGTTACTTTGTTTTTTAATATGTAGTGATTATATAAGCAAAGACACAATAAGTAGTTTACGAAGTCAACTGTAAAGTTTTTATTATTATTTTATTTATTTGATCCGTATGCATATCTACCTATATTAAAACCCACACAATAGATAATGCAGTGCCCTGTCTACGACCTAATCTAAAGCTGCATTTATTTTTAAGAACGTGCTAATCTTTGCAATTACCAGTCAGTTTTATCACTGGCGACAAGATGTGACGCAGCAAACCTTCCAGCAGCACAGCTGTCTCTTTAGTTAAAAAAACTTGCTTCTGTTAATAGTAGTCATGCACAGCAGTTAACATTACGAAACACAAAACATCAAATTAAATTACTTCCCATTTGCTAGCTAGCAAAATGTCAACAAATCATTTACATAATTAGGTATTGGAGAATAACCTACAAAGTAAGTATATAAATACCTAACTGAAACTGAATAAGTAGTAATAGTGAAGAAACTATTTTCAAGGCTTGCGTTTATTTGGTTGCATCCTGTATATATGTACACAAAAGTTTTATCTGTTAAAAACTAATAGATTTAAGTACCTATGTGTGTTTTATTTATTAACTATCATTCCGTCTGTGTCAGGATTTAAACGCACGACAACCGCTAAGTACGAATATGCATTGAGCAGACTTGTCTTATCATTCAAGGGCCAACGACAAGCCACGTCTTACGGCAGTTACAAACTTACAACAGGCTGTATGGACGAAGTCAGTGCCATTAAATAAACAATAAAAAAAAAACAAAATGAAAATTAATCTCCCGCGCATAAAACGGAATGTTTTATTAGGTTTTATTTGTGGTATTGTGATAGTGATTATTGGACACAAATTTAAGTAAGCATTTCAAACTACATAAATATTAATTATGATTTTCAATCTGCAATTGTTCTTATCTTCAGTATGTAAATAACTACATCATGAATTATACTTATTTGCTTATTAAGGACTGCTCCCAATTTATTTTACTTACCGAACTTTATTTTATTATACTTCTATTACTTTTTAATATTTTTTTTTTATATAATTTGGCATATTATGTTTATTATTTTACATTATATAACTACAAATTTAATTCCAGCTCGTTATTACTTGTTTTAGTGGCAACCATAATTATCATTTGATTTTAATCCGTTTTTTATATTACCGTTAAGTGGGGCTAATTGGAAATCACGGGGTTATTTGGAACTGGCGAAACAAGAGTTTTGATATTTTTTTTAATCTATTGGCTAAAGAAAGCATATTACACCACCTAGAGAGACATCTACCATTCAACATTCATTTCACAGAAAAAAATTGAAGAATATTGGTGGCAAACGATGTGAAATTATTTTTTTTAACAAAACATGAAATTTTGGTTTCTTTCGAGGTTTCGGGTCGGCTTTTGCCGGGAATTAAAAATCTAGAAAGATATGTATGAAGTAAAGTAGTCTACGAAATAGTGTATTTCCTGCGCTTTTCAGATCTTCTATTTGGTTTTTTGTATCTCGGATATTTTCAAATATCGTTTAGACATTCCTTTTAAATATAGCTGAAATATATATAAAAAACAATGCAATTTATTCAGATACCAATTAGCCCCATTGTTGCGATACTTAATCAGAACGGAAATTTAAAAAAAAATATCTCTAGATCTAATAACAGGAGCTGTGTATTAAAAACAGATAATTATGAAAAATTTATAAGAGTACCGGAAAAATTATTCAAATGTACTAATTTAGTACTTAGCTTTATTTTTCGTAAACATACATTTAAGACGTCGACGAAATCGTTAGGTTTTGTTCCCGAAAAATCAAGCCCGAGAAAAGTCGAGAACTCGAGAAATCATGTACGGACGACAGCAGGTCAAGCTACCCCAAACTGTTAGATATTCCCAATCCACATTGAGCCTTAATACTTTAGAGATTAAGTTGAAAATCTAATAAGGAAACCTGACAGATTGTATAGTAGCTTGATGTGCTGTCGTCTGTACCTATATGGAAATTAAATGGCCGGTTGTTTTGTTGCAAGGCAGCGTGGACCAAAGCGCAGCTCACCCTTTGAACTCGCTGCAAGCGCGCTGTGGCATAGTTTTTACAAGTTTATTCGTCATTTCGTGTTTCGACTCTAGTCATGTCTAGTTTAATTTTAAATAAATTGAAATTACCCAGGTGAGTCTTATCACGACTATATATTTTTAAATATTAAAATATAACAACCACAACAAATAATGACAGTCGTTAAGGGTTTTTGGAGTCCTCAAAAGCCCAATAGTTGGTCTAACTGCAATGCTTCGATATCGCCTCCGGGTTGTGGAGGTCAGACGGCAGTCGCTCCACGGAAAATATCGAAGTTTAGCCAATATCAACAGTTAGGCTGGTAAAGCGGACCCCAGACTCCAAAGCTGAAAAAGTTTCGGATGCGACTAGGATTAACGCTGAGATGATGATGAAATATTAAAATATAAAAACATTTAAAAATATAAAAAATAGTAGCCCCGTCTTATCGCGGACAGGGTCCAAGCTACCGCCGGTTCAGGGCTCTAGAGAAAGAAACCTGACAATGCGAGCCGTATCCAGAAGTACGCCTTTCTGAATTAAGCCCTTGGTCCAGCAGCCTAACAAGAGCCTCCTGTGGTGTTGGTCGAGATTCTTGACTATTAAGCCATTGGCTGTCACGACTATCGGTACAATATTTGCTGAATCTACATCCCATATGTCGACAATCTCGCGAGCCAAGTCTTGATATCGCGATACTTGATCTACTTTATATAATAATCGCAATCTATAAATTAATGTTTTCTATCATGTAGATTTATTGTTTAGTTTAATAAAAGCTACTTTTGTTTATAAGTTCTAAATAACCAGTCAAAAATTATAATTATGTGTCTGAATTGCATATTGCAAATTCTGCATTTTTTTAAAGTTAATGAGCTTATTCATAAGATAAGTTTTATAATTAAATTGATACTTTCATTTGAGAGGAAAACCACTTAATTTGTTGACGTTAATGGAACTAAATAATATGAGAAAACGTACGTAAATGTAGATTTCTCGACCACCCGAGAAGACCCGAGAAATTAGCCTCGAGAATTCTCGAAACCCGAGAAATTGAAAAGCTCGAGAAATCATGAACCCTAGCGTGGAATGAGCTGTCTTTCCAAATAATGCTTGGCAGTATTCAGATACTGCCACATGCTTGACCCCGCAACTTGTGAACAGCGTATCTATGTGTGAACGGTTTTTGTTTTGGGACAAAACCCGCCACTCATTTCCCAACCCACTGCAACTCCTGATACTGCCACATGCTTGACCCCGCAACTTGTGAACTGCATATCTATGTGTGAACGGTTTTTGGGACAAAACCCGCCACTCATTTCCCAACCCACTGCAACTCCTGATACTGCCACATGCTTGACCCCGCAACTTGTGAACTGCGTATCTATGTGTGAACGGTTTTTTTTGGGACAAAACCCGCCACTCATTTCCCAACCCACTGCAACCCTGATACTGCCACATGCTTGACCCCGCAACTTGTGAACTGCGTATCTATGTGTGAACGGTTTTTTTTTTGGACAAAACCCGCCACTCATTTCCCAACCCACTGCAACTCCTGATACTGCCACATGCTTGACCCCGCAACTTGTGAACAGCGTATCTATGTGTGAACGGTTTTTGTTTTGGGACAAAACCCGCCACTCATTTCCCAACCCACTGCAACTCCTGATACTGCCACATGCTTGACCCCGCAACTTGTGAACTGCGTATCTATGTGTGAACGGTTTTTTTTTTGGGACAAAACCCGCCACTCATTTCCCAACCCACTGCAACTCCTGATACTGCCACATGCTTGACCCCGCAACTTGTGAACTGCGTATCTATGTGTGAACTGTTTTTTTTTTGGGACAAAACCCGCCACTCATTTCCCAACCCACTGCAACTCCTGATACTGCCACATGCTTGACCCCGCAACTTGTGAACTGCGTATCTATGTGTGAACGGTTTTTTTTTTGGGACAAAACCCGCCACTCATTTCCCAACCCACTGCAACTCCTGATACTGCCACATGCTTGACCCCGCAACTTGTGAACTGCGTATCTATGTGTGAACGGTTTTTTTTTTGGACAAAACCCGCCACTCATTTCCCAACCCACTGCAACTCCTGATACTGCCACATGCTTGACCCCGCAACTTGTGAACAGCGTATCTATGTGTGAACGGTTTTTGTTTTGGGACAAAACCCGCCACTCATTTCCCAACCCACTGCAACTCCTGATACTGCCACATGCTTGACCCCGCAACTTGT
Organism: Sesamia nonagrioides; assembly: GCA_017933935.1. Classification (NCBI taxonomy): domain Eukaryota; kingdom Metazoa; phylum Arthropoda; class Insecta; order Lepidoptera; family Noctuidae; genus Sesamia; species Sesamia nonagrioides. The sequence goes on from JADWQK010002246.1 coordinate 331,805, forward strand.
GAACTGCGTATCTATGTGTGAACGGTTTTTTTTTTTCGGCAGGGTCCATTTAGATCGACTCGCTAAGAATATTGTTGAATATTGGTATAATAGCTACAGTTGTAGAGCAATGGTTATTGCTACCATCTATAAATAACCCGCAAGCCGCAGTCCCTTTACTGCGGTTTGCGGGATAAGTGAAGAACCTATTGATATTAGGGTAAATAAAACTGGGTCAGTCAGCAACAAAAGTCGATTAACACTATTGTTTTCGAAATATCAATTACTAAGCGAAATATTTCATTAAAATCGAAACCGAAATAGCATTTAATTAAAGAACAGTCTGATTCTTTCCCTCTCTTGTTCAAGTCTTAGCTTATAATAAAGAATGGCAAAAAAAAAAATTATATACGGTAAATTAGTATTAATGACATTACTACTGTATTCTCTACTGTAGGTACTCTACAGCTGCCTGAAGTAATCTTTGTAGGTACATACATACTGTAGTCTTAAATTGCAGGGATAAAACCCATTGCTACTAGAGATGGGCAAAGAACCGGGTTTAAACCCTATCACTGGGTTAAAACCCAATAAAAACCCATTTATTCCCTCCCACCGGGTTTTTATTCGGGTTTTTATTTTAATTATAATTTAAACACGGTAAATGTAAATATTTGTGAATATTATAGTCCGTATTATATAGTATTGTAACAGTAAGAGTCATCGTCCGTTTTTTTGAAGAAAAAAAGGCTGTTTTTAGATTAGATTATATACTACACTTCTTCTTCTTCAGCCTATAGAGGTTCACTGTTGAACAAAGGTCTCCCCCAAGGCTTTTCACGATGACCGGTCTTCTGCTGCCCACATCCGTCGGCTTCCCGCGACTTTCACCAGGTCATCGGTCCGCCTTGTTGGGGGCCTATTTACGCTGCATCTTCCGGTATGTGGCCACTACTTCAGAAACTTACTACCCCGTCGGCCATCGGTTCTACGAGCAATGTGCCACTTAATTTTAGCGACTTGAAGAGCTATGTCGGTGACTTTGGTTCTTCTGCGGATCTCCTCATCTCTGATTCGATCGCGCCGAGAAACTCCGAGCATAGGTCTTTCCATCGCCCTTTATGTAACTCTTAGCCTTCGTATGAGGCTCATTGTGAGCGACCACGTTTCAGTTCCGTAAGTCATCACTAGGAACATACACTGATCAAAGACTTTAGTCTTGAGACATTGTGGTATCTTGGACGACGCGAAGATGTAGCGTAGCTTCGCGATCGCTGCCCAGCCGAGCTGGACTCGACGAGACACCTCTTTCTCGAAGTTGGACTGTTTGTCCCAGGTATATATAGTTATGTATACTCATTAACAACTTCGAGTGCAGAGAAACCAACTAGAATTGAAGTGGGTGCGATATGAGAGTTCCACATGATCTTCGTCTTATCCATGTTCATCTTTAGAACCACTTAGGAAGCTCTGCTGAGGTCATTGTGCATTTTGCCCAAGTCGTCCAGGGTCTCCGCTATGACCACGCTATCATCTGCAAAACGGAGATTAATTATGTACTCGCGGTTGATGTTGATGACAAGTTCTTTCCAGTCCAGGAGCTTGAAGATATCTTCCAACGCAGCAGTGAACAATTTGGGAAATATGACATCTTGTCTCACTATAGGCTGCAGTGGGATCGGTTTCTAGTTCTGATGCTGGAGACGGACTGACATGGTGGCGTTTTTGTACAAACACTCACCCCAATGTGTCGATAGTCAATTTGGCACCGCTGGAGAGACTGTAGCACCGCCCAAGTCTCGATCAAATCGAAGGCCTTCTCATATTCCACAAACGCTAAGCATAGTGGTTTGTTATACTCCTCGGACTTCTGTATAACTTGCCGCAGCGTATATATGTGGTCTATGATGCTAAAGCCTTTTTGGAAGCCTGCTATATAAAGCCTTTGCGGAGCGAGACAATTCATGATGACCCTAGAAAACAGCTAATAGACATGGCTCAGGAGGGATATCGGTCTGTAGTTTTTCAGTAAGGTATTATCACCTTTTTTGAAAAATAATTCCACCACGCTCATGTGCCATGCCAAAGGCGTTTCACCTTTTGCATTGCCAATAGCTTCTGAAGCGCTTTAAGAACCGGTTTGCCACCCGCTTTCAGAAGCTCAGCCGTAATTCCATCATCTCCAGCCGCCTTATCGTTCTTGAGCTGTTTCAGGGCCATACTAATCTCGAACAGGCTGACGTCCGGGATATCGTCGGTGTAGTGTCGGGTTAGTCTGGCTCTAGGATCATTAGCCAGGCTCACAACAGATGCGCGTGTTGATGTGTATAACTCTCCGTAGAATTTCTCAATCTCACCCAAAAAGCTCGGGGTGGAAGTGACGATCCTACCATGCCCATTCTTCAGCTTCGCAAGTAGGCTCTGTCAAACAGACAAATCTCTTGCGAACACTCGATAGCCTCTTTAATACAATTTGTATTAAATTGGCGTATATCGCGAGTCAGAGACTTTGAGATTTGTCTGTTAAGGCATCTGATACGCTAAGCGTCATCAGGGGATTTTAAGACGACCTCCCGTCTTTCTTCCATTAGCCGATAGGTGGGATAGGAGATCTTCTTCTGTCCTTTTGAAGGTTTTGAAGAACTTGGACCCTTCCATATGCAGTTTCCACAAACCTGTTGTTATAGTGGTCCTCATCTACGCATTCACCGAGGCAGGCAAAGCGATTTTGCAGTTCTATGTGAAAGCTTTTAGAGTTTTGGAGCTGGGTTGATGCTGGACGGAGCGTAGACTTCATAAGTCGAGAGCGTCGAGCGTTACTGAATTTAATGACATGAAATTTTGCATGTGAATAGTTGAATGAATATACTAATTATTGGCATACATTTTACCATGCAATTCCTTTAGAATTTCGTGATATTTGACTGCTTTGTAAACAGTGATTTTGTCATGGTAAATTGTCCTCTAACTCTTTAATTACTAAAGGAACATCATTGATATTTGGCAATATGTTGCAGACACTTACAAGGTTTGTATAAACGTGAAAATCTAGACCCCAAAGTGTATGACTTTAAGAACTATGACCTAAAAAGCGAGTTTTACGTTTATATTTTTATCTTTTTAGCACTACGATTTTTTCTAAATCTGTTTTGTACACAAATATGCACAAATTCAAAACAACGTATGTAAAAATCTACAGCTCTCTGTGTAAGCGCTTTATATGAAAACTAGCTAATGGCCAAACGTTCGCGCAGCGGAAACTTGAATTTCTCCGAAGTCTATGCATGCACAAATTTTATTCATACATACACAATTACACACAAATACACACTAATTTTTGGGCACATCTCTTTTTTCTAAAGTCAATGGATTAAAAAAAGTTCCGCCAGGACAACGTTCGCCCAGCGGAATCAGTTTTTGGTGAATTTCTCCACAATCGCTGCATGCACAATTTTTTTTTTTACCATACACAATTACACGACGTCATACACTAAATATCTGCATATTTAAAATCTTCAAATTCAACAACATTCCGCTGCGCGAACGCACACGCCCACGGTCTACTCGCTGAGGTATCAATCCTTACTAATCCTTATTATAAATGGGAAAGTGAGTTTGTTTGTTTGTTTGTTCCGCTTTCACGCCATAACTACTGAACCGATTGCTTTGAAGTTTTGCAGACGTAAAGTTAGAAGTCCGGATTAAATAATAGGATACTTTTTATCGCGGAAAAATTTGATATTCTCGAGGGAAATCTAAAAAGCGCGATATAACCGAACTAGCTAATAATCCCATAAATTTTCTTCCAAAAAGGGAAGACTATCATGCCTAAATGAATAGTTATACCTATAATTATATATATATACCTACGATAAATTTTAAATAACACTACCATTTCGCGGCTCGTGCCTTTCTAAAAGCTGTAACGGCAGTTCTAAAGTCTAAGGTCCGAATTATACAAGGAAACTCAAGCATTGATCTCTGCTTTAACATTACTTAAAACTAGTTTCAACCAATAAAATAGCTTGAAACGAGTTTAAAAGTAATGCTTGAGTTTTGAGTGAGCTTCTGGAATACGGGTCTTAAGTCTTTTATTTCTGAATCGTCAAAGTGTAGGTGAGTGACTAAGTCATTCCGAAGCGTAGGTAGTACCACAGATTACAGAATAGTACGTGTAGTACCTACCTGTTACCTATTGTTTTATTTTCAGAGGGAAAAAACCTTCAAAAGACACCCGACCTCCGGGCAGTGAGGTCGAGGAGAGTGGAATTTTTACCTCACTAAAACCATCCCAGTGATTATAATTTACACATAAGGGAGGTCCCAGTTCCCCTTAAAAACAATTCTGGAACCGCCCCTGCGCAACGCCTGTCAGACACATCCCTGGAAAGACTGTTAAGGCCCCTCAACGCCAGGGTGTCACCAAACGCCAGGGTGTCACCATTGTGTGGATCGCCCTGAGGACACGGTGGAGCATACGGTGGAGGTCTTCCCGGCTTGGGTAGAGCACCGCCGTGTCCTCGTAGCGGCGATCGGCGGTGATCTCTCGCGTCCGACCCTGGTCCAGGCCATGGTCCGGAGCGAGAGTGCATGGCAGGCCGTCACCTCCTTCTGCGAAGCAGTAATGCTGGCAAAGAAGGAGGCGGAGCGCGTGAGGCAACGGGAATCCCAGCGCCCTCACGCCACTAGCCACCGCAGGAGACGCCCTGGTCGGGAGATGACACCAAACTCCCAGCCACCGTAGGCGCGGGCCTGCGGGCGGTGAGCAATGGGCAGCTCGCCGCCCGGTAAGGACCAGGCCCGAGTCGACGGCGCGTCGTGTTTCACGCGCGCCTCAAAGAGATGTCAGCATATCGTGACGGGGTCCACGAAGACCGATGCCTCCTGGGTCAGGGTTGCGGGTTGGTTAAACAAGAAACCGTGGCCCTGGCCGTCCCACAGGCAAGTGAAGAAACACGGATGGGTTTTAGTCAGTAAAAGTTTGACACGCCCTTCCGCTCCGCCCAGAGCGGAAGAAGTCATTTGATGATTTCCCATCCTAACAAAAAAAAAAAAAAAAAAGGCCCCTCCCCTAAGCTTTGCAATACACGGTAGCACGTGACCACTGTGCCACCGTCTTCCCAGGGTCACTTGAAGGATAGTACCTACCTACTGCTAATGCGACTCACGTTGGTCTTTTCAGAAACATCTTGCATGCTGCTTCTGTAGCAGAGCTGAAAGTGCTGTTCCCGTTGATCAAGCTGGTACAGATAGCCATTGTAAGCCTTACCCGATTGAACTTCAGTGCATCACTGTATCCACCCCACGCGAATGTTCAGGGTAAGAAATTAAATGCATGGTTGTTTTAGAGAGAGCCTTTTAATAAAAGCTCAGTCTAGGGAGACGTGATGTGCACTCTAAGTATTAACGGTACGTAGGTACATATTTAGAACACGTAACGGTTAATTTAGCCTGCAGTATGTTATATTTTTCTTAATGATTACGTCATCCTTAGGGGAGACCGGTTATGGTTGTCTCACGGGTTGGTTTTCTCAGTGGCTATAATAGAGAAACGAACGAGTGAATGAGTGCATTAAATTGCATCGTAGGAGCAGGATAGCCACACCTCCCTCCCTACCTCACGTCAGTCCGCTCCGATGTGTTGCGATGGTAACACGTCACAAGTCACACTTACCTTCTTCACGAAAAAAAAAAATTCACAAAACGTAACATTAGAGAAAAATTCTTTCATCCCTTTAAAACTAGAATAATTACACTATCTATTAATATAAATATGTCAAGTCTAAACAAGATATTTGGAGAAATGCATGCAAAATAAAAAAATGTGACTTCCAACCCCGGTCTCCCCTACTAATATTATAAATGGGAAAGTGAGATTGTTTGTTTGTTCCGCTTTCACGCCGTAACTACAGAACCGATTACTTTAAAATTTTGCAGACGTAAAGTTAGAAGTCCGGATTAAATAATAGGGTACCTTTTATCGCGGAAAAATGTGATATACCCGAGGGAAATCTAAGAAGCGCGAAGCCGCGGGCGGAAAGCCAGTTGACAATATTTTAAATAATTCCAAAAGGTAGGTAAGGGACAAACCGTTTCGCCTTGCCTTTCATACTGCGTATATCGAAGAACTGAAACAATATCCCTACGGCGGCCTTCCCGTTTGATTACCTACAAATTAAAGTATCTTGAAGGCTTGAGTAAATACACACATAAAAAACAAACTAGTGCTCTTTACCATCAACGATTGCATCACTGCTTACCATCAGGTAGTATCGCTGTCAAGCACTAAGTAGTTTATAACATTAAAAATAAACTTAGAGTGGGAAAATAGCACATTATCACTCCTTGGCGCTCATACATTATGAGATTTTTTAGGCTCGTAGTCCACTTAGACTGCCACATTGGGGATATCCTGCGGAACAACTAGAACATGGAGGTTCCCCCAGAATATATCTTAAGCTAACGAACAGCCGGTCGATTCTGTAAAAATTACTAGTTCAGTAAGAGCCTAATCACTCAAAGAAAAACTGAGTGTATAGAAAGGAAAACGGCAGTTGAGCGAGGTGATGCAATGTTAAACCCAAAAACACGACCGAGATTGATTTGGGAGACCATCCATGACCCGACACAACAACATTATGGCGCATCATGCCCGGCACACATTGCAACACTACTGCTCGGACCCGTCCTCCGTACAGCTTCACCAGTCCATCATAAGTCAGTTCACTTATGATGAACTGCCTTATGATCCTACCTGCGGCCGATCGGTGATCGATCAACGATCGGTCCTACTTGCTTATTGATAAAAAGAACACGGTTTACTTACATAAATCATCATTCATCTGTGTAGTTCTTTTCTCCAAAGATCATCCCAGATTCATTGATTATGGATGGTCTTCATGTAGGTAATCTGATCACACAGGTGGTGACCCGCATCCGGCGCCTGGGCCTGGAGGTGGCCCTTGACAAGTCGGAGGCCATGGTTTTCCATGGCCCCCGGCGTGCGCCGGCGCCGGGATCACATATCGTGGTCAGTGGTGCCCGGATAGCTGTCGAGTCCACCATGAAGTATCTGGGATTGGTGCTCGACAGCCGATGAGAATTCGGACCCCACTTCCGGCGGCTGGCGCCCAAGCTGATGGGTGCAGCAGGCGCGCTGTCAACGTTGCTTCCCAACATTTGGGGCCCGAGCGCCGCCTGTAGGCGGTTATACGTGGGAATCGTGCGATCCATGGCCCTGTACGGGGCCCCTGTGTGGGCGATGGACCTGACGGCCGGAAGACTTGCCATTCTGCGCGATGGCCGTCAGGGTCGTCCGCGGGTATCGCACGATTTCCTACGAGGCGGCTTGCGTCCTGGCCGGATCCCCGCCCTGGGACCTAGAGGCGAAAGTACTCGCGTCATTGTACCGATGGCGCGAGGAAGAGCGGACACGCACGACCTGACGCTGCCGGCAGTAGTGCGGAGGATGGCCGGCAGCGCAGAGTCGTGGGACGCGGTGGTGTCCTTCTGCGAGGACGTGATGTCGCAGAAGGAAGCTGCGGAACGGGAGAGGGAGATCTCAACTCCCTTCCCGGGCCGCAGAAGATGCACCGGGCGCCGAGGACGGGCGGACGACGCCCTCTTCCGCCCCCCATGAATGGGTCCAGGGGCGAGGGACATGGGGAAGTCCCCGCCCCCTATTCGATGGACCCCGAGGCGGAGGCGCGCGCGAGTGTCAGCGCGCGCCTCTGAGGCGATGCACGGGGTAGCTTAACACCCCACTACCCCGTGCACGAGACGAGGCCCGGACAGACCGGGCCAGCACGAGTGTGGGGCTGCGGAAGAATTTAGACTCCCGCGGCCCCGGGGTGGTTTTAGTCAGTAAAAGTCTGACAGACCCCGTCGCCCACCCTAGGGCGGCGGACATCCTATGAGGATTTCCACCACGAAAAAAAAAAAAGGTAATCTGAACAAGATTATGTCTGCATTTTAAAAACCTTTTTTGACCCAACAAGGAGGACTGATAACCTAGTGAAGGTCGCAGAAAGCCGATTCAAGCGGGAAGCACAAGACCGGTCATCATGAAAAGACTTGGAGGAGGCCTTTGTCCAGCAGTGGACTTCTATAGGCTGAAGAAGAAAGGGCCTTTAATTTCGGCCTACCTCCTCTGACTTGTCAGATAGGAAAAGCCGAACACATCTACATAGTTTAAAAAAATATGATTGATGTGTAAAAGTGCTTGTAGTTTCGTACAAACCCTACTACTACTAAGTACTACTACTACAGAAGACAAATCGTTATTTATCATGCTGTAGCAATTTGTAATATAATAATACGCAATACCATAAAGCAATATAGCTAGCTGCTTTTGTATAACCTTTGACAGCATTACTTATTATTGTAATTTTTTAACGATATTTGAATAGATATGATTGAGTTGTTCTGTTAATAGATAATCTACGCATGTAAATTCTTTTTGTACCTTTATTTACACACCATTTACATGTTACAGACGTCAGCTGAGCAGGTCAAACTAACCGAAGTGACAAACCTTGAACATTAACTCTTTAGAAATAAAGTTGGAAATATATAAAGCAAAATTGATAGATTGTAGGTAATAGCAGGATTAGAGGGTTCAAACAAACTTTATCATGCTAATTATTATTAACAAGAAAGTTCTATGGATGTACTTAGGTATGTTTATTACTTTTCAAACAAAAAGTCTCTTCTTAAATCATTTCTTGGCATGTTCCAGATGGTCAGACGTTTGACTTCATAGTCGTGGGTGCGGGATCTGCAGGTTGCGTGCTAGCCAACCGACTGACAGAGATACCCAACTGGAATGTGCTGCTCATTGAGGCTGGAGACGATCCGCCAGGAGCTTCAAACGTTAGTACACGTCAATTCTTAACGAATGACCAAAAATCCGATTTCAAATCTGTGGTACGATGTTGTGTAGATAATATTACTATTCTCTTTGTTGAACACACTGTCCAAGTTTGTGACACAGTCTTTGCAGAAAAATATTGCTCTAAGAGCGTTCAAGTATAACGTTACGCAATTGGGGGGTGGGGGTGATGTAAAACGTTGCGGTACGTTACTAGGCCTGGAGGGGGTAAACAACGCGATACCTAGGTACTTAACATGCTTTTTTCTTTTATAAAAAAAAAAAACTAGGAAATTAGAATTTTCCAAATCGACAACCCTTTTCGTTTATATTTTGCGGGTAATTGCTCGATCGTATTATAGGTACGTTACTTTTTTTTGTTTCTTATGTTGGCAACCCATTTTGGGGAATCCCTCGACTGTGGCCCTGGGGAATCTCTCGACAAACGCCGGTTTAAGCCGCCGCTCAAGGTTGTCCGTTGATCTGTCGCTTCTTCTAAAAAGGTTCACTTGTGGGGCGAGGCCCTCGAGAAAAATGGGGAAGCGATTGCCGTCTCCCTTGATGTCTCGAAGGCCTTCGACCGGGTATGGCACGCTGGCCTTTTGAGTAAGCTACCAGCGTACGGCGTTTCCGCTGGCCTGACTGGCTGGGTTAAAGACTTCCTGACTGAACGGTCCCTCCGAGTTGTTGTCGACGGATGCTCATCGGAGCCCATGTCGAACAATGCCGGTGTTCCTCAGGGGTCTGTTCTCTCTGCAACTCTGTTCCTGCTGCATATTAACGATCTGCTGATGCCCGGTATCTATGGGTATGCAGATGACAGCACAGTTGTGGAGAGATATCTGCCGGAAGCTCGGGCTAGTAAGGAAGCAATCTGGTCCGAAAGAGAGGCTATGGTAGAGCGTACGAGTGCTGCACTACAGGCAGTCTCCGAATGGGGCAAAGCCAATCTTGTAGCATTCGATGCCGCCAAAACACAGGCGTGTCTTTTCATCGCCAAAAGGAGCCCGTTCACCTTGGCTCCTACTTTTCAGAATGTATCCTTGGAGTGCACCAACCGCCTTCAGCTTTTGGGAGTAGAGATTTCCTCGAACCTTAACTTTGGGCGGTTCATTGAGTCCAAGGCCAGGGTGGCTGCTAGAAAACTTGGCGTTATCGCAAAGGTCCGGCGGTACTTCACACCGGGGCAGCTTCTAATGTTGTACAAAGCACAGGTCCGCTCGTGTGTGGAGTACTGCAGCCACATTTGGGCTGGTGCTGCGAAATGTCACCTGGATACTTTGGATTCAGTGGAGAGGCGTGCGAAGAGGCTGATTGGCGACCCAGACTTAACTCGAAACGGTCTCCAAAGCCTGGAGTACAGGCGTAGAGTAGCCAGCCTTTCGGTCTTCTATAGGTTGCATTCTGGTGAGTGTGCAAGGGAATTGCATGATTTAATTCCCCCATCACCGTTCCACCATCGGACGACCCGTCGTACGGCGAGTTTCCACCCTTACGTTGTTGATACCACTGCGACCCGGACGAAGCGTTTCGCTTCCTCTTTTATACCGCGTACATCGAGGGACTGGAACAATTTGCCAGCGACGGTGTTTCCGTCACATTACAATTTGAGTGTCTTCAAGGCTAGAGTGAATAGGCTCTTAATAAACTAGCGCGCTTTACCGTCAATGATCGCATCACTGCTTACCATCAGGCGGGATTGCAGTCAAGCGCTTGTTTATAACTGATAAATAAAAATAAAAAAAAAAGGTTTAACCAAATACGTTACCATTTTTGTTGATCATCAGTACAGTCTGAGCTCAAGAATAGAATATATGCAACCTGTGGGATCTCTTTCACATCTCAAAAGAGTGTGCAAATGGACAGTCGTTACGTGGATGGCAAGACTACCCGCAACCCTCGTGAAAGTAGAGTACAGGCAGTGGCACAGTGATTTGCTGCCAGAAGGGTAAATGAGCTGCTCTGTTTTGAGCGGCTTAGTGAAGAATTTTCTGAGGATGCCGAGTGTGTCGATAAAGAAGTCGTTGATGCAAGTGGTGTAACGATTCCGGAACTTTCTTCGTCTGCTGTCCGAATACTAGTAGCGTACATAGGTACACTTCTTTGATTTATGGCTAAATAGGTAAAAACATATTATATGTTTCAAACAGTAGTGTTGTAGTGTATGCTACAGTAGTGTGTAGTGTAGTGATGTAGCAATAAATTCACAAAAATATTTTTAAGATAACTTAAAAATCTTTTTCTTTGTTTATTACTACTGCAAACTGAATTAATACAATAACAAAGGCAATTACACTTTGTTCAACATAATTTTGACTGCAAATGCAATTCTTGTGCAGATATCTTGAAAATCTTCAAGATTTTTTTCCAAAAGGTCAGATGTAAATTAATTTAGTTAATAATATGTAGGGGAAAATGTCAGGAAGGCAGTGAAGAAGAAGGTTCCGGATAGTTGAGTTGTCTTCTTATCCGCATGAGCATCCATCGTGGGCGGTATTTCGAGAAAACGTTAAATAACTATAGTGTGATGTTCGATTCTTATTATTTTAACTGTACAGACACTACGGTCCGTATTACAGAACGTCACTCAAAACTCAAACTCTACATAAGTCTCGTTTGAAGCCATTTGATTGGTTGAAACTAGTTTTAGGTAATGCTTAAGCAGAGATCAATGCTTGAGTTTCCTTCTGGAATACGGACCTTAGATCACTATAATATCAAGGTATTACAATGATAATCACAGATTAAAACAGATAAGAGCCACTGGGTTTGAGTATGACCAACATACTCGACCGAAACTTGAGCACCGACTGCCTGCGCTAACGGTCGATCGCTATGTCCAACGCAACTCCATACATTACATATACATACATTATATATATAAACGCACAGATCACACAGATTGAGTTAGCCCCAAAGTAAGTTCGAGACTTGTGTTGTGGGATACTAACTCAACGATACTATATTTATAATAGATACATATACAATATGTAAAGAAAACCCTGTCCGACCCATGAGGATAATAAAGGTTAGGTAAACACATGACCAAATATAATATAAAATTTTACATAATCATCATAGTAACAATACTAATGAATTTTGAAATAATCCTTTTTTCCCGGGAATTAATTCCAATTTCCCCGAAATTTAGTAATTTTTAAAAAAGTGACAACACCGGTATTATTACAAGCGACGCAACCACGTCACAGGTGCCGCGTGCCCTGCCCCCCGCCGCCCGCGGAAAGGGGTTGCATACCGCACATGTATTAAGTTACCTCTTTTTGCGAAATAATATTTATTTTTTTAGGGGGATTTTTTTTAAGTTTTGGCTGTCTTTGTGGGCATTAGTAGAATCAGTTATCGATACCTAACAATACCTTTACGGATCGGACAGGGCTTTCTTTACATATTGTATATATAGATAAACATCCAAGACCCAGGCCAGTCAGGAAAAGATCGTTTTCCATCATGACCTGACCGGGGATCGAACCCAGGGTCTCCACGGCACAGGCAGGCGTGCTGACCGCTTCACCACGCAGGTCGTCAAACTATCCAGTCGGTGTTACCATTCGCTCTATGGTGTTGCCCGCTCTTAATAAAAAAATCATAACTTATGCGAATAGGTACCGATCAATTAATCAACTTTAAAAAATAATAGAGTCATTTACGGACAATTGATACTGACACAAAACAGATAACAATATTCAAAATTAACCCGTCACGCGCCGTTAAATATATCATCGTTACCATTTGTATATTCCAGATGCCAGGCTTGTCAGTGCTGGTAGCAGCCACACTACCCTACTGGGACTATTACACGGTCGATGATGGCTTCTCCAGCCAAGGTCTCAAGACGAAGACCATCCAAAATCGAAGAGGTAAGATGCTCGGTGGATCCAGCGGGGTCAACTTCATGTTCCATGTTAGAGGAAATAAGGCAGATTATGACAACTGGGCCAAAGAGAACCAAGGATGGGATTGGAGTAATGTGACCTCATACTTTAAGAAAAGCGAACGATTAAACGATAAATATATAATGAATAGTGATTCAGCCGATTTACACAGTACCAAAGGATATTTAGGCATCACAAAACCAAATTGGGAACCTAAAGTGAAAGATTATTTGAAGGCTTTCGAAGAAAATGGTCATAAAATTCTTCTGGATTACAATGGTCATCAGCAGTTGGGATACGCGTCACCGAGTTTTACAATTGATAAAAGTACACGACAAAATACAGCCAACGCGTTTCTTAGCCCAATAAAGCACAGGAAAAATCTGCATGTCCTTAAAAATACACATGTCAGAAGAGTTCTATTAAACAGTGATAAACGAGCAATAGCAGTTGAAGTGAAACTTCCCGAAGGAAAAATTATAAAGCTTAAAGCTGAGAATGATATTGTTTTATCTGCTGGGGCCATCAACACTCCACAATTACTTGTGCTATCTGGCATTGGTCCAAAAGACCATTTGAAAGAAATGAACATAGATGTGGTACTAGATTCACCAAACGTCGGCCAAAATATGCAAGACCATCCTCTTGTTCCTGTAATTATTTCTGGAAAAAGGAGCATGTTTTCAATCTTAGACAACATTGACCCTTTAAGGAATCTAGATCGTTTTCCTATGCCAACAATTTTGGGATTTGTAGCTCTGAACAAATCTCAAGAGTATCCTGATTATCAGGTTACCGCTGTACCTACACCAACGGCTGCAATTCTCCCACCCTTACTATGTTCTGATACTTTTACACTAAAAGATGAGTATTGTATAGCTCTTGCAGATGCCACACAGCAAAGAGGATCCTTGTTTACTTTAATAACAAAATTACACCCAAAATCTAGAGGTAAAATCATGCTGAAAAGCTCTGACCCTGAAGACAGTCCTCTTATTTATTCTGGTTTCTTCACCCAAAAAGAAGATTTGGAGAACTTCGCCAAATACATAGAAGATTATTTGAGCGTCTTAAACACTACATATTTCAAGGAAATGGATTCTCAAATAGTGGACATGAGAGTTAGTGAATGTGAAGACTTGGATTTTGGGAGCCATGACTACTGGAAATGTTACATTTTAAACTTGGTGAGTACCCAGTACCATGCAATAGGTACTTGTGCCATGGGGGTCGCAGGTAAGGGCGTGGTGGACGAGCGGTTGAGACTAAGAGGAGCAACAGGACTCAGGATCGTGGATGCAAGTGTAATGCCATTCGTTACTAGCGGGAATATAAACGCTCCAGTCATAATGATAGCGGAGAAAGCCTCTGATATGATTAAAATTGATTACGGAGTATTTGTGTAACTGCAATTTGACGGTGAACCTAATATAGCACGGATAAATGTTTAGAATAATCAAGCATGTATGCAATAAGATATACGCAAGTACACAAATCTATGGACGTCAGTCGTCATGTGATCAACTTTGAACAATGTATCGAAAACACTTTTAGGGACGCTTTAAGAGATTTGGTACTATTGTGAAGTTTAAAGTAGTACAGACGCCTGCAGGTCAAGCTACTCATAAGTGTCAAATTTTCTCTATCAACCCTGACTATTAACACTTAAGCGTTATCGCTTCAGTTTAGGATTGATTGGTTATTAAATTATTGAATTTATCAGGTAGCTTGTTGTGCAGGCGTCTATACAACAATTATTTGTACATACAATACATAGGTAATAAATATCGTTATTGTTTTTTGTTCGCATTGATGTCTGCTATCGATTTAAATAAGATTCGCCAGTGGCCGATATTATGAAAAAAAAAAACGACTGTAGCTATGTCACGGATCTTCAAAGCCGATGATGATTAATAAAATGTTTAATAGTTTTTTTTCTTAAATATGTGAGTATAAGAAACCAAACCAAGATGAAATATTGATAGAGTAAATTTTTCCGTGTGGTACTGGGCATAGAATAATACCAACCTATATTATCTATATCCTCCCGTGGGTGTCGTTAGAGGCGACTAAGGGAACTATCACCAGGAAAGCGGACAGCAGCGCTTCTCCTGTGGAATATCAAATTACTACTATCCCCAACCCACAGGACAAGCGTGGGGATTATGGCAATGCCCCCCAATGGAATGAATGCCTGAGGGGGCTTTGTCCAAGAGTGGACCTCTATGGGCTTTGAAAAAGAAGAAGATTTAACCCAAGATACACACGACATCACATTAGGCTATAAATTTCAAGTTTTAGTTAACCTCGCATTGTACAGGCTATCATACAGTGAGAAGTCGGCTTATACTATAAATGTATAGCTTGATATGTTGCCGTGCGTACGTAAACGATGCAAATAGCGGTGTAGAGGTATCGACATCGACAAGGCCACATACGAACCCTGCTTAATACTGACGTCACATAAATTCTGTAGGTATCTTTCAAGCAGAGTTTACCGCGAAACTTCATACATACAACTTATCGCCATTGGCGCAGATTCTCTTGTTCAAAAACTAAACTAATTTTAAGTTAAGCGCGTCTTTTTATTTATATTTCATTAAGGAAAGGATAGAAGATAACATTTCAGTTTAATCCTATCAGATTAAGATACTACATAGACAGTTTAGACGCGATTAAAACATGGCGACCAAAAATACGTCAATTTACGTCAGAAGCAGACTGATTTGACAGTTCTAAACTATTATACAATATGTAAAGAAAACCCTGTCCGATCCGTGAAGGTCTTGTTAGGTATCGATAACTGATTCTACTAATGCCTACAAAGCCGGGCTAAACTTAAAAAAAATTCCCCTAAAAAATAAATATTATTTCGCAAAAAGAGGTAACTTAAAACATGTGCGGTATGCCATACAGGCGCGGGCGAAGAGGGGCAGGGCACGCAGCACGCGGTCGCATCGCTTTTCGCTCAGAATTATACCATCAAAAATAATGTTGTCACTTTTTAAAAACCACCAAATTTTGGGGAAGTTGGTATTAATTCGCGGGAAAAAAAGATTATTTCAAAATTCACTAGTATTGTTACTATGATGATTATGTAAAATTTCATATTTTATTTGGTAACTAGCTTTCCGCCCGCGGCTTCGCCCGCGTGGAGTTCGGTTTTATCGCGCTTTTTAGATTTCAGTGTTTCTCTACTATATTATGCATTTATTATACATACAAACCTTCCTTAAGAATCACTCTATCTATTAAAAAAAACCGCGTCAAAATCCGTTGCGTAGTTTTAAAGATCTAAGCATACATACGGACATACAGCGAAAGCGACTTTGTTTTATACTATGTATTGATGTGTTTACCTAACCTTTATTATCCTTACGGATCGGACAGGGTTTTCTTAACATATTGTATAATTTTATCTTCTGTCCTTTTCTTAATAAAATAGAAGAAAAATGTGCACTAAATTTAAGTTTAAATTTAGTTTGTGAACAAGGAAGGTCGTGGGCCATTAAAGGATGGGAAACTATCCGCCAAACAATACCCGGCTGGTCTTCCTCATACCAAAAAAACACTTATTTTTCTCCCATCGTCCTCCTCCACATTTATTTCTTTATTAATGCCTTACAACAATTAGGTATAGCTTTAACTAACATTTAACGTAAAAATATTTAACATCGTTTATACAGGATATTTACAAAAGTTGTACAGATAAACTTATAGAAAATAATCACGAAGGCTTACATATAATCACGTTATCTATCTAAGAATTAGGTTTATATGAAACTATTAATCAGAATCTAAGCTCTCGGTTCGGCCTTACAAGATTACAAACCATTCCACACACTTTGTTAACTTGAATAATGTACGCACGACGTACAGACGCACCAAGCTACTACAATCTGTCATATTCCTTTATTAGATTTTTAACATTATATCTCTTTAGATATAAGGATACTTTCAGTTAAGCCTTTGCTTAAGGCTCAAGGTTAATTGGGAATATTTGACAGTTTCGGGTAGCTAGACCAGCTGTCGTTAGTACAAAAAAATTTGTCTACTCATGGGCGTACCCAGCTTCTGGTCTGGGGGGGGGGGGGTCAGGCCTAGGGGAAGGCAAGTCAGAGAGATAAGTCCAGGGATAAGTCCTAATTTATACTTTGTTCAGTAATTAGGGGAGTACATCTTCAGGGCGATCATAGGGGGATCATGGGGGGGCTCCCCCTGTACGCCTATGAGTCTACTAGTACAGTAGATTTTTGGGGCAAGTATTAGGGTTAATATATATGTATAACCGTAATACTTGCCCCAAAAATCGTAGTCGTGCGTTAAATTAAAAAGTATTTAGTTCTAAAGTTCCTAAAAAAATTAAAAGTAAAAAATCAATAAGTTAAAAACTTAAAACTAAAATAAACTAATAAGTAACTGATTTATGGACTTTACTAAACTAAGAAACAAGAAATAAGGAGAGCTTTATGCAAATGTCGGTCAATAGGTAACTTTCAGCTTTCTTCGAGATTCAAAATGGCTACTACACACCTTTGTAAATATTTGCAAATTAGACAAAATCGTGATTATGTGGAAGGCACATTTTAAAGATAAAATGTCATTTATGTAATTTCACTTAACATGTTACAATCTTGAAGTAAATTACAAGAATCACACATTTATATAAATTTCCGCTTACCTATGAATATTCAAAGAAAGTTCATAAAATAATCCACTGTTATATTATATTGGAAATGTTAATATTATATTCTTATCCTAACTCTCTATAAATTAACAATAAACATAAATAAACTTGTTTTAAAAACTATTGTGTTATGAACATCAACTATGCTGGTGAACACATGACCAAATATAATATAAAATTTTACGTAATAATCATAGTAATACTAATGAATTTTATAATAATCTTTTTTTCCCGCGAATTAATTCCAACTTCCCCGAAATTTGGTAATTTTTTAAAAAGTGACAACACCATTTTGTCGGTATGCTGATGCGATTCGACCACGCGTCGCGTGCCCTGCCCCCCGTCGCCCGCGGAAGGGTGTCCTACCGCACATGTATTAAGTTACCTCTTTTGGCAAAATAATATTTATTTTTTAGGGGTTTTTTTTTTATTTTAGTCCGGCTTTGTCGGCATTAGTAGAATCAGTTATCGATCTAACAATACCTTCACAGATCGGACAGGGTTTTCTTTACATATATTATTGTATACAGTCCCACAAAACTTAGAACCACTTTTTAGTTTTTTCTGTTATAATTTGATTTAATTACCATAAAAATTGCTATGAAATGAAAGGTAGTTGGTCCACAGTTATTCAAAATCAGGAGTAAAACTACTTACAGTAATTTTACTTCTGATTTTGAATCACTGTCAAAACCTCAGTGCTACTTATGCTCGCTAAAACAGCTTACGGAGGACGGGTCTGAGCAGTTGTGTTGCGATGTGTGACGGGTACGATGCGCCAAATGTTGTCGTGTCGGGAGTTTGGTCGTAGAGAGTCTCCAGATCAATCTCCCTCTAGCGCAGCATCGTTTGGTCGTGTTGGTCTTGGGTTTAACATTGCATCCTTCCTATTCCTTAGTTTATTAAGTGAATAGGCTTAATAAACTAGTGCGCTTTACCATCAACGATCGCATCACTGCTTACCATCAGGCGGGATTGCAGTCGAGCAGTAGGTATAGGTATTAATATAAAAAAAAGTTTATAGGTATTAATAAAAAAAAAAGCTAATGGCCCAGTTTTCTTTATTAACAATCTATACATAATTTAAGTGCATGTTTTTCTCTCTATTTAATTAAGAAAAGGGCAGAAGATAAATATTAGTTTAGTTCAAATTAGTCCGCGCCTGACGTAAATCGGCGTTATTTTATTCGCCATGTTTTTAATCGCGTCTAAACTGTCTATGGAGTATCTTAATTTGACAGGATTAAACTAAAATGTTATCTTTTGTCTTTTTCTTAACGAAATGGAAAGAAAAAGATACACTTAACTTAAAATTAGTTTAGTTTGTGAACATGACAATCGGTGTCATTGTGTTGCAGCCACTGACAAGTCCGACAAAGTCGTATTGATCTTTATTCTTGGTACTAATAAGGCTGGTAATCGCTATCTGAGACAAAATAACTAAAAAAGACTAGTTTCACGCGCGCGTCATTCAGTAGGCAAGAAGCTAATCGCGTTACTGGTAAGTACGTATACAACGTTATTTTTTATATGCGAAACCCGAAACACGTGTCCAGTATTTTTTAGTAAAGAATCTGTGTAAAATTTCAAAAAGATATCATGAAAAACCACAAAGTTATGAGCTTGCTATTTTCTACTTGGTTGTCCCAACAAAAATCAAAGCTCCGCTCGGACGAGCAAGCGGGGCGTTGACCTCTGGCGTCAGCTGTTGCGCGCGCAAGTACTATGATCTATCGTGCGCGCTCAGTAACCACACTGCAACAATTTCTAAACGTGTTTGGGAAAAAATATAACATGGTGTAAAAATGATTGGAATCGATTCAGTTGCTTATTCTGAACAAACTATATTCAGGTTTCGCATTAACAAAACTAACGTTTTATACCTGTTTCTGGCTGCCTATAAGACATTGATGATGATGGCATACCCACTACGGTATGCCATGTAAAAATCTTCTTTCCGCCTTTTGCATAAAGTGCAATTTAGATCTCTTGTCCACACACGTTTTCAATCAATTCAATTTTGTAACAGTCAATATTGGAAGTATGCTAAATCGGTGCATACGTTGCGACGTAGCAGACACAGCAGACCAATTTTCCTATTCAACCTTAAATCTTTAACAATAGAGTTCAAAATATATTAAAGAAATCTAAAAACGTGAGAGGAGTTACAATAAGTACAAACTATGTAATTATTAATACTTTTATGTTCCACAGACGAGCTACAATTTGTCTAGCTATCACTAAACTGTAAACCATTTACAACGTGTAACCAATTGGAATCATTTTGGAGCATGTTGCTAGTCCATTGCTCCATATTTTTGAACAATTCGTCGGCTCAACAATGTAGATAACGCAATGAATGTTGTTGAATCGTCAGAATAATATCCATTGCTACTGAGAGTGTGTTACAGAACTACCCTGCAGTGTGGCTACCACGAGTTTTCTTTAGGCCGCTGCCTCAAATCTTGCGGGCAGCGGGGCGGCGGCGGCGGCGGCGGCGCTGGAGCCGAGCGGGCATCGACGACCCGTTCTCGAAACTAGCGGGCAGATCGCGCGTCACTATAGCCGCGTAGTGTTGTGTTCACAATGGTGTCGACGAGATATTTATTTTTATTCGCGAAAGAAATGTCTAAACAATCGCGGCAACATCTTTTTGATTAAAATTTATTCCTAACGCTCAATCACCGCTCGCTGCCCGCAAGATTCGAGCGCGAGAAGTAC
Source organism: Sesamia nonagrioides (assembly GCA_017933935.1). Taxonomy (NCBI): domain Eukaryota; kingdom Metazoa; phylum Arthropoda; class Insecta; order Lepidoptera; family Noctuidae; genus Sesamia; species Sesamia nonagrioides. Next base: position 351,954 of record JADWQK010002246.1, read on the forward strand.
ACCGCTCGCTGCCCGCCACCTGCCCCGCTGTTTTCTAGGACCGGTCCGTTTGATTTTACGTATAAGATCCTGCCGCTCACTCGCCGCCGCCGCCGCCCCGCTGCCCGCAAAATTCGAGGCAGCGGCCTTAGAGACTTGATCATACGCATCGAGCGCGTTTGGCGCTCTCATTGGTTGAGAGTCCTTACAACCTTGAAGCGGACCAATCGATGATCGAGTCTTCGTAATAAAAACTCATGGTAGCCACACAGATTAAAAGCGGCTCTATATTCCGGTCAATTTTTGTCGATCCACAGTTGTAAACAAACAAACGATTCTATAGTGGATCGATAAAACAACAAGAAATGGACAATTTCATTCTTAATATTAATCAAACATTCACATGCTGATGCTGTAGATCGTCAAAAATCAAAAAAAATCCTGCAGGCGTCTCAACGACACGCGTATTTGGTCAAATGACCTAACCTTAGTGTTAGGTTACCTACAACTAAGTGTTGCTATATTATGGTACAATAGGCTATTTGACAGATTTATAACTTCTATCTTGAATTACTTGGTTGCGGTTAAGAAGTTCATCGAAAGTATTTTTTTTTTAATTTGAAATACGTATTTCGTAAGAAACATGCAAATAAAAACTCAAAATTCAAATAAGCCGCCAAAACGCTTTATTCAGCAATATGGCGTTGCGCCTTGTAAGTGACGTCACAAGCATTATAAACGATTTTCGGTTCCGCAGTGGTGTTTGTATTGATCTGTTATTTGTTGTTGTTTATCTAATAAAATTGTTTACAAGTGGTGTGCTGTACCGGGTTGTACAAATACATCGATAAAACACCTGAGAACACAGAACAACAACAAGTGCTGATGCGCGTATGACGTCATCGTGACATTAGCCAGTCCGGATAGTTTCACAATATGTGGCACGAGATACAAAAAGTCAAACATATTTTTGTGTTTTTGGATATTGTAATTATTATTATTTTTATTAAAACCCGTTTAAATAACATAAATACTAACCCTCATTTTATGCATTTAAAGCAAATAATCACAAAAAAAAATCATACTGTCAAATAACCTATTCACTAAAACAGAAGTCAATAATTCTAAACTAATTATAACAATGTATTGTAATAATTTATTGATCTATAAACAGGAAACACATTAGTTATAAATGAATAAATATATAACTTAACAATTTGCGCTGAAACAATGAAAGTCATAGTTATTTTTGTTTTTTTGACTCGTTTGTGGCATAGTGAATACAGATTACAGAACCCGATTGCCATAATTTAACAAAATATTTTGTGAAACCTGTCAATTGCATTAGTACAAGTCATCAGTTATTTTGTGTAAAGATTCGTCGACAAAACCCGTTTCAACGTCCTAATAGGGATGTATCCAAGGTATGAAAATCAAAAAAATAATTCGTCCGTCTTATAGAAAATAAAAAAAATTATGACCCGTATTTTTTATTTTGTCGAAATTACTAAAAACTACTGAGATATAGCGTATTAAAGTTACGGAGTGGGGGCTAATAACGTCACACCGTGGTTTTTTTTTGTACCACGGCGTGACGTCATGCGACATTTCAAATCAATATATCTTCCTAAGTATTTCAATGAAAGAAAAAATGAAAAATATGTGTTCAATATTTTTTATAAATCTATCTGATGGACATTAAATTATTTTTTAGGATACAACCCAATTACGTAACATTCTATTTCTAAAGGAGATATTTCAGAAATGTATGGAGCCTAGGCTAGCACATTGTACACTTAATGCTAAATATAGTTACGCTATAGTTAACTGTTTTTAATGTTAATTTCCTATATTTTGGCTTAGTTATCATACAGATTCAATTTAACTCGGCCAAGGAGTGCAACACAACTACTAATAAATATGGTGGTCAGGAATAAGCAAAATAAGATTTTGACAGTGACATTTCATTGACGTGTCATGTATCTAAAGCTATCGTATCTAAATTATCTACCATTTGACTGCGAAAAAAACAAAACATGAATTCCGAACATACGGCCCATTAAATAAACACAATCAACTCTCAACACGAACACAACGGGTAAATAGAATGATCAAAGTCGCCAATAAAACGTCATAATCACTGTCATGGCTACCTTAATAAAGGGTTATCTCACTAAAAACATTTCAAATAATTAATTATCCTTGTATTTTTATTCAAATTAATTTAGTAGTATTCTTATTATTCTTTTTTATTTTTTTCCTTTTTATCTATTTTGCGTACATAGTGGTGGCCCAAAATGAAACATCTCCTTTAAATTATTTATGTTGAAGCATATTGCTATTCCGTTGCTTCATTGTTCGAAAAATGTGTTTGCTCAGCAACGTAACTACAATGAATGTTGTTGAACTGTCAAAATGAAAATGTTTTACACAAATACCCTGCTGATCATGCTACGAGTGCTGGTATATCCAAACGAAATAAGAACAAAACTGTCTTCCATGGAGACGAACTTTAGTCAAAAGATTACATATTTTTTTCAAAGATTTAACTTAAGTTGTTTTGACACTTAAATAATAATAATAATTTCAATACAGCACCCGTATTGGTAACACACTAATACCACAGTATAAAAAACATACAGTAGGTCGACGCCTTTGATCTCGTGTAAAATGCCGACATCGTCTAGACAGTAACGCATCGGCCAGGGTTGTCACAAATAAACAATATTTATGAAATTATTTATTTATTGCAGATCAACATCGATAGCTGTATTATATTTAATTAATTTGCTATTTTTACTAAGGGAACAACTCGAGAGAGATTTAAGTTATTTAGATGGCATTTTCGTAAATCGGAATTAACACCCATATCTTGTAAATATGTACTTATACTTAAATTGGCGTCCGCCATCTTGGATTTCAAAAAGGATAGCTTTTTCGTAACAAGCACCCTAATTATATTTACTTAAAATTGAAGCCCATATTAAATTGTAAAAAATTTACGTCCGCCATCTTGGATGTCAAAAAGGATGGCTTTTTCATAACAAACACCCCAATTATACTCAAAATTGACACTCATATCAAATTATAAAACAAATAAATTTACAAACACGCGTCAGCCCTTAATGATAGATACCGAGCTACGAACATCGTTTTGTTCGCAGCTCGGGTGCCGCTTACCCGCGTCTCGTCCCTCACACCCCGCACGATTGCTCTGTCTAGACGTCTTCGTCGGACGACTAAATGATTTTTAGACTGTGTTAATACTATCAATTTGAATCATTTTGAAGCATATTGCTAATCCATTGTTCGATATGTTAGAAAAATGCAACACAATGACGCAATGTATGTTGTTGAACTGTCAAAATGGAGCTCATTGCTACTGATTGTGTATTACGCAACTACCCTACAGATCATATTCTCATTTTGTTGGCATATGACGTCATATTTTTATTATTTAGATCAATCATATGCCAAGTAATTTACCAAGTTTAGTTATTTCTATTGCTAAGAATAAATACATATCTAAACAGTCTGGCTACTCCGAGATAATAAGTAGGCAAACTACACCTTCGCTGCATCTCTAAGTAAAAGAGATAGAAGATATTTACTAATAATAAGTCGTCTTCTATCTCTTTCTACCATCATTGCAATGGTTCTAATTCAGCTGTTAACCATTTCAATTATATTAAAATATTACTATCCTTTTCTCGCAAATAAAACTAGAAAAAGGTGGCAGTAATTATGAAATATCAAATTAGATTCAACTAACACTTCTAGCAAGGAATGAAGATACTGCCCGGTAGTGGGTAGCTACAGGCTAGAAAAAAATAGACTAGAATACGTTTAAAAGATTACGCTGAATGTACGGATGACAGCAGGTCAAGCTACCCTACCTAAACTGTCAAATATTCCTAATCAATCTTGAGCCTGAATACTTTAGAGATAAAGTTGGAAATCTAATGAAGAAATCTGACAAATTGAAGTAGCTTGTGCTGTCGTCTGTACATAACACTAGTTTGACAGTTTTTAACCATTAAAGTCCCTTTCTCATTATATCTGTCAGTAAAAGATAGTAATACTCTAGTTGCTACACAATAGAATCAGAATCATTGACAAATTATTTAGCTTGCCTACTTCATTTCTCTATGGTTCTCTGCATCCCATAGACATATACTAATGGACATGCCGTACGCGTATAATCTGCAGTATTTTTTTGGTTTGAAAAGAGTGAGAGAGATGGTCTATGCTTTCAGTCTAGCACTATCTCATTCCTCATAGATGATTGATGATTTTGAGAGAGATAAAAATAGACGAAACTTCGTATCCTCTCTTTCTTTCGGAGTACCACAAAGGCATGTCCATTAGTATATTATGTCGATGCTGCATCCCATATCAAAACGTCAAACAGCATTAACAGATGACATTTTTGACAACATCAGCTGGTGTGCACAGATAATTTATATTTACAAATGTAATTACATAGATACCCGTAACACTGAAAATATTATAATGTTTAAACAAATCGAATAAACTATCATAAAGAAATTTGAGCATTTCTTTAGGAGGGTCAAAGATACATCAGGAAACTGAGTGATGAGTGTACGTGTTTAAAGTGTATTTCAAATAAAGGGTGGCAGGGACATTCATATTGCTATAGATTCAGTACATGATTCTGAATCACCCTGCATTAAAATTGATGCTATTATATTAGTTTGGTAAAAGTCATTTCGCATTATAGCCCAACCCTATTTCAAGTTTTACTTTAGACAAGCGCACTTCCACTTTTACTTTAGAAACATGTGCTAAATTCATAATTTCAACTTTCTGTTCGAATGTATTCGATTCGATATCGCTGCCACCCCGTAATGCCCGTAATCTTATAAGTATAATTACTTAAATACTTTACGAAAGTTTCGACGAAATTAAGATTAGCAAAAAAGTTTACAGAAATTCACTTGCGCAAGCCATTATTACTTCAAAATCATGCACTTGTTAACACGGTAAGAATAGGCTATTGACAGTATGATATTTTTTTTTGTGATTATTTGCTTTAAATGCATAAAATGAGGGTTCTTTATATCATTTACATGAGTTTTAATAAAAATAATAACAATTAATATATCCAAAAACACAAAAATATATTTGACTTTTTGTATCTCGCGCCACATATTGTGAAACGATCCGGATTGGCTAATGTCACGATGACGTCATGCGCGTATCAGCACTTGTTGTTGTTCTGTGTTCTCAGGTGTTTTATCGATGTATTTGAACAACCCGGTATAGCACACCTCTTGTAAACCATTTTATTAGATAAACAACAACAAATAACAGATAAATACAAACTCCACTGCAGAACCGAAAATCGTTTATAATACTTGTGACGTCACTTACATGGTGCAACGCCATATTGCTGAATAAAGCGTTTTGGCGGCTTATTTGAATTTTGAATTTTTATTTGCATGTTTCTTACGAAATACGTATTTAAAATTTTAAAAAAAAAACTTTCTGTGAACTTCTTAACCCCAACCAAGTAATTCAAAATGGAAATTATAAATCTATCAAATAGCCTATTGCTTGCGGAAATAATCTTATGTAAGTTTTGTTGCTAATCTAAACTTCCCTCATAAGACTACTACGATGTACGCATTATTTTGTCGGCTGTGCTATATTGTACAGACGCTAGCGCATCAGGCTACGACAATCTGTCAAATATATTCATTATTAATAGATTTTCAACTTTCTTTCTAAAACATTAAAGTTGATTAGGAAAATTTATCAATTGCGGATTTTAGGTAGTTTGATCTTATGGCGTCAGTGCCTTACTTAATAGTACGGCCGACAAAAGAAAGCATTCTTGACAACCGTCAGTTTCATATAAACGAATACGTGTTTTGCGAATTTAATCTTTATTAGCTACTATAATAAGGATGATGACTAATATTAGAAATAATCGATAAAATAGGTGATTTGAATTTCAAAGATGACCTAGTAAAAATGGGTAATTATACAACGTGTAACATAAAGGGTATATACGTAACAAAGGCATGGCATCTTTACATGATATCAAACGATATTGGAAGGGTTTTTTAATCCTATCTCTTTATGTTAGGAAGTTATGAGGAAAAACACCGCCTGTGATAAGGCTACTATCATACTAGTCGCACAGAGATATTGAAGACATTTATCGGATTTTGGCAAGTAACGTGACGGGTAACGAGTAGTTATTAACGTATGTAGTGTGCTGCCACGTTTGTTATGATTTGATTTTAAGAAACACACGAAACCGAAAATTTGATACCAATTTTTGGTATCATCTAAAGATGCCATGCCCTTGGTATGTATATACCCTTTTTGTTACACGTTGTATAAATCTGTAAGATCGACGGAAAAGCAAGCTAAAGAAGTTTTTAGCGAGGATTATTCCTGTCATTGTCGCACGGTAAAAATAATGTAATACATAATGGCGGCGATTCATTTGTTCACAAACTAAAATAATTTTAAGTTAAGTGCATCTTTTTCCTTTTATTTCATTAAGATAAAGATAGAAGATAACATAGTAGTCTAATCCTGTCAAATTAAGATACTCCATAGTAGGGTTGTAACGGAGGCTTGTTAGCGGAGGCGGAGGCGGATGCGGAGGCGGATGCGGAGGCGACGACTCTCACCTCCGCGGATGCGGAGGTTAACGGAGGCGGAGGCGGAGGTGAAAGTATATATAGAAAAAAATTGAAATTTATGGTTAATTAAAAAAATATATTTTAAATACGTACATTAATAGTAGTATACTTGGTGAAAAAGCCTTCTTGTAATGAAAATTAAGGAGAAACAAATTGTGTTTGCCGCATTCCCGGCTCGCACTAGTTGATTCTTGACCATTTCGCGCTCAAACGCGGCCGGACGGTTGTCGAGCGTCGCAGCGTGCGCGTTATTTATTTTATAAATACGTAAATAAACCTCCGTTATAACTCCGCAAAAATTGTGCGGAGGCGGAGGCGGAAGCGAAGATACGATTTCTTGCGGAACTTCCGCAGTAACGGAAGCGGAGGCGAAGCTCCGTTACAACCCTACTCCATAGACAGTTTAGACGCGATTATAAACATGGCGGCCAAAAATACGTAAATTTACGTCGAGCGGACTAATTTGACAGGTCTAAACGCATCTTCTGTCCTTTTCGTAATGAAATAGATAGAGAAACATTCACTGAACTCAAGTTTAGTTTTTGAACAAGAGAATCGCGGCCAATATCTTTTTAGTATATTCACTCATCACAACAGTCCATTTAGTATTAGGTATCCTACATGCATGAACCAAAAGCAAAGAAGAATTACACAACACCTGAATACGTATGTTACTTTTTAATATGTGCGCTATTATAATTTCTATTATATGTGGTGAGATAATATACAGAAAATGAATGAAAACATCTGTGGAGAAGTCCAAGATAATATTGTCACGATAGAAATTATGGAAGCGTCAAAAATCTCCTAATAAAGGTTTTTAATATTATTAATAAAATATTAATATTTAAAAATGAACAAATAAACCTTTCAAATGCAGAAGAAAACAGGGTTAAAAAATCCATTTTTTTTTTTTAATGTTGAAAATACAAACGATCTCTTAATCAGTCTTGGAAGACACTTAGGTGCGTATTCCAGAAGGAAACTCAAGCATTGATCTCTGCTTAAACATTACTTAAAACTAGTTTCAACCAATCAAATGGCTTGAAACGAGACTTAAGTAGAGCTTGAGTTTTGAGTAACGTTCTGTAATACGGACCTAAGGTCCCTATTGTGTGAAGGTGAAAATATTGCATCCAATTTTATATGGCTATTTACCATGTTTTAAAATAAATATAACAATGTGGAGACGACAGTAAATGAAAATATTGAAAATGCTAATGCATAGGAGAATTTGGAACTATGAAATAAATACTATTATGGAAAAAAGTGCATTTTTTTTATTCAAGTTTTTATGTTGAGTATCCGCACTTTTTGAACGTCAATCCATACTAATGTTATAAATACGAAAGTATCTCTGTCTGTCTGTCTGTCTTTTTTGTGTGCACTAGGAACGTCTGCTCAACAATGTTCGTCTCCATTTTGTATATTCATTTTGACAACTGTAAGGAGCAAAGAATACTTCAAAATCGTGGTGTTAGTTTGTGAGAAGTTCATAATTAGACGATCCGTTTGAGCAACTTTTAGTTTCCTTAAGGTGTGTCCAAACACGGCGCGCAGGGAGCACGGCAGCAACGCGCGGCGCTCGAATGCCGCTTTATTTGGACACACCTTACGAAAGCAGTGAATTGTCACACATAACGGCCATAGTAACAGCTATCATATAAATTATGACAGCGGCAAAGATTTAAATCATTAAACCATCATCTATATACCTACCCTTTTGGGTAAAGGCAGATGAATTCATGCTAAGTGGACGGTCACTGATCTTGTAAGAAACCGTACCAACAATACAGTTTGTTTTGTTTTTGTTTCACACCTTAATGTTAAAAACTGGAGAAAATGACAGATTATTATGACAGCAGTTATAATATGACTTGTATGTAACGGCTTTATGGAAAATTTGATTTTTAATAGGAGACATTTTTTACATAAAAAATCTTATTTATATATTTTTTTTAAATAAAACTTAATATAAATATCTTACATAAAAAATCTTATTGATACAGATTTTTTACATAAAAATCTTATTGATATTATATATTTTAATCACATTTACAGTCACACAGAAATTAATTTATGCAAATTAATGAAAGCTAGGTACTTCTTGATAAAAACAAAAAAGTTTTTTATATAATTGGTACACTTTTGTACGGACTAGATAGTACAGTCGTGGTCAAAAGCTAACATATTATTTAATAATTACTATTGAATGTTTATTCATTATAAATACATTTTAAGTCTTAAAAGTAAATATTGTGTGCCTATATTGAAGTACATAAAATGATTATTATACAATAGGTACACATCGTGGGATATATTTGTTCTAATATACACATTCGACTATTAACATTTCAAGGCTTTGTGACCGCGGCTGTACACTACAATATAGTTATTGGCGATCAAGGGTGTTTTTACATACTTCGATTAATTCCATCAATTGTGAGAATTTTATGTACGCCTCCTGTAGCATGTTTCTGGAAAGAAATAATGACGATATTAAAATTATTTTGAGTAAATTATTAAAGTTAATTTCAGATAATCGTGCAATAAAGTTTGTTCACCCCTCCTACTCACAATATTCCCACGATACGAAAACGATACAAAAACAATCACAATATCGTATAGTTGTGGTATCGTGGTAAAAGGTGACAAGATCGGCTCTTGCCACGATACCATAACGACACATTTAAGTTGGAGTTGAAAGAATATCAACCCCAACATAGTTGGTAGAAATCCAAACCAGATGATGATGATGATGAGACAAGATAAGACAGTTTCTATGGTCAGAATTTTAATTCGATTCCAGATTTGACATTAGCTACTGTCATTTTGTGAAATAATAATACCACATATATTAGTGTAGTGATGAACACAAAAATCGATAAACAATCAGTGTTCAACAAGCGACAGTTAAGAAGCGATCTTAAAGAAGACCTACTGCGACAATTATAACGAGAACTTGGAGTACTACGTGAAGTAACATCTGTAGTGTTATTGTGTGTTTACGACACGGACTTCGTGGCCATAAGGGAAGACTTCGGTGCAACGTCAGCGACATTCTACTTGTCATTGCCTACAATCGACTGTACCTTCGTTGCTAATAAACTTCGTGACCCTTAACCGGCGTTTAAGTACCCCTAGCCCGTAACAATATATTATTACCATGATACATCTGTTTTATTTGTCATGTTCCTTCATGACCACATTTTTTTATTTATTTCACACAAATATAAAAGAAAAGTCTTAGATTGTTAATTAATCGTCAAAGCTAAATTATCGGATCAGAAATATTTAATTTCTTGATGTACTTAGTTTACGAGATTAAAATTATAAACGAGAAGAATCGATTCGGAAATATTCCATTTCCATATCGAATAATTTCGCAACGTCACTATTTAATACTTGTCATAACGTTGCAACACTGAAATTGTCAAATCTGGAATCGAATTAAAATTTCCAGTGTAAAACTGATGATCACAGTTGCAACTGCGTATGGCCCCGCAGAGTGCGAGTTGTAGTATTTTTAATCTGTTCAATACTAATTTCGAACATACCTGCACTTAGTACAGAAGACGGCAAGCCGGCTCTTATTGATATACTCGTTGTCCATACAAATTAGCGATAAACTGTCCCGGAACGCTCGCTCGAGGTCCTCTACGCACGCATCGGGAGAATCTGAACTTAATACCCTGTAAGAAAAAAACAGAAATATTTTTTATTGAATCAATCTTTTTTCTTAATGCTATGAACGCGGTCAAATACTAGTTTGACCGCAATCCCGCCTAATGGTAAACAGTGGTGCAATCATCATCATCATCATCATCACCTTTTTATCGTCCCACTGCTGGGCACAGGTCTCCTCTCATACACAGAAGGATTGAGCGTAATCACCACGCTTGCTCAATGGGGATTGGCGATTTCAGACTTAAAGTCCAGGTTTCCTCAAGATTTATTTTCCTTCACCTTCAGTCATTGATGTCCAAGATATACTTAAATACTACATATAAGTTTAGAAAAGTTACATGGGTACTTGCTTGACCTGAAATCCAACCCGCGCACACATACTTGGGAGGCTGGTGTTTTAACAACCACGACATACAGTGGTGCAATAGTTGATGGTAAAGGGTACTAGTTTATTCAAATCAAAATCAAAATTGTTTATTTCAAATTAACCATCACTTGGTACTTTTGAATAGTCAATGTCGGTCAGTCCAAGAAAAGTGAAGCTAAATTGCATGTTCCAAAGCGTAGATGTCTATGGAGAAGAACGTGCAAGAAACTCAATGGACACTCTTTTAAAATCATAATATATGGGTTACATTTCTTCATTACATCTATCATGTGAGCACAATGTAAAATTTATTAAAATATAGAAAATGCATTAAGCCCACTGGCAGCTAAGAGATGGCCAGTCTCCACTGACGGCCCCCGTTCACGAGCAACACGCGCCACCATCAGCGCATTCGGTTTCGGTTGAGTTTCGGCAAAAACATGAGTTCGGTTTAGTTTCGTTTTCGGCAGCAACCTTGCCAAAACCACGTCAGAATACCGAATATGATTTGCAAGTTGGCGCTGTATTGATCATGTTCTGCGCGTTGAATTAATGAATAAATCCATTGCCGAAATTTGTTTTCGGTTTGGGTTTCGGTTGTAAAACTAGTTTCGGTCAGACACTGACGTCCTTGGTGGACTGACGTCCGTGGAGCTCGGGAAATAATTTTAAAGTATATCGGCGATGTTTGCTAGAACACGAAGCTGGACAAATGATCAAATATGGATGTTATTTATGCTTGAATAGTTGCTAAAACAGGTATGCAATCATGTTACTGTTTGTTTTTATCTACTAGATGTTTCAAATTAACACACAACATTTTAAGACTAACATAAGGATTGTTAACATTGCGCATTTCTAGGTTAGATTGCAAATATAAGTAGACCATATTGTAGTGCGACTAGCACAGTTTTGATACTTTAGGTGATTTCCTTTACCGCTGATTTTAAAAATGAATTCTATCATGTTGGGAATTAAAATTAGTGCTATCCATCTTCTGATAGAAATTACATATTATTTGTTAATCTTGCAGGAAAATGTGAGAGTAAATTCTTTATCAAGATATATATGAGTTAGTTATTCGCTTAAGTGAAGATACCAGATACCATTTTATGACGTGTAAAAGTGATCAGTGATCCTACGTGCTTAATAAACGATTTCATTTCCAGGCTGATGACAGCAGTAGCGGAGACGTTGTTAGTGACGCAGCTGACAATGAAAATACTTTTTAACGAAGAATAGTTGGGATCAGATGATGAAAGCAATTATTATGTGTTAGAATACTTTTCATTAGTAAAAACACGTTAAAACATATAGTAATAAATATGTATGATTTTGTTTTTTTACTCATCTTATTTAAACGCCAGAGGCTATAGATTTTCATTAAGTTCAGTTTTGCTTCTAGTACAAAATAATGTGCTAGTATCAAAATGATTTCAGTCACACTAACAGGGTTGCTATATGCACGACCGCAGCGCCCTCATTTATTTTCACGACTTTATAGATAGACTTTATCTAATAGACATCGTTATAAACTCATCCTTTAATAGCGAGTGTGATAATGGTGATCTGATTGGTGAACAGTACTAGTTTGCTGGTCAACGCCGCTAGAGGCTCGTTTTGTATGTTATGTAATAGACATCGTTATCAACTCACCCTTTAATAGCAAGTGTGAAGGCGGTGATCTGATTGGTGAACAGCATTAGTTTGTTGATCAACGCCTCTAGATTCTCGTGTAGTATGTTATCATGTAGATATTGTTATAAACTCACCCTTTAATAGCGAGTGTGAAGACGGTGATCTGATTGGTGAACAGCATTAGTTTGCTGGTCAACGCCTCTAGATTCTCGTTTAGTATGTTATCAGATAGATACTGTTATAAACTCACCCTTTAATAGCGAGTGTGAAGACGGTGATCTGATTGGTGAACAGCATTAGTTTGTTGATCAACGCCTCTAGATTCTCGTGTAGTATATTATCAAATAGATTTTGTTAGAAACTCACCCTTTAATAGCGAGTGTGAAGGCGGTGATCTAATTGGTGAACAGCATTAGTTTGCTGGTCAACGCCCCTAGATTCTCGTTTAGTATGTTATCAAATAGATTTCGTTAGAAACTCACCCTTTAATAGCGAGTGTGAAGGCGGTGATCTGATTGGTGAATAGCATTAGTTTGCTGGTCAACTCCTCTAGATTCTCGTTTAGTATGTTATCAGATAGATATTGTTATAAACTCACCCTTTAATAGCGAGTGTGAAGGCGGTGATCTGATTAGTGAACAACATTAGTTTGCTGGTCAACGCTTCTAAGGGCTCGTCTCCGGGCCATTTGTCTTCTATGTTGTGGGGAACACCGATGCGGGTCGATAGTTTGGCACTGTAAGATGAAAAATGTGATTAATGAATGAATCTGAAGTATATATTTGACAACTTGAAGAGAAGAGTATATATTTTTCTGCTATGTATGGTTTGGCCTTTTTTTGTTAAATTTTGATTAGGGCACGCCGAACTTTTGCGCATGTTTAATGGTATTTGCACAAGACCGATGCCCACTGGGACAGGGTTGCGGGTTGGTTAAACAAGAAACCGTGGCACTGGTCGTCGCACAGGCAAGTGAAGAAACACGGGTGGATTTTAGTCAGTAAAAGTCTGACACGCCCTTCCGCTCCAACTAAAGCGGGAGAAGTCATTTGATGATTTCCCATCCCACCGAAAAAAAGGCTTCGGTCCTCGTGGACCCCGTCACGATATGTTGACATCACTTCGGAATAGGAACCTCACGAAACAGCCGTGTCCGGTGAGGACCTGCGTCAGGCGGAAGGTGAGGGCGCCGTGGAGCCTCTCTAGTCACTTCTAAAAGAGGGGACTTACCGCCGCTATTATGGCGTGCCCACCGCTCCATGTACTGGTATTTAGCTGAATCTGGTTAGATTAAAAGCCAACCTCAAAATATGTAGTTGAAAATAAGCTAAACTACATGATAGATTATGGAATTACTCACCAAAAACTGGACATGACAGTCCACACATTCTCGAAAGCGTCTATGACCATCAGTTCGCCGTGCTTCTCGTCCTCTGCATCAACGGAGCGGTCGTTCAGCAGACGGTCTACAGTGATCTTGGCTAGTTCCATGTATTCCGGTATTATCTGACACTTCTTCGCTACGTCTAAGCATAGGTCTTTGAAGTTTGACACTTCTGAATCTGTTAGAGATTTTGAGTCTGAAAAAGGAGAACAGGTTATGAAACTCTTTTTGGATGTTTAATTCTTTCTTTTATTTATTTATTTATATATTCTTTATTGTACACAAACATGGAAGAAAAAACATTCATCACAAAAAAACATACAATGGGCGGCCTTATCGCTAATGCGATTTCTTCCAGGCAACCAAAGGATGGACAGATATTCCGGAACCACAAATGGGACTGTCATTGGTGCAAACATCATTATTACAATATACTAAAGTAGATACACAAATACATATATAAAAATTAATCCATAGAAACTGAACATAACAGGTAAGCAAGTAAATTAGCCAAAAAGTATTTGTTGAACAAGATCATAACGACAAGTAGTGTTCCCTCACGAGTCTCTTGAATTCCTGCAACGATTGCGCGCGTTTAATTTCAATTGGCAATGCATTCCACAAACGAGGGGCCTGAACAGTGAAAGATTTATCAAGGAACGTTGTGGAATGGCATAGGCATTAGGCATAGGCATTTTGAGCTTTAAGTTATCTGATGACCTTAACGTTTTAGAATGAGAGTTGCACAGAAATTGAAAGCGATTCTTGAGATAAAGAGGGGTGAAAGGAGAAAAAAGCACATTATATAGAAGGGAAAGAATGTGAGCATTCCGACGAAGGCGAATTAGTAACCACTTGAGCTTTACACGAAATTCGGATACATGGTCAAGTTAATTGTGACAAACAACATATCAATATTGAGACCATTTTTTTTTTAAATGGTACGCAAATATGACTATTAATCCCACTCTTTGGAGTTCTTTTTTACATGCTTTTTATTAGCTTCACTTGTATGTTTGCTTGCTTCTTTGTTTGTCCGTCTCTAACTCTTTGGACTAAAAGTGAGCGGCTCATCACTGTAAAATGTCCCACCGTTTGCAATACGTTCGTTGGGCGAGCGGTAATAATTTGCGCAAGCAAAGTATTTAGTTTAGATTTAGATTTAGTTACTTGGGTAACGCATCATTACGAATTTTAGCACTTGCTATTCTGTCTGTTGGAAATCAAGAAAAGTTTGGTAAAAACAAATGAGCACCACTTAAGTGTTCGTGTTATCCGTATATTTTTTTTAAAAAAGAATATCGAACTAAAAAGTTGAAAATAAATATAGTTTAAAAAACTAAAAAAACATGCTTTGAAGTGAGAAAAAGCGTGAGGCGCTTAATATACTAAAATTATGGCATAATGCGCCTCACGCTTTTTTCTCATTTATACTAGTATTGTTTATATACTATAGTTATAATTTAATTCTAAAATTATTTTTAACTTTTTAGTTTCATATTCTTTAAAAGCATGTTTTTTTTAGTTTTTGAACTATATTTTTTGGATTTGTGTCCCGTGTCCCTTCATTTGCTTGTGCATCTCTTTCGACCACCCGCGGCCCTGGCAAGCATCGGTCTTAGTGGAAGGCCAGCAGCCCAGAGACCAGCACTGGGTGAAGTTACAATGATGAACTTATCCTTACCTTTACTATCAACAGAAGTCAGAGCGCTCTTCAAATCAGTGATAAGATGCTCTATCCTTGGGAACACCTCGTTGAACACCGCTATCCAATGTTTGAGCAAGCATTGTAACACGTCCGCCAACGTCCAAGGAGGCGCCTTGAATAGCACGTGCTCCCATAGGTTGTTGTACTTTGCGCGCATTTCATTCTGGAATAATTGAAGGTTGTTTTGAAATCCGTATTTTTGACGTCTTATAGTTCGATGGAGCCGGCTGCACGCACGAAAAAACATAACTCATGCGGCGTTACCTCGCTCTGAGGTGTTCCATTTAAGGCTTTAAGTGCAAGCGAGAGCGCGGAACGAGCGACATAGAGGCACAATCGGCCTCCGCGTTTGGCAGCGTTCGACATCTGTCTTTCTCCTACTTGAGTGAGCGATGCGTCCGGGAGAACAGCTGCTATACAATAATACATTTACATGTTTTCGTCAAGTATGAAGTGCAGTGAAAAGTGAATGTGGTATCAATTGTTTATAGCAACGATAATTGTGATGATAAAGGTTTGAAAAATGCAGCCATTCCATCAGTATTTTCTTATGACGTTGTCACGTTCAACTATCGTCAGCGAACCGACTTTAGAGACAACCGATTTCTTTTTTATATTTTTCTTTCATATAACAAAAGTAACTGCGCAGTACACAAAATGGATGGATAGCAGTACATGAGTGATTTTTTGCTCAATTGGTGTAATTGCTGTAAGGGTCCCGTGGCTGAATAATAAAAGTTTCACGGATCTGTTTTCCTACAATGGGCATATAATTAGCTGATTATACGTTATTCTACTAATATTATAAATGCAAAAGTTTGTATTGTAAGTTTGTAATTTTATTATTTAATACAAATTACTGATATTATTTACAAACTTTTAAAACTAAATAAACTACAAATTATTCGCATCACAGTTGACTATAATCTTTATATATATAATTCTGCTGTACGTGTGTATGTCATTGAACTCCTCCTAAACGGCTTGACCGATTTAAATGATTTTTTCTGTATACGTTTGAGTGGCGCCCTGGATTGTTTAGATTCACAAATCAGCCCGGCAGATGGCGCTGATTGCTTGAAAAAGCATGTGATCTCGGAAACGGCCCTAACGATTTCGCTAAAATTTGATATATGGAGGTTTTCGGCGACGAGAAATCGATCTAGATCAGTCTTATGTCTGCGGAAGCGCATGTTTTCGAGTTTTCTCTTTCGCAATATTTCACGCATAATATGGGCACTAATTTCGCGTGGCTTGACATTGCGGCTGTGGCATAGTGGTATGGTTCTACTCGCGATGCCTGGTGTTCCCGGGTTCAAACCCAGGCAGACTCAAGTATTTTTTTTTTGTTTTTAGACAAGTTTATAGTTTTTTTTTAGTTTTTGGAGTCACTTAAAAAGAAAATTGTACATAAGAACTGAAAGGGGAAAAAATAAAAATAAATAAATGTTTTAAATTTTTTATTTAACTTTAAGAGACTGAAACAAGAGCTCTAGGGGTAGAGAGAGGTGTGATATCTTTGTTACAAAATGTAGATGACAATGCTTTCCGTGGTTATATTCCTTAATCTGCTGTACGTGTGTACGCCACTGAAGTCCCCCTAAAGTGCTGGTCCGATTTGAATGATTTTTTTATGCGTTTAGGTGACGCCCTGGATTGTTTAGATTCACAAATCAGTCCGACAGATGGCGCTGCAGTCGGTGTATAGGTTATTTATTCTTAACGGCTGAACTGATTTGAATGAATTTTTGTTTTTACGTTCAAGTGAAGGCCTGGAAAATTAACATTCACAAATCAGCCCGGCAGATGGCGCTGCAGTTGGTATCTAGGTTATTTAGCAATACCTACTGCACCTAAACGGCTGGACTGATTTGAATGATTTTTTTTGTTTGCGTTTGGGTGACGCCCTGAATGGTTTAGATGCACAGATTAGCCCGGCAGATGGCGCTGCAGTCGGTGTCTAGGTTATTTATCCTAAACAGCTGAACTGATTTGAATAAATATTTGTTTATACATTCAAGTGGGGGCCTAGCAAATGTACATTTACAAATCAGTCCGGCAGATGGCGCTGCAGTCGGTATCAAGGTTGTTTATCTATACCTACTGCAACTAAACAGCTGGACTGATTTGAATGATTTTTTTTGCGTTTGGGTGACGCCCGGGTTATTTATCCCTTACGGCTGGATCGATTTGAATGAATTTTTGTTTATGCATTTAAGTGTGGGCCTGGAAAATTTACATTCACAAAAAACAATTCGGCAGATGTCGCTGTAGTCGGTGTACTTAGGTTATTTATTTATACTGCAACTAAACGGGTGGACCGATTTGAACGATTTTTTTTTCAAATTTGATACAATTTGTTTTTTTTTTTTTATACCTAGACTATATTAATCACTCTGGCAACATATAGTAATTAATCAAACATCACAGGCGAACCCGGCTTCTGATGATGTCTTGACTTGGCTCGCCGAACTTGACGGCGTGGCGGGAGGCCTCGGTGACTCGGACAAGTCTGGCTGAAACAGAATATTGCCGATGTTGCGCTCCTGACATTTTTCTACCTCATTCAAATCGTTTAGTTCTTCGGCAGTTAAATTAATCTCTGGAAATGTTATTCCCTCAGAAGATAATGGTGACATTGTTGAGATGTATTTCCGTTTTAACAAGTAGTTGCTTCACTCGATTTTTTTGTTCCTTAGCCCTACTAATTCGTATTATTCGGCTCAAATTGTGACCGCATTTGATCCAAAACTTGAAGGTTTCAGCGGTTATTGTAAAACATTCGTCGCATCTTAACCAGTTTTTTGTGCAATTATTGATTCTAACGAATTGTTTTCGAAAAATTGATGTTATTTCAAAATAAAGAATAATAATTATATTATTGATCCTTCCTTTCATACTTTTTAATACCCTAATCGCTTGAAATATCATATGCAGGACAACGTCTGCCGGGTCCGCTAGTAGATATATAAACTAGGGAGCTTTACCATCAACGAGTGCATCACTGCTTACCATCAGGTGGGATTGCAGTCAAGCACTAGTTTATAATTATAGAAAAAAAAGAAAAAACTTGATGAGAAAAATAAACAATGGACAGACATACCTCCAAAATATTAGCCAGCAGTTGATAAATGGTGGCCTGGTAATGCTTCAAGTTGTCAAAGGCGTCCGGGTCTGACTCTTGAGGAGTCGACTCCAGTAGACCTTTCAACTCTGAGAGCGCTAAGCTCTTAATGCTATTGATGCTTGCCTTGCTGCATAAGTGCTTGTCGTTTGATAACAGGATCTGGGAAAGATGAAGTTTTCTTTGGAGCTGAGGTTTTCGCGTGGCGCCCATAGGCCAGTGTTTATATTGACTATGCAATTCATGTGAGGACACAAAAGAAATATTATTGCCTATTCACATTTATTCTTTTTCCATTCTTCTGAAGGAAACTATTTTGGTTGTATGTATGTAATTTCCTAATCTATGTAACAATCATTTTTATTAATAACCAGCTGCGCCACAAGGTTTCACCCGCGTTTATTTTTATATTCCCCGCTCCTATTGGTAGCAGCGTGATGTTATATAGCCTAAAACCTTCCTGGTTTAATAGGCTATCCAAAGCAAAAACAATTTTTCAAATCGGACCAATAGTGCCTGAGATTAGCGCGTAAACTCTTCAGCTTTACATATTAGTATAGATAGATTCTCGTGTTTGTGTGTGGGTGGGTGGGTATTTGTGAGTTTATTTGTGTGTGTATGTGTGGGTTGCCACAGTGTGTGCACAGTCATTATCCACACCACCCATTGCTGGGTGCAGTCCTCTCATTTCCTGAACCTCCACAGTGCTGTGCATCCTCCTCCAGAAATGTTCTCTAATGTTTGTCAAAATGTTTCTTCTGTCTAAAAAATCTCGGAACCGAGCAGTATCATTTGGATTGGATAAAGCCTTTCGTTCAAAATAACTTGGGACCATATTTATACATTAAATATTAGTTCCAATAACCCTAAAGCCTTCAATTGATATTTTATTTTTTGATTTTGCTTTGCTGGTAATGTGGTGTGGCTAGCTGGGGTATGATAAATAATTCCATTGTTGTTGTGTTTTCTTGTGTTTATTACTGTACCTACATAGTATTGTATAAAGTCATGTATTTTTTTAAATGAACAGACAGCTGTGCTACTGGGGAGATTATTCCGCCACTTCTTCTTCTCAGCGAAAGTACTAGGTAGTGTCGATGGGTGGGCGTTTTGGGGGACTGTCTTATGTAATATTGATGTTCAACAATTAGTGCTGATTCTCAGCTTAATTTGAATAAATTACTTTTGATTTGATTCGTACTAAAACTCATAAGAAAATAGGTCTAACATATCTGGGTCTAGTTACGTTGGTATAGGATATAAAACCTATTTTCATGTATTTTCTGGAGTAGGTACCTAAAGTTAATTCATTGATCCATTTCCAAGTCCCAATGCCCAGTCTTCGCTGTCTTCCTAAGGTGGTGTTGACATCATCAGAGTATGTTGAATCAGAGTATGCTGGTTCATCTTACCACTGACTTTCCCTTCTCGGCCTGCTGTAGCGCGCAGTTCAGGATCTCGTCGTCCGGAGACTCGCAAGGGTATATGTGCGAGTTTGCATCGCGAAGTGGTTGACCTGCACATAACATACGACAATTTTAAATTATTCTCTTATCTATATATTAAAAGTTAGGAAGGAAAACTCCAACAGAATGGAAGGTCATTTTTAGAAATTGTTTTTCTATCAATTTTGAAAGTTGGTTACTATTAACCAACTTTCAAAATTGATAGAAAAACAATTTCTAAAAATGTTAAAATGAAACCCATTACTATGTGGAGGCGTGAGGAACAGAGAATAAAGTTCATTCATCGTCCATAGAAAAGGGAGGATCCTCCGACCAGACGGGTGTTATGTCTGGCGGGAACTTGCCCGATGCTTGAAATCGGGAAGTTGTATCTATGCTAGTTGCACGGTAAACTCTGATTGCGAGATGTAGAATTCGTGTGACGTCAGTATGACGCATTGTTCCATGTGGCGTTTGTAGGTACCGCTACAACTAGTTACAGTATGTTACTCAATGAGCAGTTTTCCAGAAGCTTTCCTATTCCTTGCTAGATGGCGCAGCCGGCACTTGACTTATGGCATTCTGTCACTGTCAGTTATTTCATGCCACAGACTAAATTAAGCTCAACAAATCAAACTAGAAAAAAAATACCAAAGTTATGGTAGCGCCATCTTTTGATGATATTTTTTTTAATAATTATAAACTAGTGCTTAACTGCAATTCCGCCTGATGGTAAGCAGTGATGCAATCGTTGATGGTAAAGCGCACTAGTCTATTAAGCCTATTCACTTAAAAAACTTAGGAATAGGAAGGATGACGGTAGTTGAGCGAGGTGATGCAATGTTCCCTGGGACCTAGAGGCGAAAGTACTCGCGTCATTGTACCGATGGCGCGAGGAAGAGCGGACACGGGGCTCCAGTCCGGCACAGTGGCAGATCGAGCTGCGCCGAGAGGAGCTCCGTCAGGTCCTGGTGGCGGACTGGCGGCAGAGGCTTATGCGCCCTACCGCCGGTCTCGCTACCGCACCATAGACGCAATCATGCGCGTGAGAGCCCTGGCGGAGGATACGGTATCCCGGGGTGGGGTGGTGTTGGCGGGGTCTTTAGACATTTCCAATGCCTTCAACACCCTACCCTGGAGCTGTATTAGGGAGGCCCTGAAATACCATCGGGTGCCTCCCTACCTCCGCCGCATAGTAGGGGCTTATCTGGAGGATAGATGCGTCACCTATCGGGGACGTGACGGTGCCAGTCGGCACCAAATGTCGTGCGGTGTTCCACAGGGATCGGTCTTGGGACCGCTCCTGTGGAACATCGGCTACGACTGGGTGCTGAGAGGCGAGCTTCCGTCGGGCGCCGACTTGACGTGTTATGCGGACGACACGCTTGTCACTGCCCGGGGGAGCTCGCACAGGGAGCGACGTTGATAGCCACGGCTGCGGTGTCACAGGTGGTGACCCGCATCCGGCGCCTGGGCCTGGAGGTGGCCCTTGACAAGTCGGAGGCCATGGTATTCCATGGCCCCCGGCGTGCGCCGGCGCCGGGATCACATATCGTGGTAAGTGGTGCCCGGATAGCTGTCGAGTCCACCATGAAGTATCTGGGATTGGTGCTCGACAGCCGATGGGAATTCGGACCCCACTTCCGGCGGCTGGCGCCCAAGCATGATGGGTGCAGCAGGCGCGCTGTCAACGTTGCTTCCCAACATGGGGGACCCGAGCGCCGCCTGTAGGCGGTTATACGTGGGAATCGTGCGGTCCATGGCCCTATATGGGGCCCCTGTGTGGGCGATGGACCTGACGGCCGGAACACTCGCCATTCTGCGCAAGCCGCAGAGGGCGATGGCCTTCAGGGTCGTCCGCGGGTATCGCACGATTTCCTACGAGGCGGCTTGCGTTCTGGCCGGATCCCCGCCCTGGGACCTAGAGGCGAAAGTACTCGCGTCATTGTACCGATGGCGCGAGGAAGAGCGGACACGGGGCTCCAGTCCGGCGCAGCGGCAGATCGAGCTGCGCCGAAGGGAGCTCCGTCAGGTCCTGGTGGCGGACTGGCGGCAGAGGCTTATGCGCCCTACCGCCGGCCTCGCTACCGTCGAGGCGATTCGGCCAGTACTCGACGACTGGCTCGGGAGAAGGCACGGCTCCCTGTCGTTCAGGGTGACTCAGGTGCTGTCGGGGCACGGCTGCTTCGGCAAGTACCTGTGTCGCCTAGGCAGGGAGCCGGACGCTCGGTGCCACCACTGCGTCCAATGCGGGGAGGACACGGCGCAGCACACGCTCTCCGAGTGTATAGCTTGGGAGGAGCAGCGCCGTGTCCTCACAAATGAAGTAGGAGGCGACCTGACGCTGCCGGCAGTAGTGCGGAGGATGGCCGGCAGCGCAGAGTCGTGGGACGCGGTGGTGTCCTTCTGCGAGGACGTGATGTCGCAGAAGGAAGCTGCGGAACGGGAGAGGGAGATCTCAACTCCCTTCCCGGGCCGCAGAAGACGCACCGGGCGCCGAAGAAGGGCGGATAACGTCCTCTTCCGCCCCCCATGAATGGGTCCAGGGGCGAGGGACATGGGGAAGTCCCCGCCCCCTATTCGATGGACCCCGAGGCGGAGGTGCGCGCGAGTGTCAGCGCGCGCCTCTGAGGCGATGCACGGGGTAGCTTAACACCCCACTACCCCGTGCCGGAGACGAGGCCCGGGCAGACCGGGCCAGCACGAGAGTTTGGGGCTGCGGAAGAATTTAGACTCCCGCGGCCCTACGCGCGCTCGTGATAGAAGAGACACCGGGGTGGTTTTAGTCAGTAAAAGTCTGACAGACCCCGTCCCCCACCCTAGGGCGGCGGACATCCTATGAGGATTTCCACCACGAAAAAAAAAAAAAAGATGATGCAATGTTAAACCCAAGACCAACACGACCAAACGATGCTGCGCTAGAGGGAGATTGATCTGGAGACTCTCCACGACCAAACTCCCGACACAACAACATTTGGCGCATCTTACCCCCCACACATCGCAACACAACTGCTCAGACCCGTCCTCCGTACGGCTTCACCAGACATCATGCCGGAACACGACGAATCGCTTGGCGGCAAGACTAACCTATCGGGAAACTGCTTGTTACGCTGTTGTTTAAAATTGAACGAATATTTCTATTACATTGTACAAGTCACAGCCAACTGTCTAACTAAACAGTCAGTCGCCTGGACTTTGGAAAAAAATGATGGCCTCAGTGCGCTCTCACAGCTCGCATGCATATCACAGTTCACCTTTTTTTTTCCGGGATGGAAAATCCTCATGGATGTCCCCGTTCTGGGATGGATGTCTGACGTGGGGTGGGCGGCAGGGTATGTCAGACTCTTACCGACTAAAAACCACCCGGTGTTTCATCTCACACCTACGGGGGGTTGCGAGAACGAACATTGCTTCCGCAACCCCCGATTGGTGCGGGCCCGCTACTGTCGGCCCTACGGCCTCCTCGTGTCGGGGGGGGGGTGAGGTATTTGACTTCCCCGTGACTTCTAAGGGTGGTGCGCGTGGCATTTCGCGCCGCCACCTTGAGGGGCCCTGGCCCTTGGGGGGTGACAGACGTCCCCGAGTCTGTCACCCCTGGACCCAATCACAGTTCTAACCTACACTATGCTTTTTATTTTTATTGGTACGGTTGACAAAACAAGCCATTGTTCAATCACAAACCAAAAGCTAAGATAGTAAAATGTCTAATTTACGTAATATTGTAATATATGTAAATTATAATATAATTGTAATATATGTAATAATTTATGTAAATATTGTTATTTACGACGTGAATTTGACATTTTACTTATTTATTGTTGTGTTTGTTTTTATTGTTGTTTTTGTTGAGTTTCATTGTTCAAACTCAACAAAAACAACTTGATATCAACAAAATAACAGAGACTTTAGTGGAACGAAATTAACAATAAATCGGAGTGTGTCAAAGTAGTTTCAGTAGTTTGGAAAGCGAATCCTGAATTCCTGATCGATGATTTTTTTTTTTGCACCGCTTACCTCACTGTGTGAGTATAGACAGCGATAGAGAGTGAGTGAGAACGCATGCGAGTGGACGCCATTTACAGATCTTTTCTTTAACTGCGCGGGTTATAACTGTAGTGGCTTACATAGATTATGCGAACAATTCGCCTCGCACGGATTACTTTCAGTTTTTTTATTTTATAGGTTGCCCCACACTAGGAATTTCTCCTGTATTGTGGGTGCGTTTACAAACATACAGCTCACATACACAAACATCCAGACCCAGAACAACTATTTCTAGGTCATACAAATATTTATTCTGTGCGGGAATCGAACCCGCGGTCACGCAGCGGAGCAGTCAATAGCTTAACCACTGCGCTAACCGTGCAGTTAACCAAACTAGTTCCAACCTAACAAAGTTCGAATCTAACTATAATTTATTCGATATCATTCAGGTCGTTAGATGAACGGCCGCCATTTAGTTAAAAGGCTAAGCGGTTCACTAAATGGTTAAGCTAGTTGGTTGCGACATACACACAGGAGTATAACTCACCTCGTATCCTGCTGTTCTCAGGTAAGGACTTGTATAGATATTCCATGGCTGCTTTGGCCCGCTTCCAAATCGCGCCGTTACAATTATTGTTGTCTTTCAGTCGGTCCAATTCATTGACTACCCGCCAAGGAACCAGCAGGGTTGGCTGCTGGACGTAACCTTATAAAGGACAGATTAAAATAAGCTGATAAGATGGCACCGTATAACAAATCATAGGACTTTTTTTTTAACTAGTGCTTGACCGCAATCCCGCCTGATGGTAAGCAATGATGCAATCGTTGATGGTAAAGCACGGAAAAAGGAAGGAAGACGGCAAATGAGCAAGGTGATGTATTGTTAAACCTAACAACACAACCAACAATGCTGCGCAAGAGGGAGATTGATTTGGAGACTCTCCACGACCAAACTCCCGACACAACAACATTTGGCGCATCGTACCCGGCACACATCACAACACAATTGCTCAGACTCGTCCTCCGTACGGCTTCACCCGACATCATGCCGGAACACGACGAATCGCTTAGCGGCAAGACATTGTCTGGTGGCTGGTATTGGATTTCAAAATTACTAGCATTAATTAAAAATTATAAAAATATTTGAAATTGTAGCGAAAAGTGAACTTTATAGTGTAGGAATTAAAGTTATTTTTCCATAAACTCGTATTTGTTTACTTCTTCTTCAGCCTATAGAGGTCCACTGCTGACCAAAGGCCTCCTCCGAAGCTTTCAACAATGACCGGTCTTGTGCTGCCCGCATCCATCAGTTTCCCGCGACTTTCACCAGTTCATCGGTCCACCTTGTTGGGGCCTCCCTACGCTGCATCTTCCGGTACGTGGCCGCCACTCCAAAACCTTACTAGCCCATCGGCGGTTCTACGAGCAATGTGCCCCGCCCACTGCCACATAATTTTAGCAACTCGAAGAGCTATGTCGGTGAATTTGGTTCTTCTGCGGATCTCCATATTTCTGATTCGATTGCGCTGAGAAACTCCGAGCATAGATAGCTCTTTCCATTGCCCTTAATTTGCTTTTTTTATTTGTTTACATTTTAGGTAAATATGTCGCAATATTATCATAGATACGCCCATCATCATCATCAAATAAATCTATGAGATATAATAACATGTAATAAGTAAATTCACAATTACCTTTAATATTGGAATTGAGCACATTTTTTATCATGTCCAACTCGTGTATAAAAATATTCGTATCCACAACTAAAACCAACTCGCTACTAATGTTATCTTTTGTACAATTCACTAGAGGTGCTACCTGCTTTATCTGAAAGAAAAATAAAAATGTTTAATACGGGATCCCATATTTACATCCAGAATACAGACAGCAAATAAAAAATTCCTCTTCAAAAAAAACTGAATAGATCTGATCTGACCTGGGGATGGCACCTAGGACCAGCCCTAACTGCATAACAAACTTTTACTATTTTGTGCCCAGCAGTGGGACGATAAAAGGTTGATGATGATGACTATCAGTTGAAATAATTTTGAAGCATATTGCCATTCGATTTCTCCGCATGTTAGAAATTTGAGTCTGTTCTCCGATGTAAACAATGCAATGAATGTTGTTGAACTGTCGAAATGAAACCAATTGCTATCACTAAACCAAGGCGGACTTGGCGCATTTATACAGGTTGTTAGTGTAAACACCGGTGCTCATGAAATCAGTGGCTTGGTTTCACTTTCAGAACGTAAATTCAATGAAAAAAGAAAACTTTTTTTTGGATTTTTTTATTTTTTATTTGTCATTGTTGTGTTGTTTATGGAAGAAGTCTTAAACCAAGAGTTTGTGTTTTTACTTTTTTGAGTTCCATACAAAAAGGATACGGTACCCTTTTACTACTAAAACCCCGCCGTACATCTGTCTGTCACCAGGTTGTATCTCATGAACCGTGATAGCTAAGCAATTGAAATTTATATATATATATAATATAATATAATATAATATAATAAATATTTAGATGGCTCCCATACAACAGACGAGATTTTAATAGATACATAAAACATAATCACTAAATCAGCGTATAATGTTCCCACTCCTGGAACACAGGCCTCCTCTCGGAGAGAGGGGGGGGCCTTAATCTACCACGCGGGCCCAGTGCAGGTTAGTAGATGTTTTCCTTCACCGTTTGGAGAGCAGTGGTGATGAAATTATTGACACAACGTAAAGCGCCTAATAGGGTTCGAACCTACGACCTACAAATTGTAAGTCGCGGCCAATATCACTAGGCCATTGTTGCTCTTTTCTTTACGGAAATACGGAGCTTTTTGTCTTGGCCGGCTGTTTCATACTAAAACTGCGAGATACTAATTACTAATATCATTCCACAGACAAAAGTTACAATCAGCCCCTAATGATATAATATCCTTCTAAGTAATTAAATACTTTGGTCCAGTAGGTACGTTCCCCTCAGTAGTGTACTTAGTAATCAACATATTGTTACGGGCTAGGGGTACTAAAATGCCGGTTAAGGGTTACGAAGTTTATTGGCAACGAAGGTACAGTCGATTGTAGGCAATGACAAGTAGAACGTAGCTGATGTCGTACCGAAGTCTTCTCTTACGTCCACGAAGTCCGTGAAGTAAACACACAATAACGCTACAGATGTTTCTTCACGTAGTACTTACAGTTCTCGTTATAATTGTCGCAGTAGGTCTTCTTTAAGATTGCTTCTTAACTGTCGCTGTTTTCGTATCGCTAGTCGAGTGTAAACTGACTGTCCGCCGGCGTCGCGGCGCCTATATATAGGCCAGCTGATCGAACATTCCAGAATCCTCTAGGCGTAATAATAATACTGCATAACTTCGAGGTCACCGGCCAAGTAAGTACCTACGATAATTCCCGGAAACGGGTTTCTAGAAATTTCGATGTCGACACTTTGTTGACAAAACTGTTGATACCTGTACCATTCGATAGGCCGTCCTAAGTCTAGCAATGCGTTTTATTATTATACCTAGAAAATGTCTAGATCTGGAAAAATAGGGCTTAAAAGTGACTCACTGCATGTCACGCGATATTGAACCTTATGCCATCGACATAAGGTCCATTTGTAACATTGCCCCCTTCTTAGTCATGCTCGTCCCGAGCATGATTTGATCCATAATACCGAGCTAGGCGGTCTAAGTGTACGATTTTCAGCTTCCCTCTAGATCCTTTCTTAATCCGGTAGGTGACATCGTTTATTCTGGTTACTATCGTGTACGGACCCTCCCATTTGGCTTGGAACTTTGGACTCTTTCCTTTTCTTCTAATGGGATTATGTAACCATACCAAAGTTCCCTCTTCGAATCCGGGCACGTTAGCTTTGCGGTCGTATCGGATCTTCATTTTCTCACTGGTTTTCAGACCATTCTCTCTCACTAGCTCATGTATTCCATCTAATTTACGCCGCAGGTCGGCCACATAGTCGACGGCTAGAATAGGAGTATCGGGAGGTGTTCCGGTTAGTGCATCTATGGGTAGTCTAATTTCTCGGCCGAAGTTGACTTTCGCCGGTGTGCAGTTTGTGCTATCATGTGTTGCAGAGCGGTATGACATTAAGAAGAGTGGAATGTATTGGTCCCAATCCCTTTGATGTTCTTCCACTACTTTGGCCAAATGATTCTCCAACGTCTGATTGAATCTTTCGACCATTCCATCTGACTGTGGGTGATATGGTGTTGTACGAGTCTTGTGTATCCCGAGCAGTTGGCAAACCTCTTGAAATAGTGAAGACTCGAAGTTTCTACCCTGGTCAGAGTGTAACTCCAAAGGGATGCCAAATCGACAGAACACCTCGTGAACTAGCTTTTTGGCGACTGTATGAGCTTCTTGGTTGGGTACTGCAAAAGCTTCTGGCCATTTGCTGAAATAGTCTTGCATGACGATGATATACCTATTCCCTTCTTCAGTAACAGGGAATGGCCCAGCTATATCGACAGCAACTCTTTCCCAAGGTGCACCAACATTATACACTTTCAGCCGACCTCTGGCTCTCGTTTGCGGTCCCTTTACTGAGGAGCAAGCTACGCATTTCCTACACCAGTCCTCAACGTCTTCGCGGCAATGCACCCAATAGAATCTTTTTCTCACCTTCTCCAGGGTTTTCTTTACTCCTAGATGTCCTCCGGATACTCCGTCGTGCACCTGTCGTAGCACTGACGCGACCTTATCACAGGGGACAACTATCTGTAAGGTGACCTCCTGACCACTGGGTGATTCCCATTTCCTCTTGAGAACTCCATTATCAATTATCAGGCTGTCCCATTGAGCCCAGTAACTTTTTACTGTTGGGCTAAGCGCTGATATTTCACTCCAAGTGGGCCTTTGGCCTCGTTTCTTCCATTCGATTACTGTCTTCAAGTCGCTATCTTCCTTTTGTGCGTCTTCCAATGATTGATTATCCCAGTCTTCATCCAAAGCGTTCACCTGGATAATCCTTACGTTCTCTTTCTTTTCCTGTTTGGCACAATGTCGGCAAGATTCTTCGCAAGGTCGTCTAGACAAAGCATCAGCATTATTGTGTGACTTGCCTTTTCGATGTTCAGTGACAAAGTCAAATTCTTGCAGCTGTTCTATCCACCTTGCTACTTGTCCTTCTGGGTCTTTGAACTGGAGGAGCCACTGCAAGGCAGCGTGATCGGTACGAAGTGTAAACTGCCTCCCAATCAAATATTTCTTGAAGTGTTGTAAGGTCTTAACAACGGCTAGAAGTTCTCGGCGGGTAACACAATAATTTCTTTCTGGCTTGGAAAGGCATTTGCTGAAATATGCGATAACGACCTGCCTATCTCCTTGTGTTTGAGAGAGAACTCCTCCAACACCCACATTGCTGGCATCTGTGTCTACCAAAAATCGGCCTTCCCTACTAGGGTAACCTAGTACAGGAGCCTCACACAAGTGAGTTTTCAGTAGAGCAAATGCCTGTTCGCAATCAGAGTTCCATTCAAATTGACACTTTTCCTCTGTTAAACGATGCAACGGTTTCGCTAACTCGGAGAAGTTCTTCACAAACCGACGGTAATATGCACACAGACCCAAGAAAGAGCGTACCTCAGTTTTATTACGAGGGGTAGGCCACTTCGACACGGCTTTTATTTTTTCAGGGTCTGTTCGAATTCCTTGCGCCGAAATAATGTGTCCCAAGTATCCAACTTCTTTCTGGAATAGTGTACACTTACTAGGACTGAGTTTTAAATTCGCTTCACGCAGTTTCTGGAACACTTTCTCTAAATTGCGTAGGTGTTCTGCGAAGTTTCGTCCCATAATGATGATGTCATCCAAATAGACCAGGCATGCATCACCAAGCAACCCCACCAAAATGCGCTCCATTAGGCGCTCGAATGTTGCTGGAGCGTTGCACAGTCCAAAAGGCATGACATTGAATTGCCAGAGACCGTTCCCAGGACCAGTGGTGAAAGCGGTCTTTTCCTTATCCTGCTGACAGATTTCCACCTGCCAGTATCCACTTTTGAGGTCAACTGTGGAGAACCATTTCATGCCACTTAGCAAGTCCAAAGTGTCATCTATACGTGGCAGAGGATAACTATCCTTTTTCGTGGCATCATTCAACATCCTGTAGTCAACGCAAAACCTTGTGCTGCCATCCTTTTTCTTGACTAGGACTACTGGAGATGACCAAGGGCTGGTGGATGCTTCTATAATCCGGTTTTTCTCCATATCTCTTAACATTTCCGTGACTTCCTGTTCTCTTGCAAAGGGGATACGACGTGGTCTCTGTCTTATCGGCTGTGTATCACCCGTATCTATATGGTGTTTGACAAGCCCGGTCCTTCCCACGTCACCGTCGGTCTTCGAGAAGATGTCATGGAAGTTATGTAACAGTTGCTTAACTTTGTGACTTTCGAACTTGTTTAAATTGCCCTTACAATTTTCGAGTAGTGTCGATATATGTTCCTGCCACTTCTTATCACGTTTCTTTTCGTGTGCCTCTGTTTTTCTCAAAGATGCTACATGATCGCACACACCCACCATGCAATTCTTATCAAGAATGATTTCTTTGTTACTAACGTTGATAATGCGTACTTTTGGTTTATCGGAAATCATCATCAGTGTCCTTGCTGTTATCCAGTCTGGGTGATCTCCAGAATCTTCTATTATAATGCAACGTTTACGGCATCCTATTGGTGATAATCTAATATCTACTAAGGTTTCTGATCTTGGTGGTAATACCGTTCTCCTTACACAGTACACTGACCCCTGTTTTCCACCTTGAAGAAATACTTCTTGTTCTGGGAAACTCAATACTCCTTTAGCTACATTAAGGACGCACTGCTGTTTCTTCAAAAAGTCCAGTCCTATTATGCAATCATCTGTAATATTCGCTACTAAAACGGGGTGCGTAAATGTCTTATCACCCATTTTCAAGGACACGTTCGTTTCACCAAGGACGAGTACTGGTTGGCCGGTGGCGGTTTGTAATCGGCATTGTGAAGATCCTCTTTTCCATGCAATGGTGCGAGGAAATAGCTCCGGTCGTGCAATAGTTCTTGATGCACCAGTATCCAATGTGAAACTGCATGATTTACCATTCAGTTCTCCTTCTATAATAAGACTGTTTCCGTCACCCACTTGTGATACTGTTATGATGGGGGCTTCGTGACGACCAGCCAGTACTCGCCCCATAGCCCTGGCTGCTCCTAGTTTAAATCCTCAGCTTCCACCTGTGTCCCAGAAGTACTTCTTCCTTTAGACTTCCTGGGACAATTGATCCGAATATGCCCCTTTTCGCCGCACTCATAGCAGGTTGGTCCTTGCCGGGTTTTTATTATTGGGGTTACCTCACGAATGCGGTGGTGTTGTCGGCCATCTTGACGTACTGCTTCCACCTCCAGAGCGTGTGTCAAGGCTGCCTTCAGAGTATGATGGTGGCCCAGACGAACTGCAGCCCTGACTTCCGCATCTCGGATTCCATCGGTAAAAGCTTGCACCGTAGTAGCTTCGATTAATCCCGGTGTTGATGCATACGCCCTCCGAACAATACGTTCTATTTCCGTTGCCCATTGTTGCAAACCCTCACTGCTCTTCTGTGTGCGGTCGCGGAGTTGAGCCCTGTAAACATGTTCGAGGTGTTTCTCCCCGTATCTAGACTCCAACGCTTCTAGCAGACAGGCTAGGGTATTGCAATCGCCGGAAATATTTTCGAGAATTTGTACCGCATCACCACGCAGAGCAAGCGTAAGAGCGGTTACCGCTTGATCGTCGTCCCAGTTGTTGCCTTTTGCGACCTTTTCGAATTGAAGGCGGAAGGCCACCCATGACGTTGTTCCGTCAAAATGAGGTACATGGAACGTCGGCAGAGCACTGGGTACAGGTATCACACCTTTGATACTTCCTTTCTGTACTCTTTCTATTTCTTTCCCAAACTCCAGTATGGTATTGTCTAGTTTCTCTATACGAGCATCTTGTTTGTCTATGCGCGTATCTTGCTGGTCCATACGCGCATCTTGTTTGTCTATGCGCGTATCTTGCTGGTCCAGACGGGCATCTTGTTGAGCTGTTTTTATTCTAAGTTCGTTGACCTCTTCGTTGGTTTTTTGCCATTTTTCGTTTAATTCTAATACCAGTTGCTGGGATTCCTTTATTTGTGACTGGGTTGCTGCCTGGGATTGTTTTATTTGAGCCTGGGTTTTTTCTATTTGTGCCTGGATTTCTGCCTGGGATTTTGCCTGTGATTCTGCTACTATGCCTTTTATTTGCGCCTGGGATTCTGCTATACTCAGCTTTATTTGCGCCGTCAAGTGAGCTAGTAACACCGATAAATCGGGTCCGCTGCTTCCGGGAATAGTGCTGGTACTAGGCGCACTCACATTCGTCGGTGTTACGACGGCCGCATCTTCTACGGGTGCAGGGACACCAAGCGATTCTTCCTCTTGACGCGCCAAATCCATCGCTGCTTGTCGTCGCGTGCGTACTCTTTCGTCTTCCCTTGGCGTGACCGGCATGCCGCTTCTGACACCAATTGTTACGGGCTAGGGGTACTAAAATGCCGGTTAAGGGTTACGAAGTTTATTGGCAACGAAGGTACAGTCGATTGTAGGCAATGACAAGTAGAACGTAGCTGATGTCGTACCGAAGTCTTCTCTTATGTCCACGAAGTCCGTGTTGTAAACACACAATAACGCTACAGATGTTTCTTCACGTAATACTTACAGTTCTCGTTATAATTGTCGCAGTAGGTCTTCTTTAAGATTGCTTCTTAACTGTCGCTGTTTTCGTATCGCTAGTCGAGTGTAGACTGACTCTGCGTCGACGTCGCGGCGCTTATATAGGCCAGCTGATCGAACATTCCAGAATCCTCTAGGCGTAATAATAATAGCACATAACTTCGAGGTCACTCGGAAGTACCTACGGTAATTCCCGGAAACGGGTTTCTAGAAATTTCGATGTCGACACTTTGTTGACAAAACTGTTGATACCTGTACCATTCGATAGGCCGTCCTAAGTCTAGCAATGCGTTTTATTATTATACCTAGAAAATGTCTAGATCTGGAAAAATAGGGCTTAAAAGTGACTCACTGCATGTCACGCGATATTGAACCTTATGCCATCGACATAAGGTCCATTTGTAACAATATTTATCTGCCGTACAAATTCCAGGGAATGCTTTCTTATCAAGTTTCAACAAAGATCATACACCAAAACATCATGCCATCAAAATCTGTCAAATTATTTTAGTATATTTTCAACTTTATATCTAAAGCATTAAGGTACAAGGTGAATTTGGCAAAAAGGCTTGACTTGCTGGCATCTGTACATAAGAGAACAGAAATGTTCCTTTGTGTGTCCTATATTAAAAGCTGTATATACTCAAGAGCGTCTCTAAACAGAATTAACTTTGTAAGTAACAAATGGCCATTTAAAATTCATGGGTACTATTCATCTTCAACGTTTACTTACAATTTTTACATTATACGAAACCTGAATACAGTTTGTTCAGAATTAGCAACTGAATCGACTCCAATCATTTATATACCATGATATATTTTTGCCCAAATACATTTAGAAATTTTTGTAGTGTGGTTACCTAGCGCACAACCCAACTGACGGTATATCCTATGATCTACCCCCTTCCCTGGACCCTACTCTACTACCCTACCCTACTCCTACTCCCTGCACCGCGCCGCTTCAGGCACGGGCCGGCGAGCGGTGCATTGACCATGTTTTTGTTGGGACAACCAAGTAAGATATAACCCGCGCAGATAAAGAAAAGATCTGAAAATGGCGGCGGATACTTATGGTACGGTTGACAAAACATGCCATTGTTCAATCACAAACCAAATGCTAAGATAGTAAAATGTCAAATTTACGTTGTAAATATTGTTATTTACAACGTAAATTTGACATTTTACTTGTTTGTTGTTATGTTTGTTTTTATTGTTGTTTTTCTTGAGTTTGATTGTTCAAACTCAACAAAAACAATAATATCAACAAAAACAACAAAATAACAGAGACTTTAACTGAACGAAATTAACGATAACTCGGAGTGCAATGAGTGCATCAAAGTAGCTTGGAAAGCGAATCCTGAATTCCTGATCGATGTTTTTTTTTTTTTTGCAGCGCTTACTTCACTGTGTGAGTATAGACAGCGATAGAGAGTGAGTGAGAACGCATGCGAGCGGACGCCATTTACAGATCTTATCTGCGCGGGTTTTAACAAGCTCGTAACTTTGTGGTTTTTCATTATATCTTTTTGTAATTTTGTACATAGATTCTTTACTTAAAAATACTGCACGTATTTCGAGTTATGCACCCTAATTCCTAGCACACTGTTACTATCCGTTGGTATTATTAAGAAGCATATTCCTAATCCAGTGCTTTATATGTTCAAAAACGTGTCTGCTCAACAACGTAAATAACGCAATGAATGTTGTTGAACTGTCAAAATGAAACCCATTGCTACTGATAGTGTGTTACGCAAGCACCTTGCACTTTGCAGGTCTGCTCAGTATTCTTTTGTATTGTTGAAGGGAGAGAGGCCTTGTTGATATAAAAATCAGAACATCTTTGTGGATGATACTAAGAACCAGGTGTTAAAATAACAGAACATTACATTACACCTTGATTCCTCAAAGTGCAGGAAGTAGAAAAATAAAGACTTTTTTTTAAAATAGAAGTACAGATCAAGCTACTACAATCTCTCAGATTTGTTTATTAGATTTTCAACTTGTATCTAAAGTATTAAGGCTCAAGGCTTTTTATAAATAAGTTATACTGATTATGAGAGAAAATAATTATGATCACATTATAAATCTAAGCATGCACACTGTTGCCCTTGAATAGGGGTCTCACTGAATAGTTTAATGCATTGGTTTGTTTTGAAAGATTCAGTAAACGATTCTGAACTTTTATAATGTGCATTAATTCAATTACACATTGTATATCTCAGTTTCTCGGACATAATGTACCCCAAAAATATATTGTAATCTTAACAACGACAATCCATACTAAT
Organism: Sesamia nonagrioides; assembly: GCA_017933935.1. Taxonomy (NCBI): domain Eukaryota; kingdom Metazoa; phylum Arthropoda; class Insecta; order Lepidoptera; family Noctuidae; genus Sesamia; species Sesamia nonagrioides. Next base: position 386,961 of record JADWQK010002246.1, read on the forward strand.
ATTATAAATGCGAATGTAACTCTGCCTGTTACGCTTTCCCGCTTAAACCTCTCAACCGATTTTGATGAAATTTGGCACAGACAATCTTTAGATCCCGAGAAAGGACATAGGCTACCTTTTATCCCGGAAAAAATTTATGGTCCCGAGGGAAATCTAAAAAGCGCGATATAACCGAATTCCACGCGGGCGAAGCCGCGGGCAGGAAGATAGTAAGTAATAAAATCACTTGATATGATCTCATTTCAAGATAATAGATGTTACATGGTATACATGTAACATCATACCAGGTGGCGTTTTGTAATTTCTGTTTACGCTCCATGGGAAGGTATGAGTTGAGGTATGTATAAGTTGCAATCAGCTGGTTTAGTTAAATACCTAGTCTTATAACCAAATGGGTAGCCTGTTTAAAAAAAAGCCTAAATGAAAATTCAACAAATTGTAATTCAGTTGGAACTCTAATCCGGTGTTTCCCCATCAGGTGGGTCACAACCCGGCACCGGGTCGCCAACCACCTGATGGGAAACACAAAAAAATACTGGGTCCATATTTAAATAAGTAATACGAGGGATTGTAATTAATATAAATCAAAAAGAGCGTGCTCGTGAGTCAGGAGGTGTGCACTCATGCGCTTAAGTTGTAGCTAGCTTTAGTTTCAGTCTCACTATGCAGCCCTTCCTACACCCGAGAGTGTATTTTTGTATATTCATACATATTAGCAATATTTGTGTTTTATATTACCTAAAGCCACGGATATACTAAGGGACAAATGTGTCACGACTAAAGATGGGCGGGTGGGTAAAAAATGGGTAGGTAAAAATTGGTAAAAAAAGGGTAGAATAGGTAAAAAAGAAAAAATACCCATTTTTACCGGGTATTTATAATAAATACCGGGTATAAAATGAGTTGTTATTTAATTGGCTTCGTCATCAATACTACGAATAGGTACTGGAGTGCTTTGGGGTCCTAACACCATCTTTGGGACCCAAGTTAACCCCACCTGCCTGACGGTGCACCCGCTGACTTACGGATGGGGTGCTGACGCCAGTTTTCCCTTCGGAGCTGAGTGGTCTGACAACAGTCGCACTCGTAAAAGCAAAACAAGCCAAACTATTATGAATAGGAAAGGAAGAAATGCACGTGACACAGTTAGGGCGCCGCTGCAAACGGCGCGCAGGAGCTACGACCGACTCCTGTGACCTGTGGGCTAGGTCTAACGTGTCAGAGGCGGATACGGCTGAAGAAGCGAGCCAAAACCAGGAAAATCCGTTGTGCTTTTCCTGGTGTGGTGACGCCGAAAGTATGTTGTTCTGGATCCAGCTCGAAGGACAGTTTCACGGGATACCGTTATCCCAGCGAGTGGTTCTGGGTGGTGAACAGTCATGTGGGTGAGAAGAGTGTCGGGCTTGAGCGTGTTCACGGCGGCTTTGGGTACGGCGGCCGCACCGCAGAAGGAAACAACATTCTCCAAACGTGTGCAGCCGCTAACCTTGCAATCGTGAACACCTACTTCAAAGAGAAGCAGGAGCACATTGTCACCTTTCGCAGCGGGCGAAGCGCTACCCGAATAGACTTTCTACCGACTAGGAGACACCACATCGGCAAAGTAGCCAACTGCAAAGTCATAGCCGGTGTGAGTCTCACTGGACAATACCGCCTCCTTGTCGTAGATCTCTGCGTAACGGCCCATCGTAGACGTGTAGAGCACTGCCGGCACCAGATTTGGTGGCGGCTGCTTGATGAAATAAGTCCTAGGAGTTCGCATCGGTTATTAGAGACAAGTGCGCTGGACCGATGAAGAATATGTCCAAGACCATTGGGGCAGGATCCAGGCAGCTATTATTGGGGCGGCGCGGGTGGTGCTCAGAGTCTCCAAGGGCGGCCGCAAACGTGAAAAGGAGACCTGGTGGTGGGACGACACAGTCCACAGGAAGACTAGGGTGAAGAAAGCCCTCTTTAAAACGTGGCATCCAGATCGCGACGCATATAAGGTTGTCAAACGTGCCACTAAAAGAGTTGTAGCCAGAGCCAGAGCCAGACCACTTGCAAGCGCTTTACGAGAAGTAGGAATCATCTGAGGGGCAAAAGATCTTTTCCAAATTGGCATGTTCCAGGGTCAAAGCGGCATAGGATATATCCAAGTGCCGTTGTGTAAAAGACCCTACTGGCAACCTGCTATGCAAAGACCTCACGGTGAAGGAGAGATGGCGCTTGTACTTCCACGAGCTGCTGAATAAGCAGCACCAAGAGGTGCAGACACCGAAATTCATTCCAAATCTTGAATTAGTGCCCCCGATAACGCCCGAGGAAGTCGAAACGACTTTTCGTCGCATGGCAAATCGGAAAGCTGTCGGAACTGACGGAGTCCCCATTGAGGCCTGGAAGGCGATGGGTCCTCGCGATGCGGGCATGTTAACTAACCTTCTGAACCGCGTGTTCCTGATCGGCAAAATTTCAAGCCAATGGGGACTGAGTATTATTACTCCAGTCTTCAAAGGCAAGGGCTCGGTACACACCCTGAAGAATTTTGAGAGGATTATAGACTCTCAGATTCGGCAGGAGTATACTGTCTCGGGAGTGTCAATATGGGTTTCGTCCAGGGAACACTAAGGTTCACCATGGAGAGATACAGATTGAAGAACACGCCTCTACATAATGCTCTTTCTATGTAGAAAGAGCATATGCAGTCCCCATACAGGCCTCAGCATCCATGATCCACCTCCCTGGTTGCTCATGTGTGCTGAGGCGATATCCTCACTGTGACTGTCCCCTGTCCGCATCGCGCTGGCTGACCCGGACAGTTGGAGCGGCGTGTGAATTAGGCGACTGACCTGTCCCAACGGACCGGACCCACAGTGGCGGGCCAGCATCAATGGAGGATTGCGGAAGCAGTTTTCGTTCTCGCAACCCCCCGGTGTAGGTGTGAGATGAAACACTGGGGTGGTTTTCAATCATTAAGAGTCCGACAGACCCGACGCCCGCCCCAGGGCGGCGGACATCGCATGAGGATGTTCCACCCCGGAAACAAAAAAAAAAGGATTTCGGGGCGGCGCCGGCAGCGGCACGGGAGCCGGGCGGGCATCGAAGACCCGTTCTCGAAACTAGCGGGCAGATCGCGCGTCACTATAGCCGCGTAGTATTGTGTTCACGATTGTGTCGACGAGATATTTGTTTTTATTCGCGAAGGAAATGTTTGAACAATGGCGGCAACAACTTTTTGATTTTAATTTATTCCTAACGCTCGATCACCGCTTGACTTTAAGTACACCGCTCGCTGCCCGCAAGATTCGAGCGCGAGAAGTACACCGTTCGCTACCCGCCACCGCCCCGTTGTGCCGCGCCGCTGTTTTCGAGAACCGGTCCGTTTGATTTAACGCATAAGATCCTGCCGCTCACTCGCCGCCGCCGCCGCCGCAACGCTGCCCGCAAGATTCGAGGCAGAGGCCTAAAAAGAAACCGTGGCCCTGGCGCACAGGCACACACAGGCACAGGCCTAGAGCGGGAGAGGTCATTTGACGATTTCTCATCCAGAACAAAAAAATGGTAGTAGGCTATTTGACAGTATTCATTTTTTGGGATTTTTGCTTTAATTGCATAAAATGAGGGTTCTTTATGTCATTTACACGAGTTTTAATAAAAAATGCAATAAATGAGTTTGAGTTTGAAAATAATAACAATTAATACATACAAAACACAAAAATATGTTTAGCTTTTTGTTTCTCGCGCCACACATTGTGAAACGATCCGGATTGGCTAATGTCGCGATGACGTCATACGCGCATCAACGCTTGTTTTCGGCAAACTTATAAACTGTTTTTGGGGGTTTTTATCGATTTATTTGTACAACCCGGTACAGCACACCACTTGTAAACCATTTTATTAGATAACAACAACAAATAATAAATAAAAACAAACACCACTGAGAACTGAAAACCGCTTGTGACGTCAATTACAAAGCTCGGCGCCATATTGCTGAATAAATCGTTTTCGCGGCTTATTTGAATTTTGAATTTTTATTTGCATATTTCTTACGAAATACGTATTTAAAATTAAAGAAAATACTTTCGGTGAACTTCTTAACCGCAATTAAGTCATTCGAGATAAAAATTATAAATCTGTCAAATAGCCTGTTCCGTAGTGGCAGCCCGTGTAATTCAGATTTTGTCGAATTTTTTGCAATTTACTGGTCAGTGTCAGGTTGTAACTTGATCAAAATATGATCTGCGATAATAATAACGATGTAACTACGGATCTACCCTAAATTAAACTGATTATAATTTTTACCCGGTAAAAATTAAAATTGGGTGGGTAAAAATAGGTATAAATGGGTATTTACCCATAGTTCGGGTTTTTACCGGGTAAATGCCCATCTCTAGTCACACGACATGTATCGGCGACATGTCAAGCGTAGCCGCCCGATTTCGCCTAACAAATACGGCGACAACGCGCGACTTATGTCCGCAGAGACGTCAGGCGAAGTCCTGCGACTTCGCGAAACTTCGCCGGACATATCTGGCGACATCACGAAGTTTTGTTTCACAAGGCAGTCGATATCATGACACCCATCGAGGTACTGTTGTTGGCTACGGCGTACATAATTATAATGAAAAGTCAAAGAAAAAAGACGATGATGAAGAAGATGGTAGGTTAGAAACTGATCAGTGACGTAAATCCCACAACTGAAAGTACGCTGCAACACAGGATAACCGAGCGATGTCGCGCGATGTTGCAGAATGTCGTGAAAAGTTCGGCAACGTCGCGCTACTTCACTCGATGTAGTTGGCGACACGTATCGCGCGATGTTACCAGTTATGTTGAGCGAAGTCCGGCAACGTCGCGTTATCTCATATGACGTCGCTGGCGACCCGTGTCGCGCGATGTTTCCAGACATATTGGCCGAAGTCCGGCAACGTTGTGCTACTTCACCCAACCTCGCTGGCGACACGTGTTGCACGACATTTGTCGTGAATACCCCTAGGGTATCCGTGGCTTAATACCGATTTTGGTAGGATCCCAAAAAGTTAAGTGGTTACGAAGGAGGAATATGAAATGTACCAGGTCACAGTAGAAACATTTGAACAAAGTTTGAGAAACGTTGCTCTAACCAATCACATGCGATGCGAATTGGTTGCGGTTACTAAGTCAGGCACCCCAACCAAATTGGTTAGTTTAGAGCTATGATTAACTGCATGCGATCCGAATTAGCGAACCGCAGTGAGCACTACTTCTAAAGGCCAAGCTGTTGACTAAATGGCCAAATTAACCAGTTAGCTGCCACTTATACAAATATGACAATAGATTAAGTTCAATGAATTTATAGAGACCACGGAGTTATTCGCTTATTAGCCTAGTAATAAAAAATAAAAAAACAGACCTCCTTACAATCCACTTCCATGGCTTCAGTCGCACACTTAATTATTTCTTTGCTTACACTATTGCTTAATACTATGGGTTCACTCTCAGTTTCCATCAAATCAGTCCCCAAACTAGTCCGTAATGCCTCCATCCTGTCCTTTGCGGATGCAAAAGTCCTCAGATTTGCTTCTGTGACAGCAACTTTAGTCAATTTAGATTTAATAGCTGATACAAGCTTACTGGCTTCAGAAAACTGAGGTGGTGTAGCAGGATGCTTCATGTACGGATATTCAGAAGTCTGATTGCATATACCATGCTCTATATCCGCAAATGTGTCTTTTGGTTTTGTTTTATCACAGTATTCTTCAGGCAGTTGAGCCTTCATTGAGGAGATTATTTTGTTTGCAGCAAAGAACTGAGAGGGTGAAGGCATTGACTGTAAGCTGTCACTCCCTGGCGACTGAGACATTCCGCATCTGTTCTCATTCACAGTTGGACTTTTATTTTCTGTTAGAGTGGTCTTGGTCTCTGTGGCAGCAGGTTTGGGGCTAATTTTCTGTTTGGGTTTAACAGGTGAACTGGTTTTGTCATTGCTGTTCTCATATTGCGCCTCGGATGATAATCTTGCTCTCAACTGTGAAAGTCTATGATTTGCAGCATTTTTAACCGGTGTCTGTTTCTCAGGTGTGTCTTTTGAAGGAGTGGCAGGTTTCTGTGGCGATTCAGTTTTAGGTTTTTCCTTAGCTGGTGTGATGCTTTCTGTATAGACATTGGAATTGTTAATTGCATTATCATTGTTGATATAAACATTAAAATTAAGTGACTTCAATAATGATGGCCTAAGTTCAATAAGACTTCAGAAACTAAATAGTTGAGGAACATTTAATGCAAAAATATTATCTAAGTATGCTGTTGTATTCCCCCTTTTGTGAAATATTGAATTGAGTATATTTGAATATCTGAACACCCATATGGGGTAGGCTATTTATTTATTAATTTAATTCAAGCCACTGCAGCATGCACAGTTATAAGCCTATTCAGTAAAACCTCTTTAATCCGGCACTGCGCTAATCCATCACTCCAGTAATCCAGAGCTCTTCTGCCTACTTTTTGCTTCGTTTACTTTCTCTTTTCTGTTTTTGTGTTTCCTATTACACTTTTTTGTAGCCTTGAAATATAAGGATTAAAAAGTGAACATTAACATAGAAAAACACTCTAAATTATAAATGGAGGTGTTATTAACACCTCATCACGCCCAATTGAGAGCTCCTCGACAAAACTGGACTTCTTTTGTACTTTTTGTGTATTTTTATGTATAAACATATACATATGTAGGTACTATCATTTTCCAGTAGTCCGGCGTTTTCATTAATCCGGCACGACCCTAGTCTCACATCTGCCAGATTAACGAGAGTCTACTATACTTCATTTGTAATGCACACAAAATGACAGGGAAGTACAATTACATACTAAATACTATAATGAATCGTGTTACAAAATTTGAACAGCCTTTTGTGTTACTTGCAGTGTATAAGTACAGCATACAAGCTGAATATCTCCTACATGCTGCAACAACCCATTAGATCATCATCATCATCTCAGCGTTAATCCCAGTCGCATCCGCAGCTTTTTCAGCTTTGTAGTCTGGGGTCCGCCTTACCAGTCTAACTGCCGAGTTTTGGCTAAACTTCGATATTTTCCGTGAAGCGACTGCCGTCTGACCTCCACAACCCGAAGGCGATATCTAAGCATTGCAGTTAGACCAATTGTTGGACTTTTGAGGGCTTCAACAACCCGTAACGACTGCCACTAGATGTTCGTATGGCAACTGGGACCAACGGCTTAACATGCTTTCCGAGGCACGACCAGACCAGTGCAAATATTCATATTCATGCATACAAATATTTGCACTGTGCGGGAATCGAACCCGCGCCTCCTTGCGTAACGGCCGCGTTCGCTGCCGCTACGCCACGGAGGCTGTCTATTTTTTTTACCAGCCTTATTAGTACCAAGAATAAAGATCAATACGACTTTGATGGACTTGTCATTAGCTGCACCACGGAGGCTGTCAACAACCCATTAGATGTATAGTAAAAATAGGTATGTATAGTAAAAATAGGTAGTAGCATTTATTGCAGTGACAACCAGCACCCTAATTGCTTAACACATTATTACTATCAGTTAGAATCATTTAGAACAATGTAAATAATGCAATTAATGTTGTTGAACTATCAAAACGGGACCTACTGCTACTGATAATGTGTTATGCAATTACCCAGAAGGTATACGTGCAATGGTCCACTGGAGGGACTGAGTGGAGAAACCAAACGCGTAACATAGAACATACCCAGCAGGTCCCTACATGAATGTACTTACTACACAAAGGTTGCAATGGTCTCCCAATTGTAAGTTTTTAACCGGTATTGTATAGGGGTTAGCAAATATAAATCTCACTATGGAAAAACCATTGCAACATTTGTACATTAGTAAATTTAACCACAGCTGTAATAATGGCCCGTAATTAAAAACTTGATAAGACATTATTTTTAAAATATTTTAATAGATATGTGATTGTTTTGTTGTATCAGGACAACAAAAAATTGATCACAGACTTCACATATCTGCAAACTGCTATTGCAAATCCTTGTAGATATGTTTAACAATACAATCCATGATAAAAATATTCTCAGATAGGCAATTTTTGAGGATGTATTGGATTTCACAGGAAATTCACCTTTATGCTCGCCCTATAAGCAACATTTTGGAATATCTAAAAACTATTTACATCTAAATAAAGAAATATGTAAATAACATTGCATACCCTTTTTATGTTTTTTCTTAGCAGTGTCTTGCCCGGCTTGTCCTTCATAGTTGTCGCTTTTCCTCTTTAAATTAGGTTTCTGTGTATCTTCTTTTCTACTTTTCTCTTTGTTTACTTTCTCTTTTCTGTTTTTGTGTTTCCTATCACATTTTTCTGTAGCCTTGAAATAGAACAACAAAAATTTTACGATAAACATCGAAATACGCTCTAAATTATAAATGGAGTCGTCTTCGAATTACTTCTGATCATTTTAGGAACCAGTTTAAAAGTATTATTGTATGTATGTTAAAAAAATACGAAATTCACCTGTGGTTGGGTCCATGACGATTTTCCTGTCCTCTTATTAAAATAATACTTTCTACCAGGATTTGATTTAGATGTGCAAAGCACCCAGCCATCAGTTAATTTGACGACTCCTTTTTTATCAGAACTCATGACGAATTACTGAAGAAATTATTAAAATATCATTTTTACACATCACAAAACGAAATTAGAGGTATTTGTTTGACAAATCAATTTGAGTTTTCTCTATGATTTTGCTTGAAAATCAACTCTCAATGTAAGTAAAGGAATATACACTGTACTGCTAGGAGACAAAGTTTAATTTTACTGATTGAAAATGTAAACTAGCAAATACCAGAGACACCAACTTGTTTTTTTAAAAACAGGGATTATTAGTTTTAAAACCAAGTTTGCTATAAAAAGAAGTTAACAAACACAACGTTAGAAAAAGTTTTGAACATAACTTATTTGAAATAAAATAATAGCACTGTACTCTACTTTCTAAGGTCCGTATTACAGAACGTTACTCAAGCATTGATATCTGCTTAAGCATTACTTAAAACTAGTTTCAACACTTTCAACCAATCAAAAGGCTTGAAACGAGACTTAAGTAGAGCTTGAGTTTTTAGGTCCGTATTCCAGAAGGAAACTCAAGCATTGATCTCTGCATAAGCATTACTTAAAACTAGTTTCAACCAATCGCATGGCTTGAAATGAGACTTAAGTAGAGCTTGAGTTTTGAATGACGTTCTGTAATACGGACCTTAGTGACGTTCTGTAATACGGGCCTAAGGTCCGTAGGTCAAGCTCTACTTAAGCCTCGTTTCAAGCCATTTGATTGGTTGAAACTAGTTTTAAGTGATGCTTAAGCAGAGATTTTTTCTCGGTGGTAGGCAACAACATCAGCCGCCGGAATAAGTTACCACCCACCAGACAAAATCTTGCCGCCAAGCGATTCGTCGTGTTCCGGCATGATATCTGGTGAAGCCGTACGGAGAACGGGTCTGAGCAGTTGTGTTGCGATGTGTGCCGGGTACGATGTGCCTAATGTTGTTGTGTCGGGAGTTTGGTCGTGAAGGCTCTCCAGATCATCCTCTGGCGCAGCATCGTTGGTCGTGTTGTTGGGTTAAACATTGCATCACCTCGCTCAACTGCCGTCTTCCTTCCTATTCACTCAGTTTTTTTGAGTGAATAGGCTTAATAAGCTAGTGCTTTACCATCAACGATTGCATCACTGCTTACCATCAGGCGGGGATTGCAGTCAAGCACTAGTTTATAACTATTAAAAAAAAAAAAAAAAAAAAAAGATCAAAATCAATGCTTGAGTTTCCTTCTGGAATACGGACCTTAGTCTGAAATCACTAAAGAATGTGTGATGTGATGTGTGGCGGGTACGATGCGCCAAATGTTGTTGTGTCGGGAGTTTGGTCGTGGAGAGTTTCCATATCAATCTCCCTCTAGCGCAGCATCGTTTGGTCGTGTTAGTCTTGGGTTTAACATTGCATCACCTCACTCAACTACCGTCATCCTTCCTATTCCTAAGTTTTTTAAGTGAACAAGCTTAATAAACTAGTGCGCTTTACCATCAACGATTGCATCACTGCTTACCATCAGGCGGGATTGCAGTCAAGCACTAATTTAGAATTATTAAAAATAAAGTTTTTGTTCAATCTAGCAATCATATTTCGATATGGGCCATCGAAACCTAAACTCTAAGGTGGACCAATAGATGTGTCCAGAAGTGTATATTATTTGTCTTGAGGATCATACATTTCTACCCCTTGTAAAGGAGCAGCGTTAAAAAATTAAAAATGATTTAAAGAACGCTTCAGTAACCCGAACGCGATGTTCTAATTTCAAATGACAGTTGATATTTTTGGCATTGACGGTGACAATTTACATACTTTTGTCAGTCAGCCGTTTAACAGCTGATTAACCTCAACTTGAGGTCCTAAAATTCGCAATAGTCGGTTAAATATGGAAAAAATAATAAAATTACGTACTGTTATCCGAGCAAATTGGAAAAAGTCACTTTTGGGAGCGATTGCCTTTTATTACGGATGTGTTAAAGCAAAAGAAAAATATGAGTGAGTGCCAGTTTTGCAATTTTTATTTATATTTTCAAGTTATCATTGACAATTTTCCATAACATGATTTCATGCAGTATAAACTCACTTTTGCAGCATTAATTTACTGATGCGGGCAGCTTGTCAGGAGGCGTCAAAATATGGTGATGGCACAATTGATATGATGCAAAACCCTGTTCATGTTACCGTCATACTCAACCCAGTTGCCAATAAGAGGAGCGCGAAGCAAGACTTTGAGAAGTACTGTGAGCCTCTCTTGCACCTAGCTGGTTTACAGGTGGATGTTATACAGACAACCAGCGAGGGAAATGCTAAGGAGTTAGTGGAGACTTTGAAGGGAACGCAGGCTATTGTTGTTGCTGGAGGGGATGGCACTGTCTCTGAAAGTGTTACAGGTAAACTGCTTTTTTTTTCTTATTTAAAAACGTTGCCCCCACACTAGGAATTACTTCTGTATTGTGAGTGTGTTTACAAACATTTAAACTCACATACACAAACAGCCAGACCCAGAACAACTAATTGTAGGTCATACAAATACTTATTCCCTGTGGGGATCTGACACACAGTACAACAGTCGATCGCTCAGCCACTACATCAACCATGTTGTGTATCATTTTATTGTAACATGGGCCTTTTCTTGTCCTCCATCACACCTAATCTGATCATTGATGCTTTTGTTTACTCTGGTTTCAAGAAAAAGTGCAGCACTGTTTGCTATACATTTTGTCCATGAACGATTTCATGCTATCTAGACAAATATTTTTTTTTTTTTTTCCTTTGTTTATTATTGCAATCTGTCTGGGAGACATTCAACAATACTTCAGAAATGATGTATGGTATGTGAGGTACAGGTCCAGTGACAAGCCCTCCAAAATGATGTTTTAAACAATTAAGTCTTGACTTTGCGCAGAGGCAATATCGTAACCAATGAGGTTAATCCGAGGTGCGATTATTGCTAGTTGAGACAAATATAAAAAGTTTTTTTTATTTGTTGTTACAGTAAAAACCAAACTTCATCTCGGAATAGTAAGAAAGTGTCCAGTGTTAATCCAGATTATAAAGTGTCTGTGTATCAAATTTCATTCAAAATCTGATCTTCTGTTTCTACATAATTGAGTACCTACCACATTTATATCATTAGTATGATTTTAAAACCTTATACCTACCAGAATTAATGTTCCAGGTTTACTGCGCAGAAATGATGATGCAAACCGCTTCCCAGTCGGAATTCTACCATTAGGACGCACAAACACTATTGGAAACACCTTATTTCCAAAAGGGGTAGGTGTGTTCCGAGTCAAACAACTCATTGATGCATCTATGGCTATAATTAAGGGTAGCACCGTGTGGAAAGATGCCATGAAAATAGAACCTCTAGAAGAAGAAGAAGATGCAGTGTTTGGTAAGCCTATATTTGCATTGTGCTCACTAGAATGGGGAGCATTCAGGGATGTCCACTCAAAACAACACAAATATTGGATATATGGATCACTAAGAGAATATGCAGCTTACATCTTCAATGGGTACAGGGAGTCATTGAACTGGCATTGCAAAGGTATCATGAAATACAGCCCTCCCTGTGCAGGATGCAGCAATTGCCTACAGAAACGGCCTCAAGTGAAGAGGAAGTGGTCATTTTTCCTGCCCACTACATCTTATGCTCAAGTTAATGATCCTGCGAATATAGTCAATGCAAACTGTGAAACGACTCAAGAAATTTGCTTTCAAACTAGTGACTTCAGAATTGTTACTCCGAACATACAGAATTCTCATAGCACCCCTGCTCTGAGTATAGGTATAGGTAAATATAACTATAAATATATGGAATTTGTGAATGAAGGTTGGAATCGAGTTAAAAACAATGCTATAAAAGATGCTATTTTTGCTAGAAGTGTGATGTTGATCCCAAAAGATCATTTCGGAGTAATTGATATTGATAAAGAGGAGTATGAGGCGAAGCCTATCAAAGTAACACTGTTACCAAAAGTCATAAAACTGTTCTGTAAACACTATGATAAATAAATAATAAGTATATTGACAAAGTGGTTACTTTAATATACCATTGCATTTTTTGCTGCCTAACCTCCTAGATTTAAGCAGCTCACCTCAAATCTGTCTATAAAAGTAAAGGAGAAAAAGAAAATGTATTTGTTTTTAAAAAAATATATTGAAAAATAAAATATTTACATATTGTGAAGTACCTTGAACTTGTTTTACTATTATCCCCCTTCCCCCTTATTCATAAACGCTGCTTGAAAGTTAACTAGCAAAGAGATTTAAGAAAAATAGAGCGGGCATGTTTCAAAATCGCTTAGAAAAACTGTGATCCCATGGCTCAGTTCCGCCATCTAGTACAATGTAGCAAAATTAGATCGACAATTGGATACATCACATAGTAAAAACGAAAAAAGTTTATATAAAATGTATTCAGCTATTGCCCGGTAGATGTCCAGTGTGGTCTATGTTGCCAGATCCGATTTAATACCCTAGTATAGTTCAAATCGGGTAAATAAATATTGAAAAGTAAACAAATTAAGTGAAACTTGTCTTGTACAAACATCAAAAACTGTTTTAGAATTTTATTCGCTACTATTAATTTTCCGTGACACCGTCTATTGGCATTTTAGATGTGTTATGATTACGAATTATTATAACAATCAGTTTATTGCGATTTTTGAGTGTAATAGACTTTTTACGCCATAAAGCGCATTTTGTTTTGCAATTTTCGTTTGCATTTAATTTTTAGCAAAATTATTCTTTTTACACGTTTGTTTGCAAATATTTTTAAATGGCAATGTAAAAAACTGTGGTAGGGTTTGTATCAATTCGATATAAAGTTATCGATAATATTCAAAGAAGTTACTACGACGATGTTTTTTCGCATTATGATAGCTTAAAACATAAACAAAAAAATTGTAAGAAGCAGAAAAATTATAGGTAATTTTGAGTTTACAAGTTTCTTATTTATATAATTCTTTTAATATAATAGGCGTTAAAGGTTAAAATTATCGATTAGTACTGAAAATGTAAATAATTGTTTATTTTTTAATTTTTAACTAATTCATTTATAATCAATATATAGGAAGGTCGTTTATACCTTTGCGGTAGAACTCTGATCGGATCTAGACTACACAAACTGTGTGAAAGCAGAACTGCCTCCTGGGAAGAAAACTTCTTATCACGTAGATAATTGTCCAAATCACGACAAAAATGGTAGTCTGCTGGAGCAAGACCTTTACCAGATAATGGTACGCCATTATCTTTAAAAACGGAAAAAAAAAACACGTTATTGTATGGAAGCCCGCCTTCAGTATTTATTTTATTTTCATTATTTATTTGTAATTTGAATATATAACCAAATATTCTGTGAACATTTTAAGCGTCTATCTGTTTCCGTTATTAATATGGAGCAAAAACGGCAAAAAATCATGTTTGTTGTATGGGCCCCCATTAAATAATAAAATATTTAAGGGACCCTTCAATATTTTATTATTTTTATTCTTAGTACTTGTTGTTACAGCGGCAACAGAAATACTAACACAATCTCTGGAAATTTCAACTGTCTCGCTATTACGGTTTATGAGATACAGCCTGGTGACAGACGGACAGACGAACAGTGAAGTCTCATGAATAGGGTTCGTTTTACCTTTTAGGTACGGAATCCTAAAAATCACAAAGTAGCTCGCAATCTTTGTACTACATACAATATGTAAAGAAAACCCTGTCCGATCCGTGAAGGTATTGTTAGGTATCGATAACTGATTCTACTAATGCGTACAAAGCCGGCCAAAACTTAAAAAAAAAATCCCCCTAAAAAATAAGTATTATTTCGCAAAAAGAGGTAACTTAAAAAATGTGCGGTAGGCCATACAGGCGCGGGCGAAGGGGGGCAGGGCACGCGGTCGCATCGCTATTCGCTCAGAATTATACCGTCAAAAATAATGTTGTCACTTTTTAAAAAGTACCAAATTTTGGGGAAGTTGGAATTAATTCGCGGGAAAAAAAAGATTATTTCAAAATTCACTAGTATTGTTACTATGATGACTATGTAAAATTTCATATTATGTTATTTGGTCATGTGTTTACCTAACCTTTATTATCCTTACGGGTCGGACAGGGTTTTCTTGACATATTGTATACGTACCTACATATTTTATGAATATATTTCATTATAAATAAGTTATATAATTTATGTACTTATCCACTTAACAGTAAATTTTATCCCAATTTTTACGGTTAAGTGGAAAAGACAAATTAATAACTTACTGTTTCATTTCTAATACAAGGTAACGATTTTTTTTTTAATTTGATCGACAAGTCTTTCCAAAGTAGATGTCTTCTCTTTTAAAATGCATTGAGCATAATTTTGACGAAGCAGACGGAAGCCAATTTTCTTCTCTACGGTCTATCTGGACAAATCGTATCCACTTTTCCCCTACAACATTATTTTTATTCGGAAACCTAAAATAACAAAAACCTAGGTAAATGAATAGTAATTGTTCATTCAATTTTGTTTATTAATATGACATGATTTTGTTTAAATAGAGTAAGGTAATAATAAATACACTAGAAATATATCAATATTTTAAGTTTATTTAGCTTTAATTGAAATGTCAATAAAATATAACAAAATGTTTTCAACTTAATATGTATTATCGATAACTAAATCGATAAACAACATTACTACATCTCTACAAGAAAATAGTAAAACTACTCAACAATAGAGGGCGCTTATTACAATAATGGAAAAGTTTCTAGAACAATTTAAGAATTTATTTAAATTTGAAATACAGACGAAATATAAATAATTCATAGAAAAAGATTTTAAAGTTAGGTCCAGTCGTTTTACCATAACAAGATGTACAGTAATACAAAGCGCAACATAACATATTTCCTTAGAAAATATTTATTTTTGGTGGACACAAATTACGTCTTGACGCGCAGACTACACTGAGCGACTTTTGACCAGTTTGCCAGAAGTATTGGATTACGATTTTGTTCTTGATGTCCTGTCTATTGTAAATATAATTTTAATGTCTTTGTTAACTAGTGATTAGCGATTCTTTAACCATACTTTTTTTGACCTTTTAACGTCACTTAACTATAATCATCGTTTATTGATGATTTAAGTGATGTTATAGTACATTACGATATTAGTGCGTAATGTTATAACCAATTCCAACTTCCCCAAAATTTGGTAATTTTTAAAAAATGGCAACACTATATTTGACGGTATAAGCCCCGCACGATGATATTGCGATGGAACCTTGTCACAATAACAGCGTTGTGACGTCATCTGTCACACAAAAGGACAGCTAGCAAAAGAATGTTAAATGCAAAATTAATATTAGGGTTAGGGGTTTATTTGTATTTTATAATTTTATTACACTCTTTATAAAGAGTGTATGTATAAATTAATATTAGGGTTAAGGGTTTATTTGTATTTTATAATTTTATTACACTCTTTATAAAGAGTGTATGTATAATAAAATTAATATTAATTTTGCATTTAACATTCTTTCGTAGGTATACCTACTCACCCATATTCTGACAAATAAACTTTCATTATTAAAAATTTCAAGGAAATAATTTTTGTAGACGTAAGAAAAATATACTTATTCGTATATCTTTCTTACATGTATACTATTTTTTTCTAACTACATTTCTGTTAATTTGCGAGCGGGAATTGAACCAGAGTCCACTGTGTAGTAGTCATGTTTTAATTACTACCTACATCTATCAGCTTATAAATAAAACCAGGATAATATGTAAAAAAATGTATATAGTCTTCCGAATCATAACTGCTTTCTGTGTCTGTCGTTTCCGATTCACTATCGTCGCCGTATTTATGACAAATAACTCGTCAGTTATTCGATCTTTATTCCAATATTTATTCCTCTTCAAGCCGTTTAACATGATTGACTTCCTTTCGCCAGTCATCTGGAGTTATTGACGCCAACGATTCCAACGTCAGAGCTTCAATGCGACTTTCCAACTGCTCCACATTCTTTTCTGACACCCTTATCTTTACCAGGTTCCAGATATACTCAATGGGGTTGAGGTCGCAGTTGTAAGGTGGTAATTGTTATAAATATATTGTAACTTATAACAGAATATCTACTACTACCTCCATCTATTGGTATATGAGTGTAAGTAGGTAGGTCTTGTACTATCATAAATAAAACGTCAGTCTGTTGCAAACCGCCAAACGAGTTTTATTATTTTTATCAGGTTATGGGCCCAGACCCGTTAGAAAGTGAAAAGTAATCAGTGTTTGCAGACTTTCGGTATTTATTTTTATAGACTATCAGTGCTAAAATGTCGTCAGGTAATTACTCAGTAAACGTCCCTAAATTAAAAGGACGTGAGAACTACGACGACTGGGCGTTTGCCGTCGAAAACTTTATGATCCTGGAAGGCGTAGATGTAACCAGCACTACAGGGCTATCGGATGCTGAAAATAAGAAGGCAAGAGCAAAAATCATTATGACTATTGATCCGTCGTTATTTGTCCATATAAAAACTGAAGCCACGGTACAAGATTTGTGGGCGAAACTGAAATCATTGTTCGATGACTCTGGTTTTACGCGCAAGATTACTCTTCTAAGAAGCTTAATATCAATACGTTTGGAGAGTTGTGATAGTATGACCAGCTACGTTAATCAGATTGTGGAAACGGCTACACGATTGAAGGGCACCGGATTCGAAATAAACGACGAGTGGATCGGCTCTCTGTTGTTGGCAGGACTACCAGAAAGGTTTAGCCCAATGATAATGGCAATTGAACATTCAGGATTGAAAATAAGTGCTGATGTTATAAAAACTAAATTATTAGATATGAGTTCGGAATTTGAGGGTAAGTCAGAAGGCGCGCTAATTGCACAAGTACAGAAACGCCATCTACAGGCGCATAGTGGCACTAACAAAAATGAAACGTCATCTGTCAGTGGAAACGTCAATGTCAATACAACCCAGAAAAAACAAATTCGTTGCTACCATTGCAAAAAGATCGGACATTTCAAGAGCCAGTGCCGTTTATTAAATAAAGACAAACAGAAATCAACTTCGAACGTGTTCAGTGCAGTTTTTCTTGCGCGAGAGTTCAATCAAAACGACTGGTACATTGACTCTGGCGCAAGTGCTCACATGGTGTCAAACAAGAACATGTTGACAAACATATCTTACGAACCGAAAGTTAATGAAATAATAGTCGCTAATCGCACGAAAGTTCCAGTGTTGTGCTCCGGAGATCTTCGGCTTACTACGCGAGTGAAAACAATCACACATGAAGTGCAAATAAAGAATGTTTTGTGCATACCAACACTCACCACGAATTTGCTTTCAGTCAGCAGAATGATCGCAAATGGTAACAGAGTATCCTTCAATAAAGAGGGATGTTACATTTACAATACTCAGAATGTTTGTATTGGTGAAGCGAGCTTGGAAAATGAAGTGTACAGATTAAACATTGAAAAGTCGAAGCAGCTTTTAGCGGCAGTTGCACAGACCTCATGCAACACTTGGCACAGACGATTGGGTCATATTAATATAAGTGATCTTGAAAAAATGAAAAAAGGAGCAGTTAAAGGTGTAAATTACCAGGAAAAACAGAATATAAGCAAATCAAGTTGTGTAGTTTGCTGCGAAGGCAAACAAAGCAGGCTGCCTTTCTGTGCTAGTACCAGCACGAGCAGCAGGGTTCTAGAGGTGGTGCATACAGACCTGTGTGGCCCCATGGAGAAGAAGTCACTTGGTTTGGCCAGATACTATCTGTTATTTGTGGACGATTACAGCCGGATGTGTTTTGTTTACTTTCTTAAGGAAAAGAATGAAACTTTTAAGTATTTCCGTGATTTGAAAGAGCAAGTTGAGAATCAGCAATCACAAAAGATTAAGATATTGCGGTCTGATAATGGTGGGGAATTCTGCTCAGTGGAGATGGAGAATTACCTAAAGCGACATGGGATAATTCATCAAAAGACAGTTGCCTATACACCAGAACAGAATGGCTTAAGTGAAAGATACAATAGATCAATTGTAGAAAAAGCGCGTTGTCTTCTGTATGACACTTCATTTGACAAACGTCTATGGGCAGTGAATACAGCAGTATATTTAAAGAATCGTTCACCAGCTGCAGTTTTGGACAATGATATTACCCCATATGAGATGTGGACTGGCAGAAAACCTAATCTACAACATATTAGAGTGTTTGGAAGTCCAGTTATGGTTCACATTCCAAAAGTGAGACGTAACAAATGGGACAAAAAATCGCAAATGTTACATTTGGTTGGGTATTCAGAAAATACCAAAGGCTACAGATTATATGACCAGAAAACAAATAAAATAACTGTGGCACGGGATGTTGTGGTCATGGAGAGTCATATGAACAACACAGCAGAAGTTGTGGTTGAAGAGAGGGAGCCAGACAAAGGTATAGAAAAGAATACAAGTATTGAGGAGGAAAGTTCAACAAGCATTGAAGACAATGAGAGATCTGACAGAGAAGATCCAATATATGTTCCTTCTAGTGATTCATCAAGTGATCAGGATGATGAATATAGTGATTGTTTAATAACAGATGACAGTTTGGTCGCGACTCAGAGTGATGCTATCATTCAAAAAGAGAAGCGTGTTCGTCGTGTACCAGAGAGGTACGGTTATTCCAATATGTGTGTTGAAGACTTTACTAGTGAACAACTATCTGTACAGGATGCTCTTACGGGACCCAATAGGGTGCAATGGTGTAGTGCTATGCAAGAAGAGCTGAGATCTTTTAGGGACAATGACACTTGGGTTTTAGTGGATAGGCCAAGTGAGGGCACAGTGGTGAAAAACAAGTGGGTGTTCAAGGAAAAGTGTGACAGTTATGGTAATGTACGCTATAGAGCCAGACTGGTGGCTAAGGGTTTTACTCAAATCAAAGGTATGGACTATAATGAAACATTTTCTCCTGTTGTGCGTTATTCTACCTTGAGACTACTTTTTGCATTGAGTGTTCAACTAGACTTAAAAATGAACCATTTAGATGTACCAACAGCTTTCTTAAATGGTAATATTGATGAATGTGTATTTATGGAAATACCAGAATATTCTAATTTCAAAAATTGTAAAAATAAAGTTTTGAAGTTAAAAAAGGCCATATATGGGCTGAAGCAGTCAGCTAGGGCCTGGTACATAAAAGTAGAATCCAGTTTGTTAAAGTTAGGTTTCAAGAAATCTAAATATGAACCCTGTCTATTCATGAAATGTCATAATAATGTAAAAGTTTATATAGCTATATTTGTTGATGACTTTTTTGTTTTTTACAACTGTGATAATACTTACAGAAAGTTGAGAAGTGTATTAAAGTCAGATTTCAAAATTAAAGATTTGGGTCAAACAAAAAATTGTCTTGGCATGAATGTAAATGTTCAAAAGAATTGTGTAACTTTGAGCCAAGAGAAATTTATTGACAATATTTTGAAAAGATTTAATATGATTGATTGCAAAACTTCAGAAACTCCAATGGAAGTAAATTTAAAATTAGAAAAGGCTGTTAATGATCATTGTAGTAAGACTTATCCTTATCAACAATTGGTTGGATCACTGATGTATCTTTCAGTTCTCACACGACCAGATATTTCTTACAGTGTAAGCTTTCTGAGCCAATATAACACATGTTATAATGAAACACATTGGAAACATTTAAAAAGATTGTTGAGATATTTGCAAAAAACTAAGCATTTTGGCTTAATTTTCAAGAAGAATAGTACTGATTTACATGGTTTTGTTGATGCTGACTGGGCATCTTGTAATATTGACAGAAGATCTTATACAGGTTATTGTTTTATGTTGTCAGGTTGTGTAATAAGTTATGAGTCTCGAAAGCAAAGAACAGTTGCTCTGTCAAGTACTGAGGCAGAGTACATGGCACTAGCAGAAGCTTCTAAAGAAGCAATTTATTTAAAAAACTTAATGTCAGAACTTGGTATGTGTGGTAAAAATGAACCTTTAAGGTTGTACAGTGACAGTCAAAGTTCTTTAAAATTGGCCTCTAATCCAATGTTCCACAAACGTACCAAGCATATCGATGTACGCCATCATTTTACTAGAGAGTGTGTGGTGAATAATGAAATTATAATTAGTTATGTACCAACCTCTTCTATGCCAGCAGATATATTTACTAAAGCACTTTGTGCAAATAAACATTATAAATTCATGGATCTGATGGGCATAGGGGAAATAAAATAAGTGTGTAGAACTTGTGCAATTGTCAGGATATTTTGTTAAGAGAGGGTGTTATAAATATATTGTAACTTATAACAGAATATCTACTACTACCTCCATCTATTGGTATATGAGTGTAAGTAGGTAGGTCTTGTACTATCATAAATAAAACGTCAGTCTGTTGCAAACCGCCAAACGAGTTTTATTATTTTTATCAGTAATCTAACGACTTCATGGCCATTGCCAGCTATTAAATTGTCAATTTTATAATTTTTCGGCGGTCTGTGCCGTTTAATTAATAAATACAGTTCAGGTTTTGTACTGTCGTTGGGAAAGTCTCAACAATCAACTGTTTTTTATTGTTCATACTTGGTGGCCTATTCTCATCCCTACTGTGATAAGGGGCGTTGTCCATCACAATTTTAGAGTTGCATGGTATGTTGGGTACTATTTTTTCTGTAAGCCTCTTGGTGAAATTCTCAGCATTCATTTGATCATAGTAATCCCCCGTTTTGGTGTCTGCTTTAAACATTAAAAGGGCATTGTCAACAAAATCGCTTTAACTTCCCGCGTGAACTATTATCCATCGGCGGCCGGGACTGTCGTTCCGTCTCACTCCATCGGTTGTTGTTTGCCAACATTTTTCTACCGTGTAGTGTGCATGTATCCACGTTTCGTCGAGATAAATAACGGGTCTTTTGTTATTACCAAGCGAGTCATTTTCTTTCATACGTCGTAAATATTTAGCCCTCCACGCTTGAATTTGGGGTCTTTGAATTAGGGCCAGTCTTTTTTGGTAGCATCGTTTAAATTAGTAGCCTAAATCACATTTAATTATTTTTCTTATTGTAGTTTCACTACCAGTATAATTAAGGTCTACTTTTGAAGCCGCCAAGATTTTGCGCATTGTGGGTATTTCTCTCCTCACCGTACACATTGAATCTATAATATTTCTTAAAGCTGTTATGGAAAACCCGTCGAAATATTTCTTCTTTTGTCTTTTTCCTTTAGTAGGAGTTCTCATTTTGCTGCCACTGGCTGTTGCTGACTCATGCTCTCATCTCAATTTCGTCACAGTATTTTTTGCAACGCCTGTGGCACATGCCACACACTCCGTGACTTTGATAGAATTTTGCAAAATATTTTTAATAACTGTAAGCAGTTGCTTCGGTATTAAAATGTCCGAAGCACTTCATAAAGCACGGTTTATACTTTCAAGAACTAACTTACAGTCCTCTTTCTCTTTAACAAAATAATTGTCCACTTTAATTATAATTTCACGAGTACGACTTAATTTAATAAAATTAATTAATTTCTTACTCATTTTAACGAGTAACAGTTAACAAAACTAAACAACAAAACTCAAGAACAACAATAAAACAGGATAACAAAAACAAAAAGCTAACAAAAATATTCGATGTGTGTAAGTGGGTAAGCGCGGACTGAATTTGCGAACGGTACCGACGGTGCGAGTTCGACTACGTCACCAAGATGGCCGCCAATCGCAATATCATCGTGCGGGGCTTATACGACATTTTTTAACACACTTGCGAGGAAACAGAAAAAAAGATATTCAGAATATAAGCCCCGCACGATGATATTGCGATGGAACCTTGTCACAATAACAGCGTTGTGACGTCATCTGTCACACAAAAGGACAGCTAGCAAAAGAATGTTAAATGCAAAATTAATATTAGGGTTAAGGGTTTATTTCTATTTTAAAATTTTATTACACTCTTTATAAAGAGTGTATGTATAAATTAATATTATGGTTAAGGGTTTATTTGTATTTTATAATATTATTATACATACACTCTTTATAAAGAGTGTATGTATAATAGTGTATCAATTTTGCATTTAACATTCTTTCGTAGGTATACCTACTCACCCATATTCTGACAAATAAACTTTCATTAAAAATATACCTAATCGTATATCTTTCTTACATGTATACTATTTTTTTCTAACTACATTTCTGTTAATTGGCGAGCGGGAATTGAACCAGAGTCCACTGTGTAGTAGTCATGTTTTAATTACTACTTACATCTATCAGCTTATAAATAAAACCAGGATAATATGTAAAAAAATGTATATAGTCTTCCGAATCAGAACTGCTTTCTGTGTCTGTCGTTTCCGATTCACTGTCGTCGCCTTATTTATGACAAATAACTCGTCAGTTATTCGATCTTTATTCCAATATTCCTCTTCAAGCCGTTTAACATGATTGACTTCCTTTCGCCAGTCATCTGGAGTTATTGATGCCGACGCCTCCAACGTCATAGCTTCAATGCGACTTTCCAACTGCTCCACATTCTTTTCTGACACCCTCATCTTTACCAGGTTCCAGATGTACTCAATGGGGTTGAGGTCGCAGTTGTAAGGTGGTAATCTAACGACTTCATGGCCATTGCCAGCTAATAAATTGTTAATTTTCTAATTTTTCGGCGGTCCGTGCCGTTTAATTAATAAATACAGTTCAAGTTTTGTACTGTCGTTGGGAAAGTCGATGTTGTGAGCTTGTAGCCACTCAACAATCAACTGTTTTTTATTGTTCATACTTGGTGGCCTATTCTCATCCCTACTGTGATAAGGGGCGTTGTCCATCACAATTTTGGAGTTGCGTGGTATGTTGTGAGTTTGTAGCCACTCAACAATCAACTGTTTTTTATTGTTCATACTTGGTGGCCTATTCTCATCCCTACTGTGATAAGGGGCGTTGTCCATCACAATTTTGGAGTTGCGTGGTATGTTGGGTACTAATTTTTCTGTAAGCCACTTGGTGAAATTCTCAGCATTCATTTAATCATAGTAATCCCCCGCTTTGATGTCTGCTTTAAACATTAAAAGGGCATTGTCAACAAAACCGCTTTAACTTCCCGCATGAACTATTATCCATCGGGGGCCGGGGCTGTCGTTCCGTCTCACTCCATCGGTTGCTGTTTGCCAACATTTTTCTACCGTGTAGTGTGCGTGTATCCACGTTTCGTCGAGATAAACAACGGGTCTTTTGTCTTTTATTTTTCACCAAGCGAGTAATTTTCTTTCATACGGCGTAAATATTTAGCCCTCCACGCTTGAATTTGGGGTCTTTCGATTAGGGCCAGTCTTTTTTGGTAGCATCGTTTAAATTGGTAGCCTAAATCACATTTAATTATTTTTCTTAATGTAGTTTCACTACCAGTATAATTAAGGTCTACTTTTGAAGCCGGCAAGATTTTGCGCATTGTGGGTATTTCTCTCCTCACCGTATACATTGAATCTATAATATTTCTTAAAGCTGTTAAGGAGAACCCGTCGAAATATTTCTTCTTTTGTCTTTTTCCTTTAGTAGGAGTTCTCATTTTGCTGCCACTGGCTGTTGCTGACTCATGCTCTCGTCTCAATTTCGTCACAGTATTTTTTGCAACGCCTGTGGCACATGCCACATACTCCGTGTCTTTGATAGAATTTTGCAAAATATTTTTAATAACTATAAGCAGTTGCTTCGGTATTAAAATGTCCGAAGCACTTTTTAAAGCACGGTGACTTACTTTCAAGAACTAACTTACAGTCCTCTTTCTCTTTAACAAAATAATTGTTCAGTTTAATTATAATTTCACGAGCACGACTATTAATTTCTTACTCATTTTAACGAGTAACAGCTAACAAAACTCAAGAATAACAATAAAACAGGATAACAAAAACAAAAAGCTAACAAAAATATTCGATGTGCGTAAGTGGGCAAGCGCGGACTGAACTTGCGAACGGTACCGACGGTGCGAGTTCGACTACGTCACCAAGATGGCCGCCAATCGCAATATCATCGTGCGGGGCTTATACAAGTACAAAGAAAAGAAAATTTGAGAAAAATGGCGCGAGGTTTATTTTCTGCCGTAGCTATGTGAAAATGTTGGCAAAGATGCTAGAGCATGCAGTCAAAGTCTTTAAATTATCGAATAAACTGTTTTTTTTTTACAAATACTCATTTAAATACAAACAAATACAAATTTGTTTATTTCAAATAGGACATCAGTTATTTTAAATAAACTCAATCTGTGAATGCACACTGTTGCCATAGAATAAAGAGGGGAAGTAGGTTATCTGCGACCCAATCCGCGATTTAATTGCCTACTGTCTTAGGGTTGACGACTGTCCGCGCTTCGTCAGTTACGGTTGTCGCCCAAACCGCTAACAAATATTTATAGACTAAGAGCTTATGTTTAAATTATTTGCTTAGTATTTAGTTTACATATACTAGTCAGTTTTTTTTTTGTAATTTTTATTTTTAGTTTTGTACACATAAAGAACCATATTTATTTTTAATTTTTAATTAATACAAATATAAATAATACAAACATAACATCTATTGAATCACACATTTAATACAAAATTACAAATTAGCTACAGAAAAATACCTACTTTCTTCGGTTTCGACTATTACGAAACGCGTTGTTATTAAACTTTAATGTGTAATATATCCGTATCCTTGTAAATAACTTTTTAGAAATATAATTTGAAAAATATAAGTCTTTTATTTGTTCATAAATAGACATACCAACTTTGCAGTTTATGTGATCATTTTTTAAAAGCTAATGTGCCGAAAAGCCGTGACACGCGAACCTCGTTCCGTGCTAGCCGCGACTAGCGCAGTCATAGGCACTCTAATATTGTGTTTAGGTGTGCGTGCGGCGACGCATAGATACTATGGCGCACACATACAAGCCGCGCGCGGTCCGTTTGTATGAAGATAACGTACTTCCCTCTCTTTATTCTATGCTGTTGCTTTCCCGCCATTAGTATTATTATTTGCCATTTCAAATATAGAACAGCGCGCTGCTCACTGGCTAGAGCCACGCGGCGGCGATCAGTTCCATAATTATTTGAAATGACAAATAATGCTGTTATGGAATTTGTATGGACTATAACTTAACTATTTGCTTTGATAACACACGCGTTTGTTATGGCCCGCTTTACATATTTAAAACCGGTGGGATTACATCAGCTTTACGAGCAAGGGTGTTAAAAACATTGATATAATATTTTTTTTAACGCCCTTGCTCGTAAAGCTGATGTAATTCCACCGGTTTTAAATATGTAAAGCAGGCGCGTGTGTTATCAAAGCAAATAGTTAAGTTATAGTCCATACAAATTCCATAACAGCATTATTTTCCATTTCAAGTAATTATGGAACTGATCGCCGCCGCACGGCTCGCGCTGTTATTTATTTATTTATTTATATATTCTTTATTGTACACCAAATATCAAACAAAACAATCAACACAAAAAAAAGAAACATACAATGGGCGGCCTTATCGCTAATGCGATCTCTTCCAGGCAACCAAGGAATGGACAGATTCTTCTGAACCACAAATGGGACTGTCATTGGTGCAAATATTATTATACTAAGATAGATACACAAATACATACATATACATAAACAAATACATAGATACTGAACAGAACAAGTTAACAAATAAATTAGCGAAAAAGCTGTTCCATATTTGAAATGGCAAATAATAATACTAATGGCGGGAAAGCAACAGTGCATTTACAGATTGAGTTTATTTAAAATGAACAAAATATAAAATGAAATGAAATCGTTTATTAACCTTTTGAACGCCCATCTATATAATACGCGATGTGTCCTCCTGCGCCACACTACAAATGTATAACGTATCTATAGTAAAACGTAGGGATGGGATTAATGTCCTATCGACAAATAATATTATACATTTGAAATAATGTTTATTCACCAATTTACGAAGCTAAATAAAAACTGTAACCGTAATTTAATTCAGATATCAAGTAGGTAATTGACGCTGGGGGCATTAAAATATTTTCTGGCATTTTTGTTTCTATTGAAAATAAAACAAATAAGAACTTATTATGTGTGAAAAAGTTAAAAATATGGCTGATAACAGGGCAAATGTCCGTAAAAACAAAATAAAAGGTCTTGTAAAAGTCGTAAATTTATTTTATACTGTGATTACTTCTAATCAAGTAGTGGCGCTGAGGGCACGAAAATCTCTAACTTGTATAGAAGTGATTGGCGTTCAAAAGGTTAAGCAAGTAGGATCACTGATCACTTTTACACGTCATGTTTATTTTTTATTTTATTTTTTTAACTAGATGAAGCCGGCATTTCCTAACTGACTACCTCTGAGAAGAAATAGCCGAAACAAACTCAGGGATCATCGTCTTTTTTCAAGTCCAGACATTAAAAATGAAAATGTTTACAATAAATAAATACTTTCTGTTTCCTCGCAAGTGTGTTAAAAAACGTCGTACGATATACGTGCGTATTGGTTATAACATGCTCGGCTCAATTACACCCTCGCCTTCGGCTCGGGCTGAAATTCCGCCTCGCATGTTATAACCATCATTACGCACTAATATCGTAATGTACTATAACACCCATGCTCGTAAAGCAAGATAAAAGGACAACTAATTTTACTGACTGACCGACCCTTTGACAATCCAAAAGTAAAGTGATTGGTTTATTTGAATTGCTTTGATACAATGGTCTTTTAACAGACTTGTCAGTAGCAACAATCCAACAGCAAACTTATTATTGTATAACTGCTAATTTTAATGGTCTAAATGGCGCTAGCATTTATATTATTGTATAAATGCTAGCATCATTTAGACCATCAAAAAATAAAGCCAAATCTTACTTACCCCAACGCACTTTATAAATATATTACAATACTTACCGTCCCTTCACAGTTATTTTACCTCAGCATTTCCATCACTGACAAGATCACAGCAATCAATATAGATCCTTTTTTAATTAGTTATACAATAATAACTGTGCTGTTGGATTGTTGCTACTGACAAGTCTGTTAAAAGACCATTGTATCAAAGCATTTCAAATAAACCAATCACTGTACTTTTGAATTGTCAAAGGGTCGGTCAGTCAGTAAAATTAGTTGTCCTTTCAAAAGCATAGTTCTCTATGGAGTAGGACATGCAAGAAACTTCATGGACACTCTTTTAAAATCTTAAATTATTACAAAATATTATATTCTATAATTTTGGGGGGACAAAGCCATAATCGTCACGCTTCGCAGGTGGGCTGGCGATCGCAGTTAGGCCTCCCCCAAACAACATCTATGTCCAGCAGTGGACGTCTTTCCGCTGAAATGATGATGATTTCATTAGCACCATTTAGACCATTAAAAAATAAAGCCAAATAAATGGGATATTAGCTAGCAATAAAAAATAAAGCCAAATCAATGGTATATTTGATTTGTACGTTCTTACCCCAAGGCCTATCTTACCCCAACGCACCTTACACGAAATATTTTAAGAGAAACATCAGTTGGTAGTCAACACCTTATATTGATAACTATACTTACAATACATTTATAGGATAAATTATTATTTAATTATCATTAAATAATTTATAAACAAATATTGATTAATAGCCAAATGTTGATAAGAGATAATTATTATTATTTAAAAGATATTTATCATTAAATAATAATTATCTCTTATCAATATTTGGCTTCAAGAAAAAGTTATTGTACAGTCTTCTGTGCGAGGTTCAGATCGGTCGACTTATAATAGCACATTTTGCCGCGCATATTCCCAAACAAAGATGGCGGCAGTTACATGTACGTTCAGTGATCTGACGTAGCCTTGCTGTGGGATCTCGACGCAGTGGTCCATCAGGGGCAGCAAGTCGCATGGGACGCCTTCCTTCTCGTGTCTGCAATTAAGTTTTTTTTTTATCACTACATATTAGTCATTTTATCTTTCCCTGTGTCCCTTTGTATGATTAAATCTTTAAAACTACGCAACGGATTTTGATGCGATTTTTTAAAATAGATAGTGATTAGAGGGGAATGTTTATGTGTATAATAACATCCATTAAATTGTGGAGAAATACTATTAATTTGACGTTTCTAATGTGATGTCGTAAATAATTTATTAAATACATTGTTGATTTAATATAGATCTATATTGCTCTTTACAGCATATGATTTAAATGAATATTTTCGAAGATATTACAGATTTAAAAATTGCGGGGCGTCGCGTTTACACCGATCGGCCGAGGCGGGGCGGTCCGCTATGTTTTTTATACAACGTTCACGTTCAGTTTTTCTGTAATGTATTTAGTGTCAGCATTGCGCCCGTGCGAAGCCGGAGCGGGTCGCTTGTTTAATTATAAACTAGTGCTTGATCGCAATTCTGCCTGATGGTAAGCAGTGATGCAATCGTTGATGATAAAGCGCTAGTTTATAAAGAGCCTATTCACAAAAAAAAAAAACTGAGTGAATAGGAAGTAAGACGACAGTTGAGCGAGGTGATGCAATGTTAACCCCAACAACACTACCAACGATGCTGCGCCAGAGGGAGATTGATCTGGAGACCCTCCACGACCAAACTCCCGGCACAATATTTGGCGCATCGTACCCGGCACACATCGCAACAACTGTTCAGACTCATCCTCCGTACGGCTTCACCAGACATCTAATAAATATAACTAGCTGACCCGTGCGAAAAATTCGCACTATACTAATTAAATTTTTAAGTCGTTTTTATAAATAAACAGTGAAGCGGAATAATTTGAAAATAGTATTCCAGGGTACCAGGGACGAATATCTGTCGATTGGTGGGTCGGACGTTCAGATTGGTTCGACAGAAAGAGAGAAAAAGGGAGAAAACGGTTTCAGACCCTTGGAGGTCAGGTGGCAGTCGCTTCACGGAAAATACCGAATTTTAGCCAAATTCAGCAATTAGACTGGTAAAGAAGACCCCGCTAACGAAAAGCTGAAAAAGCTTCGGGTGCGACAGTGGTTAACGCTGAGATGATGATGATGATGAACTTGGATGAAAGGAGATATTTCAGAAATGTATGGAGTCTGGGCCAGCACATTGTACACTAAGGTCCGTATTACAGAACGTCACTCAAAACTCAAGCTCTACTTAAGTCTCGTTTCAAGCCATTTGATTGGTTGAATCTAGTTTTAAGTAATGCTCAAGCAGAGATCAATGCTTGAGTTTCTTTCTGGAATACGGACCTTAATGCTAGGTATAGTTAACTGTTTTTAATGTTAATTTCCTATATTTTGGCTTAGTTTTTATACAGATTCAATTTAACTCGGCCAAGGAGTGCAACACAACTACTAATAAATATGGTGGTCAGCAATAAGCGAAATAAGATTTTGACAGTGACATTTGATTGACGTGTCATGTATCTAAGGCTATCGTATCTGTATTATCTACCATATGACCGCGAAAAAAAAAACAAAACATAAATTCCGAACAAACGGCCCATTAAATAAACACAATCAAATCAAATCAACACTCGACACGAACACAACGTGAAAATATAACTGTCAAAGTCGCCAATCAAACGTCATAACCAGTGTCATGGCTACCTTAATAAAGGGTTATCTCACTAAAAAACCGTTTCATATAATTAATTATACATACTTGTAATTTTATTCAAATTAATTTAGTAGTATTTTTATGAAGATCTTTTATTTTTTTTCCTTTTACTCTACATAGCGTACATAGTGGTGGCCCAAAATGAAACGTCTCCTTTGACACGCAGATGGTTTACAATCAGGATTAACATATAGGAGAGTATTTTTATATAGGTACGAAACTTATCCGGGTGAAACCGCGGGACGCAGCTAATTTATAATCAGTGGGATAATTTAATTCATACCCAAGCAAAAGCAGGGTCTTCTTCGGAAACCTGAAACTTTGAAGCTTGGAGCTGGTGGAGGTCTGTTCCGCAGCCACAACTGAGTAGCCCTCGTCCTTCTTCCTCATCAAGTATTCTTTGAGGGGGCGGCCTGGGCGGACTTCTTCTACGTTTATCCACCTTTCCGCTGAGACACTAGAATCAAAAGATTTCAATCATCATCATCATTCCAGCGTTAATCCCAGTCGCATCCGAAGCCTTTTCAGCTTTGGAGTCTGGGCTCCGCTTTTACCAGTCCAACTGCTGATATGGCTAAACTTCGACATTTTCCGTGAAGCGACTGCCGTCTGACCTCCACAACCCGAAGGCGACATCGAAGCATTGCAGTTAGACCAATTGTTGGACTTTTGAGGGCTCCAACAACCCGTAACAACTGCCACTAGATGTTCGTATGGCAACCGAGACCAACGGCTTAACGTGCTTTCCGAGGCACGACCAGACCAGTACAAATATTCATATTCATGCATACAAATACTTGCACTGTGCGGGGATCGAACCCGCGCCACCTTGCGCAGCGGCCGCGTCCGCTACCGCTACGCCAAGGAGGCTGTCAATCAAAGATTCAAATTCAAAAATGTAAAAAATTATCAGATGTCTTCTTTGACAAATAGTCAGCATTATCTGTCATTTTTTAACTTTGAATCTATTTTATCAACAACATTAGACATCTATACAACGTTATTTTTGCTGATGCGAAACCCGAAACACGTGTCCAGTATTTTTAAGTAAAAAAATATGTATAAAATTTGAAAAAGATATCATGAAAAACCACAAAGTTATGAGCTTGTTATCTTACTTGGCGGTCCCAATAAAAATATGGTCAACGCACCGCCTGTCACACTGCGCGTCTAGTACTATGATTTACTGTTAGTTGTGCTGCGCGCTCGGTAACCAGACTGCAACAATTTCTAAATGCATTTAGGAATAAACATAACATGATGTAAAAATGATTGGAATCGATTCTGTTGCTTATTCTGATCAAACTATATTCAGGTTTCTTATAAAGAAAAAATAACGTTGTATAAGCCTTTTTTACAGTCCGTTGATCCGATTTTGACTTTTATTGCATGGATTTGACAAATGGCAACTGCAGTAAGCAGTTGGTATTGTAACCAATCTTATTTTAATGCCATCCTTATGCCAATGAAATAGAAGTGATAATCGGTCAAACAGACTGTAAAAAAGGTTTGTTTAACTGTGGACACGTCTCGCGAATATACCCTGAGAGATGGGCAAAGAGCGTCATACACTGGACACCCGAGGGAGGTCATCGCCGTCGAGATAGACCATGAGGAAGGTAGTTGTAAAATGTAGGGAAATTAGTATTTGTTGAAAGATTGAGACAGATTAGACTATGAACGCTCTTAAAATTACGCGAGATCGCACAAGATGGGATGCTTGGAAAGAAAGGCATTGCTCAGTGGAAAATATAAACTTTATACCTGAGCCCTTGGAACTGTTTATCCTGTAAGTGCCTCAAGCTGTCCACCACGTAGGTCTGAACTCCGAACACCTCGCTGGTTCGTGCCATCCCGCCCAAATTGGGCAGCTTGTCAATGAGTGAAGCCACCACAATCAGCTGGCTTGGGCTTTCTCTCTGGAAAAGATATTATATAGATAGTGATGAAATGAGTGAGAATTTAACCTACAGTACCTACGGAGGTGGTGATAGGACCCGTCATAATGATACTGGCTAGGGGTACTAAAACGTTTATTGAGAACGATGGTATAGTCGATAGTAGGCAATGAGAAGTAAAACGTAGCTGATCGTCGCACCGAAGTCTTCCTTGATGTTCACAAAGTACGTGTCGTACAAACATAACACCAAATAAGTCACCTGATGTAGTCCTCGATTTGCTCGTTGTTGCTGTAGATGTTCTCATTCTCAAATATCGCATCTTACTTATCTCTTGTTTCGCTTCGATAGTCAAATACAGTTTGACTAGCATATTGCTCAGTCATCAAATATCGCATCTTACTTATCTCTTGTTTCGCTTCGATAGTCAAATACAGTTTGACTAGCATGCTCAGTCATCAAATATCGCATCTTACTTATCTCTTGTTTCGCTTCGATAGTCAAATACAGTTTGACTAGCATGCTCAGTCATCAAATATCGCATCTTACTTATCTCTTGTTTCCTTCGATAATCCAAATACAGTTTGTTAGCATGCTCAGTCATCAAATATCGCATCTTACTTATCTCTTGTTTCGCTTCGATAGTCAAATACAGTTTGACTAGCATGCTCAATCATCAAATATCGCATCTTACTTATCTCTTGTTCCTTCGATAGTCAAATACAGTTTGACTAGCATGCTCCAGTCATCAAATATCGCATCTTACTTATCTCTTGTTTCGCTTCGATAGTCAAAATACAGTTTGACTAGCATGCTCAGTCATCAAATATCGCATCTTACTTATCTCTTGTTTCCTTCGATAGTCAAATACAGTTTGACTAGCATGCTCCAGTCATCAAATATCGCATCTTACTTATCTCTTGTTTCGCTTCGATAGTCAAACAGTTTGACTAGCATGCTCCAGTCATCAAATATCGCATCTTACTTATCTCTTGTTTCGCTTCGATAGTCAAATACAGTTTTGACTAGCATGCTCATTCTCAAATATCGCATCTTACTTATCTCTTGTTTCGCTTCGATAGTCAAATACAGTTTGACTAGCATATTGCTCAGTCATCAAATATCGCATCTTACTTATCTCTTGTTTCGCTTCGATAGTCAAATACAGTTTGACTAGCATGCTCAGTCATCAAATATCGCATCTTACTTATCTCTTGTTTCGCTTCGATAGTCAAATACAGTTTGACTAGCATGCTCAGTCATCAAATATCGCATCTTACTTATCTCTTGTTTCGCTTCGATAGTCAAATACAGTTTGACTAGCATGCTCAGTCACGCCGCTTTATATCTACAACGTTATTTTTCTTATATGCAAAACCCGAAATACGTGTCCAGTGTTTTTAAGTAAACAATCTATGTACAAAATTTCAAAAAGATATAATGAAAAATCACAAAGTTATGAGCTTTTTATCTTATCCGGTTGTCCCAATAAAAATATGGTCAACGCACCGTTCGCCCGCCCGCGCCTGTAGCGGCGCGGCGCGGCGGCGGCTGTCTCACTGTGATCTACCGCCACCTGTGTTGTGCGCTCGGTAACCACACTGCAACAATTTCTAAAAGTATTTCGGAAAAAATATAACATTGTGTAAAAATTGTAAGAATCGATTCAGTTGCTTATACTGATTAAACTATATTCAGGTTTCGTATAAAGAAAAAATAACTTTGAATATGCAAGCAGAACAAATGTTCTTGATCTATCTCGAAGTAATAATAATACGCTGGATTTCCAATATATTCTGTTTACTACCGGGCGGTTCACAGGATACCAAGTTTCTAGTGTTACGAATGGACCTTATGTCGATGGCATAAGGTTCAATATCGCGTGACATGCAGTGTGTAACCCTTAACCGGCATTTTAGTACCCCTAGCCCGTAACACTAGTAATTTTGATGCCGACTCTTCGTTGTCAATATTGATGTTACCTGTACTGTTCTATAGGTCACCTTAGGTCTAGCAATGCATTTTTAGATCGTACTTCTACAATGCCTAGATCTCAAGATATAGGGCTCAAAAGTGACTTAATAAACTAGCGCGCTTTTTCATCAACGATTGCATCACTGCTTTCCATCAGGCGGGATTGTGGCTCATTGGGGAGGGGTTTGCCATAATCCCCACGCTTGGCAAGCAGGTTGGGGATCGGACTGATGATACTATCTAAGCCCGCTACCAAACGGAATCACTTGGGCAAAATATAGCTAAATATAACCTACCTTCTTTCCGATATCATACACATTGACATCGCTCATATTCCTCCAGGGAATGTATTTCTTCTGAATAGTCCCCATTGACTCGACATCTTCAGTAATCTTGCTATCAACACCTTTATTCTTTTGCAATTGAGTAAATTCTTCATCAGGCTTTCTACAAGCCTTCCATTCGCTTTTAAACTCATCATTAACATCCCTGCTGACACTGTCATTTATATCCTTCATGATATTCTTAATGAAATGCAAATCAATATTTTCATTGTTATCAAATTCACAAAGCCTTGGCAATACATAATAAACAAAATAAGGAGTAAGATTGGCGACTGTGTCGAAATCGTTAGTGAAATAATCGCACCTGAGTTTTAAATAATTCTTGTCGCTGTTACTTTCAGCGAATGTTTGTTCAATAATGCCAATCGTGTATTGGTATTTAGTTATTTTATTTGCTAGTTTATATATAGTTGTTGCTAAGTATTGCGCATTCAATCTTATATTGAACAACTGGCCCATGGTATGGGAAAGTAGGAAGTCCATTACAAAGTTATATTCATTTTCAGTGTAAGTATTGTTACATATTTTATGTTTGAGCAACCAATATAAAATAATAAATTGTGATGTCATTGGCAAGTTTTTTGATTTCAATATCTGTAGCATTTCTCCATTTATTTCGGTTTTCTGGAAATCAGAATAATATTGTTTGATTATTTGGTTCGGTTCAGTTTCTGTGAATATATTGCTTTCATCTAACCCTTGACAGTCTGTATTTAAATGTACAGACGACAGCATATCAATCTACTACAAAATATCAGATTTCTGTATTAGTAAACCTTATCTCTAAAGCACTAAGGCTCAAGGTTGATTGTTGGGAATATTAGGCAGTTTCGGGTAGCTTGACCTGCTGGCGTCTGTACCATCCAATATCCAATACCCAGTCCAAGTGCGGTGCCCCCCCCCCCTGATCACTATGCCCCACTTTAGTACTAGGACATGCCGGATTCCTCACGGTCCTTCAACAACATTGCGATGTCTGTTGAACTTGAAAGCCATACCAATTCCTGCCCATTAATATTGGCAATGTTAAAAAAATAAAAAACACCAAACTAACCTGAATGTAAAAGTACAGCGAAACAAACCACTCGAAGCATATCCTGACGCTCGGCTGGTGAGGTAACTTTACCATCATATCCAAACACCAAAGGAAAATATTTTTCAATTCGCCATTTTTTAATACCAGTAACAAAAAAAGCTGGAGGGTAGTTTGCAATATTCTGTGCAGCGCTGAGTTTCCGTGGTACCTCTGTTTGTTCTTGAAAATGTTATCTATGCGAATTGTGATGAAATTGGTTATCATTCGAAGAGTTTCTGTGTCATTGATGCTGCACAGAGTAGCTATTGATAAGTATTGGATTTCGTGATTGAAATGGATTTCGATACTGAAAATATAAATAATTTTAGAGAACTTTAAGGGCCGCCAAAGTGAAGCAGTTTTAATGGCGAATAAAAATCCATATTGATTACATTGAAATAAAGTAGAAAATAATATATTATAAGTGCAGTTCATTTTACTGAACTTTAGGTGCACACCCGTAAAGTAAAGCAATGAGCAATTTTAAATTCCTCACAAATATAACAATGGAAGATTATGAAAAAAAGGCGAAACATAAAATGAGTGATGAAGAAACTTAAAAAAAAAACTCACTTTTCTTTAGTTATTCCATATTTTGAGTTTTGCAGTACTTCCAGAGTCGCGTTATCAACAATCCTGAAATAATAAACAATAAATTAATATGAATTGGAACTATCAAGTATAGGTACAATGTTTTTTTGGATTGCAGAAAGTCAATTTTTACTGATATCTATTAAGAATAGAGTATTTATTAAAGTAGGAGGGAGAAATAAATCTACAGAGTTATAAATCACCATACCATACATTGGCAGTCTATGAAATAAAAGTCTACCATGCATGTTATCTTTCTAACATCCTTGCGTGCCTGGAAGAGAATGCCTGCCTTTTTTGTGGGGGGAATCATCATTTGATCCCGCCTTGGCCGGTGCGGAAAGGCTTGTCAGACTTTTACTATATAAAACCCACCAGTGTTCCTTCACTTGCCTGTGCCAGATGGTATCTCTTTTGAGCAACCCGCAGCCCTAACAGGAAGGCATGGAATGGCATGGGCACATCTCCTCAGCAGAAATAATGATCGAAAACCGCTTAGCAACATGTCGTCATTTTCGAATTGGTAAATAATATTTAAGCCTACTTCAGACCTCTTAGTTTTTCCGTCAAATCAACATCTTCATACCGAAAATAAGATCCATTTAAACTTGCCGATTACCCATATATTTGTAAAACAAACGCAGCAGCGCAACAAAATAAAGTGCGTTCGGGTTAGATCGGCCTTGGGGTAAGAACATACAAATCAAATATCCATTTGGCTTTATTTTTAGTGCTAGCTACGTAGCTAGCATTAAAAAATAAGGCTATGCTAGCTAAATGTAACTAGCTTTAAAAATAAAGCCAAATAACTGGGATATATGATTTTTACGTTCTTACCCAAAGGTCGATTATACTGCAACACAGCTTATAGGGCTATTTATGAGTAAAACGGACAATCATGGTGAAACTATTACGGCATTGCGGTGGAGATGTACCAACCGCCAAAGTTTCATAAATATACATAACATATAAAAAAAGAAGATTATTAATCCCACCTCTGATCTTTCCTAGGCACAGGACAATAAAGCAGTATCTCACATAAAACATAAATCAAATGACCATAATCTTTGACACCTTTGCTATTAAGCTTCTTTATCAAATAATACAAAGGATTTATTTTAACAGGACCATATTCTATAATCTTATTACAGTACGAAATCACTATGTTATTATACATTGCATTCTTTAGAAGTGCATCTTGAGTTATAAGGTCAACAAACTGTTGAATGCAGAGTGAATATTGGTTGTTCGACTTTAGCTCCTCGATTTCTGTCCAAACTCTATTTATGAATTGAATCATGTTGAAATTACTTTCTTCATTAGTAAGAGGGTTAACAATTTTGTTTACAATTTGTAGGATCCATTTTAAGCAGCCATATCCTCCAGATTCTAATACATTTTCAATGTAATTCATTACTTCTTTAAGACATGCATCCACATCTTTTTCTTTTTGGATTAAAAGGTAGATTATTTCACTGGATTTTTCGTAAAAGATATTTTTCGATCTACCCACGCTTTCATTACGAGCATCTTTAAATTCCACAGTAAAAATTATTGCCAAAAATTTTTGTAAATTGAGCATTTCATGCTCATAACTGGTCAACAACACAGGGTTTTTTAATAACATTTTTAAGGTAAAAATGCTTAAGACTGCTTTATCTAATTCTGGATTGTCATTTAGAAATAAAATAGCAGTTTTGTAAAGCTGAAGTAAAACATCTCCCAAGTCTTTTTGTTCAAATTTAAAATTATGCTTTTCACACAAAGCTGCAGTATTGTCTATGGTCAAATTCACTTCAGTTGAAAACAGACTTAGAAAATACTGAAGTATGGTCTTATTTTGTCTAGCAATTACTTCATAAATGTTATGCAGAAAAGAGTCTATATCTCTTGTTTTGCTTGCAATATCTATTAAAAATACTACATCATTCAGATTTTCCTTTTTATCAGAATATTGCCTGTTTATTCCCTCTTTTAAATTGTTTAGTTTTTCATTTATTATATCAATTAATATATTTATATCTTCTTCATGATTAGACAGGTATAATATAATCAAATCAATATTATTAAAATGTTGAGACATTGTTTTCAGATTAATTATTTTATCTTCATTTTTTAGAGAAACTTGTTTGACTATGGGAGCATACGGGTTTTCTTGGAAAACTGTTTCTGGTAATTGTAAGTTGCAATAAATATTAGTTATCTCTTTCCAATTCAGGTTCTTACAACAGTTCAGAACAAAGTATACCATGTTTATTTGTACTGCATTTCTTAATACCACATTATTGCAAGGTATTCTCAGAATATCTGTAACTATTTTTGATTTATTATTGCCATGTATTGATGATAAATCAATTTTCAGAGTGCCTAGGATATCAGTAATGTGATATAATGGTACAGGTGACCATTTAATATTACTTATTGTTTTGAATATCACCATGAATGAGTGAATGTCAGTAAGACATTCTCGTATTTGCTTTTTGAGTATTTCATAACTTGAATTTTGATCAAAAATGTTTATGTCATTTAGGGCTTCCAGTAATATTTGAGCTTCCATTTGGTTTGTTATTTTAGTTTTAAGTTTGTACTCTATACATTTTAGTCTTACTTGAGTATTCTCATGTTTTAAGCCCATATTAAAAGCAGCGGTAATCCAACAGTCCCCAATATTTATACTTTCAAATAGTCTTAGAGATGGCAACACTATATTGCATTGCTTCTCATCTAAACTGTCAATGAGGACAAAGTAATTATCCCACATGGTTTTTAAAAAATTTGCATTATTTTTCTTCCATTGAAAGATTATGGTTTGATTAGTAGATCTTACATAGATATCTTTCTTGGTGGCCATGACACAGTCAATGGCTTTCTTTGTAAGATAAACTGATATTTTTCTTATTGCTGTATCTTCCGATGTTATACCAAAAATGATAATGTCCCAAAAGTTACTTTGTAATATAATATCTGAAACAAATTTACTCTCTCCTTTTCCATCTGGAGCAGGTAAGTAGTAATCTGAAAGGCAGCTGAGCACTTTTAAAGCATTCTCCTGTTTATCTGCATTCAATGATTGGATATACATCCATATTCTATCTAGGATGTTGTAACCAACAACTCCATCCACTAATCTTGGGACAGAGTTTGTTAAAAAATATATCTTCAATGCTTCGTCTGTAGAATCAAGTATGTTTTCTAATGGTGTCTCTAAGTACTGCAGAGACACATTTTCTCCCAAAATTATAATAGCAATAAGAATACTGTTAGCTACTTTTAGGAAAAGTAAGGTGTTTAAGTTTGTGTCCTTATCCAATAAACTTGATGTTTCTACTCGAAATTCAATATTCGACAGTATTTGTTGAAGTAAATGTTCTGCTTTACTCACAATTTTGCTTGGTTGAAGACGAAGTACAATGTCGATAATTTTACATAAATAATCAACATTTTCACTGCTTAGACCCTTCAGCAATTTAACGGCGAAATCAAATTCTTCATCATTCTCACATTCCGAATTTTCTTGAACGTTTACAATCAGTTTATATTGCAATAATTGTATCGCGCTCCTCAGATGTTTATTCAAATGTGTATCCCTTTCCATCAAATTTTTCAAAGGTTTATCTATATCTTCCTCGTTTAAATCCAATAGGTCCAGGAAGGACAGTAACTCTTCTTGAGTATACATTGTGTTAACTACCAGTTTATATATAGATATACTAAATAAAAGTTCAGGTTATTTTGTGTAAAAATCGGCACACGCACAAATAACATTTTTTTATGATAAACGTCAGAGTGGGTAACTGACACTGACAGGACAGTGACCACAGACATTTTTTTTTTTTGGTTCATTTCTTTCCTTTCGGGCGAATGGAAAAGGCAAAGGCATAGTACGCCATACAGCCAAGTCTTCAGTAATTTTTTTTCTTCATTAAATATCTATCCTAACTTATCCTAATTTATCCTAACTTATCCTAGCATAACTTAACCTAAACTAACTCCTTTCGTTTTACGCGTTTGGACGATAAGGAGCGGTTTAGCGTAAAGACATGATGAGGCCACTATGCTACAATATTTCACTGTTCTTTTTGAATTATTCACTGAATGCACTTTTTACTACATAAATCACGCGTTTTTATTTATTAAACGACACTATAAATAATTTTAAAAGTCCAATGAAAAATGAGCGTGACACTCATCTTGACATTCCCGCCAAAACCCATCCGTCCACAGACATTTTTTTTTTTGGTTTATTTCTTTCCGTTCGGGCGAATGGAAAAGGCAAAGGCATAGTACGCCATACAGCCAAGTCTTCAGTAATTTTTTTCTTCATTAAATATCTATCCTAACTTATCCTAATTTATCCTAACTTATCCTAGCATAACTTAACCTAAACTAACTCCTTTCGTTTTACGCGTTTGGACGATAAGGAGCGGTTTAGCGTAAAGACATGATGAGGCCACTATGCTACAATATTTCACTGTTCTTTTTGAATTATTCACTGAATGCACTTTTTACTACATAAATCACGCGTTTTTATTTAGTAAACGACACTATAAATAATTTTAAAAGTCCAATGAAAAATGAGCGTGACACTCATCTTGACATTCCCGCCAAACTCCGTGACCATTTGACCAACTTGACATTTAATCAATGACAAACAAAAATACCGTCTGACATCCTGCGGTGCGCTCATTTCAGCTTCACGTGCAAAGACTATATTAATACTATACTCTGTTTTTTAATCTCGTAGACTAAATTGACACATGCAAATGTCAAATTTACATTATTAATTTTGTATTATTACGTTTTTAATAAGTACCTACACATTATTTCAGGATAACTTAATGTAAAAAAAGATACTTGATTTTATGAACGCTAAGTTTCGGCACTATTGCATCTAATTGCAATAAACTGCCAACACTCGTAATGTCAGTTTAGTCTACGAGATTAAGGTGCGTATTCCAGAAAGAAACTCAAGCATTGATCCCTGCTTAAGCATTACTTAAAACTAGTTTCAACCAATCAAAAGGCTTGAAACGAGACTTAAGTAGAGCTTGAGTTTGAGTGACGTTCTGTAATACGGACCTAAAAACAGAGTATAGTTCTCGTAGTCGTGGGTGGGTTGCCACAAGTCAAGCAAGCAACGCCAATACACTTGCTGGTAGCTTAGCAAATTAACCATTTATTTTATACAGTGAGAATTTGTTCATTTTAAATGTACATATTTATTATTATGTATTCATTTAGGTGTACTTATGTAAGTATTCTTGGATTATATGTTTAAGTTTATTTAATATTATTACTTTTGTATGAACAGACGACAGCACATCAAGCTATGCTTGCAAGCTATGCTATGCTTAATTCTTCACTACATATTATAAAACAAAGTCACCTTTACTTTCCCTATATATCGCTTTGTATGATTCAATCTTTAAAACGACGCAACGGATGTAGAGAGAGGTTTTTTAAATAGATACTGATTCAAGAGGAAGGTTTTTATGTATAATAACATATGAAATATGTATTAAATAGTGGAGAAATACTATTATTTTTGAGGTTTCTAACACATGTCGCAAAATAAACCCATTTTTTTGAGCTTACGTTGCAAACGCTGGTTGAACGCTATGAGATAGATTAAAACAATGTACTACAGTATTGTAGACCTTCAAAATGCCTACAAAAAAGTCTGCAACACCATATGTCTACCTACTACAGTTTCTTCATTATGACTACTTTTTTATGGTTGGAAAGGTTAATTAAAATGCCAGTCGAAATCAGAGCCCACTATTTGTTCCTTATTATTAATCCTTATCCAAATAAATTACGTCATATTAAAGATAACATCAGTAGCAGTAGATCTCTTTTTGAATTATTGGAATTGGTTGTTTCACTCAGAAGATATCACGATTTATTCAAAACTAAACACCAGAAAAAATCCGCGTGCCGCTTGCGCCCGTGCCGGCCGCCTGCTACTTGAGTGTTTCTCTGCCTAAACCGCGGAGGGAGTGGGCCGGAGCGGGGGACCATTATTTCGAACAAAATTGCTACCCCAGTAGGCTTTCATTCTGTTTGAAGGTGGTGGAACTAGCTATGTCGTGGCGTCGCCTTTCAGGCCTCGCTTAAAACTTATTAGCAAGGATCCTGGCCCTAAACTACGACTCCGCGAAAGTACTTAATTTGTCTGATGATAACTTGCATTGACTTACCGAGCTTGTAGTTGTCTCAGCCGGTGCTTAGATGATGTAATAATCTGCTTCGCCTTGTTATGAGATGTGTGCCAGCTATGATTATCCCATGTTCTTTGTTAACCTCTCAAGACCTCGATCTGTAGGGATTAAGCAATCATCATTTGCTTGTTTTGGAACTAAGTGCGCAGGGTCAACCATACTTTTCTAAAATGTGTTACATTTATATTGTTCGTTTGTTTACTCGTATTTACTCTTAACCTCCAAATGAGGGCTTGTGTATTACAGAGCCTCGCGCTCTGGCTTAAGTGCTTTGTGCTACTCAACGATTATATTGGATGTCCCTTGTCTGTGACCCTCGCCCTGCGGCTCGGGATTTTCTTTGTTAGGCTAGAATAACTCTACGCCTCTTTCAGAACTTGCACAGATCGACAGGACATACAACCTTTGATTCAATTAGCGTTACTCGACTTCAGTAACTTCCTTTAGTTCAAACTACCTTAATACATATACGATTGGATTAACAACAAGTAATTAGATAAACCCTAGGCACTTAGCTTTCATTAACTGGAGACTTCTAGCTTGTTCCGGAACTCACTCAATTCACACTAGACTTTAAATTATTCTTATAAGACTGTACTTGATGCCGGCGACGCTTCAAAAGGGCGCGTCGCCCGGCTTGGCTTCGCTAGGTGAAAATCCACAGACTATAAAGTACCATAGTCTTGATATTCTCGCTTACCTTGTGCAGAAGTGTCAGTGATCTTGCGAGAATGTCTTCTTATGTATTATTATGAGTGATTTCGCGCTAAGTCGCGACACTCCCGCCGGAAATTTTTTAAACAAAGGTGATCATCAGATTCTGCGTCCACTCCCTTATCTTCTCAAGGGCCCGGACTGCTGCTTCACGCTTGCTCCTCAGTTCTCCGTTTAGTCTATCATGGTTCTCCATGTCCTTTGATGGTTCTCTCGAATCATTATTATCCTCATTGTCATAATCATTTCTGTCAACGATTTCATTTTCAACATCTATTTTGTTACTAGTATCCTTCGTAATTTTTGTCAAATTTTCATCTATTTGTTTCGTTTCATCACCAATTGATGTTTTATTTTGAACAGCTTTCATTTCTGTATCATTAGTAGGATTTATATTTATTGCCTTTTCATGAGTTTTTATCGGCAATCGAAAGGGTTGAGAATCCTTTCTAGTTTCTTGAATAGCTTCATCATGACCTTCGTCATCTTCAACTTCTAAAGGGTATAAATGTGCAATAGAGCGAGTGAAAATTGCATTTCCAACTTTGACTTGTGCTACTCGAACTAGACCATCAGAGCTTTTTACTAAGGACACTATTTTTCCCACCTTCCAGCTTTCTCTGTTCTTATCTCCCTTTATCTGTACTATTTGACCTATTATTGGATTAAGATTTGAAGTAACTCGTGATTGTTTAGGAGAATGACTATGTCTGTCTCTTAAGCTATGTAAGTAGCGGTTTTGAAACATTTCTTTGAATTCCTCTAGTATTATTCTAGACTTCTTCCAGCCTTTAATTAAATTTGTTTTTGTGGAAGATCCTTGTATTATTACGTCAGTTTTTGCACTCTCAAGAGTGGCACATCTGCCCCAATGAAGAAAATCGGATGGTTTCAAAATATGTTCAAGTTCGGTATCAACACAAGTTAGTGGTCTACAATTGACCACCGCTTCTATTTCCTTTATCATTGTTACCAAGTGACTATCTCTTAAAAGATGTTTGTGAAATGTTCTTTTCATACAATGTTTTATCAGTCCAACTAAGCGTTCATAAAAACCTCCGTGCCATGGTGCTAGTTCGGGTATAAAACGCCATCTTATTTTATTTTCAACACAGTATGCTTTTGCTACTATGTCGGAAATCAATTTAAAATGCAAAGCATTGTCGGAGGTTATCCATGTAGGAACTCCTCTAATTGAAATCATTCGTCTTAAAGCAAGTAGTCCTTGTTCAGCTGAAAGATCTTCAACTACTTCGAGATGTACAGCTCTAACAGCAAGACACGTGAATAAGCATATCCATCTCTTACTTGTGCCGCTATCTGTTTTGACTAATATTGGACCTAAATAATCAACACCAGTAAAAGTAAATGGTTGGCTATAGTTCACTCTTTCAGGAGGTAGTGCCGGTGTAGATGGTAATTTGTATGGTCCACCACCATGTTTCATGCACCGGGAACATT
The DNA here is from genome assembly GCA_017933935.1 of Sesamia nonagrioides. Taxonomy (NCBI): domain Eukaryota; kingdom Metazoa; phylum Arthropoda; class Insecta; order Lepidoptera; family Noctuidae; genus Sesamia; species Sesamia nonagrioides. Next base: position 431,362 of record JADWQK010002246.1, read on the forward strand.
TACCCAATATTTTCTTAACCTGGCTTTTGCCTTGAGGTATCCAATACGTTTCACGAATTATACTCAATGTGTGGTTGACACCTACATGATAATTTCTTTCATGTATGTCTCTAATTACTTTAGTGGTAAATTCACAATCTTTCGGTATGATTATTGGATATCTTTTATCGAAAGCCCAACCGGCATATTTCAGTCTGCCTCTGCAGCGAAGTATACCGTCAATATCTTTAAAGAGCCTTAGATTTCGACTTAGATTAGTTTCTTTTCCTTTTAATTCATCTTCAAAATGTTTAGATTGTAAGTTCTTAATTTCTTTTAATATAATGCTTTCATGATGCGTTTCTTCTGACAACTTATTTAACGATTTTTGTAACTGAGGTTCTTCAGTTATATTTTCAGCCATATCTTCATCTTGAGCAATATTTAACTGTAGACTTTCTGCATTCGGCAGATCCTCCCCCGCCAAAAAAGTAACGGTATTTACTGGGACGAGCGGCCATTTGGATTTGTCCAATCTTAAGAATTCTGGTCCCAGTAACCAACGTGACCTTTCCTCTTCCGAAGCGTATGGTCTCGTTGCTGCATCTGCAGGGTTATGTTGTGATGGAACATGTCTAAGTATCAAATCCTTATTCAGTTTTATTTCCTCTAGTCTTCGTGTCACAAATGGTGTAAGTAGTTTGTTGGAATTATACCAGTCTATCACAATCTGGCTGTCTGTCCACAAGGTTTGCTTAGTGACCTGCTTTGTTAAGAATTTCAGAACATATTTAATCAGTCTACTTCCAATAAGTACACCGAGTAACTCTAGTTTAGGTATACTTAAGTTTTGTTGATCTTTGATCGGCACGAGTCGTGATTTTCCTATTATGAAATGTATATTAATTCCTTGCACCAAGTAGACCACCGCAGCGTAGGCCTGCAATGAAGAATCGGAGAAACAATGTAGCTCAATTACCCCCTCGATGGAGGCAATAGTTCTACGAGGTATGCAAATATTTTCTATGTACTTTATATCTTTTAGAATAGTTATCCAACGTTCTTTAGCATCAGTATCTAGTGGACTATCCCACTTTACCTTTTTCTTCCATAGGTCTTGTAAGAAAATCTTTGCGGACAGCATACTAGGTACGCTAAATCCACAAGGATCGTATACAGCTGCTATAGTTTTCAAGACTCCTCTTTTTGTGTGTTTATTATCTTCATTTACTTTTGCTTTCAAGCTTAATGTATCTTGCTCTAAATTCCATTCTATACCGAGTATTTTTATCGCTTTGTCAGGACATACATCTTCGTCTGGAATATGTTTTATAAATTCTTTGGAGTTAGAACTCCATTGTCTTAGATTCATGGAAATTTCCACAAATGTATTTTTCAAATTGTGGTACAGCATTACTGCTTCATTAACAGTGTTTGATCCAGTCAAAAGGTTATCTACATAAATATCATTGGCTATTTTCTTTATGTATTCGTATTTTGAACATTTCAGATGATGTTTGACTGTGGCATTTAGAATAAATGGTGACGCTGTAAGACCGAATGGAACACGGGTGAATCTGAGATGGATGATATTGTCCTCGGTTACTGGTTTATGAGGGTTTTTCAGCCACAAGAATCTTGTCACATCTCTATCTATGTCTTTAAGTCCGATTTGAAGAAAAGCCTTTTCGACATCCGCTACTATTCCAATAGCGTGACATCTAAATTTAATTAACAGCCCTGTTAAGTCTTCCAATAACAAAGGTCCGCAATAAAGATGCTGATTCAAACTTTTACTGTCCCCAACATGTGCTGATCCATCATAGACTATACGTAGTACCTTTCCTGGTGCCGTGATGCCGTGATGCGGAAGGTAATGTACTATATGGTTAACTTGTCTCTTAGGAACTTCCTCAATTATTCCATTACTCCACTGATCTTTGATTATGTCATCATACGACGTTATTGTAGCTGCATCTAATCTTTTAAGTAAGCCTTTGAGTCGACCAAATGCTAGCCCAAAATTGGATTGCAATCCTGATGGACTATCACTCCATGGCCAGCTGATATAATATCTGTGATCTTTATACTCTGTGGTTTCGTTAAAATGCTTAATAGCTTCCTCATCCCTATTTGCTTTAGGTGAGTCTGTTATACCTATGGACTCCAAATCCCACAAACATTTCAAACTTTCTCTGTGTAGTGGTGGATCTAGTTGATTAAAACTATCGTTGCCAGAATTTTCAAAATATGTGAGTACTGTTAATCGTTGCACGCATTTGGTAGTGTTTATTCTGCCAGAAACTATCCATCCAAATTCAGAATGTATCAAATACAAATCTTGTCCTATTTGTATTTTATCAGTTGCCATTATAGAGTAATAATGATCATTACCTATCAATATATCAACCCGGTCAAGCAATGACCCATCATCAGCTAACTGATATTTGCCAGAGTTCTTCCACCCCAGTAAATTTTCCTCTGGATATGGTACCCCTGGAGATATTGATGGTATGACGTTAGCAAATATTGACCTGATTGTATTATTATTTGTCATAAGATCTATCCTTACTAATGAGCTTGTTATCTTTCTAGGTTGTTGAGATCCGAATGTAAATATTGCAAGGTTATTTCGTTCTTCCTCTTGAAGATTCAATTCTTTAGCCATAGCTTCTGTAATATAACTTCTCTCGCTTCCTGTGTCTAACAGTATCCTACAGTTTCTTCTGCTATCACTGTGGCCTAGTACTGCAACAACGGCTGTTTGCAATATTGTGGACTTTTTTCTGCTTACGTGCATTACATTTGTCGATTCCCTTTCATCTCGACTCTTGGGTTGCACTTTAGTAGGACATAATGCTGAGTTATGTATTCCATACTTGCCACAGAAGTGACATTCCCTTTTATTATTGCACCGAGAATGGTGATGTCCCTGCCTAAAACATATAAAACATCTATCTTGAAGTTTTGCTTTTCTTTTCTCTAGAGTCTTAACCTTTTCACAATCGCTATTGTAGTGGTTACCATTACAGAAGATACAATTGTAGAGCTTCTTTCTTTTACCAAAATTCTTGTATTTCTTTTCTTTAGTTATGTTTGGATCAAATCTTCTCTTAAGTCTGTCATTATTAGGTTTGATATTGTGTTGAGGTCTTCCCTTCGGTATTTTAATGTGGGTGAAAATTTTCTTTGACGTTCCAGGTCTCCTTCTTTCTAGATTTGTAGCATCCTTTATATGCAGGGTTTCTGTAGTGTACGGGGTTTCAACAGCACTACCCGTACAAGGTTGTTGTGTTATCCTCATAGCGTCCTCCTTAGTGGATATTATCAAGGATAGATGCTTTAGAATACATTCCACAGTAAAAGTACCTTCAGATCCAAGTCTCATCTTGGTATCGTAGATTAGGTCTGTAGGGAATTTTTCCATTATTAAAAATCTCATCTGATTCGTATCAGTGTTCTCTCCTATGGATTGAAGTATTCTTAAATGACGTTGAATTTCGTCCAATGTGATTCGGCATTCATCAAGTTCTATTGCTTGTTTTAAATTATTAATAGCTCTATGATGCGCATGAATTACTCAAATTCATTATTTAAATTATTGCAGACCAGCGGTTCCCGAGATCAGCATGTTCAAACAAACAGACAAACAAACTCATCAGCCCTATACACCTGTATAGATATCATAGGCTCATGCAGAAATGGCTTGGATTTCTTCCGCAATTTTAGTCAAACGGTTTTATTAATATGTCTTTCATTTCAGGTTCCTCTGCAAAGTTATCTTTACTATAAACTTATGTACCATTATGTATATTATAAATTCAAATTTTATCCATTTCTATTGATAATAAAAAATTATTTAATCAACTAATTCTTTAACTCATTTGAAAAAAAAAATGTAACTTTGCCTTAACTATTACCTAGTTTCATTTAAAATTCACTTGACCTTAAATTTCAATTAATAATTTATTAAAGAATGGATTAGAAAAAAAAAGAAAAAAAACCAAAATTTGTTTATAAGTAAGTACTCTGTAAGTACATACTAATAGTCAGTCAATTACTAATTATCATTTGCCAACATCTTCATAAATTAAGCATCTTAATTGTCATTTTCCTTGCCATGCCTTCTAATATAATTCTTATTATCTTGAAATAACAATGGCTTCCCAATGCTATTTTAAAATTAATATTAAGGCATAATTATCTTACTCTAGACTTTACTCACATATAATCATATCTCTAGCAAGTGTAAATGGTTTTTATGAAAGTAACAATACTTTCATACTTTAATTTTGCTTCTAATTCAACAAGAAAATTAAAAATTTCCCTTGAAATTACTTTGTCATATGTAGGCATGTATTTGTTTATTGTTTTACCCGTTGTTTAATTTAGCTTATTTTATTTCAAGAAAATAGGCAGTACAGCAAATATATAGCTGTTAATTTTCTCTTGGGTACTCAGTCAAGGAATGACTATTGTCCTACTATACCAAGGAACTTATAATGCCTTCACATGTTTTAAATTTTAACTATAAGCATTTGTTCACTTAGGGTACTTATGACACAATGGAACATTCTCTTCCATTTTCTTAGTAGCCAAACCTGATTTTCAACTTAACATAGGAGTAAAGGAATTAAATTATCTTTTCTTGTATGTAAATGGGTACATTTGCATATTGAAGGATATTATTAATTAATAGCAGTTTCTCAATTTGTATTCCCTCCTTTTTGTAATTTGTTCACTGTGGGTATCAATTAAAACTGTTTCCAAACCACGTGAGCCGTATGACAGCACAAAAAATTTCAACTTTTTGCGGAACGTGAATTTCTGTACTACAGCCGTAAAATATAGAATAATCACTTTTCATACCTTAAATCACAGCCTCAAACACTAAATGAGCGCTTCTGATGTTTATTTCACAGGTTAAACAACTTTGCGGCAAATATTAACAACTTTCTTGAGTAATTGAAAAAGTTTTCATATCGATGGCGTCTAGTAGTGTCGGCTTACAAACTTTGAACGGTAACTTGAATGAATGAACGAATCGTCATTTCTAATAAGGCAGTATACACACGATCACAGCTTTCTTCCAAGCATCAACTTTGATACGTATCTTGTAGGATTTCAATACCTAAAACCGTATGAATTTTCTATTAACTATTTCTTAGGTAACATGACCTTTGTCTTGAAAGAGAAGAAAAAATACGACAATTTTGCCGATGCCAACTAGGCATGTTATTTGTTTGTTTCACAAAACAAAACGAATGTCTGCCTTCTCCATACACTTGTTAGCTTCCAAGCTTCTTTTAAGCTCCAGCAATTAACAGACATTAACACTGAATCACCGTTTCATGATTATAACAACTATCACAAGCCGTGGTAAATTTATACCATTGTCCCGCCATTGAGTACAAATACCATAAAGCAACAACACACGTTATGTCCTTCATAACTTTTTGATGACAAAACGACTTTCAACGTTATTGCTAATAATATTCATATAGCTTAATTATGAATATAAATTTAAACTTTTTATGTATGTAGCTTTACCGGCAAATTGAGTGAATGAGCGAGTGAGTTGCGAACAAGTTTTTAGAATGAACACGAATGGCATCACATATTTTAAATAAACTGAAACCTTTCAGCTTTAAAGAATTTACATCCCTTATAAGTCAAAGCAAGCATCACCAGACCTTAGGATTCATCAAAATTTATCCCAGCATCTCCACCATGTCGTGGCGTCGCCTTTCAGGCCTCGCTTAAAACTTATTAGCAAGGATCCTGGCCCTAAACTACGACTCCGCGAAAGTACTTAATTTGTCTGATGATAACTTGCATTGACTTACCGAGCTTGTAGTTGTCTCAGCCGGTACTTAGATGATGTAATGATCTGCTTCGCCTTGTTATGAGATGTGTGCCAGCTATGATTATCCCATGTTCTTTGTTAACCTCTCAAGACCTCGATCTGTAGGGATTAAGCAATCATCATTTGCTTGTTTTGGAACTAAGTGCGCAGGGTCAACCATACTTTTCTAAAATGTGTTACATTTATATTGTTCGTTTGTTTACTCGTATTTACTCTTAACCTCCAAATGAGGGCTTGTGTATTACAGAGCCTCGCGCTCTGGCTTAAGTGCTTTGTGCTACTCAACGATTATATTGGATGTCCCTTGTCTGTGACCCTCGCCCTGCGGCTCGGGATTTTCTTTGTTAGGCTAGAATAACTCTACGCCTCTTTTAGAACTTGCACATGCGACACACGCCACATGTGACCTACACCCCACGGGCTAGGATTTATCTTGGAAGCGATAGCAACTCTACCGCTCATGCAGATTCTTGCACATGTGACCCATACCCTGCCTGTATGGGATTTTCTTGTGTGGCTATAGCAATTCTACGGCCACCTTTTTCAGAACTTGCACAGATCGACAGGACATACAACCTTTGATTCAATTAGCGTTACTCGACTTCAGTAACTTCCTTTAGTTCAAACTACCTTAATACATATACGATTGGATTAACAACAAGTAATTAGATAAACCCTAGGCACTTAGCTTTCATTAACTGGAGACTTCTAGCTTGCTCCGGAACTCACTCAATTCACACTAGACTTTAAATTATTCTTATAAGACTGTACTTGATGCCGGCGACGCTTCAAAAGGGCGCCTCGCCCGGCTTGGCTTCGCTAGGTGAAAATCCACAGACTATAAAGTACCATAGTCTTGATATTCTCGCTTACCTTGTGCAGAAGTGTCAGTGATCTTGCGAGAATGTCTTCTTATGTATTATTATAAGTGATTTCGCGCTAAGTCGCGACAAGCTATCCATGGTCAGTAAGGTCGATGTATCTTGCAGAGTCAGATATTGGCCGATGGGCAGCGCAGTAGACATTATTTTTATTGAGGAGTCACCCTTTCTTGAGGAAGGCTTAGGTACCTATATCATTTGCCCACGTGCGAAGCCGGGGCGGATCGCTAGTTATAGATAAAGTTGAAAATCTCATAAAGAAATCTGACAGATTGTAGTAGCTTGATGTGTTGTCGTCTGTAGATAAATAATAAAATAACTAAATAAGAATAAAGCTCTACGTATCTCGGAAACACTCGAAAAACATGTCGCGCCAACTGCAATTAGTCGATCTACATTAAAAAGGAACCTAAAAATCTGAAAATCAGTCCTACAATGTGGTCCTATTACTCAGAAACTGGGTTCTGAAGAACAGTTGCTCCATGTAAAATGCAGGCATTCAGCTGCACCTAGTAAGATCCAGCTATTATGATTTGATTTGTGATATAATTTATCGACTTATCAACTCCAGTCCTATCATGGTTCCAGTGTCAGACAATAGAACTAAATATGCCATTATGGGCTGAATAGGCTGCTTTTCTAGGGTCATCATGAATCGTCTCGCTCGCAGGTTAGACGACTTCCAGCTTCTCGAACAAGCAGGCTTCCGACAAGGCTGTAGCACCATACACCATGTAGCAGCCACACACATGCTACACAATTCCGACGACCTTCCGCGAAAGGTTCCTATAAACCACACTAGGATCGCGGAAGTCATGGCGGGCGTCCCGGCCGCACAGCACGAGGGTTCCGACCGCCCAACGCGAGGGTGCCTATAAACCTAACCCCGGAACTCCGGAAGCACATGTTGCCCAACGGCCGATGGGACCGTGGGAACCATACGCGCACGTGAACTGTAAATTGGCGCGCTCTCTACACCGACCAATCACACCATGCTTATTCCTTGATCGAGGAAGGCCCGCGGCCTTCCTCGATCAAGGAATAAGCATTGTAGCAGCCACACACATGCTACACAATTATGACGACCTTCCGCGAAAGGTTCCTATAAATCACACTAGGATCGCGGAAGTCATGGCGGGCGTCCCGACCGCCCAGCGCGAGGATCTCGACTGCCCAGCGCGAGGGTGCCAATGCTTATTCCTTCAAGGAATAAGCATTGTAGCAGCCACACACATGCTACACAATTGTGACGACCTTCCGCGAAAGGTTCCTATAAATCACACTAGGATCGCGGAAGTCATGGCGGGCGTCCCGACCGCTCAGCGCGAGGATCTCGACTGCCCAGCGCGAGGGTGCCTATAAATCTCACCCCGGAAGCACATCTGGCCGATGTGCGTGGGAGCGTGTGAAACTATTGCAAACCATACTTGCACGTGAACTGTAAAATGGCGCGCTCTCTACACCGACCAATCACCCGCCGCGGCCTCCCTCGATCAATGAATCAGCATCAAGGACGCACGCGCCACCCCGAGGATATCTACGGCACAGCAAGCTGATTTCCTATTGGCCACCCTACTATTGTTTAGAGATAGCTAGTTTATTAAAGTTAGTGCATAGCCTGTAAGAGTCACATTCTATTCCTGTCTTCACTCGTGTATATACACATTCTTTTCTTATATCGAGTCGCGTCTACACTCTTGTAAATAGTTATCTCACATCACGTCATTGTACACGTCATAGTATACGTCATTGTACTCCTTTACTTACGTGCAATATACAACGTTCTATCTATCCGAGTTTTAATTACGTAACACGACCTACGCGCTACAACGAAGTTCGAGGAGTATAACAAACCACCATGCTTAGCGTTTGTGGACTATGAGAAGGCTTTCGATTCGATCGAGGCTTGGGCGGTGCTACAGTCCCTGCAGCGGTGCCAAATTGACTTTTGATTGAGGTAATAAAGTGTTTGCACAAATACGCCACCACGTCAGTCCGTCTCCAGGAACAGGACTCGAAACCGATCCAACTGCAGCGTGACTTAAAGTGAGACAAGGAGATGTCATATCTCCCAAATTGTTCGCTGTTGGAAGATTCTTCAAGCTCCTGGACTGGAAAGGACTTGGCATCAACATGGCGATGGAGCACAGGCGTACACTGCTTATGGTTATGATGCTGTTTGGCATATACAACAACAGATTTAATTGTATGAAGCTTGCAAATAAAACACGTTATGTGGTACCTAGAATTGCTAGTAGGCGTGAAATACGAGCAACCCGCTTGTTCTACACAAAGCAATGTAGAACAAATGCTGGGGAGAGGGCTCCGCTACGCTGCGAGGCCGCCGATTAGTAGAAATTTACAATTCATATTTTGCAAATCTAGATATTTTCGCTCTTAACCAAAACAAATTTAGAAAAATGGTTATATATTTTTTTTAATAGTTATAAACTAGTGCTTCACTCAATCCCGCCTGATGGTAAGCAGTGATGCAATCGTTGATGGTAAAGCGCACTAGCTTATTAAGCCTATTCACTCCAAAAACTGAGTGAATAGGAAGGAAGACGGCAGCTGAGCGAGGTGATGCAATGTTTAACCCAACAACACGACCAACGATGCTGCGCCAGAGGATGATCTGGAGACCCTCCACGACTAAACTCCCGACACAACAACATTAGGCACATCGTACCCGGCACACATCGCAACACTACTGCTCAGGCCCGTCCACCGTACGGCATCACCAGACATCATGCCGGAACACGACGAATCGCTTGGCGGCAAGACTTTGTCTGGTGGGTGGTAGGTAACTTAGGCCGGCGGCTGATGTTTTTTTTTTTTATTTTTTTTTTTTATATATTATAAACTAGCGGCCTGATGGTAAGCAGTGTAAAGTGTAAAGCGCACTAGTTTATTATGAGCCTATTCACTCTAGCCTTGAAGACAGTCAAATTGTAGTCCGACGGAAACACCGCCGCTGGCAAATTATTCCAGTCCCTCGATGTACGCGGTATAAAGGAGGAGGCGAAACGCTTCGTCCGGATCGTAGTGGTGTTAACAACGTAAGGGTGGAAACCAGCCGTACGACGGGTCGTCCGCTGGTGGAACGGAGATGATGTTGTTGCCTACCACCAAGAAAATTAATAATATTACGAGTAATTTACTTTTTGGTAATCCTTAACTCTTAGGTCCGTATTCCAGAAGGAAACTCAAGCATTGATCTCTGCTTAAGCATTACTTAAAACTAGTTTCAACCAATCAAATGGCTTGAAACGAGACTTAAGTGGAGTTTGAGTTTTGAGTGACGTTCTGTAATACGTGCCTTAGGTGCGTTAGGTGCGTTTCAAGCCATTTGATTGGTTGAAACTAGTTTTAAGTAATGCTTAAGCAGAGATCAATGCTTGAGTTTCCTTCTGGAATACGGACCTTACTGTCTCTTGCTAATATTTGGTGTGACGTGATTGTGCCCATAGACCATATCTGGACGGGGCACGCTATTTTGAATTGGTTTGTGTGATTTTTAGGGTTTGGTTTTAGTTTTATCAATCGTTACTTTCTCACTGTCCCCTTCTGTATTCGTCCGATTCCCTATGTCTTGTACAATCACACGTCCAGTGACTTCACACGAGTTTAAAAAAAATAAAAAATACATACATGTCTAGTATTTTTTGGAAATCTGTCTGACGTACTAATTAGTTTGTTTTATGTGATCCTACCCTATTGTCATTATAAATAATTTTTTAACGATTTTAACTCTGAAACGAATACGGTGTTCTTTTTTCTGACTAGCAACATCATTATTTTTGTCCTTGTTCTTGTTGCCAAAATCGCTAAAATAAAATTTAGGAAAAAAATACTCCATCGAGTACTCAGTGCTGAGTGCAGTATCCGTTTTAGTTTATAACTTTTTATTAACTCTTTAGATTAGCTGGAATCCTATTGAGTTTAGATTTTAATTTTCAAGTTTTTGATAGCTTCCTTGTAGAATAAAATTTCAACGTAAGCAGCGATGGAAGACATTTCTTCGTCTTCGACCGACGACGAAATTACTCATTCTCCTAAAAGTCCTCAATTTGGTGGAAAAAAACTGAAACTGAATGATGGAAGTTCTCAGGATAGTTTCAAAGAAACAGGTAAAAGTTCGCCTTCATATCGACTATAAAAAAAATATGACGTAAAAACTTCGTGTCCATTTTGATGTTTTTTTTTTAGTTGTGTCGACGAGTAAAGATGAAAATGTGGACAGTGGAGTGTCAGCGGATAAGTCTGAGAGCACCAGTAGCGAGGGCCCTAGTCAGGCACCGATGGAGGGGCCTTCCAATGAGGTCGTGGACGTAGCTCCTTCTGGTAGCAACGTTCGTGCCATCTTGCTGAACCTTAGACGTCCTAAATGGGGCAGAAATTACAGGAAACGAAAGACTCCCGACAGGGACACAGACAGCAATGGATCCTCGAGAGATTCTGATGATTTATCTGCAGACGAAACTACTTCAGCTTCAAGAGCGGATGAAACTCATTCTGAAAATGAAACAGAAAGTGATGAACTGAGGAGGTTTACTTCATTACTAGGTCATGAGACAGACAGCACGTGTAGTGGTGGGTGAGTGTCTTATTCTTTTTTCTTCAAGACCTCAATGCAGATACAGAGGAATATTATAACAGATATCTTCAACCTAAACACATATATATTTTTTTGTTTTTTTTTTTAACACATGCAGTGCCACCAACTTGCCCAAAGAGTCCATGTAAACTCTCTGGTCAAGTCGGTGGCACTGTATGTGTTAAATAGTTTTTGAACATTTGAACTTGTTGGTAACCTATGGATAATGATGACCCTATCAGTAATTTAAATCATTCAATTGCAGAGAATCCCGAAAGATTAAATATCTTTCTGGTTGTTAAGTTCAAATAACCTTAAAACTTATTATTCTTTTTTCTCACTACCTCACACTAGGAATTTCTCCTGTATCGTGGGTGCATTTACAAACATATAAACTCACATCCACAAACAGCCAGACCCGAACAACTACTTGTAGGTTATACAAATATTTGTTCCATGCGGGAATAGAACCTGCAACATGCAGCACAGCAGTCAATAGCTTAACCACTGCGCTAAACGTGCAGTATTTTATGAAGTTTAGTAAATATTTTATTATTTGTATAAGAAAACAATGAGAAATGTAAATTGTGAAGATTCTTTTACCAATAGAAAACTATTAATTGTGAGTGTATTACAAGATAATACTCACAAATATCATGGCATAGGTCCCCAAATAAACACTAACCACCATCCATACACACCAATTTTTATTTTATTTATAAACCATTGTTTTGCATTGCATTGTATTTCATCATCTTTTAATTTTAAATCAAAAGTCATTTATTGAAATTAGGCTGAGAATCAGCACTTTTTGAACATCAATATGTATGTTAACATAATTATTATTATTAATCTATTTATTTCGAGCAACCAGACTCATAGTGTTAGTTACATGTGCCTACAAACTATGTTAGTAATACATTTACAAACAATACAAAAGCAGCAGTGGTTCACAAACTGACAGTCCAAAACATTTCTTGTTAAAAACCCCACATTTTAAAATTATTTGAACAGCGCAATTGATGGCCCCGATAAGTGTCCCAATTTTGAATTATCTAAAAATATTGAAATTGTCAAATCGTAAAATAAAATGTTAATTAAAATGTCAAAATATAAAATACAAAAATACAAAATGTCCAAATTCAAAACAAAATAATAATAATGTCAATTCTACCTGCCCCAAGATAATATGCGAAGGGTGGGCATTTTGGGGGACTGTCTAAATAAGCCGCTTCCTAGTGTTTTAGCTGGTAAGAAGAAGGGGGTTGGTAAGGCTGTAACTTAGTAGGTACTTCTATTTTCGATTTTTGACAGCAAAAGTTTGACAATAGTTTATGAAGTTTCAATAATTTTATGATAAAAATAACCAACTTATAATATGACAGAAATTGATTCTGTAAATAATTTAAAAAAAAACTGATGATTTCGACAGGGTACCTCAGTTACATAGTGTACGTATCTTAAGAAATAAAAAGATTTTTTTCATGGTAGTCAGATCTTATTGCAAGTAAAAATGTTAATTAGCCAACAAAGTGGGCATAGAATAACTGGTCTAATTTAATTTGCTTTTACATAACAGCATGCTTGTTTAGTTAGAGGAGGGAGTAGGTTAGGGAGGATCTGTAGTATGGACGACAGCAGATCAAGCTAACCCAAACTGACAGATATTCCTAATCAACTTTCAGCCTAAATGCTTTAGGGATAAAGTTGAAAATCTAATAAAGAAATCTGACAGATTATGGTAGCTTGATCTGCTGTCGTCTGTACATTTCGGGGAATTTGGAAGCTGTAACTAGCAGATTATGTTGTAATTTGTTTTTAAACTGGGAAAAAAATTAATCACAACCAATCAGCTGGATTACATGGAGCAACCGCATTGCAAATGAGTTGAGTTTGAGTAACAATACTCCTTGATAAGACTAATTACCAGACTTTTAGGCTTCCGTAATCACTGTTGTGGTTCTACAAATTACAACAAAGACCAATTATTACCAAAAAGAAGATAAAGATAAATTTGTTTGCTCAAAACATGTGTGTATAAGAATATAAATGCATGCAGGATAACATAAAAAAAAAATAAGATCAGACATGTTTGCTACCTAGTATGGCAAGCAAATATCTAGGCTGCTATCTAGCTAGGTGGAGAATCGACTTGTGCAGTATGACTGAGCTATGAATTTACCCACAAGCACTCCTAATCTAATATTCATTCAACAGTTCATCAGAAAGTGGATCCGGCAGCATGGACAATGGTTCTGATGACAACTTAATAGACTATAACGATGATTCAGACTCCGATGAGGAGTTGCAGTTACCCACCACGGCTGCCAGAAATTCTAAAGAGTCTGAAGAGAGCAGGGGCAAGATACCCTCAGTGCTGCTCAAGACAAGACCTAAGCACAGCTATTTGTTACTTAGAGGTAATGATTTACACATATTAAGATCACGTAAAAATAACACGATGGGATTTCGTCGCCCACTTGGTTTTTTACTGCAACATTCTTACGAATGTTACAACACAGGCAAAAGCTGAAGTTACAAAAGCATTTCCTTGTAATGTAACGTTTTTGGCAATGCTGGACGCTGTGTTTGTCATTATGTTCACGGCGAGTGACCCGTAACATATCCTTGTGGTTATTGGTGAAATGTCGACCCTATGGATACCGCTCGTGCCTTTGCTTGATAAAATACTACAACAATCTGGTTGTTGGTTTTTAGAAGTTGTTTGTAACAAAATATCGAATGTCGTGTTCGAATGGTGGTTTGATAAAATTTATGCATGCTCGATATTCTGTTATAAGTAAATGCACTTTGCTCAACTTTAGGTTTTATAAATCCATTATCCCATTATCGGGGACACCACTGTGCCCCTTTGAAAAATCTCCAAAGTAAGAGCTTTCCGTAGTATAGAGTAGTAGGCATAAGAGGATTCCATACGTAAGAACCATTATTTCTCTTAACAAACATAGGTATTAACAACAGATAAAACGTTACGCAGCCTCCGTGGCGTAGCGGTAGCGGATGCGGCCGCTGCGCAAGGGGGCGCGGGTTCGATCCCCGCACAGTGCAAGTATTTGTATGCATGAATATGAATATTTGCACTGGTCTGGTCGTGCCTCGGAAGCACGTTAAGCCGTTGGTCCCGGTTGCCATACGAACATCTAGTGGCAGTCGTTACGGGTTGTTGGGGCCCTCAAAAGTCCAACAATTGGTCTAACTGCAATGCTTCGATGTCGCCTTCGGGTTGTGGAGGTCAGACGGCAGTCGCTTCACAGAAAATGTCGAAGTTTAGCCATTTCAGCAGTTGGACTGGTAAAGCGGACCCCAGACTCCAAAGCTGAAAAGGCTTCGGATGCGACTGGGATTAACGCTGGGATGATGATGATGAAAACATTACGTGTAAACAAAATTGACTTTACCCACTAACATGTTCTCAACGGCCAAGTCACACAACATCCATACTTCCCTACTAATATTATAAATGCGAAAGTAACTCTGTCTGTCTGTCTGTCTGTTACGCTTTCCCGCTTAAACCTCTCAACCGATTTTGATGAAATTTGGCACAGACAATCTTTAGACCCTGAGGAAGAACATAGGCTACCTTTTATCCCGGAAAAATTTGATGTTCCCGAGGGAAATCTAAAAAGCACGGTATAACCGAACTCCACGCGGGCGAAGCCGCGGGCGGAAAGCTAGTTAACTAGGCTTAGGCTACCTTTTATCCCGGAAAAATTTGATGTTCCCGAGGGAAATCTAAAAAGCGCGGTATAACCGAACTCCACGCGGGCGAAGCCGCGGGCGGAAAGCTAGTTAACTATAATAATACAAAAATCTTAGTAAGGAACCTTACACTAGGCACAACTTTGTCTAGATTTCATTACTTTTTAGAGATAAACAAGCAGCTCCACGAGACTTGGCTAGTTTTTACAGAATGTTTTTGGTGGGATTAACTCTTTCACAATTAAACTTCTTAGCATCATCTGAGAGTTGATGAAACTAAAAAGAGACAGACATGTAAATTCATAAGATTTAATGTGAGAGAAAATGAGATAGGAAGCATTATAATATAGTGTTTATTACCTTCATCTCATTATCTTGAATACAAAATTATTTAATGTTTCACGTCTACCATGTGTGAATTGCATGGATGATTTTTAAGAAAATTCACATTGTAGATAAACTATAATTTTTCACTTATTAAACTGTCAACAGAAATAATAAACCGTGAGATGGGGCTGACATTTCCCTGCGGCAAGACGACACGGGAGGACCTCATGTTTGAAAGAAGGTTCTACGGATCCCTGCACGCGATCTACAGAATGAAGAAACTACACACACTCAATAAACACAAAGGCTGTGTCAACTCCATAAATTTTCATCCAGAAGGTAAGCCTTTTAACAAATCGTAACTGAATTAAAACACGTTTTGAAAGTGGTAGTAGCATATTATGTCTGTAATTATTAAGGTTTTATACTCAAAAGGGTAAAAATGGAACAGGTCTGCCTACCACCAGGCTGCATATTTTAAACCATGACAGCTGGTCAGTTAAAATTTCTTCTTGGCAACTGCTCAACAACATGTTTATAAACCAGAGAGGGCTAGCGCTGTTGACCCGTGTGGTACCGGGCATATGTAGAATAGTACCAACCCATATCCTCCAGTAGGTATCGCAAGAGGCGACTAAGGGAACTATCACTAGGGAAGCTGGCAGCAGCACTTGCCTGTGGAATATCAAATTACTGCGATCCCCAACCTGCCTGTTGTGGGGATTATGTCAATGCCCCCCAATGGAATAAAACCCTTGGGCTAGGCCTTTGTCCAGCAGTGGACCTCTATAGGCTGAGAAGAAGAGCTGTTGAAACGAGTGTTTCAAGTTGTAGTTTAAACTCGACTTTAATGTCTTGGAATCAAAGTAAATTTTCATACATATTTGCTTCTTTGGCAAATAAATTGTGAATGTAGGATACATTAATAAATTTTTGTTCTCAGGGCACCTCCTAGCATCGGGTTCTGACGACACGAATGTAGTGGTGTGGGATTGGGCCCGCAACATACCCATACAGACGATCAAAACGGGTCACAAGTCTAACGTGTTCCAGAGCAAGTTCCTATTCCTTAATGCTCAGAGCCAGTTGAACATTGTCACGTGTGCGCGAGATGGACAGGTGAGGAAATAAAGCTTGGCAAATAATAGTAGAAAATAATAGGTCCTGTTCATATGGCAATACGCTAAACCTGCCCCCTAATCGGCGAACACATTTTTATCAAATGATTGCGACTAGTTGTGATCTTTGGACCGAACGGACCAATGGGCGGTCCGAACGATCACAACTAGTCGCAATCATTGAATACTGAATACTTAATTTATTTGAACAAGTCAGTGTTTCTAATTACTAATTGCCTCAAAATAAATGTTTAGTTAAATACTCCTGCATTTACATTTACTAAGAATAAAAAAAGAAAGATATTGTAAAAACATTATGGTATTTTATTTTATAAACCAACCTTGAAGAAAGGAAGATCTACCCGTATGGTCGAATTGATAAGATAATATGCACAATTCTTGTAAATGTTATTCTATAAGAGTACTCCAATAAATGTTGGTCTTAATATTCCATCCCCACCATCTCCATGTATTAGGTAAAGCTGGCATAAACTCATCTGAGTCCCGCTCGGATTCTGAGGTGCTGCTTCTATCTTCTTCTAGGTTTATTACTAATCGCTCCATTTCATCATACAGAGTTAGTTCTCTCTTACAATACTCCTTTTGTATTTATTACGTGCTGGCATGAATTCTTCCAATCTTCTTCAGTAAATAACTTGGAATGCACCTGAAGCTGCATCCTCCTGTAAAGATATGTTTGGATCTTTATAACTTTTTGTTGCAAAAACGACTTAATTTGAATACTAATTAAATTATAATTCGTGTAGGTACCTGTTTTCTGATGGTGTAAAAAACAAAAAACTCAAACTCAATGAGTTTGAGTTTGAAATAAGAAACTGAATTTTTGCCTAATAGCATATAGGTCAAAGTTGTGTAATTGCTCTTTAAGACGACCTTTGATGCGTTTTCCGGATGTACAAAATAACCTTTGTTTATATTTCTTTCTAGAGCAACTCTTATAGTGTAGAATTCCCTGATTTGAATAAATGGCTTTTGTCATTTATTTAGTTTATGGTACCATAATTTCTATTACATTTGTAATCCAAATGCTACATCAAATACAGCAGTTAAGTTGAAATCAAATTTTCAGTTACTTAAAGATCCAATCACTAAAGTATGAAATAATCTAGGCGCTATTGCGCCTACCATAGTAATGTAAACAAAATGTAATCATAACCTCTGTACTCCATATTTATTGTTTCAAATTTTCGCTATTATTTCGTTTGCAAACAAATCAAAACAACTTTCGGTTTATCAAATATGACTTAATGCAACTAAAAACAAGAATACGTTGTATTCTTGTTTTTAGTTGCATTAAGTGCAACGCACGCGACGCGATAAATCACGTGGTCAATCGTTCCCGCCATTGGTTGGTTTAGTATTCGATTTCGCTTCGCTAGGAAGCGATGTTACATTGGCTACAGGCCCTGTTATATCTCCGGTTCTTTGATAAACACTGTCAAGATCGGAAATAATAGTTTGGGGTCTCATGTTCTGCGAAACATCGCCAGTGTGGTTACCATGAGGTTTCATTACGAAGACTCAATCATCGATATCGACCACGTTTGGCTCATCGATAGGCCCGCTTTAAGGTTGTAAGAACTCACCAATGAGAGGTCCAAACTCCGTCGATGCGTAAGATCGAGTCTCGTAATGATAACTAAATAACCCCCTTGCCAGCTGTTCGAATAGTTTTATTCATTATTTATGTTTGATTACTTTGTTTTCTAAACGATTTAAACAAATTTAAACTTTTTTTACTAAGAAACGTCATTGTTTATGTTTGATTACTTTGTTTTCTAAACGATTTAAACAAATTTAAACTTTTTTTTACTAAGAAACGTCATTGTTTATGTTTGATTACTTTGTTTTCTAAACGATTTAAGCAAATTTAAACTTTGTTTACTAAGAATCTTCATTACTTTCGGAATGTTGCCAATAGACAAAAAAATTATTCAGTATCATAATTGTAAAAAGGCTCTCCGCACATTCCTCCAAAATAAAACATATGACGAAACAGAAAAATATTTAATTTAATATTGTGGTATGACAAGTTTGTAACTTGTACCACATCCTAAAACAAGACACACACTAATTAAACCCACTCACATGACTACACAGCCACGCACGCTTTCACAGCAGCTTGCTTACACACACTTACTCATTCATACACTTATGCATTCACCATACACGACACACGCACACTCACACACAAACAATATCTGTTATACAAAAATGATAATATTTTTTAAGCATTTTACGTAAGATAAGTTTTTTTAAAATGAAATTGTTATTATCCAACTCGAGGGGATAGGCACTGTTACTTCTTAATACAGGCTATTTCATAGCCTAGCAAGGAGAACAGTACGTCACCCACTTGATTGTCAGAAATGTAAAACTACCCACTATGTAAAAAATGTAAAATGTACTACAATCTGTCTTCTATATAAATAAAGAATATAAAAAAATACAAAAAAATTATTCAGTTATTAGACTTGACACAGACACAAAAATTTCGCGCCGGTTTTTTTTTCATCAACGCTGTATTACCAGCTCTCGGTGTTGTATTGAATTGAGAATCGAACAGAGTGCATTCCAGCGCGTTCAAAAACACACTACTAATTTGAGAGGACTAAATGAATATTTACCTTTTCATGATTTAAATTAAGTCTAAAATGCCTTGACAAATGGAGTTTTGACAGGACCACCGGTGGTAGTGGCGTTGGTGTTGTAACCTGCAACCATCGACATATACTAATGGACATGCATTAGAGATGAGAATAGTGGCACTCCAAAAGGAAGAGAGCAAACGAAGTTTCGCTCTATCTTTATCTCTCTCAAAATCATGTATGAGGATAAGGTAGTGCTAGACCAAAAGCATAGGCCATCTCTCTCACCCTGTCCATTAGGATATGTCGATGCCTCCAACATTTAACATTCTATTGATAAACCCTAATCAATGCCTTCCCTCCATAGGTACGTCTTCTACAATGCCACCCTAGCGGTGGTTCCACAGTATCACGACGAAGACTTGCGTCCCACTCTCGCGCGGCCCACAAGCTCCACGTGTGTCAGTCGGAGCCGCACGTCGTCATCTCCGCGGGAGAGGACGCGCTGGTGATGCAGTGCGACGTCAGGGCCGAGCATGCCTCTAGGTAATTTTAACATTTATTTAAAACTAGCTTTCCGCCCGCGGCTTCCCCGTGATGCGGTTATATCGCGCTTTTTAGATTTCCTTCCGGAACATCAAATTTTTGGGATAAAAGAGTAGCTATGATGTTCTTTCTCAGGGTCTAATGATTGTCTGTGCCAAAATTCATCAAAAATCAGTTGAGAAGGTTTTAAGCGGGAAAGCGTAACAGACGAACAGAGTTACTTTCGCATTTATAATATTAGTATGGATTATACCAAAGTTGTAGAATTGAGTCCCAAGGCGTAGTATAGCACAATTTACAACACAAAATTAATAGACAATATTTGTAAAATTACCAAATTTTTGTAATAAAGAAGAGAAAAAAGAAACATTTATTATACTTATCCAAAGTCATCTAGTTTAAAAAAATACGATTGACGTGTAAAATAAAAGTGTACGAACAATAGCAGGTCAAGCTACGCAAAACTATCGAATATTCCCATATCGACCTCGAGTCTGTCCGTTTAGTACCGGGCTTAGAATAGTATCATCCCATATCCACTGGTAGAGAGACTCTAGAGGCGACTAAAGGAACTCTCATCAAGGAAGCGGGCAGCAGCGCCTTTCCTGTGGAAATATCAAATTATTGCGATCCCCAACCCGACGGACAAGCGCCCAGGCCCCTAGTCCCCGGCAGCTCCGCTATTCCAGTCTACGGTAGCGAACTCGGTTACGGCGGAGCAAGGGGTGCTAAGAATCTCCGGCAAAGATCTGGCTAGGACCTTTGGCATTTAACACGCGCACACTACGGACCGATGAGAAGATTGTGGAACTGGAGGAAGAACTGAGCCGGTACGCTGGGACATGGGATTAGCCCCGATGGTCAAACCAAAAACGAGATAGACTTCATAATGTCAACGAGAAGGCAAGTGTTCAACGATGTCTCCGTGATCCATGCGGTAAAAACCGGGAGTGATCACCGTATTGTTAGAGGCATCTTGAACCTCAACATTGGGCTCGAACGCTCTCGACTTATGAAGTCTACGCTCCGTCCAGCGTCAACACAACTCCAAAACCCCGAGAACTTTCAGATCGAACTACAAAACCGCTTCGAATGCCTCGGTGAATGCGTAGATGTGGACGACTACAACAACAGGTTTGTGGAAACTCTCCAGACGGAAGGGTCTAAGTTCTACAAAACCCTCCGTTCAAAAAGACAGAAGAAGATCTCCGGTCCCACCCGCCGGCTAATGGAAGAAAGACGGGAGGTGATCTTAAAATCCCCTGATGACGCTTCGCGCATCAGATGCCTTAACAGACAGATCTCGAAGTCTCTGACTCGCGATATACGCCAATTTAATACAAATTGTATTAAAGAGGCTATCGAGCGGAACAAAGGCTCCAAAGTGTTCGCACGAGAATTGTCTGTTGGACAGAATCTACTTGCGAAGCTGAAGACTGGGGATGGTAGGATCGTCACTTCCAAGCCCGAGCTTTTGGGTGAGATCGAGAAATTCTACGGAGAGTTATACACATCAACACACGCACCTGTTGTAAGCCTCGCTAATGGTCCTAGAGCCAGACTAACCCGACACTACACCGACGATATCCCGGACGTCAGCCTGTACGAGATTGGTATGGCCCTGAAACAGCTCAAGAACGATAAGGCGGCTGGAGATGATGGAATTACGGCTGAGCTTCTGAAAGCGGGTGGCAAACCAGTTCTTAAAGCGCTTCAGAAACTATTTAATTCCGTCATTCTTAAAGGCGAAACGCCTAAGGCGTAGCACAGGAGCGTGGTGGTTTTGTTTTTCAAAAAAGGTGACAATACCCTCCTGAAAAACTACAGACCGATATCCCTCCTGAGCCATGTCTACAAGCTGTTTTCTAAGGTCATCACGAATCGTCTCGCTCGCAGGTTCGACGACTTCCAGCCTCCCGAACAAGCAGGCTTCCGAAAAGGCTTTAGCACCATAGACCACATTCATACGCTGCGGCAAGTTATACAGAAGTCCGAGGAGTATAACAAGCCACTATGCTTGGCGTTTGTGGACTATGAGAAGGCCTTCGATTCGATTGAGACTTGGGCGGTGCTACAGTCTCTCCAGCGGTGCCAAATTGACCATCGATACATTGAGGTGATAAAGTGTTTGTACAAAAACGCCACCATGTCAGTCCGTCTCCAGGATCAGGACTCGAAACCGATTCAACTGCAGCGTGGAGTGAGACAAGGAGATGTCATATCTCCTAAATTGTTCACTGCTGCGTTGGAAGATGTCTTCAAGCTCCTGGACTGGAAAGAACTTGGCATCAACATCAACGGCGAGTACATCACTAATCTCCGTTTCGCAGATGATATCGTGGTCATGGCTGAGACCCTGGAAGACTTGGGCAAAATGCTCAATGACCTCAGCAGAGCTTCCCAACAAGTGGGTCTAAAATGAACATGGATAAGACGAAGATCATGTCGAACTCTCATGTCGCACCCACTCCAATTGTAGTTGGTTGCTCTGCACTCGAAGTTGTTGACGAGTATATATACCTGGGACAGAAAGTCCAACTAGGTAGGTCCAACTTCGAGAAAGAGGTGTCTCGGCGAATCCAGCTCGGTTGGGCAGCGTTCGGGAAGCTACGCTACATCTTCTCGTCGTCAAAGATACCACAGTGTCTCAAGACTAAAGTCTTTGACCAGTGTGTGTTGCCAGTGATGACTTACGGAACTGAAACGTGGTCGCTCACAATGGGCCTCATACGAAGGCTCAGAGTCACACAAAGGGCAATGGAAAGAGCTATACTAGGAGTTTCTCTGCGTGATCGAATCAGAAATGAGGAGATCCGCAGAAGAACCAAAGTCACCGACATAGCTCTGCGAGTCGCTAAACTTAAGTGGCAGTGGGCAGGGCACATTGCTCGTAGAACCGATAGCCGATGGGGCAGCAAGGTTCTGGAGTGGCGGCCACGTACTGGAAGACGCAGCGTAGGGAGACCCCCAACAAGGTGGACCGATGACCTGGTGAAGGTCGCGGGAAGCCGATGGATGCGGGCGGCACAAGACCGGTCATCGTGGAAAGCCTTGGGGGAGGCCTTTGTCCAGCAGTGGACATCTATAGGCTGAGGAAGAATTCACTTTAAAAGCTGATTTAACGTTAGTGTGTGCAAAAAATGTCATAGCTAGCAAACAGTTCATAATTTCGAAAAAAATCCTCGGTTTCTTACTAAAATTCAATCCATATTTGTAGACTGAATAATAAAACGGTTAATTCCTGACTATTACCACTAATTTACACACGTACCTATTCTGTTAAATGACAATTTCTCAAAGGCGAAACCTACCAATGTATCAGCCTTTTAACTACTTGCTAGTTAGTGAGTAAGCTACTTATATGGGAAATACGAGTTACTAGATATGTATTGGGGGTAAGTATCAATTCCAGAAACTGGGTATTAGAATTTTGTGTTAAAACCTCGTGCCACCGTGGTTTTCCACCATTTTTAGCAAGTTAGTTTGGAATAAGTACAATTATTTTTGGAGCTTGAGCTTTAAAATGAATGTAGGGTTTATTATAAAGATGTGACTAAGAAGTTACTCTTAATTCCGATTCAGTGCACGTACTTTTAATCAAAGCAAAATACTGAACCGACAATGAATAATTATCCGAAAGTGGTACAATACCAAAATGGAACCTTTGTCATCGCCAGGAACGAACGACAATCGCGTGTCATTAAATCATCTAGCGTTGACACAAATGTTTCGTCAACAGAGTCATTTGAAACCCGGCCAACGCGAACTTCACCGAGGAATTGAAACATCTTTTCTAATGATTAATAATCTCATTAAATCTCAGCTAGAGTTTTATTGTGTCCTCCCATTTTCGTTTCTTGGAAATCGATATTTTGAATAGAACACTTTTTTGTACGTCTTTTAATAAAACTCGCTCGCCACGACGATTTTCCCTGAAATATTGAGAAAAACATGTCTAGTGGAATCCTTGACGTGGGAATTTTAATGGGATGAATACGAGATGTGTCGAATTCGGAGGTTCTTCTAGGTACGCGAATTGTGTTTGGTAAAGAAGTATAAACAAGTCTATTTATGTTCGAATGAGTAACAAAATACTTTCAATAATTGTGGAGTTTTTTTTTAATAATTATAAACTAGTTCTTGACTGCAATCCCGCCTGATGGTAAGCAGTGATGCAATCGTTGATGGTAAAGCGCACTAGTTTATTAAGCCTATTCACTTAAAAAACTAAGGAATAGGAAGGATGACGGCAGTTGAGCGAGGTGATCCAATGTTAAACCCAAGACTAACACGACCAAACGAAGCTGCGCTAGAGGGAGATCTGGAGACTCTCCACGACCAAACTCCCAACACAACAACATTTGGCGCATCGTACCCGCCACACATCGCAACACAACTGATCAGACCCGTCCTCCGTACGGCTTCACCAGACATCATGCCGGAACATGACGAATCGCTTGGCGGCAAGACTTTGTCTGGTGAGAATATCTGTACCTAGTACCTAGAACTCTGTTATTGTAGTAAGCGACTATGTGCGGACGACAGCAAGTCAAGTTAGCCGAAACTGTCAGATATTCCCAATCAATCTAGAGCCTTAATGCTTTGGAGATAAGGTTGAAAATCTGATTAAGAAATCTAAAAGTTTGTAGTATCTTGATGTGCTGTTGTTTGTACCTACCGTCTTGGGGAAATAATGGAGTTATTAATTGAAAGAGTTAAACAAATAAGCCGATTAACTTCGTATGTCGAAACTTGGAAACACAGCAGTACAGATTCCCCTTCAAATTCTGCGAAGTTTTAGTACCAATGTAACTTTTCTAAAGTTATAATTATGTACTTTCTAAGTATATCTTGGACACCAATGACTGAATGTGAAGGAAAACATCTTGAGGAAACCTGGGCTTTAAGTCTGAAATCGCCAACCCGCATTGAGCAAGCGTGGTGATTACGTTCAATCCATCTCTGTAAGAGAGGAGACCTGTGACCAGCAGTGAGACGATAAAAAGGTTGATGATGATATTGTTTTGCTCATTGATTATCGCAGCCCAATCACTGAAACAGCATCCCGATAACACATTATCACTATATAGTTATTCAATTACAAAAATATTATACAGTCCAAAGTTTATAATTATGTTTGTGACTTTTCTCGCTCAAACGATTGAATGGATTTGGATTAAAATTTGGCACAGTAATTTTACCAGATGTCATTGACAACAGACCGACTTTTATTGAGAGGATTGACTTTTATCCTGATTACCGCGGGGCGCACCTTCATATGATCGAAGTCTGCTCAACTACATAAATAAAGTTTCTTAAAACAAAAAAAAAAACTAAATTTAAGTTTAGTCCATCGTATTCTTTTTACTTCAATATGAAAGGGACGAAAGATGAAATATTATTTTATCCCTGTCAAATTAAGACACTTCTTTTTTGCAGTGTGGCACTAGTTATTACTTTGTGCCAATTTCAAGCATTTCCTTTCTTCTTTGGTTTCACATGGTTCGTGCATTTAGCCAATGTCACGTAATGAATTGAATTTTCATTCATGTCGAAAAAGACGGCCGCGTGAACCGACTACGAGGGAGGTTTGAGGCAAAGTCATAATGAGGTCACTATGCTGCGATATCTCAATGTTCTTTATGAATTATTCACTGAATGCACTTTTTACTACCTAAATCACGCTCTTTTAATTAGTAAACAACACTATAAATAATTTAAAAGTTCAATGAAAAATGAGCGTGACACTCAGCTTAACTTTCCCGCCAAAACTCTCTTAAGACACTTCATAGAGAGAAGTGATTAAAATATGGCGTCTAAATAAACATCAGTTTACGTCAGCCGCGGGCAGGACCAAACTATTATTTCATCTTTTGTCCCTTTTCTTAATGAAATGGAAGGAAAAATAGCATTTGTTATAAAACTGCCCCACAGATATTATCGGAAACCACATACTTAGGCTGTCGGTAGATTTCGATAATACAGAGTGGTGTTGACAATACGACAATAAAAGAAAACACAGACCATGCTGGTTCATAGGAATAATCCTGAACTGTAGAAAAAAACCTAGCATCAAAAATAAAAAAAATGAAAATTTCAAACAAACTAAATCGCATAAAATTGCATATAGAATAGAACATCCTTTAAAATATTGGTTCAATGACCTCCGATCAGCGGGCGATAGCGCGTTTATGTACTTGCTTTTTCGCGCCATTATTATTAAAGTTTACTAGCCCCGCACGATGATATTGCGATGGAACCTTGTCACAATAACAGCGTTGTGACGTCATCTGTCACACAAAAGGACAGCTAGCAAAAGAATGTTAAATGCAAAATTAATATTAGGGTTAAGGGTTTATTTGTATTTTATAATTTTATTACACTCTTTATAAAGAGTGTATGTATAATAAAATTAATATTAATTTTACATTTAACATTCTTTCGTAGGTATACCTACTCACCCATATTCTGACAAATAAACTTTCATTATTAAGAATTTCAAGGAAATAATTTTTGTAGACGTATGAAAAATATACTTATTCATATATCTTTCTTACATGTATACTATTTTTTTCTAACTACATTTCTGTTAATTTGCGAGCGGGAATTGAACCAGAGTCCACTGTGTAGTAGTCATGTTTTAATTACTACCTACATCTATCAGCTTATAAATAAAACCAGGATAATATGTAAAAAAATGTATATAGTCTTCCGAATCATAACTGCTTTCTGTGTCTGTCGTTTCCGATTCTCTATCGTCGCCGTATTTATGACAAATAACTCGTCAGTTATTCGATATTTATTCCAATATTTATTCCTCTTCAAGCCGTTTAACATGATTGATTTCCTTTCGCCAGTCATCTGGAGTTATTGACGCCAACGACTCCAACGTCAGAGCTTCAATGCGACTTTCCAACTGCTCCACATTCTTTTCTGACACCCTTATCTTTACCAGGTTCCAGATGTACTCAATGGGGTTGAGGTCGCAGTTGTAAGGTGGTAATCTAACGACTTCATGGCCATTGCCAGCTAATAAATTGCCAATTTTATAATTTTTCGGCCGTCTGTGCCGTTTAATTAATAAATACAGTTCAGGTTTTGTAGTGTCGTTGGGAAAGTCTCAACAATCAACTGTTTTTTATTGTTCATACTTGGTGGCCTATTCTCATCCCTACTGTGATAAGGGGCGTTGTCCATCACAATTTTAGAGTTGCGTGGTATGTTGGGTACTATTTTTTCTGTAAGCCACTTGGTGAAATTCTCAGCATTCATTTGATCATAGTAATCCCCCGTTTTGGTGTCTGCTTTAAACATTAAAAGGGCATTGTCAACAAAACCGCTTTAACTTCCCGCGTGAACTATTATCCATCGGCGGCCGGGACTGTCGTTCCGTCTCACTCCATCGGTTGTTGTTTGCCAACATTTTTCTACCGTGTAGTGTGCATGTATCCACGTTTCGTCGAGATAAATAACGGGTCTTTTGTTATTACCAAGCAGTCATTTTCTTTCATACGTCGTAAATATTTAGCCCTCCACGCTTGAATTTGGGGTCTTTGAATTAGGGCGTCTTTTTTGGTAGCATCGTTTAAATTAGTAGCCTAAATCACATTTAATTATTTTTCTTAATGTAGTTTCACTACCAGTATAATTAAGGTCTACTTTTGAAGCCGCCAAGATTTTGCGCATTGTGGGTATTTCTCTCCTCACCGTACACATTGAATCTATAATATTTCTTAAAGCTGTTATGGAAAACCCGTGAAATATTTCTTCTTTTGTCTTTTTCCTTTAGTAGGAGTTCTCATTTTGCTGCCACTGGCTGTTGCTGACTCATGCTCTCGTCTCAATTTCGTCACAGTGTTTTTTGCAACGCCTGTGGCACATGCCACACACTCCGTGACTTTGATAGAATTTTGCAAAATATTTTTAATAACTGTAAGCAGTTGCTTCGGTATTAAAATGTCCGAAGCACTTCATAAAGCACGGTTTATACTTTCAAGAACTAACTTACAATCCTCTTTCTCTTTAACAAAATAATTGTCCACTTTAATTATAATTTCACGAGTACGACTATTAATTAATTTCTTACTCATTTTAACGAGTAACAGTTAACAAAACTAAACAACAAAACTCAAGAACAACAATAAAACAGGATAACAAAAACAAAAAGCTAACAAAAATATTCGATGTGCGTAAGTGGGTAAGCGCGGACTGAATTTGCGAACGGTACCGACGGTGCGAGTTCGACTACGTCACCAAGATGGCCGCCAATCGCAATATCATCGTGCGGGGCTTATAGTACCGCTGGATGCGGCGGTCATCAACCTCTAAGCGCTCCCTTATCAACATGTACATCATGTAGAAAATGTGAAAAATGAAAAATAGTTTCCTAGTTACTAATGGATATATTTATATAATTATTTTATTATAGGTAGACTGAGAATGTGTTGAGGTACACGATGTTTAATTTATTGTCGTATTGTCAGCACCACTCTGTATACGTGAATAGCCCTTGTGTGCGTTAAACCAGGCTTATTGATGTGCACGTTTCCCAATCAATGGACTGGCATATTGAATTGAATTGAAGTTTTTATGGGTATTCAATTAATATCATTGAATCGTCATTGAAACGTTGCGCTGAGCTGCGTCGACAGCTGCGAACACTGTTCCGCAAATGAGGGGTGCTCTCCTGACTATTGAGTGGGTTCAGATTAATTGAGCGTTGTGTGGATAAGCGGGTACTATATGACGTTATTTTTTGTTTTATGCCAAACCTAACTAAAAGGTTGTTCAGAATAAGCAACTGAATCGATTCCAATCATTTTTAACCGACTTCAAAAAGGAGGAGGTTACTCAATTCGACCGTATATCGACACCTGCAAGGAATAACATTGTATCTCAATTTTGGCAGTTATGAGTTACAATCATATTCTTGCTATCCAAAAAATTACATTTTTTTTTGCACTCACTCCTGTGTCTAAAGTCCTTTGCGAATAGATTTTAAAAACTGTGAAAACATTGTAATTCGCGAGTCAACTTCAATTCATAAAATGGTATATTTAGTTACGCACCATTATCGTCATTATTAAGGGCACCATTATAAATATTACATTGTAGATCAAGATACAACTTTGTTTTCGGAAAACAAACTTTCTCATTAAATGCGCTTAAACTGTGGTAAGGACCTTAAATGATAGTGACAAATGCCGAGCCGAGAATTCTGATTCTGCTGTAGCAGTTATGATGTTATGATTTACAGAAAATTTTGAACACTTCACAGTCAAAACTGTCTGTATTATACAAAAGAAAATTGGCTTGTTATAACTTCACACTGTATGACATGCGTAAACATAAAGGGTATTGCTACTTGTGGGACGTGACGATAGGTCGCAAAGGAACAAACGAAATAAGCAGTTTCCTATTTAACTGCATTAAAACCATAGTATTCTGTAATCTGTGTTAAAACTAAGCTTTCGGAAGGCTAAGAGGAGTTGAATTTTTATTCTGACAGCTGCGGCGTTCAGAATAAAAATAAAAAAGTATTTGCAATGTATGCAAAACCTAGTACAGTATTTAATAATATAACCTTAAATTATCACTTCGTCGAAGTGGGACATTCACAGTCAGAGGGAGAAAATGAATAAAATTATCTATGTTCCTCAGCAGTGGGTTGTTTTGATTAGATGTGCGAAATCTACTGGTGAGCCTTATGTAGTCAAAGAAGTAAATCACGCGATATTAGATTTTAAACAGCTTTTGCCGTGTTACAATAATTGGGTATATGATGTTAAAGATGTGAAAGTCTTGAGGAGCAAAATTACGCACATCCGTTTTACCAGTGATTTACTGAATATGATTAAATTTCAGTATGATTCTCTAAGGTGCGTATTACAGAAGGAAACTCAAACATTGATCTCTGCTTAAGCCTTACTTAAAACTAGTTTCAACCAATCAAATGGCTTGAAACGAGCCTTAAGTAGAGCTTGAGTTTTGAGTAATACGGACCTAAGTGACAATGAAATGGCTCTAAATATGGCTCAACATAGAGCAGTTTCACTTCGATCTGTTACTCGTCGTGCCACCAAGGCACCTCAATACAATGAGAAAGAGTTACCTAGCAAGATTTTGAAGGCATATAATAGGTTTTT
Source organism: Sesamia nonagrioides (assembly GCA_017933935.1). NCBI lineage: Eukaryota > Metazoa > Arthropoda > Insecta > Lepidoptera > Noctuidae > Sesamia > Sesamia nonagrioides. Next base: position 461,150 of record JADWQK010002246.1, read on the forward strand.
GCCTTTAACTGTTACATACTTTTACATTGTTATTTTTAACTATTATTTTAAAAAAGTACTATGGACGTTTTGTTTATCGAGTTTAACTAATTTGTTTGTTTTGAACATGCGAAAACAATTAATAATAAAGACTGATTAAATTTATTCAACTGCTTTTTTATTCGTATTTAACTCCAAAATGTTTAAAACACACATTTTATTAATTGTATCTCAGACATACAATTTTGTCATTTTATGAAATATTCACTATCAGACATTTTGCGATTGTATGTCTGAGTTACAATATAATTTTATATAGCATATGTTGTGGTATGGCATTGTATCTCACTAAAAATCAATTTATATACATATATAGAACAATATATCCATATTAATGTGTAGCTAATCTCTTGTTGACTCGTTTTAATAAGTTTGGTTGGCAATAAGACTTAACCGAAATCACAGAGAATTTTTAAAATCTTTGACGCGCTCTTCTGTAAAGTTACCAAAAGTGAGTTACAATGTTATTCCTTGCAGGTGTCGATATATGCTTTTATGTTTTATGTTTGTTCGCGCATAACTTCGTCGTTTATGAACCGATTTTGATAAATCTTTTTCTGTTGGAAAGAAGACGATCCCAAGGTGGTCCCATGATAAGGATATTAGGGTTTGATGGTGGAAGACCAGAGAAAACAAGGGGAACTTTCAAAAATATGCAGGGGCGACTAGTACATTTCTTAGCATTTTCATTAAGTATTTTAAGGCACTACAATTTAGTAAAGGTCTGGAGTAGATCTGATGATGGAGCCGGGAGATAGTCGAAGGAACTCCTCAACAATTCACAGCAGCTACCTTGTGTTTGGGCTCGATTAATTTGTATTGATAAGAACTTTACAACTAGATGGGTTCTGACTGTCATAAGAGCTCTGATGATGAAGACAAAGGCCAGTTCTGGGAACTCCTCAACGGTTTACAGTAGCTACTTTGTGGTTGGACTTAATTCATTTATATTGATGAGACCTTTGCACGCATTGGGTTAAAATAATGGTCAGCAGTAAATTTGATTATGATGACCATAGGCAGTTGAGAGAATACTTACGGGTAAAAATTAAAGTAAACAAAATTACGTCGTTTCCCAACTACACACATCAAAAGTGTCTAGGGATCAACATATATTTTTGCAATAACTTTTCTCCTGATTGATATTAATTAAAATTTTCTTTAAGGATTCATCAAATAAAGTGTTTTCGTTTGTCACAGTAACGATAAACCAAGTCACCTTTGCATTAATAAAGAAATTTGCCATTTTCCTAATAAAGGGATATTTGACATTTGAACCACTAACACAAAAGTTCGAAAAAAAGACTGAAATAACAGTTTTCTCTAAAATTTTATTGGGTAACTTAAACAATTAATAATCCGTGTTTCTACCGCGAACACTAACAACACAAGAACATCGGTTTGGCATACTCAAAATGAGTTCATCCAAATCACGCTGTGGAATGGCCGCCCATGTTCGTTGCAACAACAAAAAAAGGTCTTCTTGCGACTGGATACCCTCCATATTCGGCAGAGCTCTTCTCTGTAGCATATCCCATGCATGCTCAATCGGGTTCAAGTCTGGCGACTGAGCAGGCCAGGGCAGGACATTGATGTTAGCTGCGGCGAGAGTCTGTCTTACAACTCTTGCGGTGTGCGGTCGTGCATTATCATGCATTAACTGAAATAAGGGACCGATTTGCACTTGTAGAGGAACGATGACGTCTGATACAATCGTTTCAGCATAAATTTGAGCGTTGAGGTTGCCTCTGATCCAAATCAACTCAGTTCTTCCGCCGATCCAAATACCCGCCCATACCATGATGGTTCCACCACTATAAGGATGGACTTCCTGGCAGGATTTTAATCGCTGTTGGCGTCCAGGGGTTCTCCAGTGTCGTATACGTCTTGTATCCGGTCTCATACCAAAACGAGACTCATCAGAAAAGCACACGAAACGCCATTGTTCTTCTGCCCAATTTCTGTGTTCAAGAGCCCATTGATATCGAATCCTACGATTGTGCATTGCTATAGGTGGTACCCGTAGCGGTCTTCGGGAATGAAGGTTCACTTCATGCAAGCGGTTTCTGACTGTTTGGTCGCTAATTAAGTTCCCTGAAGAGTGATGAAGCCTCACGGCTAACATCATGGCGGTTATTGTTGGAGCTCTTCGAGTTAAGATTTGAATGTATCGGTCTTGTCTCCGTGTGGTGCAGCGATACCGTCCTCCATGGCGCTCAGCCACGGTACCAGTGCTTCGGTAACGTGTCCAAAGTCGACTGATAACACTCTGACTTGTATTCAGAGCTAAAGCCACAGTACGTTGCCGGGAACCAGCTTCTATCATTCCCACGGCTCTGAGCATTTCTTCCCTGCTTAAATGACGTCGCCGCTCCATAATAACGTTGGTTTTAATCAGTAGTAGGGAAACAGTAGCACTAATAATGTCTTCAATGCGTTGTATGTTTTTATAGGGAAAATATTGACAGCTGATTTTCATCTTTTACTCGAATTTGATTCACAGTTCCTGATTCAAATTATGAAATGCACCAAAAAGGATCCATATAAATTTATAAAATCATAAATTTATTACAAAGCCACATCTCAATCTCAAGAAATCCGCATAAAAATGCTTGATCCCTAGACACTTTTGATGTGTGTATATTTGCGTCAGCTTCCAGTCTGACCGGATGCAACTGAATACATAGTACTTTTAACAACTAAAAAGTGTAAAATAAAAACTTTTTTACAAAAAGACAACCGACTTCCAAAAACCACTACAAAATGAAAAATAACTAATTTTGGAAGTCGGTGCCAAAAAACGAATATACAAAACTAAAGACACCGACTTCCGAAATTAGTTATTTTTCACTTTGTAGTGTTTTTTGGAAGTCGGTTGTTTTTTTGTAAAAAAGTTTTTTACACCATGTTATATTTTTTCACATATACATTTAGAAATTGTTGTTGTTTGGATACCGAGCGCGCGCACGCAGCTTTACAATAGATCATAGTACTCGCGCGCGCAACAGCTGCCGCTAGAGGTCAATGAACCGCGCTCGCCCGCATCAGCGGACCTTTGACCATATTTTTGTTGGGACAACCAAGTAGTATTATAGCAAGCTCATAACTTTGTGGTTTTTCATTATATCTTTATGAAATATTGTACATACATTCTTTACTTAAAAATACTGGACACGTGTTTCGGTTTTCGCCTAAACATAAAATAATGTTGTTTAAGGTATGGTTTATTTATGCCACACGGTGAACATATACAATATGTAAAGAAAACCCTGTCCGACCCGTAAGGATAATAAAGGTTAGGTAAACACTTGACCAAATATAATATTAAATTTTACATAATCATCATAGTAACAATACTAATGAATTTTGAAATAATCCTTTTTTCCCGGGAATTAATTCCAATTTCCCCGAAATCTGGTAATTTTAAAAAAGTGACAACACCGATATTATTATAAGCGAATAGCGACGCGACCACGTCACAGGTGCCGCGTGCCCTGCCCCCCGCCGCCGCCCGCGGAAGGGGTTGCATACAGCACATGTATTAAGTTACCTCTTTTTGCGAAATAATATTTATTTTTTTAGGGGGATTTTTTTTTTTAAGTTTTGCCTGTCTTTGTGGGCATTATAAGAATCAGTTATCGATACCTAACAATACCTTCACGGATCGGACAGGGTTTTCTTTACATATTGTAGGTAACTAGCGGCCGCCTGCGACTTCGTTCGCGTGGTTTAGTTATGCTCCGCTCTATTGGTCGCAGCGTGATGTTATATAGCCTAAGGCCTTCCTGGATTATTGGGCTATCCAACACAAAAAGAATTTTTCAAATCGGAGCAGTAATTCCCAAGATTAGCGCGAACAAACAAACAAACAAACTCTTCCGCTTTATATATTAGTATAGATTGGGGTGGAAATTATAAGGGAAACGGAAAAAAAAAACGCTAGCTGTAGGCTTGCTAGCAGGGTTACAGTCGATCTGCACCCTATTTCAGAAACATGATTTTCTCAGTCAAATCATTTTCGAAAAATGTGTCTGCTCAACACCATTAACAACGCAATGAACATCGTTGAACTGTCAAAATAAAAACGAAAGTGTAAACCTTCTGCCAATGAATATCTGCAATAGCAATCCATACTAATATTATAAATGCGAAAGTAACTCTGTCTGTTTGTCTATGTGTCTGTCTGTGTGTCTGTTACGCTTTCCCGCCTAAACCTCTCAACCGATTTTGATGAAATTTGGCACAGACAATCTTTAGACCCTGAGAAAAAACATAGGCTACCTTTTATCCCGGAAAAATTTGATATTCCCGAGGGAAATCTAAAAAGCGCGATATAACCGAACTCCACGCGGGCGAAGCCGCGGGCGGAAAGCTAGTATTACTATAAACTGTCATAAGAGGGAATCATGACGTGCTGTAAACACAACATCATCATCATCATCAACCTTTTTATCGTCCCGCTACTGGGCGCAGGTCTCCTCTTATACAGAGAACGATTGCTTAATGCGGGTTGGCCATTTCAGACTTAAAGTCCAGGTTTCCTCAAGATGTTTTCTTTCACCTTGTAATCAGTCATTCGTGTCCAAGATATAGGTACTTAGAAAGTACATATAACATAGAATAGTTACATTGGTACTTGCCTGACCTGGAATCAAACCCAACGTAAACACAACTTGCATTGGCATGTAAATTGATTACTTATCAGCAGTAGCATCGGGCCCCTCTTTTGCATTGGACATTCTGGGCAAGTGCCCAGGGCCCCTCAACCTTCCGGGCCCCGCCCTGCTGGCATTAAATGTCATTCTTTGCAGCCCCCGTTCCATTCTAGGCATTATCATGATTCAATGACAATATAAGTGATTAGCAAAGTTATGAAATATTAGTAAATATGTTTCTTTTATTACCTCTAATCTTCACAGCGGCCCCAGGACTTCTAGGGCCGAGAGCCCCCAATAGCTTACAGACGGCCCTGGGATTCTGTAACTTCACCGTGAAAACTTAGGTGGAGGGAGTTGTCGTTCCAACCAATGGATTTTCCACGCAATCCCGCCTGATGGTAAGCAGTGATGCAATCGTTGATGGTTCGTTAGTCGCTAGTGGTAGTCTAGTTTATTAAGAGTCTATTCACTCAAAAAAAAATTGAGTGAATAGGAAGGAAGACGGCAGTTGAGCGAGGTGATGCAACGTTAAACCAAATAACACGACCAACGATGCTGCGCCAGAGGGAGATTAATCTGGACACCCTCCACGACCAAACTCCCGACACAACATTTGGCGCATTGTACCCGGCAACCATCGCTACGCAACTGCTCAGACTCGACTTCCGTACGGCTTCACCAGACATCATGCCGGAATAAGAAAAATCGCTTTGCGGCAAGACTTTGTCGGTGGTTGGCCATAACATCGGCTGCCGGCAGAAGTTACCACCCACCTTCTGCCAATATTATGGCCTACCACCGACACTATTTAGGTACAGCCCACTCTAATATCACTTCACCTAAAATTTCATGGTGAATAATAAATTCACAGAATCGATCGCCTGTTTTATGATTGACAATCTTTTTTAAGAAGTAGGTAATCGGATAGGTGCTAAAACTGTAGGGAGCAAAGTTCGAAGAAACTGAAACGAAAACCTTATTTCTAGACAAACACGATGTCATTAAGTTTGCTTGCTAAACCTTCCAAGAATGGGGATCAGTCAACATTCTCGGAAGAAATTTTAGCGAGCTTTAGATTAATTTGGAATCTTCTCGGTAAGCGAGTTTCTTGGAAGTCCTCGGGCTTTCTTGTACCTACAGATATATTACGCCATGACAATCCAAAACGGGGGAGGAGCGGCGGCTTAGTGGGGGTGCGATCCCCGCCGGGTACCTTCATCATCATCCTTTTTATCGTCCCACTGCTGGGCACATGTCCCGTCTCATACAGAGAAGGATTGAGCGTACCCAACACGCTTGCTCAATGCGGGTGGGGCGATTTCAGACTTAAAGTCCAGGTTTCCTCAAGATCTTTTCCTTCACCTTGTAATTAGTCATTGGTGTCTAAGATATACTTAGAAAGTACATATAACTTAGAAAAGGCACTTTACTTTGTCTAAATTATTTCATCACCACTGCTCTCAAAACGGTGAAGTAAAATATCGTGAGGGAACCGGAATGTCCTAGAGGCAAAACTTCGAAGATATATGAAATTTAGCAACACATTGGGCCCGCGTGGTAGATTACGGCCCACTCCCTCTCACCGAGCCTGTGTCCCAAGAGTGACAACATTATAAGTTGTTTAAATAAAACTGACTAGAAATAAGTGATTGGAATAATTGCGATTGAAAAGCTTTGAAATACTTAATTGAATAAAAGTAGGTACAGTATGCCCACGTTAGTTGCTCCAAGAAAGAATTTAGTTATAAGACTCGAGGTAGATGGCGCTAGTTGATATTCAAATTTTGTTTAGAGATTTTTTTGTTGGAACGTTCAGACGACAGCACACCAAGCTCCTACAATCTGTCGGATTTCTTTATTAGATTTTCAACTTTATCGTTAAAGCATTAATACTTAATGTTGATTGAAAGTATTTGAGTTTCGGGTAGCTTGACCTGCTGTCGTCCGTACAGGTAGAGTACCACAAGGATCTTAGGACGCTTCACTGTCATTGACAGGGATATCGTATAAATATCACATTGATTTGGACAGACTTTTCAGCAAATCAACGTTATTTCAATGAGAATAAAGCGCTATACCCTAATTTGACACGCTAACAATCTCAATATGATTAATTTTGAAGTAAATTTCTTAACTATTATTATACATACAATATGTTAAGAAAACCCTGTCCGACCCGTAAGGATAGTAAAGGTTACATAAACACTTGACCAAATATAATATAAAATTTTACATAATCATCATAGTAACAATACTAATGAATTTTGAAATAATCCTTTTTTCCGGGGAATTAATTCCAATTTCCCCGAACTTTGGTATTTTTAAAAAAGTGACAACACCGGTATTATTATAAGCGAATAGCGACGCGACCACGTCACAGGTGCCGCGTGTCCTGCCCCCCGCCGCCCGCGGAATGGGGTTGCTTACCGCACATGTGTTAAGTTACCTCTTTTTGCGAAATGTTATTTATTTTTTAGGGGGATTTTTTTTTTAAGTTTTGCCTGTCTTTGTGGGCATTATTAGAATCAGTTATCGATACCTAACAACACCTTCACGGATCGGACAGGGTTTTCTTTACATATTGTATAGACATCGCAAATAAAGCAATGAAAGTTGGCGTCGATTCTGTTGTTCACAAACTATGTAATGTAATTTTAAGTTAAGTGCATCTTTTTCTTACTATTTCATTAAGAAAAGGATAGAAGATAAAATTTTAGTTTAATCTTCGTTACTTAACTTCGTTAATTAAGATGGCTACCAAAAATACGTCAAATTACTCCAATTTGACAGGTCTAAATTAACATTTTATCTTCTGTCCTTTTCTTAACGAAATAGGAAGAAAATGCACTGAATTTAAATTTAGCTTAGTTTGTGAAAAAGAGAATCGGGGACATTGTTGAATTCTTAAAATGAAGCTCATTAATACAATGTGTAACGCACTCACTACGCACGGAGGAGAGGAGACATCTGCTGACCGATTCTGGGTAATCTCATCGTGATAACTTGAGTGAAGTTAGCTTAGAACTGTCAATAGTGTCAACCCCTTAGTATTTTTTTTCTTTCTCTTTTAGTACAGTCAATCTGCAATTTGAGCTCCGAAAAATGACAAACCGGAATTTGACTCGATGAATCGTTAGAGGGGCAAGTAATAAACTTAATGTTAGATTTCCGAAGTCCCTCCTCCTGCTGTTTTTGAGAAAATCCAAAAATATTTTGAAATTGATTTATCTCAGCAACTATAAGGGCTAGCGACCTTTTTTTTTTTAAACTGTTAAGGACACTTAGGACTACATTTTCTTTCATTGAAGTGACATCATCCGACTTAAACTGCAAAAGCTAGATGGCGCTAAAGTTTTAAAAAATTGGTTTTTTGCCATTTTCATTATGAAATAACAATTTTTTTGCAATAATGTAAATGAGAAAGTTGTTTGTCACAAAATTAGCTACAACTTTTGTTTAAAACATTTTTTCTTAAAACTTACCGTTTCCGAGCTGAAGCTTGTTGAAGTGTACAAATCGTACATTATGTGCCTTGCTGTAGGGTGTTTGTCATACAATTCATGGATAGATCAGTGAATTGAAATGTTTACATAATTTTAAATTTTTAAACTTTTAAAACTTTTTTAAACAATGGATTTTATGGATTTTTTTTTTTTTTTTTTGATGGATTTTTTTAAAAAAAGGTCGCTAGCCCTTATAGTTGCTGAGATAAATCAATTTCAAAATATTTTTGGATTTTCTCAAAAACAGCAGGAGGAGTGACTTCGGAAATCTAACATTAAGTTTATTACTTGCCCCTCTAACGATTCATCGAGTCAAATTCCGGTTTGTCATTTTTCGGAGCGCACGGCTTTTTTTTCGACATATTGACTGTACTATTTGGCTTCGCACGGTTTGTGCATTCAGCCAATGTCAAGTGTTGGGATTGTTAGTAATTCGGTTCATAAAAATACGCGTCCGCCAAGTTCAAAGTTTCCCGCGCTTTTTTTTCGCCTTAGTATTTGTTGGAATGACAGCTGACTTCACCTGAGTTTTTACCATCGACATATACTAATGGACTTACCTTAGAGATGGGGATTGTGGCACTCCGAAGGAAAGAGAGGAAACGAAGTTGCGTCCATTTTTATCTCTCTCAAAATCATCAATTATCTATGAGGAAAGAGATAGTGCTAGACCGAAAGCATAGGCCATCACTCTCACTCTTTTCAAACCAAAAAATTACTGCAGATTATCCGTGTACGGCATGTCCATTAGTATAATATATCTATGGTTTTCACGATGAGATGGTTACATAATCGCACTGCTGTATCTTTCCACCCGAGCAGTTTTCTTTGCTTCGGCCTACCTGAGCTCAGAGATTATGTGAGTGGGTAGTATACCTACCAGTAGTTGAACCCCTAGTAGTTGAAAATAGCTCCTTGAGTTTCGTCTTACCTAATTACGTAACACACTATTACATACTATCAATTTTGAAGCATATTGCTAGCCCATTGCTCCATATTAAACGAAATATATTAAGCAGACGCTCAACAACTTTTTTTTTATAGTTATAAACTAGTGCTTGATCGCAGTTATGCAATCGTTGATGGTAAAGCGCGCTAGTTTATTAAACGCCTATTCACTAAAATAAACTGAGTGAATAGGAAGGAAGGCGTTAGTTGAGCGAGGTGATGCAATGTTAAACCTAACAACACGACCAACGATGGTGCGCCAAAGGAAGATTTATTTGGAGACCCTCCACGACCAAACTCCCGATACAACAACATTTGGCGCATCGTATCCGGCACACATCGCAACACAACTGCTCAGACCCGTCCTCTGTACGGCTTCACCAAAATCATGCCGGAACACGACTAATCGCTTAGCGGCATGAATTTGTCTGGTGGGTGGTATTTTCTGCGGACAGCCGCTACTATGGCCTACCACCGAGAAAACGTAATTAACGCAATGAATGTTGTTGAACTGTCAAAATGACTCCTTGGCTACTGAATCTACTGATAGTGTGGCATGCAATAAATCTGCTGTAACTCAGAAAAGACTCTGTGGATTACGGATTATAGTAACGCTACGCTGTGATGCATTACCTATTATTGATTAAGTTCCATGTAGTAGATTGACGCGACTGTAGGACGGCAGATATAAAAATATTTCATTTGAAGCCTTCTTATTTGAAATTAAGACCTCTTAATCAATGAGGGGAGACTTGTGTCCAACAGTGGGACGATAAAAAAGGTTGATGATGATGATGATGAATTAATGAGTTACGGGTACGTGTCCCAAACCCCACTCGCATTTGCTGGATCTAAATAATCTATACACATCATGCTGCTTCAAGTTTGAAACGTTTATAAATGAACAAAACGTTGATGCTTTTTTTTAAAGTTCGAGAATTTGAGCTCTCCTGCCAGCCCTATGCAATGGTAGAGGTTGAACGGTTGGTACGCTATATTAATAAACTTTTATTGCTAAATAGGTGACCGTCTGTGCGTGTGTTGTTTTACTTACCACGAATTACAGTAGTTGATATGAAATGCTAACAATTATTGTGCTACTAAGAACTGAAACTGTTTGTGTTATCAGTATCAAAGTTGATGTCGGCTATGTTGGGTGCGTTCCACGAATTGGTTCTTTTCGCTGTAAAATAATTGCATACATAAATATTATTTTGGGTACCTATAGTCAAAGTGTTCGTTAATGCTGAATATTTGGATGAGTTTTTGATTAGTATTTGGATGAGTTTGGAGTTTCATTGAAACGGTTATTTAGTTGGCAGTTGTTTAGACAGTAGTAATTAAAATTTTAATGAATTTCGTTGCAGGCTAATTACCTAATCCTTCAATAATTTATGTTTACTGCCCGACCGCGTAAACATGTGAAACGAACTTTATATTGGATAATATTCGACCTATTTTATGTTACCCTTTGTACTGACTTCTATAAAAAAGAATAAAAACTGAAGCAGAAAAAAAGTGCAATAAAGAACTACACAAGTATTTGAATTTGGAACAAAATTATGGATATAAAAGGCTTCCAAAATTGTTGTGCTTCACTTAGTAATCATTATTCAAACTCTCAACATACAGTATTAAAAATATTAAAAAATTGCAAAAAAAAGTGAAAATATTCAAACAAGCTCGCCTTCCTCTGCAGTAATTTGCTTGCGACGGTTGCGTTTCGTTGAGAAGCACTCAAAACCTTCAAGATGCCTTGCTACCCGTGCGGATCGTGCTGTTCACCTTGCTGCAGCCCCTGCTGCAGCCCGTGCTACTCGTGTTGTTCCCCGTGCTGCGGCGGCTGCTATTACGGCGGTTGCTGTTAACGCGATCGTAGAGCCCCTGCAGGCGCTACCAGCGAGGCCATTCGTGATGACTCAGTGTGGCAATAGCTTTAGCGCCCATGCTCCGTTCAGAGCCAAAGCTCCTCGTGCTGCCTGTGGCCGCGAGTGCAACGTCGAGCGGGCGTCGAGCCTAGCTCCGCCGAGCGCAAAGCTTGCAACTGAAATCGACCGCGATGCCTGCCGACCGGATCAAGAGGGACTTCGTGCGATATTCGCCGGTAATCGCGAGCGTGTGGGCCTCTCGCGAAGATATCGCGAATGCCGTCCGCAGTCATTAACAGTGTATTATGTATGGATTTTTGTATAAATATACGTTCAGGTCACAAGTCTTTTTAAATCTCTTCTACACCCTCTCCTCGATCGGTACCTTTCCTCCACACTCCTCCACACAATTCTCACTCTGCACTCCTCTCTCTGCCCTCCTCTGTCTGCCTAGGTCACTCTGCACTCCTCGCTCTGCCTAGGTCACTCTGCACTCCTCGCTCTGCCTAGGTCACTCTGCACTCCTCGCTCTGCCTAGGTCACTCTGCACACGTACAGTGAGGTCGGCTGAAATGCCTAGCTTGTGCGTATACAGGAGTGAATTCTGTTACTCGTCACTGCACTGCAGCGCTGAGAAAAAAGGACATTTTGAGAATAGGAAATATGCGATGAGACGGGTAGCGCGACGTTGCCGGACTTCGCTCGACATGTCTGATAACATCGCACGACACGTGTCGCCAACTACATTCAAGCCACGGACACACTAGGGGACAAATGTCGTGCAACATGTATCGCCAGCGACTTTGAGCCTGTCCAGAAAGCGCGATTTACGCGCGAGTCCACTCGCGCGTAGGCACTCGCGCGTTCTCGAGTTACTAGAACTGCATACATTCCGTCCAGATGCTCTCGCGCGTTACCGCACTCGCGCGTATAACGCTTGCAACGAGCGGGACTCTCGACTCGCGCACATTACGTGCGAGCGCCGCGCGAGTCGAGATACTCCGGCGCCGTTGCAGCGTCCAGTACAAAGAGTATAATAATAATAGGGTAAAAGAGAGCCCTCTCGAGAGAATTTTGTGCATATCGTTTGAAAGCGCCCCTGGTTTTCTGAACGTACATTAACGTCAATATATATATACCTACGAATACCATACTGCCGTCATAAGGAAAAAAGACGCATCTAACATTTTTTTCCAAATTGAGTTACATGCATATTCTAAATCAGTAAAAAAATGGCATACACCAATATTTTTATATTTCGCATAAAAAAAATGTTAGATGCGTCTTTTTTCCTTATGACGGCAGCATAGCTATAGACAGATATATTGTATGGTCCTATTGATTAGAGGTTATTAATGTTACTTCCTTAAAACCTATTTTGTTTCTGCAAGTTACAGAGATTATAAATCATTGAAACAAAATAGCTTTTAGCGGAAGTAACATTAATGTAATGAATATAATAGAAATAAAACCACTTAATAGAATATAATAACACAATATTTATTTATTACTTTTAAACTTTTCTTATGTTCTTACATCCAAGAGCACAGTGATGCGGCATTTTTTCTATTTTAAAAGACACCCACACAGAACACAAGCGGCGTGGTACTTTCTGGCCGCGCCACAGTCGCATTTTAAATTGTAGTTGATGAGAATAAATGTACATAATATGTTCATTATTGTACGAAAAGAATTAAAAATAGTACTTGAGAGATTCGCGAGATATTTAACAAAATCGGTGGCGCGGCCAGGAAGCATGCATTCTAGCCGCGCCACCGTGTACACTGCAACAAATTGGATTTTTATGTGCAAACTTAATGGTAAACAATTGTACGACTATTGTTTGTTCTATTGGTAATCAGGAATAGTATAAAAGCCATTACCTAAATGCTAAATTTAGCAATACCGAAACTAGAATACTACTTCGACTATGGCAGAACTGTCAGACAGTTACGATCGCTGTTCTTATACAAACATTATATTATATATTATATTGTTAAATTAAAAATAATATGCTGAAAAAAAACACCAGAATTGAAATACCTACAGATAATTTCTATCTTTCATGCTTAACGGGCCGTCATGATCATAACGAATAAAATCTTTTATTTTTTTTTTTCATCCTCATATTAATATACCCTTTAAATTCTGAACCGCCCCTGAAATTTTGGCTTATCATTGAAAACAAATACGAGGTTAGCTTTTTTTTTTTAATAATTATAAACTAGTGCTTGACTGCAATCCCGCCTGATGGTAAGCAGTGATGCAATCGTTGATGGTAAAGCGCACTAGTTTATTAAGCCTATTCACTTAAAAAACTTAGGAATAGGAAGGATGACGGCAGTTGAGCGAGGTGATGCAATGAGCTTTTTCTATAAAATACTTGATTTACTTGAAAAACAATACTTATATAATATGTAGGAAGTAGCAAAAAACATTCAGTATGGATATAAAAGTACCTACGAAGGCTTTGGTAATTTCTTTTTGCAAGAATAGCTACTGTTATTGATATAGACATAACAGATTTTGTAGATTCGATATTCATATATAAATAATGACATTTTGCAGTATTTTTAATCATCAATAGAACAAACAATAGTCGTACAATTGTTTACCATTAAGTTTGCACATAAAAATCCAATTTGTTGCAGTGTACACGGTGGCGCGGCTAGAATGCATGCTTCCTGGCCGCGCCACCGATTTTGTTAAATATCTCGCGAATCTCTCAAGTACTATTTTTAATTCTTTTCGTACAATAATGAACATATTATGTACATTTATTCTCATCAACTACAATTTAAAATGCGACTGTGGCGCGGCCAGAAAGTACCACGCCACAAGCGTCTTTTCGCAATTATAAAAGTGTATTTCACGATTTCTAATGGAATCACAATTCATAGCGCACAGGTACAACACTGCGAAGGCTGAACTGATTTCCGGGTAAGACTGATTATCAGGACGGAGGAGGTCCCAAGAGATCTCAACTCGATGTCAATAACACAGAAATCCTCGCGAAAACCAAGAAACATGCGCAAAATGAATACGTAACAAACAAACACGTGCAAGCCTCGACCACAAACCACAGTGCACTGCTTTATCGACAATCTAGTTAGAAAAGTCAAATTTTATTATAGCGGCACCTATCGGCATGCCATGGGTACCAATGTTTAGGTATGCTGTTCACGTTCAAAGATGTCATTAGTCACTTTGCTTCAGTTGCTGATGTTCTAAGTGAACCCCCCCTGGTCCAGTACTACGCGCGTGTCCGTTGTGAGTGGACGTATTCGTTTATAAAAATGGAGCGTGAAAACTTTGACACGGGACTTTTTATTGACGAAATTGAGAAAAGGGTAGCTATATGGGATATGGGATCGTCAGATTATTCTAATAGAACCATTACGCGTAGGAACTGGGAAGAAATAGTAGAATTTTTTTGTGAAGCTGGTGATTCCGAGGAGAAAAAGAAAACTTGTAGGTCATTCTGTTACGTAGAATGGAATGCACGTTAAATCGTCGACTTTCTCTTCGTTTACGACGTTTCCAGCGACGGTATGCAAGGCACAATACAACCGCAGTATCCGTGTCCATTTTTATAACTGACCAAATCCGTCTCATCACATACGCGCGTGATTTCGCCGCATCTGGACGCAATACAAATCAAAACGCGCGAGTGGACTCGCGCGTAAATTGCGCTTTCTGGACAGGCTCTTTGGGTGCAGTAGCGCGACGTTGCCGGACTTCGCTCGACATGTCTGGTAAAAATGTAAGGACATTTTGAGAAAGGACAAAAAAGGCATTATGAGAAAGGAAATTTCGAGAAAAGGACATTATGCGATGAGACGGTCAAGCGGAGCCGGCCGATTTCGCCTGACAAATATGGCGACAATGCGCAACCTTATGTTCGGAGCGACGTCAGATGAAGTCGTGCGACTTTGTAGTGGCGACACGTGTCGCGCGATGTTACCAGACATGTCGAGCGAAGTCTGGCAATGTCGCGCTACCTCATCTAGCTAGTGTGTCTGGGTTTGCTCCATGGTCTGGGTTTACTACTACTTTGCTACGGACATAAGTCACGCGATGTCGCCAGATATGGCAGTCGAAACTAGGCCGGCTTCGCTTGACATGTCGATACTTGTCGTGGCACATTTGTCCCCTAGTGCATCCGTGGCTTCAATACGGCAAAATACTAATATGCGGCAAACGGACGGTTAAATGCGCAGGGGGTGGAACAATGTGCGACAGTGGCGGGTGTCAGCATTTGTGTGGCACGTAGTGACCACTAGTACTAGGCAGAGCGAGGAGTGCAGAGTGACCTAGGCAGAGCGAGGAGTGCAGTGTGACCTAGGCAGAGAGGAGTGCAGTGTGACCTAGGCAGAGAGAGGAGTGCAGTGTGACCTAGGCAGAGAGAGGAGTGCAGAGTGACCTAGGCAGAGAGAGGAGTGCAGAGTGACCTAGGCAGAGAGAGGAGTGCAGAGTGACCTAGGCAGAGAGAGGAGTGCAAAGTGAGAATTGTGTGGAGGAAAGGTACTGATCGAGGAGTGGGTGTAGAAGAGATTTAAAAAGACAATTGTGACCTGAACGTATATTTATACAAAAATCCATACATAATACACTGTTAATGACTGCGGACGGCATTCGCGATATCTTCGTGAGAGGCCCACACGCTCGCGATTAACCGGCGAATAACGTAAGAAGTCCCCCTTTATCCGGTCGGCAGGCATCCAGCGTAGGGACCTCCCGAGCTCTGGGAAGGCCCTAAACTTTGCGCTCGGCGGAGCTAGGCTCGACGCCCGCTCGACGTTGCACTCGCGGCCACAGGCAGCACGAGGAGCTTTGCTCTGAACGGAGCATGGGCGCTAAAGCTATTGCCACGCTGAGTCATCATGCATGGCCTCGCTGGTAGCGCCTGCTGGGGCTCTACGACCGCGTTAACAGCAACCGCCGTAACAGCAGCCGCCGCAGCACGGAGAACAACACGAGTAGCATGGGCTGCAGCAGGGACTGCAGCAAGGAGAACAGCACGATCCGCACGGGTAGCAAGGCATCTTGAAGGGTTGGAGTGCTTCTCAACGAAACGCAACCGTCGCAAGCAAATTACTGCAGAGGAAGGAGAGCTTGTTTGAATATTTTCACTTTTTTTGTAATTTTTTAATATTTTTTTAATACGGTGTGTTGAGAGTTTGAATAATGATCACTAAGTGAAGTACAAGAGTTTTGGACCCCTTTTATATGCATGATTTTGTTCGAAATTCAAATATGTAGTTCTATATTGCATTTTTGTCTGCTTCAGTTTTTATTCTTTTTTTATAGAAGTCTTAGACATATGCCGCCGGTCCGCTTTGATCTGTAGAGCGCTTTACGACTTGCAAAGACTGAAGCCGTCAACCTAGCCCGCCGGCAAAATGTGCCGAGATATGCCGCCGGGTTGTATCGGCGGGCTGTGTCGGCGGGTTGGCGGCTTTGGTGTGTAGAGCGCTAACTCCGCAAAAATTGTACAGAGTCTGAGGCGAAGGTACGATTTCTTCCGGCACTTCCGCAGTAACGGAGGCGGAGGCGAAGCTCCTTTACAACCCTGCTCAAAACCACCGATCCGGTGATCTATGGTTCATAAATCCATACTAATATTATAAATGTGAAAGTAACTCTGTCTGCTTGTCTGTCTGTCTGTTACACTTTCCCGCTTGAACCCTCAACCGATTTTGATGAAATTTGGCACAGACAATCTTTAGACCCTGAGAAAGGACATAAGCTACATTTTATTGAAAAAAAAAAAATTGATATTCCCGAGGGGAATCTAAAAAGCGCGATATAACCGAATTCCACGCGGGCGGAGAGCTAGTATTTTTTTAATAAAAAATCGATATTCGATTAAGCCAACTCTACATTTTGTTGTGTTTATAGAGCAGAATGATAGAGAAAGGTATCCCCGTTAATTTGAGACGTCTTGTCGAGGACTACTTCGGGACCGAAGCGTAGTCATGCGCTATGCGGGGACGACGATGCGGAAGCCTTAGTCCAAACTAGTCCAAAGGCTGTGTCCAGGGATCCATCGGTGGGCTTCTCTTTTGGAACATGCTGCTGGACAACCTGGATGCGCTGGGCGCGTACGTGCAGGCATTCGCGGATGATATCGTGTTGGTGTTCTCTGGGCATACGGCGCCCGGGATCCAGTGGGATGCCAATGGCGCTTTAGCCTGTGTGCGTGAGTGGGGGTTGTCATAAATAAGCTTCGCTTCTCCGCCAAAAAAATCCAGGCGTCGTGGACGTAACGCGTAAGCTTAAGTCTGACACTCCGGTCGTGCAGATGGGTGGCATTGACATCTCGATGGGGACCGAGCTCATGATCCTCGGAGTCATCGTCGACAGCAAGCTGACCTTCAACCAGTATGTTTCCTACGCTTACCGGAAGGCAGCAGGCCTATATAGGAAACTGCCTGGTGGATTGAGGCTTGTGCCCGGAGATCATTAAGATGATATACACCGCGGTCGTTGAACCGACGATCCTGTACTGCGCGAGCTCCTGGGCGAAGGCCGCCGAGAAGATCTCTGTGCAAAGAACCTTTGCCACCGTCCAGAGGGGCTTTGCACAGAAGATCGCCAAGTCACATCGTACGGTATCGCTCAATGCAGCGCTCAAACTGTCGGGACTCCTCCCGCTGCATACGCGCGTGGCCTGTGGCCTGACTTGGCCTGCGTAGTACCGTGCGCTTAGATTGTGGGTCAGTACTACAGTGGAAACGTGGTCTCACGTGGTGAGCGTAAGCTAGGTATGTAACCGCCTATTCGAGCAAGCCACGCATGCAATTCATGCGTAGACTCTCCGAGGGTTGCAATAAACATGGCATTTTCCTACAAGCGAACCTGAATATATATTTGCGTGTGTCTCTCGCGCGCCGTGGTGGGCCTGCGCGTTTTAAGGCTGATGTACACGGAGCAATTTAATTGCCATTGGCATACAATAACACTGATGGAACAAATGACTTGCATTGTCTAAATGGTGTTTAGACAATGCAACTTTTATTCTTGCTTCAACTTAATTGATGCCACAGGCAATTAAATTGCTTCATGTAAATCAGTCTTTAGTCATGTTTACGCCACTTTCACGCGCCATAAGGCGGTGCAGCATGCGTTCCTGACCTGCTGCGGGCGCAAATACCCGTTACAATAAAAACACGTCGATTCACCAAATTGTACTGCATGTGGGGTGGGTTATTGAAGATGTGCATAATATCCTTGCAGAGTGTACTCATTTGAGAGTCTAAAGGTGTCAAATATTTGACAACAATGCTAATGTAGGCTCTTATTTAATGGCATCCTATCCTCTCTATTGTCAGACTAGCGGCCGCCAGCGACGACGCCGCGTGGAATTAGTCATGCTCAGCTCCTATTGGCAATATGTACGGCTGCGTTAGCTCCGGTTTTCGCAACATTTTTTGTTACTGCTCTGCTCCTATTTGTCATAGCGGGATGTTATATAGCCTAAAGCTTTCCTGGATTAATAGGCTATCCAAAGCAAAAATAATTTTTCAAATCGGACCAGTAGTTCCTGAGATTAGCGCGCACAAACAAACAAACAAACTCTTCAGCTTTGTATATTAGTATAAATGAGGCTAGAGCACTTTAGTTATTTATAAAAGTAACTATCGGGATGACATTCTTTATAGAAAACTCCGCAAAGAAAAAAGAAAAGGACGAAAGGTGAACGTCTACTGAGTTGCTTTTGACATACTTCTCTACGATTACATAGTTAAAAACAACAAGAAAGTTTTAACTTTTATTGAACAATAGTATCCACTTCTGATTTGACAACAGTGTACTCTGTTATGAAGCCGAGCACGCCGATGGCCGTTAGTATTGTTAACACTAGCAGGCTCACCAGTATTTGCACGTTCTCGTTCAACACACAAGTCTCGCTTGGCCAGTCCGCTGGTAACTGTAACAAATTAATATAATGTAATTTAAAAAAAAATGAAAATAACCTTTTTCCTACCACGAGAAAAAAAACATCTCGGATCCATTTGCCAGATCTTGGTGACGATTGTTTTCCGATTGGATTCTGATCTACAGACATGTCATTTCTATGGCGTCCTCTCCCGTCAAAACATTATTTACGCGAAGGTAGAAGGACAGTATTCATTTTAGAAGACTATGTGCTACTCAGTTATCTGGGTAACATGATAAGACTGGTTGACGGATTTGCGTGTTTCTAACTAATCCGTAATGATGGTCAAATATCTATTAACGACAACCGGGAGTACTGCTTCACGCACCTTCCGAGACACAGTGGCCAAAATTATTTATTAAAAGGGTAGTAAGGGACGCATGACCGTATGGGACCTGCACGATGGACATGATAATGTCGCTCTGTAATATCATGGCTACATACTAAATACAAAATACAAAAATCATCAAATACACTTTTGTAACAGGTGAATTAAAAAGGTGACTAGACCAGCGGAGGACAGGGTGTTGTGGAACAGTCTGAAAGAGATGACAGTGTTCACCAGTGGACTGTGAACTATCAACTCAGCCTAACTTGATCGATTTAACAATATAATTAATTACCTGACTAGCAGGAAAGGCCGCAACAAGGTCCTGGTAGGGGCCCGCAAGGTCCACAGCCCCCCGTCGAGGGGCTGCAGCCGCACGAGTACAGACAATACCCGCCGCTGTGAGCTCCGCCGACATATCCACCATAGTAGACTGGCATCGTGGGTAACTTTTAGAAAAAAAAAAAAAAAATGTTTCCTAGATCAAAAGTTCCGGGTAAAATTTGAGACAATTTTGCGTGTTCGAAAAAAGCGTTAGGTCATTCGGATTCCTTCTAATTGAATGGGGACAGGTGACAGTGCGATGCGGAGCGAATTCCATATTCGAAAGAGTGTCAAAAGACATCCTTTCGGCCAGTGTACATATGTAGTTTCTTCATCATGTCATCTTTGGTAAATTTTACACAGTAAGTAAGATCAGGACTCCACCAAAGCGGAGATGAGACGACCTGAGAGGAAATGTTTTTTAAACAACCAACGGAATTGTGTTTTTGACGTGCAACATTTGTATGGCGTGATGTTAGTCAGGCGTGATGTTAGGTCGTGGTGGCTTAGTGGTTAAATCGCCATCCTCTCAAGTAAAAGTGTGCAGGTTTGATTCCAGGTCAGGCAAGTACCAATGTAACTTTTCTAAGTTATATGTACTTTTTTACTTTATAAGTATATTTTAGACACCAATTACTGATTAAAAGGCGAAGGAAAACATCTTGAGGAAATATGGACTTTAAGTCTGACATCGCCAACCCGCATTGAGCAAGCGTGGTGATTACGCTCATTCCTTTTCTGTATGAGAGGAGGCCTGTGCCCAGCAGTGGGACGATAAAAAGGTTAATGATGATGATGATGTTAGTGGTGATGTAAGCTGTGTGCTGACGTCGTGCAATGTAGACGAATGATGTAAGCAGCGCGGCGTGCAGAGAGCGATGTCACCCCCCCTCCTCTCGTTCACCATCAACCCGCAGAGCCCTGTGCGCGCTAAGAAACATGTCATCTCGCACAGCACATAGCACACATCTCCATGTGTGCGGTGTGCTATGTGCGGAGGCTTTGGTGGAGACCCGTGAGCAGAAAAACATATTTTCTTGCCCAGCACACAGCACACCGCACATATCTCTGCTTTGGTGGAGTCCCGGCCAAATTCTTAAACATTGTGAATCTGAAAGAGTCTAAGTCCAAAAACTTAACACTAATTGTTCAGTCTAAACAAGTGCTAAACACTATTTTATAGTAGCAAGGTTGCTTTTTAATCGCTTTTCATTAGGGATCATTAGAGGGGTACATTTTAGCCAAGATAACATGTAAGCTTTGTAGAGGGCTATGTAAGGTTGGTATTAGATCTGGAGCCTCAAAAGGCCACTTTGGCAGAATCATAATAGGATTACACGATTAATAGGATTACAGGATAAATTATGAATCGTACAATTCATACAATGCAGTTCATTTGTTTGTTACAGCAAGGAAGACAGAGACATTGCTTAAAATTGACTTTTTAGGTGCCTTGTTCACAAACTGATCTACACGAACTTTATAGGATCTCACCAAGATTATATCTAGATAGTTCAGTCATATGACGAAGCTATTCAAGCCGCCACCGCCAAGTGTGTCTCTACACCAGCCGCTATGACGTCACACGTAGGTACGACGATTACTCTAGCCTACGCCGATATTGTCGCTAAGAAGCGCAAGCTGCAGTGCAGACAAAGCGACAAATTGAAAAAGGGAATAAGCAGAAGCGCTGTACCAATAAAGACAGCCGGAAAGAGCAGGTCCATAAGAATGGCTTTATCACGGTGCAAAAGAAAAAAAGGAAGCCAGCCCTAAACAAATGCGGCACTGCACCGACCGGGGAGAACCATTTGCTGCGTCCCGCTGTACCAGTGACGCCGCTGTATGTATCTAGGCTGCATTACTCTACAAAATCCGAGGACGTTGTGGAGTACATACAGATCAAGGCGAGAAGGATTTTGAGGGTTGCTAGGTTGGAGTCTCGTCACACCATGAATTTTAATCCCTTTGTGGTGGGAGTACCAACTGAGGATCTCGAGAAATTCATGTCTCCAGAATTTTGGCCGAAAGGCGTTATTTTCCGGCGATTCCGTGGCCGGATACCTGACTCAGCTCAATACACGACGCCGATGCTGCGAAATAATCGTGTATGAGTTTACTTTTATATAGAGTTTATAAAGTTAAATATGTATCGTTTCGATATGTTTTTTTTATGGTTATTATGAATGTGTAAACAACAATAGGGCTATGGGAGATCACCTGATTTATAAACACCGTAGGCTGGGTCCCCATTGTCTTCTCTACATACAAGACGACATTACAAAGAACCCTATAGAACTGGCTGGTGAAACACGTCATCCATAAAAAGAGAAAACAACAGCCTACGTCAAAAGGCCCAGTTTACAATCGGCAGCAACGAAAACATACAAAAAACCGTAAAAAAAATCGAAAATCTAAAAATTAAAAAATTCGAAACAGAAATTTTGTAAGAAAAATGCCGTACCAGCACGGGTGCTATAGGAACTTCGAACATGGTACTTTTGCGAGGTGTCCAGGCGGATGCGACCCGCCCATGACGAGGTGTTGCTGCGCGCCCTGCGTGCAGGGGTGCTGCTGCTGCCCTACAGGACCATGCTGCAATTGCCATAGCGCCGAACGACGATATTGTTGCTGTTAACAACACCAGACTGTGCTGTTTTGTAACTTTTGTTATAAAAACGTTTAAAAGTCATTAGGTTTTTTTTCTGTTATGCTATGTATCCCAGACCTTCTTCTTCAGCCTATAGAGGTCCATTGCTGGACAAACGTCTCCCCCCAAGGCATTTGGGGTTTGCCATAATCCCCACGCTTGGCAAGCGGGTTGGGGACCGCAGTAATCTGATATTCCACAAAAGCGCTGCTGCCCGCTAGCCTGGTGAGAGTTCCCATAGTCGTCTCTTACGACACACACTGGAGGACATGGGAATCCCAGACCTAATTACGAAATAATGTTTTTTTTAAATCATTATTTAGAGAGCTTTGGCACACATGACAATGTCACTCTGTAATGCAGCTACATGCTAAGTACCTACAAATTACAAAATACATAGCATCAAATACACTTTCGTCACCGAGCCTCCGCCCGACGGCGCAAGCCAACCTCAACTATTTTAAGCATCCTTGCTTTACCAGATAAAGGAAATGCTAAAATACTGATCACGTCACCATGACATTAAATATAGCTAGTCTTTCCCAACTTTGTTGGGTCGGCTTCAGTCTAACCAGATTCAGCTGAATACCAGTACTTTATATGGAGCCACTGCCTAGCGTACCTCCACAACCCAGTGATTGGGTAATACGATACCTCTTGGTAAGACTGGTGGTCAGGCTTTCGGGCTTCTGGCGACCCGTAACGACTGTCAAAGATCTATAAATGGTTGCCGAAGCCTACGGCTTTCCGAGGCTTTTCGAGGCACGGAGGGGTCTCGGACTCTTGGTATGCAAAGATGGTCACCCATCCCAATCAACCAATCGCGGCAAGCGTAACTTAACCTGACTAATCGACCTGTGCGACTGTTATTTTTGCAGCATGACCTGATCGACTTCAAATATTTTGTTCATTCATTCTACTGGAACATTACAAAGTTTACTGACGCCTTTCCCTGGGGGTGACAAGTATCGGCGACATCTCAAGCGAAGCCGGCTGATTTCGCCTGACAAATATGGCGATAACGCGCAACTTCTGTCCGCAACGAAATCAGATGAAGTCGTGCGACTTCGCGAATGACATATCTGCGCGACTTATGTCCCTAGCAAAGTAGTAGTAAATGTAGTTGGCGACACGTGTCGCGTGATGTTACCAGTCATGTCGAGCGAAGTCCGTCAACATAGCGCTACCTCATCTGACATCGCTGGCGACCCGTGTCTCCCGATGTTGCCAGTTATGTCGACTGAAGTTCAACATCGACGTACTACTGCACCCACCGTCGCTGGCGACACGTGTTACACGACATTTGTCCCCTAGTGTATCCATGGCTTTACAGAATGCCATCTACTGCCACAATTCTTACATAGTTTTTTTCGCCGCCTGACTGTCGCCAGTTGCGTATGCGCACTAAGTACCTACTCTCTACTAGGTACTAGTGCGCATACGCAACTGGCGACAGTCAACGCGTAGTCGCAGTGGGAGCCTAGTGGTATCGGCCGCGACTTACAAATTGTATATCGTTGGTTCGAATCCCATCAGCCGCTACTGTGTAAATTATCACTGATCTTAAAACGGTGAAGGAATACATAGTGCGGAAACCGGCTTGTCCTAGAGCCAAAAATTTGAATGTGACATCTACCAACCCTAGGCACTAGGCCAGCGTGGTAGATTACGGCCCACGCCCTCTTATCAAGAGGAGGTCTATGTCCCTGCAGTGGTAACGATATAGGCTGATTATGGCACCAGCTGTGCAATTCTGTAACCATCTCGCCGTGATGTGAATATGGAGTAGGTAAGTTGTCATTTCTTAAGGTTGTGGTCGGTGGCCCAAGGGATTGACACTATGGGCTTGCGGGCGGTGAGGCCAGGCCAGACCCGAGTCGACGGCGCGTTGTGTTTCACGCGCGCCTCAAAGAGATGTCAGCACATCGTGACGGGGTCCACCACGGAATAGTTAAATAAGACTTCTGTGAGGTCCACGAAGACCGATGCCTCCTGGGTCAGGAGGCATCGGTCTTCGTGGAGGGTGGGTTAAAAAAGAAACCGTGGCCCTGGCCTACAGGCAAGTGAAGGGACACGGGTGGGTTTTTGTCAGTAAAAGTCTGACACGCCACTTCGATGATTTCCCATCCCATACAAAAAAAATTGGGATTACACTATTAGAGAGTATAGAGAGCTCACTTTTTTTTTTGTTAAATTATAAACTAGCGCTTGACCGTAATCCCGCCTGATGGTAAGCAGTGACGCAATCGTTGATGGTAAAGCGCACTAGTTTATTAAAAGTCTATTCACTCTAGCCTTGAAGACAGTCAAATTGTATTCCGACGGAAACATCGCCGCCGGCAAGTTGTTCCAGTCCCTTGATGTACTCTCACGTCACCTAATTTTTCACTGCAGAATTTTACAGAATCCACGGTTGATCTTTCTAGCCATATTATTTCCTCCTAAGGCGTCCCCTTATTCTTACAATATTATCCCCTTATATATTTTTTCTGAGATACATTTAGAAATTGTTGCAGTGTGGTTACCGAGCGCACAATACAGTTCATGGCAGATCGGCACCCTAGTTGCGTAACACACCATTACTATCAGTTGGAATCATTTTGAAGCTTATTGTTATTGCATTGCTCCGTTTGTTCGAAAATGTGTCCCGGGCGTCGAAAACGGGCGGTGCGTTGACCATATTTTTGTTGGGACAACCAGGTAACATAATAAGCGCATAACTTTGTGATTTATATGAAATCTTTTTGAAATTTTGTACATACCTAGTGTTGATTTATTTGATTTATCTATTTACAAAAATCAATCTTTAGTCGATTCTGTAATAATCGATGTATTGTGGGTATTTATTTAATAAATAAGTAAACCCCTACTACCTACAACATCAGTCTCTCTCTTGATCGTTTGCGCTTCTGTATAGACGGACGTATAACCTTCCTAGTGATTTTAAATTGGCTGATAATATACACAGTTATAAAAAGCCTATAACTCGTTTTATTCAAGTCGTAGAACCAAGATATTCTACACATAGAATATAGATTCTTTACTGAAAAATACTGGACACGTGTTTCGGGCTTCGCATAAACAAAAAATAACGTTTTATGTTACTAACTGCGCACCGCGGTGCCACCCGCATGAGTTTCGAACACCTGGAAATCCTTACTAATATTACAAATCGGAAAGCGAGTTTGTTTGTTTCGCTATCACGCTATAACTAGAATAGAATAGAATAGAAAGTTCTTTATTTGCATAGTGAGTAGGTACAAAATACAGATGTTAAGTTTTTGAACGGTCCTTATACTGACTACCTTATCTAAGGCATGCAAATAAAATCTAAAATTAATAAATTTATTAATTTATTTTTTATTATAAATACACATTGTCAAATCAAATAAATATAAATTAACCATGTCAAATGAAATTAAAAACAATACAATTGATTAAGACAAGTCAAGTCAAGTCAAAAAAAATTTGTCCGTTTTATGGTCAATACATTGATAAAATATTAAATAGATACGTCACTAGCGCACTGAAAATGAAGCGTACAAAAGAACGTAAATACTGCAAGTCGCTTTAGTCACTCCCGATACTCTCGTTCCGTACGCGCGTGTGTCCTTGGTGGCTAAGAAAATCTTTTTCGCATTCAAAATGGTGTTTTGTGTACTGCGTAAATGCACGAATTATGGTAGAAAAGCCAACAAAAGTCATGGAATCACATATCATAAGTAAGTATTCCAAAATATTTAGATAAATAATATAGTTTCAATTATTTTGTCAAACATTCTTACTGCTAATGCTTAGGCGGCCATTGTAGGTAAAGAAAGAGAGAGCTAATTGGATTTCTTGCGAGCGTGACAAAGACGGGAACGCATATGACATAGATTAGTTGCACAGAAGCGATAATGTTTATGGTGACTTTTATACCTACAATTATAGTTCTGTTTCACTTTATTTTCGCGCGTGTGTCCTTAGTTACAATTTATTAACATCTTATTGCAACAGTTAAGTAAAACATTGATAAAATTACGAGTTTATTTTGCGTTGCTAAGTAATAGAGTCAAATGACATGAAATTATTAAATGGGACAGTGTGAGTCGATATTAAATGAACATGAAGTATACAATAATATAAATAAATATTACCTACGCTCACAACAATTAGCCTAGAATATAAAAATATAATACAGAATGTTTGCATAATGATTTACATTTGAAAAATTAAAATAGGATTTGAATTATAGTAAATATAGATTAAACCGAATTAATTTCACTAATTACTATGGTTTGTAATTGTTTATTTTATTGAATTAGGTTTCCTTTAATCACAGTCACAAAATATTAAATAGGTACACTTTAATCAAGTATTACAAAACTTCAATGACAAACCATAAAGTTTTGTAATACTTGATTGAAGTGTAAAAATGTAAAAAAAATATATATTCACCAAATTGAGCACCTTCTTCCACCTACCAAATTACCTACTACGCTGTTATATTTCCTATCTGCATTCTTGTTATTCTTTGGCAATCAGTCAGTGTCAGTGTGTGCAAAGTGTCAGTGATTGGTTGGCAAACGTCTTTTTTTCCATTTAAGCGCAAACGACAATCACTAGCCATCTTTTTCTTTTTTATGCTTTAGTTGCGCTCCATCTCATTCACACTGTACCAATGTAGTTAAATGTACGCAGTATAAAAAATATGCATGTGTGCCTCTGCTGCGTTCGGACACATTTTTTTCTGTTAGTTTCTTAGCATATATCATATCTGTTTAATATTATATCAATGGGTCAATAGGTATAGTTCCGATCTACAAGTCAGTAATACAGGGATGTCACATTATCAATTTAACTTCTCATCTGATAAAAATTCGCTGAGTAATAACATTTCTCTATCAGTAAAATCGTCAATTTCCTTTTGAATAATGAAAATGTCTCTGTTTTTATTACGTCGGGTAGTTTGTTAAAGATAATCGGGCCCATACACATAATTTTTTTTTTTTAATAGGGCGGTATCGGAGCTACCAACAATGAGGAGATTTCTATACTGACTTCTGATTGGCCGGTTCCTTTTTTCGGAGACTTTATTAAAAAGATGCATAATAGACTTTACAAAAACACCCAGTTCGAGAATATAAAGTGATGGAAATGTTAATATGTTTAGGGACCTAAATACAAGTACGCAGCTATCTGTTACTATTAGATTGCTCTACTGAACCGATTGCTTTGAAATTTCGCAGACGTAAAATTAGAAGTCCGGAATAAATAATAGGGTACTTTTTATCCCGGAAAAATGTTTCCACGGGATAATCTAAAAAGCGCGATATAACCGAATTCCACGCGGGCCAGGCCGCGGGCGGAAAGCTAGTATTAGGATAAAAGGATTAGGTTCGATGGAGGTTGGTATAGTGCTTTGACATTTACTTTGTCTGGAAAAGCAAAGATGTAAATATAAATAAAATGTAATAAAATAAAATTTAATGAAATGGTTGAGGTTGGCTTGCGACGACGGGCAAAGGCTCAGCAACAAAAGTAATGTATTTGATGTAGATATTTTGTATGTAGTTATGGTTATAAAGAGCGACATTGTCATGTCTGACAATCTTATTTGTAAGCTGTGTGCCAAATTTTATCAAAATTGGTCTGGCCGTTTGAGCGTGAAGAAGTAGGTAACAAACATCCAATCACACCCATATCCACAAATTTTCTCTTTATAATGTTAATGTGATAATTTCAAACAGTATTAAATAGGGACTCTAAAATGAGTTACACACACCCGACGTTTGTAATCTCTGAAAATTTCGGTGGTAGGCCATAATATCGGCTGCAACCAGACAAAGTCTTGCTGCCAAGCGATTCGTCGTTTTCCGGCATGATGTCTGGTGAAGCCGTACGGAGGACGGGTAAGAGCAGTTGTGTTGCGATGCCGGTTACGATGCACCAAATGTTGTTGTGTAGGGAGTTTGGTCGTGGAGGGACTCCAGATCAATCTCCATCTGGCGTAGAATCGTTGGTCGTGTTGTTGGGTTTAACATTGCCTCACCTCGCTCAACTGCCGTCTTCCTTCCTATTCACTAAGTTTTTTAAGTAAAAAGGCTTAATAAACTAGCGCGCTTTACCATCAACGATTGCATCACTGGTTACCACCAGGCGGGATTGCGGTCAAGCACTTGTTCATAATTATTAAAGAAAAAAAGTGTACGCACAGCTAGACTTTAAGCTTTACATAATCCTTAAAAGGCCTAGGCCGCATTACGGTTAAACCGCTGCGGTTTTTTCCCGCGACTGATTTTTTTCCTACAAAATGCTCGCGGGAAAAAAACGCAGGTGCAGCCGCTTGCATTAGTCTTCTAGGGACACAAATTCACGCGATTAAAACCGCCGCAGGTTAACCGTAGTGCAGCCTCAGCCTAAGCTGACTTTTGAACGTATGAAAACCTTTATAATGCGACATCAGCTAAAACTGAAAATGTATAGCTTGATGTCTAGCCATGTGTACCTAAGATGCACCTCTCTTTTTAACTCGGAAGTGTGGGTGTCCACATTTTGCCAATTATGCGATACTCTTTAGCCCCAACTACACTGTCCGAAAAATGCATATATGTATAATACTTAGGTACTTACTAATTCCATGCAGCTAGAGATCCGGGTTCTCCCTTTTATTACCATAATTCTAGCAATATTCATTGGTAGTGCAAAAGAAGCTATGTAAGACCCGTTAAGTTTATTTCTAATTTTCTATTTCAATTTGAAAGCTTTTTTGAGCATATTACATATAATAAGGTTTGTGTAGATGTTTGTTAATCAATCGATGCTGCTCCGATGCTCGACGCCATAAACCCTCTTATTTCGTATGTTTAGTCCCCTTGTCCGTTGACTTGTCGTAAACCTCCGTTCCTCCGGAACGCGGACATTAAACTTGTATTAAACGGATTAAGGTCTAAAGAGGTTGGAGCATGCAACAGTATTTTAGCATTTCCTTTATCTGATAAAGCAAGGATGCTTTACAAAATAGTTGAGGTTGGCTTGTGCCGTCGGGCGGAGGCTCTGGAGGAGGGTGACGAAAGTGTATTTGATGTTTTTTGTAATTTGTACTTAGCATGTAGCTGCATTACAGAGCGACATTGTCATATGTGACAAGGCTCTCAAAATAAAGACTAAAAAAAAAACGCTCCGTGTGGCATATACCTATATTTGGCGTACCTATACATATACGTATATAAGGTGAAGTCACAACGCGTCCGCAACTCATCATTTATACCAGAGTATAACTATTCGTGTACACTATGCTAATAATTGTTTATTCTGATAAGCGCATATCTATCTATAGTACTTTTGAACCCGGTTCGGCGGTGAGAACGGAGACCAAAGCCAATTTCCATGCAATGCCGAGATCTATGCCTTGATTGAATCTAAAAGAATGTCATCCAAAAACGAAAAGACATAATACGTCAAATTCCCAATCAACTCTCCACACACATTTCTCCAACCGATAATCTGCGGCGGTGAAAAAATACATAAAAACACGAAATCTACAGGAAAGAGTTATATGAACGACAGTTTTAATCATCATGACACTTTCCCGATTATCGTATAAGAAGGTTTATGGGTATGACACCTTTGAGAAGTGTGGAGGCGGAGGTGGATGTCAGTGTGGCCATGGGAAACCGACGATAAAGGGCTTCGTACCGTCTTATGTGCAAGCATGCTGCTGCTGCCCAGCGCCGTGTAGCCTGTTGTGAAAACTTACCCAACTCTTAACAGAAATACCAGGTCGCACCGCAGAGATCCCCGGATTCACAGACCAGAAGACAATGATGTTAGCAGCTTACTTATACATATTGCCAACAGGCAAGGATGCATGATCCAACTTTTCACTACTTAAACCTTCATTCTTATGCTATGCCGGCTATTCATTAAAGTACAGTCGAACCAACCACTTTCCTACCAATTCGTGTATTACATCATAACTAATTTTCTCTAGAACTGACGAGTCCGATTAGCAAAAAAAGATGATACAGGGATCACTTAAGCTACTTGTATTATTGTATGAGATAACGCACCGCGGCATCTCTTCAGTAGTTTACAAAATACGGCAAGACAAAGAAAAATTACTGCACTTGCTTAAAGATAGCGAAGCTAACAAGATTTTGAAGATTACCAACCAACATAACCTACCAAAATAACACCCAAAATGTCATGATTATTAGAAATGTACAAAAATAAACTGTGACTCTCTATGGGGGCGATGTTCGTGGAACCCGTCCCCTCGTCACGGCATTCTGTGTAAACGGTACCCGCATCTATAAAAAACCCGCTCTATACTGACCTACCATAATGTTATATAATAAATAAACCCAAGCTCAACATAAAATGGTTATTGTATTTTGTAGATAGTGAGGAAAAGGTAATTGAGGATTCGCCGAAACAGGTCAAAGACCGCGCGGACACGCAATTTACTAGAAATGGTGTGAAATACAATAAACAGTGCGGCGTTGTCATTGGGAAAACTGAATTCATTAGTTCCACGACTTTGGCCCCTATTCCACAAACCTAGTTAGGTCGGACAAATGAACAATAGGCAGGTTACCTACCGACTGAACTTAGGCTACCAACTCCATTATCCATTGTAATGATTTTGGGTATATGCCTTTGTTACATTAGCCTGTGAAAGCCTACGGCTGTTGGCTACCTAATGGAAGGGTCACTGCACTGTACATAAGTACACAGGGGAGCAGGTATGTAGGTACATTGACGCGTAAAATGAAAAAAACAATTCAGCACATAAGATTCTAGTGTAAAAAGGATGCTTCTGTTAGCTTTACAGGGTGGTGGAAACCTTGATGCCTAACTTCATCGTCATCATCTTCATCTCCGCGTTTAGTCCCGGTTGCATCGGCGGCTTTCGCGTTGGAGCCCGGTGTCCTTGATGCCTAACCTGTTACCATGTATTCTGGCGTAGAAATGTTTCAAATCAAATCAAAAATGTTTATTTGCTAGAATACGGTACAAAGGGTGTAACAGTGCATTTTTTTCCAGCGTATCCTGCCATATGTGGCGTGCAAATTTATTATTAAAATTACATTATACAAATTCCATCAATTTATCTTCTAAATAGTCCTTAATTGAATAGTAACTCTTTGATAACAAAAGTTTAAAAAGCATTTTCTTAAATAATGTCAAAGGTAATTCTTATAAACTATTTGGTAATTTATTATAAACTAGCTTTCCGCCCGCGGCTTCGCCCGCGTGGAGTTCGGTTATATCGCGCTTTTTAGATTTCCCTCGGGAACTTCATATTTTTCCGGGATAAAAGGTAGCCTATGTTCTTTCTCAGGGTCCAAAGACTGTCTGTGCCAAATTTCATCAAAATCGGTTGAGAGGTTTAAGCGGGAAAGCGTAACAGACAGACAGACAGACAGACAGACAGACAGACAGACAGAGTTACTTTCGCATTTATAATATTAGTATGGATGATTATGGACATACAGTATACGTTTTTCTTAAATAATTTTAATTTTATTCGTGGTAAACGAAGTCTGTCTTTATGTCGTGTTCGGCTATTTGGCCTGTCCTCCAATATTTCAAATAAATTGTAATTTCTTTTTACAAAAGTGCATGTTTCAAAAATGTATAGACATGGTAAAGGAAGGATGTTTAATCTTTGAAACAGTGGCTTACAGCTGTCTAAAAAATGAGCTCCACAGATTGCTCGGATGCATCTTTTTTGGGATTTGAATACTCTATCAACCTCCACTGAGTCCCAAATTATTAGACCGTATCGAAGTACGGACGATACATAGCCATGGTACGCAAGCATTGCCGTATCATGATTAGTTGTTTGTCGAATCCTTTTTAACACATAAACAAAACGATCAATTTTTACAACAACTTTATCAATATGTGGTTTCCAGTTGCAGTTTTTGTCAACTGTTATACCTAAAAACAGATATAAAAAAAACACATATAACAGTTTGAACAGATATAAAAAAAAATCCGGTTCAAAGAATTGACTGTTAAATATGTTAATTACCAAAAATTTTTTTTCGACCGTATAATGTTAATATGTACTTAGTATGTATCACCAGCGAATAATAGAACGGCACTTTAGTGTAAATTATTTTCATTAGCGCTACCCTCAAACCGGGGAAGTAAAATATCGTCAGGAATTCGAAGACATGTGACATCTACCAACCCGCACTGGGCTTTTTGCATTGAGTTATAATGTACTACTCAATGGCTTTTTGTTTTGTTTGGGATGGGAAGTCATCAAATGACCTCTCCCGCACCGCGCACCGCCTCGGTAGGCGGTGAAGTGGATCTCATGTCGCATTGACCTCTATTAAATCCGTAGATATCTAACACACATACACCGCCCGACCACGCGGTCGAGCGGTACTCTCGCCGACACCGCACATCCGCGCGGCCGTCCGCGCGGAGGAGCGGCACCTCATACACGGGGCGCACCTTAACCGCGCGGATGATCCGCGCGATTAAGCTGCGTTAAGTAGGTGCAGGATGAAAATCAGAAGATTCTTGCCAGTGTCTGTGAACAAACTGGTCACAACCGTGTTAAATCCATCCGCATGGATAGGCGCGTAAACCGCCTTACCGCGCGGAGCACCGCTACGAAATCCGGTTTACCGTCTTCGCCCTCCGCGGTGGTACGCGGTGCCGTGACTTAATCACCTTATCGAAAGAAGGCCTGTGTCCAAGCAGAGAGGCCTAAGTGAGAAACTCGTTAACAAAAAGCAATTTTGCAGTTGTGGCCGAACGGAGTCCGCCTGATTTTATGCAAACATAAGCGGCCAAACGCCTGATGCTATAATCTCATTCAGAAAATATTTATGATGATAACGACGGACACTGGTATCGGCATCATATTTATAGATTCTGAAAACTCGATTAATCGCTGAGAATGAATTCCTTGAATGATTGAGTCGATATCTGACGAAGCTCAATGATTTACGTGATCATTATCACGGGAATACTTGTATTTTTATGAGTTTTCGACATCCAAGAACTTTACGATTTCGTTGTAAAAACATTAAATGCGTCATAATGACTGTCAAATACCCGCGAATCCAATAAAAGAGAAATCCAGTAACGAAATATCGCTGGTACATCGCTCGGCACTTCCGGTTGCCATTATCCGGCGTGAACGTTGAACAAAATGACCGCACTACCGTTATTGTGCACCTTGACGCCTGAAGCTCAAAATAAATTGTAGGAGCATAGATATAGGAAGTAAATGAAATCCTAAATCGCTGTGTAGGAGTTAAATTTACAGTTTTATTAATAATAACTGCCACTATATATAAATACTAGCTTTCCGTCCGCGGCTTCGCCCGCGTGGAGTTCGGTTATATCGCGCTTTTTAGATTTCCCTCGGGAACATCAAATTTTTTCGGGATAAAAGGTAGCCTATGTTCTTTCTCGGGGTCTAAAGATTATCTGTGCCAAATTTCATCAAAATCGGTTGAGAGGTTTAAGCGGGAAAGCGTAACAGACAGACAGACAGACAGACAGACAGACTGACAGACAGACAGACAGACAGACAGACAGACAGACAGACAGACAGACAGACAGACAGACAGACCGACAGACAGACAGAGTTACTTTCGCATTTATAATATTAGTATGGAAGTATGGATGGTGTATAGATTTTTTTTTTTAATAAACGTTGCCCCGCACACTAGGAATTACTCCTATATCGTGGATGCGTTTACAAACATTTAAGCTCACATACACAAACAGCCAGACCCGGAACAACTACCTGTAGTCCATACAAATATTTCTTCCTTGCGGGATTCAAAGCGCGACACCCAATGCAGCAGTCGATCGCTCATCCACTGCATCAACCGTGTCGTCAATCCTTTTTTCGTGTGATCCTCTTATTCGCAACCAAACTTGACGAACCAGCAGGCTAATTGCGTAACAGATTATCAGTAGCGATGGATTTCATTTTGACAGTTCAACAACATTCATTGTGTTTTTAAATTGTTGGGCTGACACAATTTTCCAACATACGGAGCAATTGATCAGCAATATGCTTCGAAATGATTGCAATTGATAGTGTGTTACCCAATTAGCGTGAAGGTACCTATCAAAATGTACGGAATTTATCGGAGATTCTCTCTCGCGTAGTTTTTATTTATGACTAGCTTTTCGCCCGCGGCTTCGCCCGCATGGAGTTCGGTTATATCGCGCTTTTTACATTTCCCTCGGCAATATCAATTTTTTCCGGGATAAAAGGTAGCCTATATCCTTTCTCAGGGTCTAAAGATTGTCTGTGCCAAATTTCATCAAAATCGGTTAAAAGGTTTAAGCGGGAAAGCGTAACAGACAGACAGACAGAGTTACTTTCGCATTTATACTATTAGTATCGATTATTTCAAAAAGTTACTTTATGAAATGCAATAGACAATGGGCGGTCTTATCGCTAAGAACGATCTTTTACGTGTTTATTAACAAATGTTTACTAATGAATACATGGCTTGAAACATTATGATACATTGTTTATGAACAGTTTATAAACAGTGTTTATTAACAAATGTTTACTAAAGAATATATGGCTTTTCAGACAACCTTTCGACCTGGCCCGGGGACGCCCGCTCTGAGAGCGGGCGAAGTCAAAATCAAAATCAAAGCATTTATTTCAAATAAACCAGTTACAGGCACTTTTGAATTGTCAGAAGGTCGGTCAGTCAATAAGATGAAGCTAGTCGCCCATTCCAAGGAGTAGGTACCTATGGAGAAGAACGGGCAAGAAACTCCATGGACACTCTTTTAAATTTTCAAGCTATTGTTACAAATATCTGATTACATCATTCATGTTGAAATCAACCGTGTGAGAACGATGCAGAAATATATTGTACGCTGAGAGCGTCCATTATGGAAAACACACAAAAATCAATTCAGAAATTAAAATACCTACGCCGTGGCAGCTAAGAGATGACCAGTCCCCTCTGACGGCGTCCGTTCACGAACATGACGTATGGATCAGCATCATTCAGCTCAACCATATTGAAGGAAACCTAATGACCCAACACACACGCCACCACCAGCGAGACATTTGAGTGAGAATGACATACTCTCAACAGCCAGAGCGCAGAGTCTCTCCTTTTCTATTTTGATATAATATATTTTAAGTGTAAGTGTTTTAGGTAACTATATCTATAATCTAACGACGCGCGACGTGAAGAATTAACCTAAAACCTTATCTTCGACGCCATCTAATGCGTCTAAATAGATTCTACCAAATATTATCTACTCTGTTTATCTAGATATCGTACTTCCATTTACGCAATGGTTTTATGAACCCTTAAAATGTAGCATCTTTGCTCTTCTTCTTCAGTCTATAGAGGTCCACTGCTGGACAAAGGCCTTCCCATGGCTTTCCACAATGACCTGTCTTGTGATGCCTGCATCCATCGACTTCCCGCGACCTACACCAGGTCATCGGTCCACTTTGTTGGGGGCCTTTCTACCCTGCTGTTTTGTGTGTTGCCACTGATGATATGCGGAACTTAAACGCGGTCGCTCATAATGGGCTTCATAAGAAGGCTCAAGGTCACACAAAGGACGTTGAGCTATGTTCGGAGTTCCTATGCTCCATCGAATCAGAAATGAGCAGATCTTTTCTCAAGTTAGGCTAAATATGAATGCAATGTACATAAAAAAAACGATTAAAACAGACTCATTTATTCACAGTATTGCATAGTTTAAGACACCACTATTGACATCACTTTTTAACAACAGCCACCCGGCCTGTATCTCCAACTGTAGGTACCAAAGGGCCGGCCACAAGGGCCCCTGCATACACCTCCACAGGGGCCACAGAAGGGGGCGGGGTATGCAAGGCCGGCCACTTGGCAATTGCAGGGACAGCCGCAGCAGCAGGGGCCGCCGCCACAGTAGCCAGGGCAGCCGCCGCAACATCCTCCGCATTGCCCGGTGCATCCTCCGCAACCCCCGCAGCCGCCGCAAGATCCACAACCTCCGCAACACATGATGTTAAAAATTTCAGAAGAAATGTAAAAATGGATTTTTTAATAGTTTTACTATACTTTTTACAATTTTTTGAGTTTTATTTGATTTTATTTATAAATCAAAATAGTGTGGTCTGTTTTATTAATTTTGACATATGTTTGTTTATTCTTATGTCAACACAGATCAAGTCGCAGAAGTCTATGATATGTGGCAGCCAGTGTAGAATTGTAACCTTATTGCGTAGAAACTCCGTTTATACAAATCTGTCTGTGTTAATTCAGAGAATTGAATATGTGATGGAGGTATCAAATTATTCGTTCTTGAAAATAGTTGTAACAGGGCTTGAGACATAGTACTAATCACACAATATTCTGCTACACCATGTAATATTAATATATAGGTGATTTACGCTCTTTGCTTTGCAAAATAGTTTTCAAAATATTAAACTACGCCAGATACCACCTAGTCTCCGAACCCTCCTCATCATGATCTCCGCGTTAATCCCAGACGCATCCGAAGCTTTTTTCCGCTTTGGAGTCTGGGGTCCGCTTTACCAGTCTAACTGCTGATTTTGGATAAACTTCGATATTTTCCGTGAAGCGACTGCAGTCTGACCTCCGCAACCCGAAGGCGATATCGAAGAATTGCAGCTAGACCAATTGTTCGACTTTTTGAGGGCTCCAACCACCCGTAACGACTGCCATTAGATGTTCGTATGGCAACCGGGACCAACGGCTTAACGTGCTTTCCGAGGCACGACCAGACCAGTGCAAATATTTATATCCATGCATACAAATATTTGCACTGCGCGGGGTTCGAAACCGCGCAGTGCAAATCCTGCTCCTTGCGCAACGGCCGTGTTCACTACCGCTACGCCACGGAGGCTGTCAATGTCAGTCTCCGAACCCTATTTTCTGGTGAAGTTACTACAGTTGTAGTAACTTCACCACACCACCACACCACAGAAACACACCATTAAGCACAATCTAAATCATAATGAAGGAATCAAATGAAATTTATCTATTGCAATAGACATTTTGACATTTTTGTGTATTTTGTGTTTACTACGACATCATACGTCTTGTAAAGCATCTTGCTATACAAATATGAATTAGTTCCATGGACGCTTACCGACGACGATCATGTTGCTGTCAGCGCCGAAACGGCGAGAATCAAATGTTTTCTATTATGAAGTTTTAAACTATCCTATTATATTCTTATGCTCTTTCCCCTTATTCAAATCAAATCAAATCAAATCATTTATTTCAGAAAATATCCATAGTTAACAACAAAAGAGAGTTATAAATAAAACACAAACTTATAAACTAAAACAAACAAGAACCTCACACGGCAGTAATATGTCTGCCGCAGCATTGCTGGATGTACAGACAATCCAGTCGGTTGGCAATCATCGCGAGGACGGCGTTGTCGCTGCCCCGCACTCTGTGCACCAGAGACGCGCACCGCTTACGCATTGTGGCGTGAAAGCAGTCGGTACGAGCATAGAATAAAGAGGGGAAGTAGGTTATCTGCGACCCAATCCGCGATTTAATTGCCTACTGTCTTAGGGTTGACGACTGTCCGCGCTTCGTCGGTTACGGTTGTCGCCCAAACCGCTAACAAATATTTATAGACTAAGAGCTTATGTTTAAATTATTTGCTTAGTATTTAGTTTACATATACTAGTCAGTTTTTTTTTTTTGCAATTTTTATTTTTAGTTTTGTAGGTACACATAAAGAACCATATTTATTTTTATTTTTAATTAATACAAATATAAATAATACAAACATAACATCTATTGAATCACACATTTAATACAAAATTACAAATTAGCCACAGAAAAATACCTACTTTCTTCGGTTTCGACTATTACGAAACGCGTTGTTATTAAACTTTAATGTGTAATATATCCGTATCCTTGTAAATAACTTTTAGAAATATAATTTGAAAAATATAAGTCTTTTATTTGTCCATAAATAGACATACCAACTTTGCAGTTTATGTGATCATTTTTTAAAAGCTAATGTGCCGAAAAGCCGTGACGCGCGAACCTCGTTCCGTGCTAGCTGCGACTAGCGCAGTCATATGCACTCTAATATTGTGTTTAGGTGTGCGTGCGGCGACGCATAGATACTATGGCGCAAACATACAAGCCGCGCGCGGTCCGTTTGTATGAAGATAACGTACTTCCCTCTCTTTATTCTATGGTACGAGCCTCTGCGAACATTCCCGAGGCGCTGCAGTGGCGAGGCAGCCTCAGCACCGCCCTAAACGCATTATTGAACTGGACGCGTTTATTCATAAACGTTGTTTAAAGTTAACTAGTGATTAGCGATTCTTTAACGGTTAGTCGCAAAAGGTCATCTTTTAACGTCACTTAATTTTAATCATCTTTTATGAATAAACACCACAGTGTTTAGAGGGTTTATTCATAAACTACGATTAAAGTTAAGTAACATGCAAATGTCTAAAATGTATGGTTAAACAATCGCTAATCACTGGTTAACTTTAAGCAGTGTTTTGAATGAGGAGTTTGTGTTAAAACATCATTAAACAGCTGTGAAAAAAGGATTGCGTTTTTAGGGTTCCGTAGCCAAATGGCAAAAAACGGAACCCTTATAGATTCGCCATGTCTGTCTGTCCGTCTGTCCGTCCGTATGTCACAGCCATTTTTTTCCCAAACTATAAGAGCTAGGTATACTGTTGAAAGTTGGTAGGTAGATGTATTCTGTGAACCGTATTAAGAATTTGATGCAAAAATAAAAAAAATAATAATAAATATTGGGGGCTCCCCATACTTAAAATAAGAAAATGAAAAATCTAAAGAAAACATGTGATGTACATTATTATAAAAACTACCAACGAAAATTGTTTTAAACGAGGTCTAGTAAGTAGTTTTTTTCTAATACCTCGTAAATCGTAAACCGCTTATTACCGCGTAATCTTACATACAAATAAAATAAATCATTTAATTTTATAAATCAATGGTACGGAACCCTTTGTGCGTGAGTCCGACATGCACTTGGCCGGTTTTTTATTCCTTAAAGGTCCATCTTTACCTGACACTGGAACAATGATGATTTCTACGCCTCATAGTAACCATTGTGTTACCACAGTCTAAAAATCATACAGCCGTCCAACGAAGACGTCTAGACAGA
Source organism: Sesamia nonagrioides (assembly GCA_017933935.1). Classification (NCBI taxonomy): domain Eukaryota; kingdom Metazoa; phylum Arthropoda; class Insecta; order Lepidoptera; family Noctuidae; genus Sesamia; species Sesamia nonagrioides. The sequence continues at coordinate 500,552 of JADWQK010002246.1, forward strand.
GCAATAGTGCGGGGTGTGAGGGACGAGACGCGGATAAGCGGCTCCCAAGCTGCCAACAAAAGTTTCTTCGTAGCTCGGTATATACAGTATGTTAACTAACAGAGGGCGTTCCCGTTAACCCGAAATAGTATAGCATACATACATGTTAAAAAAAATATTTCCATTCGAAAACAAAATGTTTTAAAATTTTTTCCAATATGAAAATATTCAATAAAAAATTTAAATTGACATGTAAAAGAAACACACTGTACACGCGAACATGAAAGACGGCAACGTCGCAATTTATTTATACATGACGACTACTATTTTGATTTAAAACAGGAGGTTTCAAATTTATTTCCAATTAGAATTTTTTTTTATTCGGATTTTTTTATGCTTATTTTTCTATGCTGATATTTTTATTTCAAACTATTAATGAAATATATTAACGAGTTTAAGGGAACGCCCTCTGTTATTTAACATACTGTATACAGTATGTTAACTAACAGAGGGCGTTCCCGTTAACCCGAAATAGTATAGCATACATACATGCTAAAAAAATATTTCCATTCGAAAACAAAATGTTTTTAAAATTTTTCCAATAAGAAAATATTCAATAAAAATTTTAAATTGACATGTAAAAGAAACACACTGTACACGCGAACTTGAAAGACGGCAAGGTCTCAATTTGTTTATGATACTACGCTACTATTTTGATTTAAAACAGGAGGTTTCAAATTTATTTCCAATTAGAATTTTTTTTTATTCGGATTTTTTTATGCTTATTTTTCTATGCTGATATTTTTATTTTAATCTATTAATGATATATATTAACGAGTTTAAGGGAACGCCCTCTGTTATTTAACATAATGTATATTATCAATTGTTGACGCGTGCTTATTTTTTATTTGTTTATTTATAATGGTGTATACGATATACTGTAACCATAGATCTAAGTAATTTAGGTTTATGTCATGGTACTTTTTTGGCGTACAATAAAGGTTTGTTATATTCTATTCAATAATAAGTTTTGTGACAACGCTTTGTAATTTTTTCACTTTCAATTATTAAAAATATAGGGTATGTTCCGTAATATACATCAGTATACATACAGGTCAATGATAATTATGTCATGAATCTGACGCCAAATTACCCATACTGTACTGGAGAGATGAAATATGGCATACTTTATTGACATCACTTACCGTTATATTTTCTGAAATATTTTCATTGACTACACTTATCTAAGCTAATAAAAACGATGATAATTTAAGAGATTTAAAAACAACTGTCACGGGCAGCACGTCGTTACTATGACGTGTTAAAACATTTCGGGGGTCACCCCCAGTGACGTCAGTCCATTATTTTGCCATCTGGTGAAATATACTCGTGTAACAACCAAGGAGTTTTGCTACTTCTAGAAATAAACATTATGGTCTAATTTAAAAATACGTAATTTATGCTTTAAATGCCATTTTATACAAAAAAAACATGTGCTGTGATCACTAATCAGCAAAGAATTTTTTCCAAAAAAAATCTAAATTTAACCTTTTATTAAAAAAAATGTAAGTACATATTTGTAATGTTTTCTATAGCCTTATCTCCAGCAGAACACTGGGCTGATAATGGAACCAAGAGAGGCTTCTGGTAGCAATCTTATACACTTTGATCTTCGTTGTTCTCTTGCTGATTACCTGAAGAAGGCAGGCGAATGGAATGGGCCCGGAACGCGGACATTAGACTTGTATTGAAAGGATTAGTTCGAATGAGGTTGGATCCTATAATAGTGTTTTCGCATTTCCTTTGTCTAGAAAAGCAAAGATGCTATTAAAATGCTTGAGGTTGGCTTGCGACGACGGGCAAAGGCTCAGTAATAAAAGTAATGTATTTCATGTATTTGTATTTATGATGTGTTTTGTCGTCCTCCGTGACGCAGCGGTCAACACGCCTGCCTGCGACGTGGAGGCCCCGGGTTCGATTCCCGGCCAGGTCATGATGGAAAACGATCTTTTCCTGATTGGCCTGGGTCTTGGATGTTTATCTATACAACGTGTAACATAAAGGGTATATAAACATGCAAAGACATGGCATCTTTACATGATATCAAACGATATTGGAAGGGTTTTTTAATCCTATCTCTTTATGTTAGGAAGTTATGAGGAAAAACACCGCCTGTGATAGGCTACTGTCATACTAGTCACACAGAGATATTGAAGACATTTATCGGATTATGGCAAGTAACGTGACGGGTAACGAGTAGTTATAAACGTATGTAGTGTGCTGCCACGTTTGTTATGATTTGATTTTAAGAAAAACACGAAACTGAAAATTTGGTACAAATTTTTTGAGTATTTCATTTTGAGTTGAAACCCTTCCGATATCGTTTGATATCATGTAAAGATGCCATGTCTTTGCATGTTTATATACCCTTTATGTTACACGTTATCAACATATATTATTTCTCCAAGGGTCTGAAACCGTTTTCTCCCTTTCTATCGAACCAATCTGAACGTTCGACCCACCAATCGACAGATGTTCGTCCCTGGTACCATGGAATACTATTTTCAAATTATTCCGCTTCACTGTTTATTTATAAAAACGACTTAAAAATTCTAATTAGTATAGTGCGAATTTATCGCACGGGTCAGCTAGTAAATATAGTATCGTTGAGTTAGTATCCCTTAACACAAGTCTCGAACTTACTTTGGGGCTAGTTCAATCTGTGTGATTTGTCCGTAAAACAAAAATAAAAAAATTTAGTATGTACATAGTTATGGTCTTACAGAGCCATGTCTGTCAAAGCTCTCTAAATTAAGATTTAAAAAAAGCAGACGATGTTACCTGATGATGGAATCATTACACAAGCCTGTAGTTTGCTGTATTCTCAACTTCTCTACAAAACTCTTGATGGAAACGTTTGGGTCCTGTCAGAGGCTAATGTGAAGCAAAGAAGTATTTTAGCCTGATTGAAGAACAATTAATTTTTTTTCCAGATAAAATTCGCGATGCCTGTCCGTAACTGCTGCGTAGGTTGCCAGGGCCCTATGTCAGGGCCGTGCTGTGGGGGCGCATGTGGCCGTCGCATGGACTGTGGCTCGGGGCCCTGCTGCGTCCATGCATGTGGTGTCTGTTGCTCTCCGTGCTCTGGAGGGATTGGCTGTTTACACGGGTGAGAATTCACATAAAATTAGGTAATGTTAAGGAAATATGAATATTAAAAACGATTGTTTCTCACAGCACGTCCCCAATTACAAATTGTCGTTTTACCAAAGACACCACCTTTACCTCACAGAAATGTAACAAGGTCGGCCTCATTGAATAACACTTTGAAGTTACTAATTGAGCAAGAGTAGTGGAATGGAAGTGAATACGAATTATACAACATGTATTTTTCTATTTTACGAAATAGTAAATTTAATAGAACATTAAAATTTTAGTTTTTAAAGAGTTGACACTATAGACCTTTTCACATTGCTATACAACCTTTAACCTCATCACCACAGTAGCAACACAGCAGTATCGATTGAAACCTATTATCTTTCTCCTAGTGCCCGGCCTGGCATGGCAGGCTCATACTTCAGCTGCGGTCACGGCTGCATCGGCGGCTGCACTAGCGGCCTCTGTGGGTCGTGCTGCGGCCCCTGCTGCGGCTGATCCGGCCCTGAAACTATTGTGAACTTTGTCTTACGTCCGGCTTAGTAAACTGTTTGCGTCGATTTGGTACTTTATTTATTAAACTGGCAACACTTTTACCAATCCTAACATTACATTTAAGTTACAAAAATGCAGTTATATTTTCCTTCTAAATAGCGTAACGGTTATGGTTGTTGTGAACAATTTACCCAATTACCCTTAGTTTCGAATTTAACCTGTAGGGTAATTGTGTAACACACTATCCATAGCAATGGGTTCATTTTGACAGTTACACAACATTCATTACACACCGGAGGCGGAGGCGAAGCTCCGTTACAACCCTGGTTTTAACATGCCATAATAGGGAAGGGTCCCACGTGCTGAATCCGGATTGGTTTGCCATTCATCGAGTAATAAGCATTTGAAGTTTAGATGGATTTACCAACAATCTGCGGGAAGGGTCGAGGCCCTTCAAGCCGTATGGTTCGCCGAGTCTCAACGAGCTGTCGTATTCCAAAGGCGCGAGGTTTGACAAATTTCGGATGAAGTTCGGGTCATGAGAAGCCGCGATCGTTTGTTTTAAAAATCAGTCGCACGTTCCATAAAATTTAAAATTTGTGAATTCTCCGTTTGAAGTTCTGTTACAAGTAAATTCTATACCTATTGACCTTTTAATTCTGCTTTACTGCAGGTTTTTATATCTATCAAATTGATTTACCTCTTAACGAAATTACTTGCTAGCTACAAATTTTGTGGGTCCAATTAAAAAATATTATTTCGTTACAACCCTAAGCTTAGACGGGTAAACGGAAAAGGCTTAAGGTAACTACCCTTTTTTTTGGGATGGGAAATCGTCAAATGACTTCTCCCGCTCTGGGCGGAGCGGAAGGGCGTCAAACTTTTACTGACTAAAACCCACCCGTGTTTCTTCACTTGCTTGTGCGACGGCCAGGGCCACTGTTTCAAGGTAACTGTTATCGTCAGAAGTCCAGGAAAAAACCCTAAGGTCATGGGAATATGCGTACCTAATTAAAATAACCCCTGGACCCGGTAACGAGTCGACGCACCGGGACTACGTGCAAACTGCAAACAGTGGAATTATCCCTCAGAGCTACTCATGTATGTTTATTCTACAGGCGCACTTAGGTATGTACAATGAAACTTGAAAAACGTTACTCGCCTGAGATTGATTTGGAGACCCTCCACGATTCGTGGAGGGTCTCGAGGGGACGAGGAGTTTGACCGACTCAACAACATTTGACGCATCATACCATTCGTACCCCGGCACATATCGTACAAAACTACTCAGACCCGTACTCACATAGTAACACACTAAGGTCCGTATTCCAAAAGGAAACTCAAGCATTGATCTCTGATTAAGCATTACTTAAGACTAGTTTTAACCAATCAAAAGGCTTCCAACGAGACTTAAGTAAAGCTTGAGTTTTGAGTGACGTTCTGTAATAAGGAACTTACAACAGAATATGAACTAGTTCTACGCCTTCGTTTCATTCATATCACTCTAGGAGCTACTTTGTTGTTGGAGGAAGCCCACTACACACTGAAGCCGACCCGTAACCCGCTAGAGTACGCAAGTACTCGTTGCCCAGCGATTCAGCTGTAGTGACGTGCTAGTATTTTTGTTTTTGCTACATGGAGTGGGACGAGGAAAAAACTCTTCCAAGTTAAATAATCATTATTGAATTTAATCTTTATTAAATTCGGTGTAGGTTAATTTCATAAATGTTCTAAAATGTATGGGATTCTTTACAATCAAGTCGTCTGCTTCCAAATCTCTTAATCTTTCACTATTACGGCAATGATTGCGACTCAAACTAGGTCTTATCCAACAGCTTCGCTCTTTTTGGAGCAAGCCAGCAAAAATAATTCCACAACTTGCTATCAACAGGTTACACTCAGGTTTCATCGATAAGTAATATCTTCAAATTAAGAAAAAAATCAGAAATGTAATACTTATATAGCTCGTTCCCGCTACTCTTTTAGAAATAAGGCAATAAGCCTTATTGAATTTGGCATTGGGTTCACATAATTCTATTGGCTTTGAAAGACAGAATAAAGAAAACATTTCTTCCACAATAATATTGTTAATTAATATTTTACGTCGAATCACTTTGAACAAGACGAGGCACAATGACAAACAAATTGGTACTCTTATCCTGGCCTTTTTATACAATACAGGGCATTATGGGCATCACTAGTTCAGTTATCCATGAGCTCCTCAGATCACTTGTAACCAGACGAAGCACAGCGGCAACCATGTGGCGCGATCATCCTCGACGCTGGTAGGTCAGTTAACAACCAGAGTCCAGGAAATTCTGAGGCCTTTTTAAACAACACAGGGCATTATAGACGTCACCAGGGTATGTTGAGCTATCATTATTAGCTCGTTCGCACGACGAGGACGAACTGTGTTAGCAATTAGGCGAATTAAAACCGGTCTGGTTTCGGCTGCACGGACCACAGAGGCCACAGCATGGACCACAGCATGGCCCACAGGGGCCGCAACATCCACAAACAGGCTTACTGCAGGGTATAAGAGTTCTACATGGTCCATGAGATGGACAACAACAGGGGCCACACCCGGGTCCACAAGAACCACAGCAGGATCCACCACAAGGGCCACACGATCCACAACAAGGGCCACACGATCCACAACCACCACAACAAGCCATTTTCTTATTATGTATTTAAAAATACCACAAACTTAAGTTCTTCACCACTAAGAAGTCTGAACCTTTGTAGATTATTTTTTTACACAGTAATTTTATACCAAAATGGTGCAGTTTTTGAAGTTTTATGCAAAGTTTTTTTAATTTTTGTATTTTTTTGTATCTTGTATATTTTTTTCTAAAATGAGCTCCGCCTTGTTATGTCATACGGAATATTTTTGAACGTAATTATTTTTTACTACAGTGACATTTATGCTTTGCATATAGGACTCGGACGACAACCTCTAAGTGTAGAAATTACAAGAAGATTTTACTTTAAAAAATGTTTCGTTCTTGAATTAATTTCTATATAAAATCATCAAAAACTATACTTATATGCAAATCAAATAGATCACGAATACGGTTTATTACAATAAAATGTTCGCTAGAGCAAACATAGCATTTATTACGATGTAATTTTCCTCCTTGGCAACATAACTATCCAATTTGGTACGTACTTTCTAAGCATGTAAGTCCTTCCACGTAAAACCGCACAAACTGTGTAATGATAAGGGTAGACAATCAGTTAAGGCTGTGTACAAACGCAGCAGTTGGGTAACGAGCGTGAAACGAAACGCGCGGCAAATTGCCACGATTACCCGCATCCGGCGCGCTTACACAGAACCGTTGCGTCGTCGCGCCGCGCCGGTGCGACCACAACCCACCGCTCACGCAGTCGAAACACAGGAGTGTGCAACAGTTTGGAAATATATGAGTTTATTTATTGAAGCAAGTCGTGGTGGCCTATTCAATTCAATTCAATTATATTTATTTGCACAGAAAGTAGGTATACAAAATAAAGATGTTTACATAATGTCAGACCTTTATACTATCTACCTTAAATTAGGCATGCAAATTTTGAATAGGCACATTAAGATAAATCATTAAATAATTATTATTTTTAAAATTTTATACCTAAGTATTTGGGAAGAGAGAAGCTCCGTGGCAACAATTGGTCTAACTGCAATGCTTCGATGTCGCCTTCGGGTTGTGGAGGTCAGACGGCAGTCGCTTCACGGAAAATGTCGAAGTTTAGCCATATCAGCAGTTGGACTGGTAAAGCGGACCCCAGACTCCAAAGCTGAAAAAAAAGGCTTCGGATGCGACTGAGATTAACGCTGGGATGATGATGATTTGGGAAGAGAGAAGCCATTTAAAAATCATTCACAGAGTAGTGACATTTGTCTAATAAAAGAGCTGTAAGTTAGGCCTAGTGGTTACACCAGCCTCTCAAGCGGTACGGATTCGATTTCAAGTCAGGCAAGTACCAATCTAACTTTTCTAAGTTATATGTACTTTCTAAGTATATCTTGGACACCAGTGACTGATTACACGGTGAAGGAAAACATCTTGAGGAAATTTGGAGTTTAAGTCTGAAATTGCCAACCTGCATTGAGCAAGTGTGGTGATTACACTCAATCCTTGTCTGTATGAGAGACCTGTGCCCAGCAGTGGGCCGATAAAAAGGTTGATGATGATGATGATTTATTGAAGTTTTTCTTTCACTTTTTCTTTCTTCTTGCACCACACATTCGTACATTGTGCTCACACGTTTGCCATGCAATTATACAATACTAAGAAATTGAATCTACACAATGCTAAGATAGTATTGTCCAAGGTTCAGCAGCTCCAACAGTGTTCCCGAATACTAAGTTTACCTCCTGTACAGCTGTACAAATATGACATATGATATATGATAGGTTAATATGACAATATGCATATATTAAAAATTATATACACCTATTTTGTAAACGATTCTGGACAAACTACTTTCAGAAACCGCGTTAATTAATTTACATGTTGTATATGAAATAGAAGTGAAATGTAAATGTGGTGAAGGGTTCCTAAGGAGAATCTAAGTTCCAGAGCCATATATCAGGTAGATCAGGTCGATACAATGGATCCCATTTTCCTTAAAAAAATTTTTTTTCAGTGGATTGTCAATAAGAATTATTAGGATTCGTTTTGAACAAATAAGAAATGGTAAGTACATAATTATTTTCGTAATACACAAACGCAAGTAACTTGCTGTCGCCTGTTCGTAAATATTTAAAACAAGTTCATTTAGAACAGTGACTTTAATATGTGTATTTACTTGGCACTAACGAGATATATGTGCCCCGAGCTATGGTACATAATATATAATATGTAGTAACAGTTGTATGTGTAGATAAAACTTCACATACAAATACTTGTAAATAGTAGGCCCGAAGGCATTTCACTCTGGTTAGAAGAAACTGTCTGATCTATGGCAATTATGATGATGAATTTCGCGTAGTGGAAAGTTGTAGCCTGAAACACAGGTTTTAGTGAACTTGGTTCGGGTGGTCCCAATATTAGTTTTAGTGAACTTGGTTCGGGTGGTCCCAATATTAGTTTTAGTGAACTTGGTTCGGGTGGTCCCAATATTAGTTTTAGTGAACTTAGTTCGGGTATATATATACATTCATATTATCTAATAGTGGAAACCATTTATAGCATTTATTGCATTTATAGTATTGCATAGCTGGAAATTTAGCCGTACAAGGGTATTTTCGATCAAAATTGAAAATCTAACGTCGCGAACCCATACGATAGACCTCTCCTGTAGAATTAATATTTTGAATCTACATATACTTAATATATGTAAATTGAGTCGAGCGGATTTTGAGGTATTTCCATGATTATTTAGGCGAACATTACACATAACAACATTTAACTTAGACGTAGACGTGGAAGACGCCTTTCATATTATGATGGAATGTGACCGGAACGGACTTGAATTAAGCCTGCAACAGTATTTTAGCATTTCCTTTATCTGGTAAAGCAAGGATGCTTTACAAAATAGTTCAGGCTGGCTTGCGCCGTCGGGCGGAGGCTCGTTGACGAAAGTGTATTTTATGTTTTTTGTATTTTGTACTTAGCATGTTGCTGCATTACAGAGTGACATTGTCATGTGTGACAAAGCTCTCAAAATAAAGATTAAAAAAAAAATACTTACACGTATATTTTTAACCGACTTCAAAAAGGAGGAGGTTACTCAATTCGACCGTATATATGCTTTTTTTTTATGTTTGTTCGCGCATAACTTCGTCGTTTATGAACCGATTTTGATAATTCTTTTACTGTTGGAAAGAAGACGATCCCAAGGTGGTCCCATGATAAGGATATCAGGGTTTGATGGTGGAAGACCAGAGAAAACAAGGGGAACATTCAAAAATTGCAGGCGACTAGTGCATTTCTTAGCATTTTCATTAAGTATTTTAAAGCACTACAATTTAATAAAGGTCTGAAGTAGATCTGATGATGGAGCCGGGAGACAGTCGAAGGAACTCCTCAACAATTCACAGCGGCTACCTTGTGTTTGGGCTCGATTAATTTGTATTGATAAGAACTTTACACCTAGATGGGTTGTGACTGTCATAAGATCGCTGATGATGAAGACAGAGGCCAGTTCCGGGAACTCCTCAACGGTTTACAGTAGCTACTTTGTGGTTGGACTTAATTCATTTATATTGATGAGACCTTTGCACCCATTGGCGTAAAATAATGGTCTGCGGTAAATTTGATGATGAAGACCATAGGCAGTTGATAGAATACTTACGGGTAAAAATTAAAGTAAACAAAATTACGTTGTTTCTCAACTATATTTGCGTCAGCTTCCACTCTGACCGGATGCAACTGAATACATAATACCTACTTTTAACAACTAAAAAGTGTAAAATAAAAACTTTTTTACAAAAAAACAACCGACTTCCAAAAAGCACTACAAAGTGAAAAATAACTAATTTCGGAAGTCGGTGTCAAAAACGAATATGCAAAACCAAAGACACCGACTTCCGAAATTAGTTATTTTTCACTTTGTAGTGCTTTTTGGAAGTCGGTTGTTTTTTTGTAAAAGAGTTTTTATTATGTTTTGAGATGTTAAAGTCGTGTGATTCAAGAGTTGCGGCATAGTATCTAATAAAGGAAAATGTTATTAACCCCTGTTGCACTTAAGTCACATCCGTAGATAAGAGCACCTTCCCACGACAAATTGTAGGAAGTGCGACCCAAATACGACACGACAGTTTTCGAAGTAACTGCAACAATCGAGGGTGTGCGGCCATCCGAAAATTTCTAGTGAATTAGTTTTACGCGTTATTTACTTTAGACACAGTCACGGTTGGCAGCTGGGCGGACATGTTGAGTTGACGGAAAGGTAAAATAAATAATACATGGGAGAACGTTAAACGAAATGTTACAATTTCATTTCTACAAACGGCGTAGGGACGTCGATCCCTGAAGCAGTATTATAAGTAAAGAAAAATACGTATATGGGCATTACAGCTAACCAAATACACCTTAAAAGTATAAGATAGAAAATAAAATTTTAATACCAAAATGGCCATTTTTTGGATGGGATCTCATCAAATGACCTCTCCCGCTCTGGGTAGAGCGGAAGGGCGTGTCAGACTTTTACTGACTAAAACCCACCCGTGATCCTTCACTTGCCTGTGCGCCAGGGCTACGGTTTCTTTTTTAAGCAACCCGCAAGCCTGACCTTGGAGACATCGGATCTCTTGGACCTCTCTCATCTCTTTGTGGCGTGCGTGAAACACAACTCGTCGTCGACCCAGGCCTGGTCCGTACCGGGTGGCGAGCTGCGCATCGCTTGCCGCCCGCAAGCCCGCGCCTAAGGTGGTCAGGAGTTCGATGTTGTCTCCCGACCAGGGCGTCTCCTGCGGCGGCTAGAGGCGTGAAGGCGCTGGGATTCCCGCTCCCTCATGCACTCCGCCTCCTCCTTTGCCAGCATCACTGCTTCGCAGAAGGAGGTGACGGCGTGCCATGCACTCTCGCTCCGGACCATGGCCTGGACCAGGGTTCGACGCGAGAGATCGTTGCCGATCGCCGCCACGAGGACACGGCGGTGCTCTACTCAAGCCGGGCAGATACAACGGCCTCAGCTCAGCATAATGTCAGATGACAGCACAAGGTGTACCGCCTTGATACTTATCTTCAGCTGCAACCCACAAGGGCCATTTGTGCTGGAATAACAAATACATAGGGGAGAGTGTGTCCGTGAAGTCTCCTGGGGCCCTAGCCAATGTAACATCGCTTCGTAGCGAAGCGAAATCGAATACCAAACCAACCAATGGCGGGAACGATTGATCACGTGATTTGTCGCGTCGCGTGGCCAATCGTTCCCGTCATTGGTTGGTTTGGTATTCGATTTCGCTTCGCTATGAAGCGATGTTACATTGGCTACAGGGGCAGTACTCCACGCAAAAGCGAAACGCTTTCATCAGCTAGTGCTGCTGAAATAACAGCTTACTCCATGCACACTTCATCTCAGATTTTTTTTTTTTACATATTATAAACCAGCGCTTGACCGCAATCCTGCCTGATGGTAAGCAGTGACGCAATCGTTGATGGTAAAGCGCACTAGTTTATTAAGAGCCTATTCACTCTAGCCTTGAAGACACTCAAATTGTAGTCCGACGGAAACACCGCCGCTGGCAAATTGTTCCAGTACCTCGATGTACGCGGTATAAAGGAGGAGGCGAAACGCTTCGTCCGGATCGTAGTGGTGTTAACAACGTAAGGGTGGAAACCAGCCGTACGACGGGTCGTCCGCTGGTGGAACGGAGATGGGGGAATTAAATCATGCAATTCCCTCGCACACTCCCCGAAATGCATCCTATAGAACACCGAAAGGCTGGCTACTCTACGCTTGTGCTCTAGGCTTTGGAGACCAATTCGAGTTAGATCAGGGTCACCAATCAGCCTCCTTGCACGTCTCTCCACTGAATCCAAAGTGGCCAGGTGACACTTGGCAGCCCCAGCCCAAATGTGGCTGCAGTACTCCACACCCGAACGGACCTGTGCTTTGTATAACATTAGAAGCTGCCCAGGTGTGAAGTACTGCCGGACTTTTGATAACACCAAGTTTCCTGGCAGCCACCTTGGCCTTGGACTCAATGAATCGCCCAAAGTTAAGGTTCGAGGAAATCTCAACTCCCAAAAGCTGAAGGCGGTCGGAACACTCCAAGGACACATTTCAAAAAGTAGCAGCCAAGGTGAACGGGCTCCTTTTGGCGGTGAAAAGACACGCCTGTGTTTTGGCGGCATTGAATGCTACAAGATTGGCATTGCCCCATTGTGTGTTCGCGCGTGTGTGTGCTTGTATCATTTTGTGTAGTTCAGTAGTTCCTCAGTTTCTGTGTAATTTAGTGTCTTTATATAATTTGTTAACATTTTTTTACAGTCATGTAACTTATTATTGTATTTATGTCCGTTTCAGGACAGTTACTCTGAGTATTAAAGTGCCGATACTTACTACGGAATCGTTAATGGGACAATGAATATTAATAGCGGAGGGCCGGAAGTAGGAGCCACGTGTATGTGACGTGTTCCGTATAGTAATATAATAATCATAACAGTTAATATGAAGAAGCATGTGCTTGTCGGCTTGTATGTACTTCCGCTTTCAAAGATGGACATGTGTAAGACTGTGCAAGTTTTACGAAACGGTTTGCCGACTCCGTGACCAGCGAGACAATTGGGATGTATCCAAGGTATCATCAACAACTTTTTTATCGTCCCCCTATTGGGCACAGGTCTCCTCTCGTACAGAGAGGGACTGAGAGTAATCACCATGCTTGCTTGATGCGGGTTGGCGATTTCAGACTTAAAGTCCAGGTTTCCTCAAGATGTTTTCCTTCACCATCAGTCATTGGTGTCCAAGATATACTTAGGAAGTACATATAACTTTAGAAAAGTTAGAATGGTACTTGTCTCACCTGGAATCGAACCCGCGCACTCATACTTGAGTTATGAGTGCGCGGGTTCGATTCCAGGTTGCTGGCTGGTGTTTTAACCACTAGGCCACCACGACATTCATCCAAGGTATGAATTCATAAAAATAATTAGTCCGTCTTATAGCTTTCCGCCCGCGGCTTCGCCCGCGTGGAATTCGGTTAAGTATATCGCGCTTTATAGATTTCCCTCGCGAATATCATTTTTTTTCAATAAAAGATAGCCTATGTAAGGCTACCTTTTGGCACAGACAATCTATAGACCCTGAGAAAGGTCTCAGGGTCTAAAGATTGTCTGTACCAAATTTCATCAAAATCGGTTGAGAGGTTTAAGCGGGAAAGCGTAACAGACAGACAGACAGACAGAGTTACTTTCGCATTTATAATATTGGTATGGAAGTATGGATAAAAAATTTAAGACACGTATTTTTTATTTTATCGAAATTACCAAAAACTACTGAGATATAGGCTATAGCGTATTAAAGTTACGGAGTGGCGGCTAATTACGTCACGCCGTGGTATATTTTGTACCACGCCGTGACGTCATGCGACATTTCAAATCATTATATCTTCCTAAGTATTTGAATGAAAGAAAAAAGAAAAAAAAATTGTTCAATATTTTTTTAAATCTATCTGATGGACATTAAATTATTTTTTAGGATACAACGCAATTGCGTATCACACTATCAGTAGCAATGGATTTAATTTTGATAGTTCAACAACATTCATTGCGTTATTTTCATACGCACGTCGTTTCTCTTGTTCACATACTAAATTAATTTTATGTTAAATGCATCTTTTTCATTCCATTTTATTAAGAAAAGGATAGAAGATAACATTAGAGTTTAATACTGCCAAATTCAAACTCCATAGACAGTTTAGACGCGATTATAAATATGGCAAAAGAAAATACGGCAATTTATGTCAGGAGCGCACTAATTTGACAGGTCTAAGCTAACATATATACCACAGAGTACATTATATATATAGATATATACGTATGTGTTACTAGCGGCCGCCAGCGACGTTTGTTCGCGTGGAGTTAGTTATGCTCCGCTCCTGTTGGTCGCAGCGTGATGTTATATAGCCTAAAGCTTTCCAGGACTAATGGGCTATCCAACGCAAAGAATTTTTCAAATCGGACCAGTAGTTTCTGAGATTAGCGCGTTTAAACAAACAAACTCTTCAGCTCTTCGCGGGTTCAGTACGGTTTGATCTCCTCCTCCTCATATCCTCCTTATAGCTGAGGGGCGTGAAGTCCCCGTAGAAGAAACTTTTCCCTGAGAATGTCCAGATTCGCGCACACTACAAATGGAGGGACAAGGTTTGATAGATGCCAAATAAATAAGATTTTTGTTCTTGGTTGCTATGCTGCTAAATGCAAAGCGGCTATAGTGACTTCTATTACCATCATTATTAGCAGCTTAATTCCGGTTACTGCTAAGAATGGTGGTTTTCTGGTGGTGAAGGTTCGCGAAAGGGATATCGAAGTATTGCAATTAGACCAATTGTTGGACTTTTGAGGGCTCCAACAACCCGTAACGACTGCCATTAGATGTTCGTATGGCAACCGGGACCAATGGCTTAATGTGATTTCCGAGGCACGATCAGACCAGTGCAAATAATCATATTCATGCATACACATATTAGCACTGCGTAGGGATCGAACCTGCGCCTCCTAGCTCAGCGGCCGCGTTCGCTACCGCTACGCCAAGGAGGCTGTCTATTTAAATAAACAGCCTCCGTAGCGTGGGTAAATTATTTCATCACCACTGCTCTCAAAACGGTGAAAGAAATCATCGTGACGAAACCGGCATGTCCTAGGGCTAAAAACTTCGAAGACATGTGACATCTACCAACCCGCACTGAGCCCGCGTGGTATGTTACAGTCCACTCCCTCTCACTGAGAAGAGGCCTGTGTCCAAGGAATGGGGAACATTAGAATAGAATAGAATACTCTTTACTATGTACACCATACTCCCGCCATAACCGCTCGTTCTTGGGTCAATGTATACACTTTTACAACAAGCTTCCCATGGACATTCGAAACTTACCCATTAAACGATTTAAAAACCATATAAAGGCCAAACTTTGCAAAAAGGGGTATTATAAAATCACAGATTATTTAGAAGACAAAAAAGCTTGGGACTGAGCTGCTCGCTCTGTTAAGCATTGTTATTAAGCAATATGCGTAATTATAAGGTAAATTATTGTAAACATTTTCATTTTTAATGCCTGGACTTGAAAAAAGACGATGATCCCTGAGTTTGTTTCGGCTATTTCTTCTCAGAGGTAGTCAGTTAGGAAATGCCGGCTTCTTCTAGTTAAAAAAATAAAATAAAAAATAAACATGACGTGTAAAAGTGATCAGTGATCCTACTTGCTTAATAAACGATTTCATTTCATTTCATATCATATAGGTTACAAAAACATAAATATAAAGATTTTACAAAGGGTGATACAATGGGCGGTCTTATCGCTAAGAGAAAGTTCGCTCTTGTACAGACAACCTTTGGAAGGAATAGTAAGGGGAAGGAGAGAGAAATAATGTAAGTAGTCTACAGTGTACTCTATTTACATAGTTTATATAATAAATACTAGCTTTCCGCCCGCGGCTTCGCCCGCGTGGAGTTCGGTTATATCGCGCTTTTTAGGTTTCCCTCGGGAACACCAAATTTTTCCGGGATAAAAGGTAGCCTATGTTCTTTATCGGGGTCTAAAGATTGTCTGTGCTAAATTTCATCAAAATCGGTTGAGAGGTTTAAGCGGGAAAGCGTAACAGACAGACAGACAGAGTTACTTTCGCATTTATAATATTAGTATGGATTAAGATCCAACGACTATCATTATAGGCTGATCAGGTGAAAAACCAAACCGAAATGAAAAATCTACATTAAAATGTTTTTTAGTCTCTTAAGTTCTTGTAAACGTCTTACGAAGAACACTATTTATTAATTTTCAAGACGCGAGATAATCAAATTGCTGTCTAAGAATTTTAAGTTGATTTTCTAGGAATGTTTAAAGTACCTATGGATGGAATACCTGCCATAATACGGCCAAGATGTCTTAAAGTGAAGAGCTGTTGTAGATTGTTTGATTCCACCGATGTTGAAGAATCCATGAATAATTCCGATCGTCCACCGTAAGATGGATTCGCGGAATTTACAACCCTATCTTAGAGAAGGTTGGGTGGAATTTCGGAGAAAGGTACGTATCTGCGTATTCACTTTATGGTATACAATAGGACAAAGTAGGTATCAATAATAGTGGTCGATCATTATCATCTCAGCGTTAATCCCAGTCGCATCCGGAGCTTTTTCAGCTTTTGAGTCTGGGGTCCGCTTTACCAGTCTAACTGCTGATGTAGGCAAACTTCGATATTTTCCGTGAAGCGACTGCCGTCTGACCTCGTCAACCCGAAGGCGACATCGAAGCATTGCAGTTAGACCAATTGTTGGGCTTTTAAGGGCTCCAACAACCCGTAACGATTGCCACTAGATGTTCGCATGGCAACCGGGATCAACGGCATAGCGTGCTTTCCGAGGTACAACCAGACCACTGCAAATATTCATATTCATGCATACAAATATTTGCACTGCAAGGGGATCGAACACGCGCCTGCTTGCGCAGCGGCCGCGTTCGCTACCGCAACGCCACGGAGGCTGTCAATAATAGTGGTCGATATAATACTCTTCGTTATCTGTTAGACATTATATTAATTAATTATTTACTACAGAGCTCTTAATAAACTAGCGCGCTTTACCATCAACGATTGCATCACAGCTTACCATCAGGACCCCTAGTCTGCTATTTTTATAAATTTGTCATTCCACACGATTCAATTATTATTTCATTGTCATTGTGCTAAAAGTTCGTAATCTGCTAAATTCATAATGATCGACCAATTAATTGTCATCTCAGCTGTCAGTAGTCTCGTATTGGAATGGTGATAGAATAATATTGCCGTATTACCATTATTATAAAACCCATCAGTAGAAATGATTTTCTAAAAACTGCTATTCAAAATGTCATAATGACGCCATTTTGTTAGTAGATTACAAAACTTTTAAAATCGATCATTATGAGATCACTGATCGATCATTCTGACACTATTGTAATAGCAGACTTGGGCCCCAAGCACTAGATTATAACGTTAAAAACTAAATTAAACTGTTTTGGCTTTGTATTTAAAATCGGTTGACATTGGCCCCGATTCTGTTGTTCAGAAACTAAATTAAAGTTCAGTGCATCCTTTTCCTTCTATATTATTAAGAAAAGGACAGAAGATATAATGTCAGTTTAGACCTGTCAAATTAGTGCGCTCCTGACGTAAACTGACGTATTTTTAGTCGCCATGTTTATAATCGCGTCTAAACTGTCTATGGAGTATCTTAATTTGACAGGATTAAACTTAAATGTTATCTTCTATCTTTTTCTTAACGAAATGGAAAGAAAAGATGCCAATAACTTAAAATTAGTTTAATTTGTGAACAACAGAATCGGCGCCATTAGTTGTTTGACTTGTTCAAGTTATTGGTTGACTACTTAGTACACTAAAGGAACGATAAAAAACTGTTGAGAAGCGACGCAATACCCACCCCAATAGCCGAGTAGTATTGTTATGATAGTTTTTTAATTGCCTTATTTATATAAGGTAATTAAAATACTAAAACACCCAGTCCTTATTACCCTGGCCCTTATTACCGCGGCCCTTATTACCGTTACCGCGGATCTTATCACCGGGGCCCTTATTACCTAGGGGGTGTGCAATCAAGCGATAATTCAATTTGAAATGGGTTTCTAAGTAAACCAAGGCAAGACGGATTGTTTCGACGAAATATTAGCAGAATATCTACTGGCATTATTAATTGATTGACATTCCGAGTACTCCGGCTCTTTGTTATTGAAAATTATCGGAACTATTTACGTTGATTCAAGATTTTTCTTTATTATTTACAGAGTATTTTCTGTAAAGAAGGACATATAAATTATTCCTGTTTATGTTTGTTTAAACTGTTCTCTCACTATGTAAATTTAGATTTTTATTTTTTGTTATTATTATTGCATTTTTCTCAGATTATAGAACAAAAGGATTTTTATTTATTTTTTTTGTACCGATTCAGTTGTGATTGTCTGTTGCACCGGGTGACGTCTTTACGTCGGCACCGGCTGTCGCTGAAAATCAGCGCTGGACTCTGTTTTGCATAGGGTCGCAGCATAATGCTGAGCGATAGCCGTTTTTGCGTGGATGTGACGCATGTCAACTATCATCACTTAATTGTTTTTGTACACTTTATGTCATTTTTACCGCAAATAAACGTATTTTTTTTTCTTTCTTTCTTTCATTACTTTATGTACTTTATAAATAACTAACCTACCTACCTGCAACCGTAGTTAAGAGGGGACTCTAGTGGTGCTTTCTCTATACAAACGTATTCCACTGTTTTCTTAGTGGATAATGCTTTTTGAGCATTTATTTTCTTTTGTACAATTTGACACCGTGATTATACGCGCTCCCGGCCACCGAAGGCTTGCGGGCAGCGAGCTGCTCTCTGCTCACGGTAAGGACCAAATCACGCGCGCCTCAAAGAGATGTCAGCACATCGTGACGGGGTCCACGAAGACCGATACCTGGGTCTGGATAGCAGGTTGATTGATGGATTTCTCCATCAATCAATCTGCAATCCTGACCGTGGAATGGTGCACAGGTAAGTGAAGAAACACGGGTGGGTTTTAGTCAGTAAACGTCTGACACGCCCTTCCGCTCAGCCCAGAGCGCGAGACATTATTTGATGATTTTCCACTTAGGTACACCAAACGATAAATAAGCTCCGATACAGAAACATACCGCTCAATGGCATCGGATTTACGAAGCAAAAAGTCAATTCACCAATTTGTGCGGCCAATGGAGCTATTGAAAACGTGCATCGTATCCTTACAGAGTGTCCTCGTTAATCGTTTGGGAGTTCAAAGGCGTCAAGCCTTTGCCAGAAATGCTAATTTAGGATTCTTTAATAACACTCTGTGCTCATCATTGTTAGATGAGGTTAGAGCACATAATAACACATATTTATTTCATCTAAACATTGTAGGTATCATACATAAATGGAGGCAGCTCCACTAAGTTACAATAGTACTTGTGTCAGAGCTGTCTTGCTCTTCCCTTAAGTGCTATCTTAACAATGGAAGTGATGAAGTCACAGAAATCGTAATAACCATAAAGTTACTAATAAATTAAAATGTCGTTAAAATGTGGCTACTAATATATTACAGAAGAGAAAATGAAAAAAGATAAAATAATAAAAATAATATGACAGTTCTAGTAGCTACATGTACGAGTAGGTATGTATATGTACTGTGTGTGTGTGTGTGTGTGTGTGTGTGTGGGTGTGTGTGTGTGTGTGGATAACATTATATTATCATCTTTTATTATATAAAATTCTCCTGTCACAGTGTTTGTCCTCTAACTCCTCCAAAACGACTTGACCGATTTTAATGAAATTTCCTATGTACAGTCAAGACCAAAAGTCGAGTTGCAATCTCACAAAACTATGGCCAAGCAATACTAGTTGTAGTTACGACCTTCTTCTATAATAAAGTTTGATACACGCTCATACACTTGCTGCCCGCATATGATTGTTAGGTACTACTTATTAATTTCAACGTCTACAGTAAGTGTTTCAATGGCGTAACGGTTTTCGCCTTGATAGGCGTTCAAGGTGGTTCGAGTTCGAATCTAATAACTTACAAAAATATTTTTTAAATGTTTATTGGTGAGTTATGAATGCTTACAACAAAAATATCTAAAAATATCGATCTGCAACTTAAAGATGATACTTTCTTTTAAGATTTTTTCTATATTAGAGTCATTATAAAAAGATGACGGTAGACTTAAAAGAATCTGAATCACTACTTCACAAAAAATATTCCGCTACCTACAATAACTATTATTAGCTACAATAACTCAAATAATATTACTTAGCTGTTGTTGGTTGGTGAACATATAGTTACCAGTTTGTGTTATTAGTTTTACTTTTTAATCAATATGCAGGCATATGCAGCAATATATCTCAAATATCATATGAAACCGGCTTTTGTGTAAGTTGTTTTTATTATTATTTATGTAAGGTGCAAACCAATCGCTTGTAGCAAGTGCGTAATAAAATTGTTATTGTTTTAGATAAATACTGTAAGCCGTTGGAGGTCAAGGTCAAGAGGTTGGAGGACGAAGGTAGCTGTCGAGACAAGTGAAACGAAACGACAATATTTACCGTTGAATAAACTTTTAAATCGTGCGAAGAAGATAGGTTGCATTTGTGGTTTAAAAATAAATTGGCGAGGCTGGTGGAGTGTTATCGAGCTAAACAAAAAAAAAACTATTTATAACAAAAACAGTGCAGAAGTGTCCTACAGAGTGTTTTAAATATATACCAATAAATATCTTAATAACGGACTCTAAACCATCTCTAAAGTAATTTAGCTAAGTGACAGTAATATGTTCGGTTGGCTTAATGGCTAACAGATGTCGCCTTTTGCAATTTCAATACAAATTACTTTTGGTAAATTATAAAAACAATAATTTCGGAATTCGATAAGAAATAAGTTCGTTTACTTTTGAACTAAGAAAGCGCTTGAAGATTATAATCTCATGCCTTCAAACTCCGAAAAAAGGCATTGCAGGATGGCAGCACTAGTACTATGCGCAAAAAAAATATAAATGTAATAAGCACTATTATGTGTTCTAAGTATAGATTATTTTATGATTGCAATAATATTCAGGTTAAGCTTCAATCCTCTTTTCTTTAAGAAAATGAATAATTAAGCTATAACCTCTTTAATCATAATATACGTATAATATTATAATTTTCATATCTAACAACCAAAAATGTTTTTTGTATTTTTTACCATAACAATATCATAAGTTTGTCAAGGATTACTTTTATATAAAATATTACAATGCTGCCGTTTCAACGTTTGTTTCATTTGTTAGTATAAGTATATCTATACCGAATAATATATAACTTTATAATATATTGCATTATAATATGCTTATTGTTTTATTTTTATATATTTTTTATTATATTACCCCTATAGTAAACTAAAACATATAATAAAACCCTTTTTTGGGATAAATATTCAATAAATTTTCCTATTTGTTTAAATATTATTTGCAAACATTTTTACTTTAAAATACAAATCAATTATCATAATTTTAAATTATATGAAACAACAAAAAGAGTTGCCTATAATAAGGATCGAACTCACAATCGCTCGCTTTTGATAGCACCATTGTTAAGTGCGGCCGCTAACTCAACTTCAAATGAAGTAACGAAATTTTGCATTACTTTAAAGAAAGACGAAGACTGCGATAAAAAAAATAATGCGGTAGTGTGCGTGGCCGGTTTAGCGCAGGCGACAGTAGTCTTTAAGGTGGAAATGGACTTCTACAGCTGATAGTACATTTAGAATAGATTATTATCTATTTTTTAAATTCATAAGTTATTTTTTTTAATAAATAAACGTTTTACTAGGAACTACTTACTCAAGTGAATTCGCAGAACGCAGCTAGCAATATTAAAAACAATTGTTTTGGTGTGTAAAATTATTCTGCTTTCGTCACACATCTATTTTTAAACGATTTAAAAAAGGAACAGGTTCTCAATTTGAATGTTTACACATTTTTTTTAGTTTCGGTTATAATTCCGTCATGTTTATTTTTAATAACCCTGCTTGGATACATTTTAAGTTTGCTTCATTAATACGATTTTTTTTTAATTAGTTTATATTAATGGTGTTTTTTACTTTTTTTTTTTTTTTTTTATAAGTCATAAACAAGCGCTTGACCGCAATCCCGCCTGATGGTAAGCAGTGATGCGATCATTGATGGTAAAGCGCGCTAGTTTATTAAGAACCTATTCACTCTAGCCTTCTTATGTCTTCTTCCTCGTCACTGATGTTTATGTAGCAACTAAGTGGTTAATGAATTTGGAACAAAAAGCGAAATAACAACATTAAAAAACCGTTATTTGAAAAAATAAAGACTTGAACGTAAAACATAACTTAAAAACGAAATTAAAGTAATTTTTATTATTGTAGCATTTTCTTCTTCTATTATACAAAATTCTGTCACAGTGTTTGTCCTCGAACTCGAAATTTTGACCCACTTTTTTCCACTTTGGAAGAGTCTGTCTCTGTCTGCTACGGAACCCTAAAAATGTTTCAATGACAGCGGCACGACTGAACCAAAAAGCAAAATGCCATAATTGTGACATAATACTGTGAAGCTGAAAGGACATTCGTTAGGTAACTTCTAAATAAATTCACTTTGGAGTATTAAAGAAATACCAACTAAAGGTAAATGCTAGTATAATAAGAATATACTTACGTTAATTAGGGAAAATGTATATATATATATATATATATATATATATATATATATATATATATATATATATATATATATATATATATATATATATATATATATATATATATATATATATATATATATATATATATGACACACTTTCGCATATATCTTGTACATGGAAAGATACACCTCCTTTGTACTGGTGGAGACATGAGGAACAGGGGAGTAAAGTCCACTCACCCTCCATAGAAAGAGAGGATCCTCCGACCAGACGGGTGTTATGTCTGGCGGGCACTTGCCCAACGGTTGATATTGAGAAATTGCATGTATGCAGTTGTAGTAGCACAGTAAATTCTGCTTGCGAGATGTAGAATTCGTTTGACGACAGTATGACGCGTTGTTCGCATGTGGCGGTTATAGATACCGCTACAGTACTTATAATCCAAAAGAAAAGTAGCTCGTGGCTAAATAATAATAGCCACACAGGTCGATCGATCAGGTTAAGCTACACTTGTCGCGGTTGGTCTGTGGATGGGTGAGCATTTTTCCATACCAAGACCACCGTGCCTCGGAAAGCACGTTAAGCAAGTGGTCCTGGCTGTCATTTGTAGATCTTTGAGTGAATGTGACTGCTGTAATGATACGACCCTCGCTGTCGAATTCCTCGTTATTTAGACCGTAAATGATGTTCATCGCAAGTTTTGTGGTATAAATGCCTACGCCTGCGTACCCCCCTTTATCGCTGGACACCCAATACGCATGATAGCGAGGTACATTCGCCAGTCTTATCAACAGATATCGTAATATCCAACTACAGCCTCCGTGGCGTAGCAGTAGTAAACGCGGCCGTTGCGCAAGGAGGCGCGGGTTCGATCCCCGCACAGTGCAAATATTTGTATGCATGAATATGAATATTTGCACTGGTTTGGTCGTGCCTGGGAAAGCACGTTAAACCGTTGGTCCCGGTTGCCATACGAACATCTAGTGGCAGTCGTTACGGGTTGTTGGAGCCCTCAAAAGTCTAACAATTGGTTTAACTGCAATGCTTAGATATCGCCTTCGGGTTGTGGAGGTCAGACGGCAGTCGCTTCACGGAAAATATCGAAGTTTAGCCAAAATCAGCAGTTATACTGAAGCGGACCCCAGACTTCAAAGCTGAAAAGCTACGGATGCGATTGGGATTAACGCTGAGATTATGATGATGATCGTATTATCCAGCAACTGGGTTGTGGAGGTCAGACAGGCTGTCACTCTATGTAAAATACTGGTATTCAGCTGAATCCGGTTAGACTGGAAGCTAACCCAATATAGTTGGGTAAGGGCGGTTCAGAGGAAGAAGACTCCAAAAGAAAAGTCTACGTAAACAAGAAAATAAAATAAGAGATGTTACAGGACAAACATCGCATTTGTTGATACCTACACAGCAGGAAATTGTGACGCTGTGACGCGCAACGCAACGTCACACACACTAAAATAACCCACACCTACGTGTGACGCGTTGTCACATGCTTTTAACAATGATTCACGTAAAGTAAAATTTACGCAAACACACACGCGTCTAATTGCGTCGCATTGGCCGGCGCCGCGCCGCGTCGATGCGAGACACGAGTTAGCGATCAAAATAAAACCGTTAATTGAATTTCCAAGAACCTCTATTTATGTTTACAGGCATTCATTTAAACATCTCCATTATATTAACGGCTTTTGCGCCCTTGAAAATTTTCTGAATTTATTTTGAATGTGGGACAAACATGATTTGATCGTCGGCGTCGGGATAAAAGCTAATTAAAAAAAAAATACAAATGTAAAGGCATTTTGTGAAGTCGGGACACCTTTCTATAAAAGATAATATATGTCAGCTGCTAATTGTATTGACACCGATGGACTCTTATTTTGACAGTTAATGGCAAGGGTATCGCATAGACATATATGTACATACTAATGGACATGCCGTACGCGTATAATCTGCAGTATTTTTTTGGTTTGAAAAAAGTGAGAGTGATGGCCTATGCTTTCGGTCTAGCACTATCTCTGTGTAGATGATTGATGATTTTGAGAGAGCTAAAGATAGACAAAACTTCGTTTCCTCTCTTTCTTTCGGAGTGCCACAATTCTCATCTCTAAGGCATGTCCATTAGTACCTATATATATGTCGATGGTGTATCGTCTTACTGCGCAGTAACAAACGATTTTTATGGACCGGTATGACTCGATTCTCATAATCGATATGTTTTGAACACTCAATTCAACTGAAGTCGTCGTAACACGTGTTCTTTTCTTTGAACATTTGGCTGTTGTCGAGATGTTGTTTGCTACATAATTTCGTAATGACTCTTTCGTGTGGTCATCAGATAGAATTAGGTTAGCCGGTTGCTATAATTACGGGCAGTTTACCAAAAATTCTTATTTTCCCAAATTTGCGGACGCTTGGTTGCTGGAAACGGCTTCGTAAGCTGCATTACCATATCGTTCAAGGTGATTCAGATTTCTTCCATTGCGTCATTTGGTCGAAAAATTACTCAAAGAATATTGTTGAACTGTCAAAGTGAAGGAAATTAGTACTGTCAGCGTCTTACGCTACTACCCTGCGACATACGAGATTCATGGGGGTAAAGTGGAGAGGGGTGCGAAGAGGCTAATTGGTGACCCAGATTTAGTTCAAAACGGTCTCCAAAGCCTGGAGCACAGGCGGAGAGTAGCCAGCCTGTCGGTGTTCTATATGATGTATTTTGGATAGTGTGCTAGGGAATGGCATGACTTAATTCCTATATCTCCGTTCCATCATCGGTCGACCAGTTGTTGACACCACTAAGATCGAGACGAAGCGTTTCGCCTCGTCCTTTATACCGCGTATATCGAGGGACTGGAACAATTTTCTAGCGACGGTGTTTCCGTCTGACTACAATTTAAGTGTCTTCAAGGCTAGAGTCTAGTCTAGAGACTTTTAATTATCTAGCGCGCTTTACCATCAACGATTGCATTACTGCTTATCATCCGGCGGGATTGCGGTCAAAAGTTCTAAACGAGTGTAATGCCTATTTTAGAAACACTTCTGCGTAGTTTAGTGTAGGCTTTTGAATGGATGTCATATTCAACGAAAAAGCTATTATTACTGCTATCATATCTTTCCCATTTCTTTTTATATCAATCACGTTCCCGAATTTATCGTAATTGAGTTCTGGGAGTTTTATTATCCTTCGCAGTCCAAAGAAAAACCTTTTTCTAAAGTACTATTTGCAAATGTTATCTGGTAATGGTCCATCGATCGTGGGACTTGTACATTTATAATGTCTGGAAATCGTTACCTGATGCATGCTATCCCATTTTTGTTGAGGTAAATGGAAATATAGAATATTCAAGTTAACGTCTTCATCGTATTGCGATGTAAAAACAAACATACATAACTGTTGGGTTTAGTGAGAAATGCAGAAGGTGAACGGTTGGCAACTGAGTAAGAGGAAATTAACTTTTTATAGATGTTGGGATCAGAAGTTACTAATGGTTCTGTAGCGAATAAAAATAACTTTAATTATGTTTAATCCTACAATATTGTAAATATGCGAAAGATGATGATGACTACGTACTAGATAGATTAGATGTCATTTAGAAAATATTGAGGTGAAATTTTTCACGCTTTTCTACAGCGGACTTAGTGCGGGAATTATTCGAGATTTTTCAAAGAACAGTTTCTTACAGCGGATGCAGTGCGGTACTTAGACTGTATCGGGAACTTCGATATTATAGATTAACAGATCAGACTGTACTAATATCAAAAACAATTCGCCTTAACGGGAGACTTTTAATAAATGTGATGGCATTCTTCACAAACGGAGAGGGAAAACACAGTGAGGAAACAGGCAAGTAAAAAAAAAAAAAACATGCCATATCTGCCAACCCGAACTGGCTTTGGTGGATTACGGCCCACTCTCACTGAAAGAAGGGCCGTGGTCCAGTTGTGGTAACATTATAGACGCTGCTACACTAAATCTCTCGGTGGTAGGCAACAACATCAGCCGCCGGCATAAGTTACCACCCACCAGACAAAGTCTTACCGCCAAAAGATCCGTCGTGTTCCGGCATGATGTCTGGTGAAGCCGTACGGAGGACGGGTCTGAGCAGTTGTGTTGCGATGTGTGCCGGGTACGATGTGCCTAATATTGTTGTGTCGGGAGTTTGGTCGTGGAGGGTCTCCAGATCATCCTCTGGCGCAGCATCGTTGGTCGTGTTGTTGGGTTAAACATTGCATCACCTCGCTCAACTGCCGTCTTCCTTCCTATTCACTCAGTTTTTTTAGTGAATAGGCTTAATAAGCTAGTGCGCTTTACCATCAACGATTGCATCACTGCTTACCATCAGGCGGGATTGCAGTCAAGCACTAGTTTATAAATAATAATAAAAAAAAAAAATCGCCTTGCCACGACCATTTTTCATCCAACTTCACCTTTCGTATAAAATAAATATGTCAGTGGATATTCTGTAGCCCATGTTTGTTGTGGTTGTCGGGTGTGAGTTGTACCAGGAAGAGGCGGCTGGGTCGGCATTGTGCGGCCAGCGTTGTTCCGCGAACACGCGCATCAGCCAACGCAGGCTTTCTATAGCGGGTGCGCAGAGAAACGGCAACGTGTGCCATACTAATACTTGAATTGTTTCCTCTTTGTTTAATGAAATCTGTATCGTTTTATATGTTTAGTGAAGCCGGTAGTTATTTCTTCCTAATCCTTGAATTCTGGTAAAAATAACTGACATATGCAGGCTTTACACAAGTAATAATAACCGGACATTTACATTCGGGCTGTGCACGTTAAGCCGTTGGTTCCGGTTGCCATACAAACATCTAGTGGCAATCATTACGGGTTGTTGGAGCCCTCAAAAGTCCAACAATTGGTCTAACTGCAATGCTTCGATGTCGCCTTCGGGTTGTGGAGGTCAGACGGCAGTCGCTTCACGGAAAATGTCGAAGTTTAGCTATATCAGCAGTTGGACTGGTAAAAGCGGACCCCAGACTCCAAAGCTGAAAAAGCATCGGATGCAACTGGGATTAACGCTGGGATGATGATGATGATGATTTACATTCGGGCTGTGCTCCAGGAAAGTAAAATCACAAGCCTCAAATTAGGTTAGGACTTTTTTAAATAATCATAAACTAGTGCTTGACTGCAATCCCGCCTGATGGTAGGCAGTGAAGCAATCGTTGAAGGGAAAGCGCACTAGTTTATTAAGCCTATTCACTTAAAAAACTAAGGAATAGGAAGGATGACGGCAGTTGAGCGAGGTGATGCAATGTTAAACCCAAGACCAACACGACCAAACGAAGCTGCGCTAGAGGGAGATTGATCTGGAGACTCTCCACGACCAAACTCCCGACACAACAACATTTGGCGTATCGTACCCGCCACACATCGCAAAACAACTGCTCAGACCCGTCCTCCGTACCGCTTTACCAGCCATCATGCCGGAACACGACGAATCGCTTGGCGGCAAGACTTTGTCTGGTGGGTGGTAACTTCTGCCGGCAGCCGATGTTATGGCCTACCACCGACTTTTGCGGATTAGTGATAGAGCAAAATCACGGGTGACCAAAATCACGGGTGACCAAAATCACGGGTGACCAAAATCTCGGGTGACCAAAATCGACAGTGATCGCCTCCCCTTGAAGTTCCACATTTTGAAGCAAAATAAGTCCCGTATGATTTTTATCGACCCGCAGGGTAATTGCGTAACACACTATCAGTAGTAATGGGTTTCATTTTGACAATTTATTAACATTCATTGCGTTATTTACGTTTTAGAGCAGAAAATTTTCGAATATATGAAGCAATGGATTGGCAATTTACTTCGAAATGATTCTAATTGATTGTAATGTGCGTTACGCAATTAGGGTGCTGTTTATAGGGGAGCAATTCGGCTTGTGAGCTGATTTTCTAAGCGATCAGCCACGCGGCGAAAATGAAACTAGTGCAAATCCCCTAAATAAATATGTATTAGTAATTTTGCGTGTCCCACAGAATGCGTAATCTTGATTCTAGTGAGTCATATTAATCAATGCTAAAGCTATAGGTAAGGCTTTCCTGAATAACTCACAGAGCGCCGATTATTTTAGAATTCTTTCGCAACTCATAAACCGTTCCTATATATTTATGAACATTTATCGTAAATCAAAATAATATGTCACCTATAATTATCCGTCGGCCACTTCTCGCCACCCCGACTACACTACACCACCACGGGCGGTATTTGCCGAGTGCAATCTGCGCGTACAGCTGGCTTGCGGCCGGCGCGCGGTTTCCTCGACATATATATAAAGTGCACGAATGTTACCAAGAACATCAGTACCTATATTAATTTATCAAAGTTAATGTTTATTTCAATCTCGCCGGAATTGTTAAGAGCATTTCCATATCGGCGTGTTTCATCTTTAGAAAGTTGTGTTTCCTTGTATTTCCTTATTTGTTCGTCCTACTTGGACATATTCAGGGGATGTCGTCAGTTTAATGGCGTCATCTTCTACGATGACATGATTTTTAGCTGTGATGGTCGTCACGTAGATGGTATAAAGTAGCACTTCTTCGAATATTTGTTTTCCTGTTCTATCAATGTCGTTGTCCTTGTCTACAGGATCAAATTAAATTAGGTAGGGAACGAAACTCTGCAGCCGGGGTGTTGTTCAATGATGTGTGTAAAGTTCAGAAAATAATAGGAGAGTGAAAATATGACTTTAATTGTGACTAATTTTTGAATTTTTTGGAACGAAAACTACTTTAATTTTTTTTACAAAAATACTTTATTTGTCAGCATAAAAAAAGTAGTATCATTTATGTGGAAAATACAGTGGGTGTACCTAATGACATAATGACGATGAGTCAAACGCGCTCCATATTGACGATCGAGTCTCGTAATGAAAACTCATAGGTACTAGGCATACAGGTCAAGCTACTTGAAACTGTCAAATATTTCAAATCAACCTTGAGTCTTAATGATTAACTTATAAAGTTGAAAACCTAATAATGAAATCTAACAGATTGTAGTAGCTTGATGTGCTGTCGTCTGTACAATTTTGATAGAAACAGGCTTGCATAGTGTGGGGCCAATGCAAAATCTCTGTAATCTTTTTAGCAATAAAGTTTATTATTTATAATCAAAACAATAAGTACACACGGTGAAACTTCTTACCAGCCAATTGTAGCTGACCTGCCGTTATCCATTCATACCGTCCGACATTGATTGTTCCCAGCCTCTATAAACCCACTTTGCGTCGCTCTGGAAGGTGCTTATCCGATGAAAGCCAGCCCGCGCCGCAGCTGAGCCAGTAAATATAAATTCCCTAACTATGACCTCTGAGTTTGTTTCGGCCGTTTCTTCTCAGAGCTAGTACTAGGAAACGCCGCGGTCATCAAACCGAAATAAAAATAAAATTTCGATCCAGCCGTCCCTTGCTGTATTCTCCAGCGACACCCTAAGCCGAGGTTCGTACCCCACAGGAGGTGCCCTTAGCGTGTAGTCGCTTAGTTTTTAGTAGCCCTGGCTGGAGGCTTTATTGGCTTTATCTTGTGTTTGGTTTAAATTCATTTAAGGCAACCGCGGGATAGTCCGGTTAAGTAGTTACGACCTCTCAAGGTTAACTACGAGATGCCATACTAAAAAAAAAAAATGGACGGTGAGATTCTTTTCGCACAATCATAATTCAGTTTATACTGGTTTATGACACCATGCGTACGTACGGACGACAGCAGATCAAGTTACTTGAAACTGACAAATATTCCCAATCAAACTTGAGCCTTAATGCTTCAGAGATAAAACTGAAAATCTAATAAAGAAATCTGATTGTTAACTTAAAAGCGCGGTCTCATCGAGGAGAGGCTACACATGTGTATTTTAGCTCCGCTTTGTAAGAAATTTTATGTGGTTGTGTTCACTGGAGCTCATGGAGAGGTCACGCATGAATTAACCTTATTGATATATGAGTGGCTTGCTGGAATAGGTGGAAAGGGGTTCATAGAAACAGAGATCCATAATATTTAATTTACGAGATATTTTTTTTATATAATATACTAGACCGCGGCTTCGCCCGCGCTTAATTCGGTTATATGTATAGTGCTTTTTAGATTTCTCTCGGGTATCAAATTTATCCGGGATTAAAAGCACCCTATTATTTAATCCGGACTTCTAACTTTACGTTTGCAAAATTTCAAAGAAATCGGTTCAGTAGTTACGTCGTGAAAGCGGAACAAACAAAATATAAACAAACTCACTTTCTCATTTATAATATTAGTAAGGATGAAGTACTTAGTAGAGTAGCCAGCCTGTCGGTGTTCTCTAGGGTGTATTTTAAAGGGGGTGCGAGGGAATTGCATGACTTAATTCCCCATCTCCGTTCCATCATCGGACGACTTAAAAGCACCCTATTATTTAATCCGGACTTCGAACTTTACGTCTGCAAAATTTCAAAGAAATCGGTTCAGTAGTTACGTCGTGAAAGCGGAACAAACAAAATATAAACAAACTCACTTTCTCATTTATAATATTAGTAAGGCTGAAGTAATTAGTAGAGTAGCCAGCCTGTCGGTGTTCTCTAGGGTGTATTTTAAAGGGGGTGCGAGGGAATTGCATGACTTAATTCCCCATCTCCGTTCCATCATCGGACGACCCGTCATACGGCGAGTTTCACCCTTACGTTGTTGACACCACAACGCGACGATCCGAACGTAGCGTTTCGCATTTTCTTTTGTACCGCGTATATCGAGCACAACACATATTAAATAGACTCACAAAGTTAAAGTGTGCCAAAATAGCATGGAACGAAGTCTTTTGGGTCTAAAGCTAAGCGACAAAGTCAGAAATCAAGATATCAGAAAGATCACCAAGGTACCAGACATAGCAAAGACTATAATGAGCCAGAAATGGAAATGGGCCGGACATGTCCAAAGATCACCAGGTAACAAATGGTCCAAAATTATCACTAATTGGTACCCTATACACAAAAAAAGGCGAAAGGGCAGGCCAGTCAGACGTTGGAGTGATGACATAGTAGCCACGGCTGGAGTTACTTGGAATAGACTGGCAAGTGGAGAGAAATGGAGGAGGCTTTCACCGCCAGAGCGGTCCTTAGCACAGAAGAAATACTAACAAACTAGGTTATAATTTAAATAAGTACTAACGCAACTAAAGTTATACATAATAATATGTGAAAATCTATCTGTGTAAGGAATTAATAAAGCTATTAATATTCCGTTTATTTTTTACATATACATATTGATTTACATTTTTAAATATTTATAAAAAAACATAAAAACATTTAAAAATATAAAAAATAGTGTTCCACCGATGGCGGGAGCAGGGTCCAAGCTACCGGTGGTTAGGGCTCCAGAGACAGGAACCTCCTCACGATGCGGGCCGTATCGAGGAGTACTGCCTTTTGAATCAGGCCTTTGATCCAACTGCCTAACGAGAGCCTCAATAGATGTTGGTCGAGGCTCTTGGCTATCAAACCATTGGCCGATACGACAATCGGTACAATGACAGCCGAGTTCACATTCCACATGTCAACAACCTCGTGCGCCAAGTCGAGATATTTAATTT
The DNA here is from genome assembly GCA_017933935.1 of Sesamia nonagrioides. Taxonomy (NCBI): domain Eukaryota; kingdom Metazoa; phylum Arthropoda; class Insecta; order Lepidoptera; family Noctuidae; genus Sesamia; species Sesamia nonagrioides. Next base: position 532,615 of record JADWQK010002246.1, read on the forward strand.
GTTTCTCTTTCTCAGCTTTCACGAGATTCCCGTCATGTGGAATGGTAACATCGACAATCATTGCGAGGCGCGCTAATCGATCTATCACAACTATATCAGGCTTATTTGAAACAATAGTCCTGTCAGTAATGATAGACCGATCCCAATATAACGTGGCATGGTCATTTTCAAGAACTGGGTCGGGCACATACTTATAATACGGTACCTCAGAATCCACAAGTTTATATTTCAAAGCAAGTTGCTGGTGGATAATCCTAGCTACTTGGTTATGCCTGTGCAAATACTCGCCGTTAGCCAAACGAGAGCAACCAGAGATAATATGTCTGATGGACTCACCCGGATGGTGACATGCCCGACACACGTCAATCGTCCCGTCCTTCATAATAAATCTCCGGTAGTTATTCGTCAAGATAACTTCGTCCATAATTGCACAGACGAAAACTTCAGTTTCCCCGAAAAGGTCACTGAATCGTAGCCAGGATACGGAAGCTAAGAAGTCTACATCGGGCTCATGAAGAGCCCGATAAAATCGCCCGTGAAGTTCCTTGCTTTGCCATATCATCTTGCGGTCATCAGTGGTAAGTATTATAGGCTTGTGCCAGTTCTCTTTCGCCATGGATAGCGGGGTAAGCCCCTTGTCTACTGTGACAACATCATGATGCATACCCACTACGGTTTTTAAAAAATGTTCTCTGAGACTGCATACCTCTCGGTTGTGGAGGGTCTTCGCATTTAAAAAGCCTCGACCCCCACACTTCCGCGGAATATACAGTCTCATCACCGATGATCGTGGGTGATGCATCCTGTTTGCTGTCAGCAGTGTACGGACCCTTCTATCCAAGGAGTCGAGTTCAGTCTGAGTCCATTTAAGTATGCCGAAAGAAAAAAATAATAATAAATAATAATATTAATAATTCTATTAATATTATTATTATTATATCGAGGGACTGGAGCAATTTGCCAGCGGCGGTGTTTCGAACAGACTACAATTTAAGTGTTTTCAAGGCTAGATCGAATAGGCTCTTAAGGGGGAACTCTAGTGGTGCTGTCTCTATACAAACGTATTCCGCTGTTTTCTTCATGGATAATGCTTTTAGTGCAATTATTATTTTTCCACATTTTTACACCGTGATTATACGTGCCCCTATCATTTGATTTTTTCCGAATCTTAATTAATAAAAGAAATGTGATACTTCAAAATCGCGAAAAATATCCCATTTTTACTGTGATGTTCAAACGACTATTAGACAAACGTGATAAGTTTTTGACAAAAAGAAAATAATAGAAGCATAGGTATACTTTTCCTCTATATTTTGATATAAAAATTTATTGAAATCTGTCGTGTTTTGAAAAAGGAAATAGCGGAATACGCAACGTCTTTTGGTCAACGTTTTTGTAGGTAAAATCAGTCTGAGCTGCAACTGTCTTTTTCGCACTTTACCGGGAGAGGTTGGAAGCAGTGCGACGGCAATAGTGTCTTCCCCTCTTAATAAACTATCGCGCTTTACCATCAAAGATTACATCACTGCTTACCATCAGATGGGATTGCAATCAAGCACTAATTATAACCGAAGTCCCGTATCCAAATTCTTAAAATGGGATCCTATTACTAAGACTTCACTGTCCGTCTGTCTATCACCAGGCTGTATATCAGAAACCGTGACAGCAAACATAGACAGTTATTATTTTCACAAATGATTTATTGCTGATGCCGCTATAAATACAAATACAATTCATAATACAGTTATGTAGTATATTTGATGATAGTACGGAACCGTTCGTGCACGCGTCCGACTCGCATTTGGTGAAGTTATGATTATTGAAAGGTATTATTTTTGGGAAGAAGGTTGAGTTATTTTCATTAATATTTAACCTTTCACGGTTAATATTATCAGAGTGTCAGTTCTACGGAAATATTACCAGAATAGATTGTATTATGGGAAGGTAGTACGTTCACGCTTAGCTTGGCACCTCTTGGAAAGGTCTACTAATAACTGAGTTCTCCGTTGGCGTCGGCCGCCTACGCTCTGTCTACGCGGAAATTCGGGTTTAAAAACTTAGCAGAGGAATACTAGAAACATACTTAAAACACCAGCCTCTCAAGTATGAGTGTGCGGGTTCGATTCCAGGCCAATGTAACTTGACCACCATCACCACACCAATGACTGATTAAGTGAAATGCATGGCATGTCCTAAATCCAAAAACTTCGCAGACATATATGGCTGGTACGGCTGGTTATACTAAAATATACGGACAAATCACACAGATTGAGTTAGCCCCATAGTAAGTTCGAGACTTGTGTTATGGGATACTAACTCAACGATACTATATTTATAATAGATACATATATAGATAAACATCCAAGACCCAGGCCAATCGGGAAAAGATCGTTTTTCCATCATGAACAGTCCGGGGATCGAACCCGGGGCCTCCACGTCGCAGGCAGGCGTGTTGACCGCTGCGCCACGGAGGACGACAAAGACCATCTACCAACCGGCACTGGGTCAGCGTGGTAGATTACGGCCCACTCCCTCTCACGGAGAGGAGGCCTGCGTCCCAACAGTGGGAACATTATAGGTTGATTATGTATACCTACTGTGATTTGAAAACGTTGTATAAGCCAATTAGAAGCTGCGAAATAGCGCTGGAAGGTAATGTTGGAGTTTTTTGACAGCTCTTCTCCTTTGGAAACGACCAATTGGAACCGTGCATCTAGCTTCTGAAATGTGAAATAAATAAATCTTCGTTAATGTGAAATAAAATATTTTGATTTTGGAAAAGAATAATTATTTCTATCTAAATGCCATGCATAAGTTATATGTCGATAAGTATAACTTATGCATGGTCAGACCTTACTTAAATGCCATGCATAAGTAATACGTCGATAAATATAACTTATGCATGACCTTATCTTACTTACTTAAATGCCATGCATAAGTTATACGTTGATAAGTATAACTTACTAGCTTTCCGGCCGCGGCTTCGCCCGCGTGGAGTTCGGTTATATCGCGCTTTTTAGATTTCCCTCGGGAATATCATTTTTTTTTCGGGATAAAAGGTAGCCTATGTTCTTTCTCAGGGTCTAAAGATTGTCTGTGCCAAATTTCATCAAAATCGGTTGAGAGGTTTAGGCGGGAAAGCGTAACAGACAGACTGACAGACAGACAGAGTTACTTTCGCATTTATAATATTAGTATGAATGCGTGGCCTTATTTTACTTAAATGCCATGCATAAGTTATACGTCGATACGCACAACTTATGTATGGCATTTAGTATACCTTCGCTACACTGGGGAGCTAATTTCATCATGTGCTGTAATGGGCTATGTACTCGTAAGTCATATGTACCGTAAAGTACAAAAATTTCACAGCATAAGTAGATGCTTTAGCAATGTATGTAATGTACCAACGGATCCCCTTAATACGCTGCAGCTGATTGAGGAAATTGGCAATCATGTCTCGTTGGCGATCGGAGTGAAGGTACAGATTTCAAGAGGGCATTATCTACTTGACTGTTACTTCCGATACCGTGAGAGTGGAAGCCAGAACTGACCGCACCTTGCAGGGTAATTGCGTAATACACTATCATTTACTATATGGGCATCATTTTGACAGTTCAACAACATTCATTGCGTTATTTAGATTGTTGAGCAGATACATTTTTAGAACATATGGGGCAATGGTTTAGCAATATGCTTCAAAATTATTTCAATTTAGCTATACTAATATATAAAGCTGAAGAGTTTGTTTGTTTGAACGCGCTAATCTCAGCAACTACTGGTCCGATTTGAAAAAATCGTTTTGCGTTGGATATCCCATTAATCCAGGAAGGTTTTAGGCTATATAACATCACGCGGCGACCAATACGAGCGGATCATATAAAAAAAAAGCATATCGAAACCAACGCGAATGAAACCGCGCGGCGCAGCTAGTTGATAATAATAGTAGGTATGTTACATGACTAGGGTGCTGTTCCGTTTATTTACAAAGCGTTTGTCCCTAGATCCAATGGGATTAAACGGAATTCTAGGATTAAGGTAAATTCTCGGAGATACGTGCTTGAATCCAGCTTAGGTGGATTTTTAGGGTGGATAAACGGAACTATGTGCGTAGGCTACAACCCCAAGTTTTTTAAAAATAAAGATGACTCACTAGGAATTTCTCCCGTATCGTGGGTGTGTTTACAGATATATAAACCCACATACACAAACAGTCAGTCCCGGAACAACTACCAGTAGGTTATACAAATATTTGTTCCGTACGGGTATCGAACCCGCGACACGGAGCGTAGCAGTTGATCACCCAGCCACTGCACCAACAGTGTTGCTGTTAAACTGTTGTTGCAAACGTTAAAGATAAATTATTTATTTTCTGTAAGCAGGCAAACCGGAGCTGCTCAGGGCAGGATAAAGACTATTATCCCAATTACTAAAATGTTATCTCAGGAGAATTTTATACATTATTTTTTGTTTATACACACGTGTTCAGTATTTTTAAGTAAAGAATCTATGTAAAAAATTTCAAAAACATATCATACAAAAACCACAAAGTTATGAGCTTCTTATCCTAGTTGGTTATCCCAACAAAAATATGGTTCACGCTCCGTTTGGACGGGCGAGCCGGGTGCATTGACCTGTGGCGTCAGCTGAACGTAGACATGCGCACGCGTAAGCTGCGTAGCGCGCTCAGTGGGTAACCATACTGTAATAATTATAAAATGTATTTGTGAAAAAATATAACATGGTGTAAAAATTATTTGAATCGATTCAGTTGTTTATTCTGAACAAACTATATTCAGATTATGCATAAACAAAAAATAACGTTGTACAGTATGTTAACTAACAGAGGGCGTTCCCGTTAACCCGAAATAGTATAGCATACATACATGCTAAAAAAAATATTTCCATTCGAAAACAAAATGTTTTAAAATTTTTTCCAATATGAAAATATTCAATAAAATTTTTAAATTGACATGTAAAAGAAACACACTGTATACGCGAACATGAAAGATGGCAACGTCGCAATTTATTTATACTTGACGACTACTATTTTGATTTAAAACAGGAGGTTTCAAATTTATTTCCAATTAGAATTTTTTTTATTCGGATTTTTTTATGCTTATTTTTCTATGCTGATATTTTTATTTTAATCTATTAATGATATATATTAACGAGTTTAAGGGAACGCCCTCTGTTATTTAACATACTGTATAATACATTAGTCTTCCTGTCCTCCTGTCCTTGCCATTGCAGAAAAATTGCAAGAGGGTCGCCTACGCTGGCACGGTCACGTCTTACGAAAACGACATGTTACGTGGGTCACAAATGTCTTGCCATGGCGCCTCCGCCGGGCCGGAACAAGCGAGGTAGACAAAAAAAGTGCTGGCTTGACGTTGTAAGAGATGACATGCGTGCCAATAATCTCACACCACAGGATGCTAAAGATCGCTCGAAATGGTAAAGAATGACTGAATGAGCAAGAAAATTGACCCCGGGCTCCAACGCGAAACCCGCATAAGCAACCGGAACTAAACGCAGACATGATGATGATGAAATTACACGTTGCCGGCAAGTTACCCAAAAAATCTCATTCATTCATTCATCATCAACCTTTTATCGTCCCACTGCTGGGCACAGGTCTCCTCTCATATAGAGAAGGATTGAGCGTAATCGCCATCCAATAAATCTAATCCTACTAATATTATAAAGGCGAAAGTTTGTAAGTATGGATGTATGGATGTTTGTTACTCTTTTACGTAAAAACTACTGAATGGATTTGGTTGAAATTTGGCACAGGGGTAGATAATAGTCTGGAATAACACATAGGCTACTTTTTATCCCGGAAAAATATGCAGTTCCCGTGGGATACGAAAAATATTAGTCCACGCGGGCGGAGCCGCGGGCGAAAGCTAGTATACAATAATTATAAAATTCTCTTGTCACAGTGTTTGTCCTCAAACTCCAAAAAGGCTGAACCGATTTTAATGAAATTAAAATACATTCTAACGAATGTATTTACCTAACGGCCTGTGAATAGGTTTTATGTATTTTTTATATTAATTTTGGCATTTTTTTAATAAATAATTGTACTACTACTACTTACGCGGGTGAAACCGCGGGGCGGAGCTAGTACGATACAAAATTTCTTAACCGAACTGTGCCCCTAGTACTATGATCTACCGCCAGCTGTGTTGTGTGCTCAGTAACCACACTGCAACAATTTCTAAATGTATTTAGGAAAAATATATAACATGTAAAAATGTTTGGAATCGATTCAGTAGCTTATTCTGAATAAACTGTTTTCGGGTTTCTTATAAAGAAAAAATATCGCGATGACGTCCCGACGTCACGATTGAAGTCCTCCGTGGCGCAGCGGTCAACACGCCTGCCTGCGACGTGGAGGCCCCGGGTTCGATCCCCGGCCAGGTCATGATGGAAAACGATCTTTTCCTGATTGGCGTGGGTCGTGGATGTTTATCTATATATGTATCTATTATAAATATAGTATCGTTGAGTTAGTATCCCATAACACAAGTCTCGAACTTACTTTGGGGCTAGCTCAATCTGTGTGATTTCTCCGTATATATTTATTTATTTTTATTTATCGTTGTATAATAAGTTAAGTTAGTTTTAGTTAAGTGGTTGTGCCTCGGAAAGCACTTTAAGCCGTTGGTCCCGGTTGCCATACAAATATCTAGTGGCAGTCGTTACGGGTTGTTGGAGCCCTCAAAAGTCTAACAATTGATCTAACTGCAATGCTTAGATATCGCCTTCGGGTTGTGGAGGTCAGACGGATATATCGAAAATATCGAAGTTTAGCCAAAATCAGCAGTTAGCCTGGTAAAGCGGACCCCAGACTCCAAAGCTGAAAAGCTACGGATGCAACTGGGATTAACGCTGAGATGATGATAATGTTGTATAAAAAGTCAATAACCGTTTATAACTGTACTTATAAGGAAGGAAAATGACACAAAATAAATAAAAACGATTCTACACAAGTAATTTTAGAACTACGTCATAGGAAATTCGAAGCAGCAGCCAGTTCCTTTTTACACAGGAAAAATATAATTAAGCAATTTGTGTATAATAGTTAATTATTGACCGCAAAGGGAAATAGACGAGGAATTCGCTGAGAAGAATCTCCAACCTTGTTTTTATGATGTCAATAGTACACTAAGGATCTGTTTAGATGTGTCATCCAAAAGCTACAGTTTTTAGAAGAGCCTCTTTGTCACTAACGGATAATATGATTCGTCGTGTTCCATCATGATATCCGGTGAAGCCGTACGGAGGACGGGTGTGAACAGTTTTGTTGCGATGTGTGCCGGGTACGATGCGGTAAATGTTGTTGTGTCGGGAGTTTGATCTCCCTCTGGCGCAGCTTCGTTGGTCGTGTTGTTGGGTTAAACATTACATCACCTCGCTCAACTGCCGTCTTCCTTCCTATTTACTTAGTTTTTTTTTTTTTTGTGAATAGTCTCTTAATAAACTAATGCAGCCGAGATGAGAATGCTAAGAGGGATGTGTGGTGTTACACGAATGGATAGAATAAGAAATGAGTACATAAGAGGAAGTCTGAAAGTGGCACCGGTAGCTGAAAAGTTGTGTGGAAATCGGTTGTCATGGTACGGGCATGTGTTACGGAGAAATGAGGAGAATGTCGTGAGGAGAGTTTTAATTATGAATGTTGATGGCTATAAGAGTAGGGGAAGACCAAAGAAACGATGGATGGAATGTGTGAAGGATGATATGGCTGAGAAGGGGGTGACTGCCGAGATGGCTTCTGATAGGGATGTATGGAAGAAAAAGACATGTTGCGCCGACTCCAAATAAATTGGGATAAGGGCAGGAGAATGATGGAGTCTCTTAATAAACTAGCGCGTTTTACCATCAACGATTGTATCACTGCTTACCATCAGGCGGGATTGGGGTCTAGCTTTGGTTTATAAAGAATACAGAAACATAAATATAAAGATTTTACAAAGGGTGACACTTCGACGACTCTTTTACAGACAACCTTATTTATATTTTATATCTTCGCCCGCGTGGAAATCGGTTATATCGCGCTTTTTAGATTTCCCTCGGGGATATACAGTATGTTAACTAAGAGAGGGCGTTCCCGTTAACCCGAAGTAGTATAGCATACATACATGCTAAAAAAAATATTTCCATTCGAAAACAAAATGTTTTAAAATTTTTTCCAATAAGAAAATATTCAATAAAAATTTTAAATTGATTTTTTTTTCTGATTTTTTTATGCTTATTTTTCTATGCTGATATTTTTATTTTAATCTATTAATGATATATATTAACGAGTTTAAGGGAACGCCCTCTGTTATTTAACATACTGTATATATTTTTTCAATTAAAGGTAGCCTATGTCTTTTCTCAGAGTCTAAAGATTGTCTGTGCCAAATTTCATCAAAATCGGTTGAGAAGTTAAGCGGGAAAACGTAACAGACAGACAGACAGAGTTACTTTCGCATTTATAATATTCCATCAATAATCCATACGGATTAAAAAAAAAAAAATTTCAAGGAAAGTCATCATAAATCTAAAGCGTGTAATCAGAGCGTGGGTTTCTCTAATCGGCCAACCAACGTAGTTGGGAAACCGAACTTCGTATTTATAATGATGGATCAGTTGAGTGGGGTTTCTATGCAATATCAATCACACAATTGGCGTTCATTGTGAGTCGTGAATATTACATCAAAGAGCTCTTTGATTTACGTGAATGGATGTAATTTTTATTTTATGAAAATGTCACTATGGTCGTGGTTTGAAGGAGATTCCATGGCCCCAGAGGCAAACGAAGGAACGCCTTTGAGTTATACATAGTCAGTAAAATTCCATATTTTTATTCCGTAGTAAAAATCTGATACGCTTTTCCGCTCCACATAATTAAATCTCGCTTAATATATGTAATATCGTAATATGTTACACTCTGTAATACATGACTATGTAACTTGTAACTTGTGGGTATCTGTTGTTTTTTTGGTTGAGGAATACTATCCGCTCGTGATTAAGTTATACATATAGGTACTAGTACGAGGGGATAGGGCGACTCAGTTGGAAGACAACCAGAATAATTTCACAATCTATAACAATTTTACAATGTATGACTTTACATTATGTAACCTCAAATATGTTTTTATTATTATTTGTATGGTTGTCTCTTAATCTATACTAATATATAAAGCTGAAGAGTTTGTTTGTATGTTTGTTTATTCGCGCTAATCTCAGGAACTACTGTTCCGATTTGAAAAATTTGCATTGGATAGCCCATTAATCCACGAAGGCTTTAGGCTAATAACATCACGCTGCGACCAATGGGAGCGGAGCATAACTAACTCCACGCGAACGAAGTCGCTGGCGGCCGCTAGTATTAAATAAAGTTTATTATTATTTATTACATAAACCAGGAGAAGTTGTTTGATGATTTCCCAGCATAAAAAAACAAAGAAATTTATAACTACGAATAAATAAAATTACAAACAAAATACAAATAACCAAAAAGGAAGAATCTGTTCGTAATGCAACGACAACAACAACTTTTTACTAAATGCCCATATCAGTGTACAGTGTAGTAATAGCCTTCAGGCCAATTTGGATCTAAAATTGGTCGGGAGGCTATTTCATATCTCAAGGGAGATTAGAGACTAATGGAAAATAGAGTGCACGTGTGTTTGCGAACAAATAATATAACCTTTAAACTTGGTTAATCTCTGGTAAGGTCGCAGTCTCTCTCTCACTGTGGAGATGCCTGATTCCCAGTACCTATTTATTACTGGGTTTGTGGTTGATTACTGAAGTGAAAAGTTCTCTCCCGGCGCTGTGCACTTTTTTGGGATGGGTAAAAAGTGTTGAAATCGCGTCAGGATACATGACCTGATCGAAAACTAGTAAAAGGGAGCTCGACCCAAGCCGGGCAGACCTCCACCCGTTTGCTCCACCGTGTCCTCAGGGCGATCTCCGCAGTAGTAATCCGGTTCCACAGCCTAACGTGTGATTTGTATAGGTATATAAAAATGAATAGGGTAAACCCCTATTAATTAAAATTTTCTTTTCAATTAATCATTCTAAAATCACTTTTTCGTAATGTAAATAATATTTTCGGAATTAATCGGTCCAAAATTAAAAAGAAATGCGCCCCTCTCTAACTTTTGAATCATAATGATAAAAAAATATCTCGAAAGTGAAACTTTATAAAGACTCTTGGAAAATTATTTTGTAGGATGTTTATTTTATAGGATGCATGGTTTTTGAAAAATTGTACAAAATAATTTCTAATAAGCGAGAACTAATTTTTTACTTTAACCGTTTACGCAAACATTTTTTATATTAGTTTACATATTTTACTATGCTTAACTTTATTTTTTTAATCCTTTATTATTTTATAAATTCAGGGTTCAAAAATATCCGATATTTATAATAAATATCAAAATATCGGATATTTATGATATATATCCGATATATATCCAAAATCGGATATATATCCGATATTTATATCCATTTCTTAAGACTGCCATTTTATTATCTTATTACTACCTATACGATTTCCACAGGTACATGACAGTTTATTATTCTGAATTTATTGCAATATACAAACAACATATTTTTAGTTTTTATTTAACAAAATAAACATAAAATCTTATAGTTCACAAAAATCAACTAAAAATAACCATCTTGTTCTGAGAAAACAAAGTCTATAAATATTAGGGAAACAAAATTAAAATATCTTAAAAATCCTAATATTTGTACTCAGTAGAGTTATAATCAAATAACAAATTAGTCTTTTTCTAGTTAGCTAGAACTGTCAAATCGCCCTGTTGACATTCCTAAAGGATTAACACTACACTTCACTTTTAAGGAGTAGCATGTTTGCAGATGATATAATTGAAAATTATTTTGGCTCTTTTATTATTGACTGCAGTACCTACTTGATAAATTCGAAGTATTACGGTCTGAAGACAGAAAAAACGACGAATATGCCAGCAGCGCGTCAGTAAAAGTACTTAAATGCAACATATCATAAATTTGGATATATATCACAAAAAATGGTTTGATACCTATATATCAGATATATATCGGATATATATCATGATATATATCAATTGATTTAAATCCTTCGAACCCTGTATAAATTATTAAAATCGGTTATCTCAATCCAAAATTACGACCCGACATAAGTACATAACCCGTCTAGTTTGTATAACTTAGTATGTAATTAATCCAATTCCCCGAGAGTTGTCGCTGTACTTTGGGTTAAGTACTTTGCGCTAATAAGATTTCTTCTCAGTTGATGGATTCGTGACGGGTACAAGCTTTAAATGAACTTATCGAATTGATCTGTTAGTATCTCGTTGTCATTGGAATTTGTTCCTTGTCCATAAGAAAGAAAGAAAAAACGTTTAGGTGTGGTAAATATGACGTAAAAGTTGACAAAAACAGTTGAGTGAAAATAGTTGGGGGAACATGCGTCACATCCACGCGAAACGGCTAACGCTCAGCATTATGCCCAGCGCTGGTTTTGAGCGCAACGCATAACGCACTTGCAGGATATACTACCCGATCCGCAGACAAAGGCACGCGACATTAAGCCATAGGAACTTGGAGTTGCCTTGCCTGGTTATCTCTCCATGTTACGATCCCTTTCCACTACTCGTGGTGGTCTTAGAGGCTTTTTTTCGATGTTTCCATGCGTAGTTGGAATCTATAGCTCTTTCTTTAGTTATCACCGTCCTTTATGGACCCTGATTTTTAGGATTCTTACTTAATATGGAAACTCAATGTAACAAACAACCCATTTTTTAACTCTTAAAACTACTGGCGGGAAACTACGGAACCCTACACTAAGAGCGGTGCGCGCTCTCGGCCGGTTTTTAAAATTGAAAATATCTTTACAAGTATATCTAATACGTCAACTAAGATATCAATATTACGCAATATCATATATTCGGCTTTTTTATACACAATTACTTATACAATTTATTATCTCCCCTATCATTATCTCACAGACTCACAGCTATTATTAATTTATACTTATGAGTTACGACTAATAAGGAAAATGATACAGTCATGCCTTAGTATTGAATTGTTGAATCGGTACAGAAATGAAGAAATATTGGATCGAATTGTGACATGTGTTGAAAAGTGGATTATTTGTAATTAGTTAAAAAATAATCAATTTAAATTTTCAGTACAAATCGGCTATTTCATACTTGATCCCCTATCCCTTGACCTCTGGCATCAGCTGTTGCGCAGGCGTGCGCAATACTATCCTAAGTTGCGTGGCGCGCTCGGTAACCACACTGCAACAATTTCTAATTGTATTTGGAAAAAAGTATAACATGGTTCAAAATAGATTTTAAATCAGGAGGACCGTCCGGAGGAGGACCTGCGTCAGGCGGAAGGTGAGGGTGCCGTGGTGCCTCTCTAGCCACTCCTCAAAGAGGGGGCTTACTGCCGCTGTTGTGGCGTGTCCAATCACTACTTACCATCAGGCGGGATTGCGGTCAAGCACTAGTTTATAATGATACCTATATGTATACAATATGTAAAGAAAACCCTGTCCGATCCGTCAAGGTATGGTTAGGAATCGATAACTGATTCTACTAATGCCGACAAAGCCGGACTAAAGTTTAAAAAAAAATCCCCTTAAAAAAATAAATATTATTTTGCAAAAAGAGATAACTTAATGGCAACGGGGGGCAGGGCACGCGACGCGTGGTCGAATCGCATAAGCTTAGCGTCAAAATCGGGTTGTCACTTTTTTAAAAATTACCAAATTCAAGGGGAAATTGGAATTAATTCGCGGGAAAAAAGATTATTTTAAAATTCATTAGTATTGTTATTATGATGAGTACGTAAAAATTTATAGTTTAATTGGTCATGTGTTTACCTAACCTTTATTATCCTTATGAGTTGGACAGGGTTTTCTTTACATATTGTATACATAGGTATATAAAAAAAAGGCTAGCTGACAGTTTCGCCCGTGAGAACTGCCCTGGTTCGCGTCTCAATGCGAAGTGAGCGTTCGACAATCCCCACTTTCCAAAACGACTCCATCACGTGCCGCCATTACAAAATAACGTCATAGCTAACGTCACGTAACGTCATAGCCGCACTATTACATAAATCAAATGAGCAACTTTTGTTAAAATGATATCGTTATCCATTACATGTACAATATTTTACGTTTATAATATACGTAGGGTACACAGTTTTACACAGACAAGACCAAGCTAATGCTCCCGCAGTGCGGCGCGGTGAGGGTACGACACGTTTCTGGTAAATCAGTTTCCACGAAGTTTTCTCAGACGTTATTCAAAGAATTTCTTTAGGGTTATGTCGACCATGTTATAAAGGCGAGAAATAATTGTACAGACGCCAGCATGTCAAGCTTCGCGAAACTGTCAAACATTCCCGGTCAATTTTAAACCTTAGTACCGAGGAATTCGGAAAATAGTTATTTGAAGAAACTATTGCCGTCGCTCTGCTTCCAACCTCTCCCGGTAAAATCCGAAAAGGACAGTTGCAGGTCAGGCTGATTTTACATACAAAAACGTTGACCAAAAGACGTTTCGCATTCCGCTGTTTTGTTTTTCAAAACAAGACAGATCGCAATCCATACTAATATTATAAATGCGAAAGTAACTCTGTCTGTCTGTCGGTCTGTCTGTCTGTCTGTCTGTCTGTCTGTCTGTCTGTCTGTCTGTCTGTTACGCTTTCCCGCTTAAACCTCTCAACCGATTTTGATGAAATTTGGCACAGACAATCTTTAGACCCCGAGAAAGAACATAGGCTACCTTTTATCCCGGAAAAAATTGATATTCCCGAGGGAAATCTAAAAAGCGCGATATAACCAAACTCCACGCGGGCGAAGCCGCGGGCGGAAATCTAGTTAATTTATAAATCAAAATTTAGAGGAAAAGTATACCTATGCTTCTATTATATTCTTTTTTGTCAAAAAATTATCACGTTTGTGTAATAGTCATCTGAACATCACGGTAAAAATGGGTTATTTTTCGCGATTTTGAAGTATCGTATTTCATTTATTAATTAACTTTCGGAAAAAATCGAATGATGGGGGCACGTATAATCACGGTGTAAAATTGTACAAAAAAATAATTGCTCTAAAAGCATTATCCACGGAGAAAACAGCGGTAAACGTTTGTATAGAGAAAGCACCACTAGAGTTCCTTGCTGTAGCGATGAAGATAAAAATCATACAAAGAAATTTGACAGATTGCAGTGGCTTGATGTTTGGCGTCTGTACATAAAATTGTTGGTGAAAAGTTAATCTTAAGCATGAAAAACTAATTTAGCTCGCTCTGAAATTTTTCATAGTTAAATTGCGACCATGGTACACGAAAAGTTGTAGGAATTTAATGTTACGTGTTGTACACGACTAAATCATTTTGAATATGAAAACCACTCTAGTGACAATCGCCGTACGGAGAAAGGGTCTGAGTAGTTGTATGGCGATGTGTGCCGGGTACTATGCGCCAAAAGTCGTTGTGTCGGGAGTTTGACGTGGAGGGTCTCCAGATCAATCTCCCTCTGGCGCAGCAGCGTTGGTCGTGTTGTTGGGTTTAACAATGCATCACCTCGCTCAACTGTCGTCTTCCTTTCTATTCAAGTCAGGCCTAGGGGGGCCAAGCCAAATTTTTTGAGTGAGTAATCTGTGTGCGCTATAGTCGGACACGGTTGTTTGACAATTACACAGTACATTTTGTCAGTGTCTACTGCGTGCTTTATTTAATAGTTAGAGACAAGTCTTCATTTATACTTCGTTTGGTAATCAGGAGAGTTTATAAATGTTCTGCGAGATTACCAGGGGGGTCGCTGCCCCCCCCCCCCTCGGTACGTGCACTTAGGCTAAAGGACCAAAACTCATCATCATCATCATCTCAGCGTTAGTCTCCGTCATCCAATTTTTCAGCTCTGGAGTCTGGGGTCCGCTTTTACCTGTCGTACCGCTGGTTTTAGGCTAAATTTCGATATTTTTCGTGAAGCGACTGCCGTCTGACCTCCACAACTCGAAGGCGATTTCGAAGCATTGCAGTTAGACCAATTGTTGGACTTTTAGGGCTCCAATAACTGCCATTAGATGTTCGTATGGACGGTGGAGCATATGGTGGAGGTCTGCCTGGGTTGGGTAGAGCATCGCCGTGTACTGTGTGCCGTGTGTGAAGGCGGTATAGTTTTCAATTCCTTTCAGTAGGTATGTCGAAAAAGCATGGTTGTCGTTTGCCGTCGCCACACCATTACATTATGCAAATGTGCACCATCGCACACACTGAACATTCCTGTTTTCTATACACGCCTAGATGCATATTTTCACCATATTTATTTATTTGTATGTATTGTATCACTTATTCCAGCGGAAAATTAAACTAATTCAATTTATTGTCGCACACAGTGGGACGTCATTACGTCATTCGAGAGGTAGTTGCTGAAAATCAGCGCTGTTGACAACAGGTTCGTCTGACTCTGAAGTCACAGCATTTTGCTGAGCAACGACCTGTTCCTGCACAGATGCGACGCACAGCTTAATTGCTGTTTGTTTTGTAACACGAACAGTTGGTTCCCAACACTGTTATTGCCTTTTTAACCGACTTCAAAAAGGAGGAGGTTACTCAATTCGACCGTATATATGCTTTTTTTTTTTTATGTTTGTTCGCGCATAACTTCGTCGTTTATGAACCGATTTTGATAGTTCTTTTTCTGTTAGAAAGAAGACGTTCCCAAGGTGGTCCCATGATAAGGATATCAGGATTTGATGGTGGAAGACCAGAGAAAACAAGGGAAACTTTCAAAAATTGCAGGGGCGACTAGTGCATTTCTTAGCATTTTCATTAAGTATTTTAAAGCACTACAATTTAATAAAGGTCTGGAGTAGATCTGATGATGGAGCCCGGGAGACAGTCGAAGGAACTCCTCAACAATTGACAGCAGCTACCTTGTGTTTGGGCTCGATTAATTTGTATTGATAAGAACTTTACACCTATAGTTGAGCCAAATTCGATAAAGAATAGAGGTAAATAAACCGTTGCTAGGCAACGAGTAGTTTACGCCTAAAAGACAGATGTTAACAACCTTTTCTACATAGATGATTTTCATAAAAGTAATAATCCTACTTCCTACTAATCTAAACAGTTCATTTATGTTTAGATATTTATGATTTGCATAGAACGCTTAACCGATTTGAATGAAATATGACACACATGTAAGCTAATTTCCTAATAAGTTAAATGTTTTGATACATATAATTATAATTAGTCCATACTTGAAGGTATTACAATGCATGTGTTATGTAGTTGATTTAAAAGTAATTAAAATACGCAAAATTGTATTGACAAATGCCTCAACTTTATTCATTGGTTGAATTCCACAAAATGTGTTTAATACCTGGATTTCATCCATCTTTCTTTTTTTGTAGGGCTATCACGTAAAATTAATGTCGACTTTTTAATGGTTTTTCGAAATACCAAGTTATTATGCATGTTCTTTCAGTGATTCTATTGAAATATGCTGCAATAGGAATTGTTAATAAATAGTTAGCATGTAAAAGACGATAATCATGTAAATAACAGGAGATTTGTAAAACGTGAGTTGTGATAACCCTGAATTGGTTTGTTTACCTGTATTCTTTATGGAGCTTGGCGGGAATATAGATGGGTTGTGACTGTCCTAAAAGGTCTGATGATGAAGACAAAGGCCAGTTCCGGGAACTCCTCAACGGTTTACAGTAGCTACTTTGTGGTTGGACTTCATTCATTTATATTGATGAGACCTTTGCACCCATTGGGTTAAAATAATGGTCTGCAGTAAATTTAATGATGAAGACCATAGGCAGTTGAGGGAATACTTACGGGTAAAAATTAAAGTAAACAAAATTACGTCGTTTCCCAACTATATTTGCGTCAGCTTCCAGTCTGACCGGATGCAACTGAGTACTTTTAACAACTAAAAAGTGTAAAATAAAAACTTTTTGACAAAAAAACAACCGACTTCCCAAAACCACTACAAAGTGAAAAATAACTAATTTCGGAAGTCGGTGTCAAAAACGAATATACAAAACCAAAGACACCGACTTCCGAAATTAGTTATTTTTCACTTTGTAGTGGTTTTGGGAAGTCGGTTGTTTTTTTGTCAAAAAGTTTTTATTTATTTCATTTTATTGTACTTATGTCATAATTGTTGTTGTTGTAATAAATGTTGTCATTTACCGGTGGCGCGGGCGCAACATGTGTGTGTGACAGATCATTGACGTTAATACTTATTACATGTGACAGTCGGATGTTTTGATTTTTTAAACTGTCAATGTCTAATTGTCAATTATATGTGTGTCTTTGACCCGGGTTATGACATCAGATTTTTTTTTATTTTTATTTTGAGTAAGAGGCTTTTTAGTGGGCTATATTTCTTTGTTCTTTTTTTCTTTATTACGCGTTTATTATTATTTAAGTGTATCAGTATTGTTATGTGCGTTCTGTTTGTGCGGAATAAACAATTTTTCTTTCTTTCTTTCTTTCTTTTACTTGTGACTGTGATCGGCGGCGATCTCTCGCGCCCGGCTCTGGTCCAGGCCATGGTCCGGAGCAAGAGTGCATGCCAGGACATCACCTTCTGCGAAGCAGTGATGCTGGTGAAGGAGGATGCGAAGCGCGTGAGGGAGCGGAGATCACAGCGCTCTCACACCTCTAGCCGCTGCAGGAGACGCCCTGGTTGGGAGACAACATCGAACTCCCGGCCACCCTAGGCGTGGGTTTGCGGGCGGCGAGCAGTCGGCAGCTCGACGCCTGCTGAGGACCAGGCCCGGGGTGACGCGGCGTTGTGTGCGCCCCTCAAGAGATGTCAGCATCACGTTGTGATGTCACATCGTGGCGGGGCCCACGAAAACCGATGCCTCCTGGGTCACGGTTGCGGGTTGGTTAATAAAGAATACGTGGCCCTGGCGTGTAGGCAAATGAAGGAACACGGGTAGGTTTTAGTCAATGAAAGTCAGACACCCGATTCCGCTCCGCCCAGAGCGCGAAAGGTCATTTGATGACTTCCCATCCACCATAAAAAAAAGGCCTCAGATATGTTATAGCCAGCCCTGTATAGGTTTGGTGTATAGGGTGTCTGTAATTTATATGCTGTACATAATAAGAATCATTCTATCACATGGTTTTGTCTTATACAGATTGTATAAATAATTACTCATGGTGATGAGTCAAAACTACGAGTAACGACTGCCTAAAAATAACTACCTAAATAATATTACAGGACGCAAAACAACCTTTTTCGTACGTTGTGTGTTGGAATTGTTTGCGAACCCTTTGCCAGTCTGAAACGTGCTCGGGAATTTCATTTAGGAACGGGATTTCAAACAAGTCTTATATCAGGGAATGCAGGATTTGCGGAATTTCAATTGCAAAAGCTTGCTTTAGATTCGCGCTGGAGCTTTTATACATTCTATTTCATGTTGAGAAAGGTTTTTGCGAATGAATTAGATTTTGTTTTCCTCTCTACTCTCTTATTCTACTTATATTATAAATGTCAAAGTTTGTCTGAATCTAACAATATTAATTCCTTCGTCTTATTAGTTTTCAACTCCGTTACAGTTTGTGTCTATTACCTCGTACGTACGTCGTTTCTCTAAGGGCCTGCGCAGACGACGGGGTTTTCTCCGCGACGGAGAAAAAAGTACGCTCCGCGAATAAAAAGTCCACCGCGGACTTACCGCGAACTCAACGCACACGGTGTGCGGTCATTTCTTACCCAGAAATGTAGAAAAGTGAGAGCACACAACGCGGACTAAAGTCCGACATGTGCCTTGTGCAATATTATAAATGTGAAAGTTTGTGAGGATGTATGTACTCGTATATATGGATAAAGCAAGTTTGTTAACCCTTTCACGCAAAAACTACAGGGGCTTTAGTCTGCTATTTTTATAAATTTGTCATTCCAACATGATTTCATAGTCACTTAAAAGTTCGTATTCTGCTAAATTCATTATGATCGATCAATTATATCAGTCATCTCTTAATGGAATGATGATATAATGACATTGCCGTATTGCCATTAAGTATTATAAAAACCGTTAATAGAAATTGTTTTCTAAAAACGAATACTCAATTTGAACATTTATTAATATGGAGTGCAGTGTCAGTGATGGACCACTGGCAAGTTATAATGACGCCAATTTGTTAGTAGATTACGAAATTTGTCAAAATCGATCATTATGAGATCATTGATGGACTATTTTGACACTATAATAATAGCAGACTAGGGAAAGAAATTGATGAAATTTGGCATAGATAGTTTATAAACAGGACACTGGTCTGGTCGTGCCTCGGAAAGCACGTTAAGCCGTTGGTCCCGGTTGTCATACGAGCATCTAGTGGCAGTCGTTACGGGTTGTTGGAGCCCTCAAAAATCTAATAATTGGTCTAACTGCAATGCTTAGATTTCGCCTTCGGGTTGTGGAGGTCAGACGGCAGTCGCTTCACGGAAAATATCGAAGTTTAGCCAAAATCAACAGTTAGACTGGTAAAGCGAACCCCAGACTCCAAAGCTGAAAAGCTACGGATGCGACTGGATTAACGCTGAGATGATGATGAGTTTATAAACAGGAATAACAAATAAGATTTTAAATTTTCTTTTTATCCCTGTGATTGAAATATGTACCCACGGGATCGAAACTTATGGTAATACTTAAATGCCGGTCGCTGCTAGTTATTAATAAATAAGGCGTGGCGGATAATCGCATCTAGAAATTGATTAACAATATTGACACATACAAAGATTTTGACTAAACTTCGATTTTTTCCGTGGAGCGACTGCCGTCTGACCTACATAGGCCGAAGGCGATATCGAAGCATTGCAGTTAGACCAATTGTTAGACTTTTGAGAGCTCCAATAAATCGTAAAGACTGCCACTAGATGTTCGTATGGCCACCGGGACCAACACTTCAACGTGCTTTCCAAGGCACGACCAGACCAGTGCAAATATCATATTCATGCATACAAATATTTGCACTGCGCGGGGATCGTAACCGCGCCTCCTTGCACAGTAGCCGCGTTCGCTACCGCTACGCCACGGAGGCTGTCAAATGCGTAACACACTATTACTATCAATAGGAATACGTAATTTTGAAGCTTATGGCTAATCCATTGCTCAATATGTTGGTAAAATATGTCTACTCAACAAGGTAAATCACGCAATGAATGTTGTTGAACTGTCAAAATGAAACCTATTGGTACTGATAGTGTGTTACGTAATTATCCTACTGGTTAAAAGGTAGATTTTTCAGAGGGCCATTTATATTTCCCGTTAGGATCATTAAATTCTCTCAGAAATCTAGAATTGTTAATAACTTTATTATATACTAACGTAACAATAACAAAACATTGTTTATTCCGCGAACTGGTTTATATGCAAAACATTACTATTACGTATCAATATTATAAATGTTGAATCACGGTTATTTCACACAACATCATTAAGGTCTCCTATAAGTCTCATACATCTTGTTTGACGCAAATAAAATAAATAAATATATACGGACAAATCACACAGATTGAGCTAGCCCCAAAGAAAGTTCGAGACTTGTGTTATGGGATACTAACTCAACGATACTAAATTTATAATAGATACATATATAGATAAACATCCAAGACTCAGGCCAATCAGGAAAAGATCGTTTTCCATCATGACCTGACTGGGGATCGAACCCGGGGCCTCCACGTCGCAGGTAGGCTACCGGTCCGCTGAAAAAATCGAAGACATTTCTGCCAATCCGCACTGGACTCGTGACTACGCGGGTGTGGTGAAATTCAGTGGATTACGATTACGACCCACTTCCACCCACAGAGAGGAGATTTGCCAGTAGATTCTGCTAAAATCTCACCGTGTGAAGTCAGGTGAAGTGAATTTCGAGCGAGTTGTGATCAGTGTCCAGCTTGACCCTAGCATTACTTGGAATGAGAGTATTGATGCTCACTTTAATGTCTCGCTGGCGGTGGCGGTGTTGGATCATTAGGAGAAGACTCTAGTACCAAGGAATTTGGAAAATAGGTATTTGAAGAAACTATTGCCGTCGGGCTGCTTCCAACCTCTCCCGGTAAAGTACGAAAAGAACAGTTGCAGCTCAGGCTGATTTTACCTACAAAAACGTTGACCATAAGACGTTTCGTATTCCGCTGTTTCCTTTTTCAAAACACGACAGATCTCAATTATTTTTATATCAAAATTTAGAGGAAAAGTATGCCTATGCTCATATTATTTTCTTTTTTGTGAAAAACTTATCACGTTTGTCTAATAGTCATCTGGACATCACGGTAAAAATGGGTAATTTTTCGCCATTTTGAAGTATCGTGTTTCTTTTATTAATTAAACTTCAGAAAAATCAAATGATAGGGGCACGTATAATCACGGTGTAAAAAAGGGGGAAAAAAAGTAATTGCTCTAAACGCATTATCTACGAAGAACAGCGAAATACGTTTGTATAGAGAAAGCACTAAGTACTAGAGTTTCCCTCTTAAGTTCCTGTCAAAGTGGTTGAAAAAATGGTGTTGATCCACACGTCATGTTCGTGAACAGGCGATGTTAGTGGGGATTGGTCATCTCTTAGCTGACAGATGAATGATGTAATCAAATATTTTGTAATAATTTTATGATTTAAAAAGGTTAGAAAAGTTTTTTGCCCGTTCTACTCCACAGGTATCTACGCTTTGGATTGGGTACTTAACAAAATTTTGGTTAATGGCTGATCCTTTAACAGTCCAAAAGTGCCTGTTAGAAGTTATCTACCGAGATGGTGACTAATAGAGAATTATTTATTTATCTATTTATTTCAGGCATCAAGGCCCATAAAAACATAAAATACTATATTAACATAAATACTTAAAATATTATAAATACATATAAATTTATTATGCCGACCCCACATTGATAGTATAACGGCAAAACAATTATCATTAATTTATATGGGTGTGCTCAGGGGGGCAGCGGGAGGCAGCTGCCCCCCCTGGAAATCCCGCAGATCATTCATGAACTCCCCTAATTACTAATCAAAGTATAAACAGGGACTTATACAGGATCATTAGCGTCTATTTGCCCTACACACTACACTACCAATACCTAATGTTTCATATAGATGTGTGCTTGTGTAGTTTGTAAGACATAATAGCCGGGGATGATTCGACCCTAAAAATCAGGCTCCCCCCTAGGCCTGACTTGCCACCCATAGGCCACAAATTTAGTAATGTTCATAATACTCTATTATGAACACTTATGTCCGTATTCCAGAAGGAAACTCAAGCATTGATCTCTGCATAAGCATTACTTTTACCTAGTTTCAACCAATCAAATGGCTTGAAACGAGATTTATGTGGAGTTTGAGTTTTGAGTAAAGTTCTGTAATACGCACTTTAGACAGCCTCCGTGGAGTAGCGGTAGCGAACGCGGCCGCTACGCAAGGACGCGCGGGTTCGATCCCCACGCAGTGCAAATATTTGTATGCATCATCATCATTATTTCAGCCGAAAGACGTCCACTGCTGGACATAGGCCTCCCCCAAGGTTCTCCACGACGACCGGTCCTGCGCCTCCCACATCCAGCGGTTTTCCGCGACCTTCACCAGGTCGTCGGTCCACCTTGTCGGGGGCCTACCCACGCTACGTCTTCCGGTGCTTGG
The DNA here is from genome assembly GCA_017933935.1 of Sesamia nonagrioides. Lineage (NCBI taxonomy): Eukaryota > Metazoa > Arthropoda > Insecta > Lepidoptera > Noctuidae > Sesamia > Sesamia nonagrioides. The sequence continues at coordinate 555,306 of JADWQK010002246.1, forward strand.
TCGCCACTCGAGAACCCGTCGGCCCCATCGGGCATCGGTCCTACGGGCAATGTGTCCAACCCACTGCCACTTTAGTGTTGCAATTCTTCGGGCTATGTCGGTTACTCTCGTTCTTCTGCGGATCTCCTCATTCCAGATTCGATCGCGCAGTGAAACCTCCTTAACCCTCTCCACTGCCCTTTGAGTGACTTTGAGTCTTCTTATAAGGCTCATTGTTAGCGACCACGTCTCAATTCCATAAGTCATCACTGGCAACACACACTGGTCGAAGACTTTTGTCTTGAGACACTGCGGTATTTCGGACGAGAAGATTTTACGTAGCTTCCCGAAAGCAGCCCAGCCGAGTTGGATTCGACGATTGACCTCTTTCTCGAAGTTGGACCTACCTAACTGGATAGTTTGTCCAAAGGTACACGTAACTGTCAACAACTTCGAGAACAGAGTCTCCAATCTTTATAGGAGTCGGTACAACATGGGCATTAGACATGACTTTATTTATTTATTTATTCTTTTGCACACATGACATGTACAGAGGCGGACTTAATGCCTTAGGCATTCTCTACCAGTCAACCCCAGGTGGTGAAGAGATAAGATGGTAGGTAGGTGGATGGTGGTGGTGGTAGGCTTGGATGGTAGGTTGGTGGGACTTTCGTCTTGTCTATGTTCATTTTAAGACCGACTCGCTCGGAGGCTCTACTGAAGTCTTCAAGCATTGTACTCAGGTCCTCCGCGGTCTCAGCCATGACTACGATAACATTAGCAAACCGAAGGTGTGTCATGTACTCGCCATTGATGTTGATGCCCAGTCCTTTCCAGTCCAGAACCTTGAAGACATCCTCCAATGCAGCGGTGAACAGTTTCGGGGAGATAACATCTCCCTGTCTGACACCACGCTGCAGAGGTATTGGTTTCGAGTTCTGGTCCTGTATTCGGACTGACATGGTAGCGTTTTCGTACAAACCCTTCAGCGTTTCAATATACCGATAGTCTACTTTGCACCGCTGGAGAGACTGCAGTACAACCCAGGTCTCGATCGAATCAAAGGCTTTTTCGTAGTCCATAAACGCCAAGCAAAGGGGTGGTAGGTTATACTCCTCGGTCTTCTGTATAACCTGCCGCAGCGTATGTATGTGGTCTACTGTGCTGAAGCCTTTTCGGAAACCGGCTTGTTTGGGAGGCTGGAAGTTGTCAAACCTGCAGGCGAGACGATTTGTGAGGACTCTCGAAAACAACTTATAGACATGACTCAAAAGTGAGATGGGTCTGTAGTTTTACAAAAGGGCGTTGTCACCCTTTTTGAAAAAGAGTACCACCACACTTCTGTTCCATGCCTGTGGCGTTTTTCCCTCGATTATGTCGGAATTAAATAACTTTTGAAGGGCCCTAAGGATCGGTTCACCACCTGCCTTCAGTAGCTCAGCCGTTATTCCGTCATCGCCCGGCGCCTTGTTGTGTACCCGCCCGCACTTGTGGCGCCGTGTTGCCTGTTTTGCCTTTTTATGCGTGAATATGAATATTTACACTGATCTGGTCGTGCCTCGGAAAGCACGTTAAGCCGTTGGTCCCGGTTGCCATACGAACATCTAATGGCAGTCGTTACGGGTTGTTGGAGCCCTCAAAAAGTCCAACAGTTGGTCTAACTGCAATGCTTTGATACCGCCTTCGGGTTGTGGAGGTCAGACGGCAGTCGCTTCACGGAAAATATCGAAGTATAGCCAAAAATCAGCAGTTAGACTGGTAAAGTGGACCCTAAACTCCAAAGCTGGAAAAGCTTCGGATGCGACTGGGATTAACACTGACATGATCATCATGGTCATATTATGAACACGCGCAATATATGTATACATACTTGTTTAATAGATTCGAACGATTACAACTACCTATACCATTTTGGTTATTTTTTTTAATAATTATAAACTAGCGCTTGACTGTAATCCCGCCTGATGGTAAGCAGTGATGCAATATTTGATGGTAAAGCGCGCTAGTTTATTAAGCCCAATCACTTAAAAAAAACTTAGTGAATAGGAAGGAAGACGGCAGTTGAGCGAGGTGGTGCAACGTTAAACCCAACAACACGACCAACGATGTTGCGCCAGAGATCGATGTGGAGACCCTCCACGACTAAACTCCCGACACTAGAACATTTGACGCATCGTACCCGGCACACATCGCAACACAACTGCTCAGACCCGTCCTCCGTACGGCTTCACCAGACATCATGCCGGAACACGACGAATCGCTTGGCGGCAAGGCTTTGTCTGGTCGGTGGTAACTTCTGCTGGCAGCCGATGTTATGGCCTACCACCGAGCTAAAAATGATATAAAGACTATAAAGTGGTAATACAATCCCCCCAATTCCCTGGTGCATGCTGTTCGCAGATGACATTGTTCTCGTCGGTGAAGATGGACCTGAGATCCAGAGCAGATTGGAGAAATGGCAACAGAAGCTGGAGAATGTTGGCTTGAAAATCAGCAGAACCAAAACCGAATATATGTTCTGCGATTTCGGCGGTCTCTCCACTTCTGGAGCCATAGCGCTTGATGGCGCACTTCTCCCAATCTGCTCCGACTTTCGGTATCTCGGTTCACTCGTGCAAAGCGATGGCGAAATAGATCGGACGGTTAAGCACAGAATTAACACTGGGTGGATGAAATGGCGGCAGGTCACGGGAACAATCTGCGACTCCCGCATTCCCCTTAAACTTAAGGGGAAAATATATAAAACCATGATCCGACCTGCTGTCTTGTATGGATCAGAATGTTGGGCTACGAAAGGGATGAATGAAAGGCAATTGCATGCAGCCGAGATGAGAATGCTAAGAGGGATGTGTGGTGTTACACGAAGGATAGAATAAGAAATGAGTACATAAGAGGAAGTCTGAAAGTGGCACCGGTAGCTGAAAAGTTGTGTGGAAAGCGGTTGTCATGGTACGGGCATGTGTTACGGAGAAATGAGGGGAATGTCGTGAGGAGAGTTTTAATTATGAATGTTGATGGCTATAAGAGTAGGGGAGACCAAAGAAACGATGGATGGAATGTGTGAAGGATGATATGGCTAAGAAGGGGGTGACTGCCGAGATGGCTTCTGATAGGGATGTATGGAAGAAAAAGACATGTTGCGCCGACCTCAAATAAATTGGGATAAGGGCAGGAGAATGATGATGACAATAAAAGGATATAAAAAGCCTGTAATGATGTGTGCGTACGTGTAGCCTGTGTGTGTGTTTGTTTGTGAATTCGGTTTGTGGTTGTCCCATGTATTTAAAATAGCTCTCTCCCGTTATTTGACCTTTGGGTTTTCCTTCGAACCTAATCATTGTAGGAAAACCGTTTAATTATTTTCTCTCAGAGGTAAAATTAATCGTTTAGCTGTTCTTAGAAGCATGAAAGCTGGGTCGCTTTGGCAGAGTTAATTTATTTATTTTAAAAACCTTTTAACGTTTGATGAAAGCTATCGTTTTCGTCGTCAATTTGTGGTTATTGCCGGAATCATTACTTTTGTAACGATTTTTGTACACCTTTTAGCTATAGCTTTTAGATGACGTACAACGTTTTTTTTTTTCTTTATACGAAACTTGAATACAGTTTGTTCAGAATAAGCAACTGTATCGAGTCCAATCGTTTTTACGCCATGTTATATTTTTTCCTAAATACAGTAATACCCCGACTTACGCTACCTCGACTTACGCGAATTCGGAGTTACGCGATTTAATTTTCTCGTCTATTCTTTTTTTGTTTGAACGTCGCGCAGTCAAGGAAAAGCCGCGGCGTTTGTTTCTGGCTCCCCCCTGCCCGCATTATTATTCGTTCAGTTTACAACAGGCACATACGTGTAGTGCGGAATCGGCACGTAGGTACATAAGTTACGATTTTGTGTGTTTTTTGTGCGTTGTAAATTGTACCCCGACTTACGCGAATTCGACTTACGCGGATAGCGCTCAGTCCCACCCATCGCGTAAGTCCGGGGTATTACTGTATACATATTTAAAAATTATGATGCATTGTGGTTACCGAGCGCACGACACAGTTCACAGCCCATCATAATGACGGTGCCGCGCCGCTGTGGACGGGCGCAGGCGAGCAGCACGTTGACCATATTTTTGTAGGGACAACCAGGTATCATAAAAAGCTCATAACTTTGTGATTTTCAATGAAAGCTTTTTGAAATTTCATACATAAATTCTTTACAAAAAATGCTGGACACCTGTTTCGGGTTTCGCATATAGAATAAATAACGTTGTATACCTATGTATACATATATTTTTTTATTAACAAATGTTGAATGAGTAGGTAATACCTTAATGTCACCGGGAAATTTATTTTGAGTCAGTGTTGCTATAAAAATAATTACCTACATTTATTAAGTAATGATTTTCCCTATGGAGTAATATTAATATCATCATCATCATCATCATCATCATCATCATCAGCCTTTACTCGTCCACTGCTGGATATAGGCCTCTTTCATGGCACGCCAACAAGCTCGATCTTGAGCAGTTCTCCGCCAGCCACTACCAGCCACCTTTTTGATGTCGTCGCTCCATCTCGCCCAAGGGCGTCCCACGCTACGTTTGCCGAGACGCCGTCTCCACTCAAGGACTCGTTTACCCCAACGGTTGTCGGTCCTGCGGCATATGTGACCAGCCCATTGCCACTTCAGCTTGCTAATCTTCTCAGCTATGTCGGTAACTCTGCTCCTCTGTCGGATCACCTCATTTCTGATGCGGTCCTTCAGAGAGACCCCCAACATAGCCCACTCCATAGCTCGCTCAGCGACTTTAACCTTATGGACTAGTCTGACCGTTAGTGTCCACGTCTCGGCTCCGTAAGTCATGACGGGTAGGACGCACTGGTTGAAGATTTTGGTCTTCAAACAGGGTATGGGTGACGAGAATACCCGACGAAGTTTACCAAATGCTGCCCATCCCAGCTGGATCCTTTTATAATTTTAATATATATTTTATTATAATGTATATCACAGTTAACCATTGAAGGAGGTGCGGGTTGCTAAAAGTAAAAAGCTTACTGAATATTTCTAAGAACAATCCTGCTGTTACCATGGCAACGCCTTGTTATTGAGAAATATTGAAGTTAAACTCAATGGGCAATTTGAACGTGTTTGCGCGACTGATCGCATTTCCACGGTGCTTAACAAAGGAAAGGGAAAATTGATTCCCGGTAGGAAACTGCTGAGTTGGAATAATTTGTTAGTAGACAGTCAGTGTCAAAAGTTGATTATCTATACAGACGGCCAAGACGTGAATGACACAATAAATAAATATGAAATAAAATACTTTTTCGTTCTTTTTTTCAAAAAATATACTATTTGCATCCGGTTAGACTGGTATCCGACCCCAATTAAGTTGGGAAACTTGGCAGATTGCTTATTACTTTACTTGGTGTTGATTAAACATATTATCGTACATGTTACCAGTAACGGATCCCAATTCCCACCTACCTAAAACTATGATAAACAATACATAAATGAATAATACAACAATAATATGTAATACATTTAATAGTATAAAAGCATACAACTCGCCTAAAAGCGCAAAAATACCAGCAACATCCTTTCATAAAATAACCTCGGTCAATCTTTATATATATAATTCTGATGTACGTGTGTATGTCATTGAACTCCTCCTAAACGGCTTGACCGATTTTAATGAATTTTTCTATATGCGTTTGAGTGGCGACCTGGATCGTTTAGATTCACAAATTAACCTGGCAGATGGCGCTAATCGCTTGAAGAAGCATGTGATCTCGGAAACGGCCCTAACGATTTCGCTGAAAATTAATATGTGGTGGTTTTCGGGGACGAAAAATCGATCTAGCTCAGTCTTATGTCTGGGGAAGCGCATATTTTCGAGTTTTCTCTTTCGCAATATTTCACGCATAATATGGGCGCTAATTTCGCGCGGTTTGACATAGCGGCCGTAGCGTAGTCGATATTGGTATGGTCTACTCGCGATGGCTGGTGTTCCTCGGTTCAAACCCTGTCAATCACAAGTTTTTTTTTTTTTTTTTAGACAAGTTTATAGTTTTTTTAATTTTTTTAGTTACTTAAAAATATAATTGTACATAAGAACTAAAAGGCGCAAAAATAAAAAACATATTTTTTTTTATTTAACTAAATTTGTACTTATGAACTAAAAGAGAAAAAAATAAATAGAAATAAATAATTATTTAAGATTTTTTATTTTACTTAAAGAGACAGAAACAAGAGCTCTAAGGGTAGAGAGAGGTATGATATATTTGTTACAAAATGTAGATGACAATGCTTTCCATGGGTTTCTTCTTTCCATCCTAAATCTGCTGTACGTGTGTACGTCACTGAATTCCTCCTAGGCTGGTCCGATTTGAATGAAGTCTATGTATATAAATGAAAGTCGTGTTAGTTACTATATTTATAACTCAAGAACCGCATAACCAGTATGGCTCAAAATTGGTAGGGAGGTAGATAAGAACTGGGAGAAGGACATATCACATAGGATACTTTTTATCCCGTTCCCGCGGTTCCTTTCGTTCCCGTGTGACGTGACATAAGACATGGTTTAACAAAACGCAACTGACATGGAATAACAAAACAACTCAGTCAAAATATAAGTTAGCGGTTCATTTGTTAAAAATGGTACAAACACACTCCTACACTACTCAGCATATTAAAAAAAAGTCTTACCGGTTGAATGTTGATGCATTTATTTAAAGCAAGAAAAATAAATGTTCTCTGCCGGTTTAATTTTTTTAATAAAAGCCCCAAAGCAAACTTCAACTTCTAAATTTCTAATATTGTATTGCTGTGCCATTTACCACTTCACTACATACTATAAAACAAAGTTACTTTCTCTTTCCCTATGTCCCTTTGTATGATTAAATCTTTAAAACTGCGAAATAGATTTTGATGAGGTTTCTTTTAATAGATAGAGTAATTAAAAAGAAACGTTTATATGTATAATAACATCCATTAAATTGTGGAGAAACACTATCCCTCGCCCACATGTTGGAGTGATGAGAGGAGGCATAACTCTGTTGCCGCGAAAAATCGCAGTACAGCGGACAGAGCTCCGGCGGGGTCTCATGGCGACATGGAAAGTGTGATTGTCGCAATCCAGCACTGAGCACACCGCAATAGCGGCGGTAAGTCCTCTCTTTGAGGAGTAGCTAGAGAGGCGCCACGGCGTCCTCACCTTCCGACTGACGTAGGTCCTCACCGGACACGGCTGTTTTGGGAGGTTCCTGTTCCGTATAAGGCAGGAGGAAACGCCAGGGTGAGCACTGTGTGCATCGCCCTGAGGACACGGTGGAGCATAAGGTGGAGGTCTGCCCGGCTTGGATAGAGCACAGCCGTGTTCTCGTGGCGGCGATTGGCGGCGATCTCTCGCGTCCGACCCTGGTCCGGGCCATAGTCCGGAGCAAGAGTGCATGGCAAGCTTTCACCTCCCTCTGTGAAGCAGTGATGCTGGCAAAGGAGGAGGCGGAGCGGGTGAGGGAGCGGAAATCCCACTACACTCACGGCTCAAACCGCCGCAGGAAGCGCCCTGGTCGGGAGGCAACATCGACTCCCAATCGCCGTAGGCGCGGGCTTGCGGGCGGCGAGGGATAGGCAGCTCGCCTCCTTGTAAGAACCAGGCCCGGGTTGACGGCCCATTGTGTTTCACACGTGCCTCAAAGAGATGTCAGCACACCTTGACGGTGTCCGCGAGGACTGGTCCACAGGGTTACGGGTTGATTAAAAAAGAAACCATGGCACTGACCGTTGCACAGGCAAGTGAAGGAGGAACACGGGTGGATTTTACTCAATAAAAGTCTGACACGCCCTTCCGCTCCGCCCAGAGCGGGAGAGGTCACTTGATGATTTCCCATCCACAACAAAAAAAAAAAACTGAAGAAGAGCAAGAAATTGCACTTGAAGGCGCAGCCTTAGTATGGCTCGACTTCGTGCTTCTCACTCACCAGAGCAAAAGGAGGCAGCCCGTGAAATGGCTCGGTTGGCAATGCGAAATCGTCGAGCAAACCTCAGAGATCAAGCGCTAGATAATTTACGAAACACAAGAAGAAATTCATCAAATACTGATTTGAATCGGGCAGCGTTTCAATACGCATATAATATAGCGCACTGGCCAATGGATGTTGTTTGCGAGTATTGTAGCACATTAAAGATTTCCGGAGAATCGCCAGGATTGTGCTCCCAAATAAAGAATCATTGAATAATAATATTGATTTATTTAAAATTATCCTAATTTAAAAAGTAGTCATGTGATATTGCCTTTAAGGCGGAACGAAGTTCGCCGGGTCAGCTAGTATGTATATAAAATTCTTTTCAAAGATTCAAAGATCTAGTAAAAAGTTGCTTTATACGAACATACGACGCAATGTAAAGCTTTGCAAGGAACCCACTACATCATCATCATCTCAGTGTTAATCCCAGTCGCATCCGAAGCCTTTTCAGCTTTGGAGTCTGGGGTTCGCTTTACCAGTCCAACTGCTGATATGGCTAAACTTCGACATTTTCCATGAAGCGACTGCTGTCTGACCTCCACATCCCGAAGGCGATATCGAAGCATTGCAGTTAGACCAATTGTAGGACTTTTGAGGGCTCCAACAACCCGTAACGACTGCCACTAAATGTCATAGGGCAACCGGGACCAATGGCTTAACGTGCTTTCCGAGGCACGACCAGATCAGTAAGTGACCTGCAAGGAACCTACTACAATATTACATAATAGGCACGGATCCAAGATGGCCGCCATATTGTTAAAGAGTATCAATTCTGAAGCTCTTCAGAGTTGTAGACAGTTTTTTTTTTTATATAAATTTTAAACGTAGCGCTTGACCGTAATCCCGCCTGATGGTAAGCAGTAACGCAATCGTTGATGGTAAAGCGCACTAGTTTATTAAGAGCCTATTCACTCTAGCCTTGAAGACACTCAAATTGTAGTCCGACGGAAACACCGCCGCTGGCAAATTGTTCCAGTCCCTCGATGACGCGGTATAAAGGAGGAGGCGAAACGCTTCGTCCGGGTCGCAGCGGTGTTAACAACGTAAGGGTGGAAACTCGCCGTACGACGGGTCGACAGTTGTTTTTTTATGTTTTTAATAATTATAAACTAGTGCTTGACTGCAATCCCGCCTGATGGTAAGCAGTGATGCAATCGTTGATGGTGAAGCGCACTAGTTTATTAAGCCTATTCACTTAAAAAACTTAGGAATAGGAAGGATGACGGCAGTTGAGTGAGGTGATGCAATGTTATGATAATTGAATTGGTTTGTTCGTATTTCTTTGAAACTAGCGACTAGTCCCTGCTTCGCATGGATTTTAGGAATTGATAGACTTCTTTTTTTTATTATACGTAAGTAGTATACCTGTTTATATTAAAGGTATCAGTTTATCTCAGAAAATCCCTCAACCATAATTAGAATGTAGTAGTTTGCTAAATGATGAACATGGATAAGACGAAGATCATGTCGAACTCCCATCACTCCCGCTCCCTAAGTTGTTGACGAGTATTTATATACAATGTTCTTTTTTTAATATGCAAACCCGAAAAACTTGTCCAGTAGGTATTTTCATGACAAAAGTTTTATGATATGATAAGAATGTATGTACTAAATTTTTATTATTGTTTTTATTTAAAAGATCTTAACAATCCGTTAACACTTTTTGTCTGCCTTGCGTCTTCTATGAGACTCGAGAATAAGGTCTTATTTTCACTGTCAGCAACCCTTAATGTTTCTCCAAGTTTAGCTTCTGTCCGGTGAAGAAAATGGAAAAAAAAAAGAAAAAAAATATCCTATCGATCGTAAACTTTTAAGATATACAGTGTAGACATGTTCAAATCTATATTCAATAAATAACGTTGTATTTTTTCCTTTTTACTGGATACTGACAAGTACCACGTTTTCCAGAAAAAGTAGATGGCGTAGAGACGGCTGAAATTACTGTTGTTTTTCAAAAAAAATATATCCTTTTCCGTGAAGCTTCTATCGTTTAATAAACGATGGACAGAAGCTTCACGGAACAGCTAATAAAAGCGGGAATAATGTCTTTGAAAATCACTGAAGTGAAACACCAGTTGCCTGCAGATACATAATGATTTTCTTTTAAAACTGTTGATAATGCCTCCAACGATTTTCGATTTTCGATATTTTCGTTTTATGCTTAGAGCACTTGAAAATAGACATTTTGAGGAGTCAATAAAACACGAAGTTATATGTATTGTATTCGTAACAATTACACTTCTATTAATTGACCACTATGTTGTTATTTACAATGTAAAGAAATAACTGTTTATATACTACATATTTGAAATTTGAGGTAGTGTGCATTTGTGTGGATCGCCCTGACGACACGGTGACGCATATGGAGGTCTGCCCGGCTTGGGTAGAGCACCGCCGTGTCCTCGTAGCGGCGATCGGCGGCGATCTCTCGCGTCTGACCCTAGTTCAGGCCATGGTCCGGAGCGAGAGTGCATGTCAGGCCGTCACCTCCTTCTGCGAAGCAGTAATGCTGGCAAAAGGAGGAGGCGGAGCGCGTGAGGCAATGGGAATCCCAGCGCCCTCACGCCACTGGCCGCCGCAGGAGACGCCCTGGTCGGGAGATGACATCAAACTCCCAGCCACCGCAGGCGCGGGCCTAAGGTCCCCGGTAAGGACCAGGCCCGAGTCGACGGCGCGTCGTGTTTCACGCGCGCTTCAAAGAGATGTCAGCACATAGAGACGGGGTCCACGAAGACCGATGCCTCCTGCAGTCAGGGTTGCGGGTTGGTTAAACAGGAAACCGTGGCCCTGGCCGTCCCACAGGCAAGTGAAGAAACACGGGTGGGTTTTAAGTAAAAGTCTGAAAAAAAAGGTAGTGTACATCTTGTTGATTAATATTTTCACACGTAACATGACTGTAGAAAGATAAATGCCCTAATATCAATGATAAATTACGAAACTTAATGCAAACTATTGATATAAACAGCAACATTTCTAACCGCAATAAATAGCGAGCGGTTTTCCGTTTTCTGACTTTCATCAAATTTTTACTAATTACTCCAAAAACCGAAAATATTCGCAGTTTTTTTTATTTGATTATACGTGTATGGATAGCTACGGATCAACATTAAATGTAAAGCAGGGCTAAATGTGGGCAAATGTCAAAAGTCTCGAAGAATGTTAAAAAAAAACTTTTTTTGCACAATATTTTATTTTGCATTTATTTTAAAATAGTATTCGTATACGTATTAGTTGTTTCATATTCTTCAAAAGACGAGAAATATATAATACATTACACCTTTTCCTGTCATCATCATCATCTCAGCGTTAATCCTAGTAGCATCCGAGGCTTTTTCAGCTTTGGAATCTGGGGTCCGCTTTACTAGTCTAACTGTTGATTTTGGATAAACTTCGCTATTTTCCGTGAAGCGACTGCCGTCTGACCTCCGCAAACCGAAGGCGATATCGAAGCATTTTGCAGTTAGACCAATTATTGTTGGACTTTAGAGGGCTTCAACAACCCGTAACGATTGCCATTAGGTAGATGTTCGTATGGCAACCGGGACCAGCGGCTTAACGTGCTTTCCGAGGTACGACTAGACCAGTGCAAATATTCATATTCATACATACAAATATTTGCACCGCGCGGAGATCGAACCCGCGCTACGCCACGGAGGCTGTCATATCATTACGCCTTTTCCTTTAACGTATAATAATAAAATCAATTTGAACGGGCTTAACATGGAGGTTCGTCAAAACTACTAGTTTGTGGTGTCGTAAAAAAATAATTTCATATAAAATGTATATTTTTTTTATATTATAGTCTAGTTTGGTCCTTAAACTGTTGAGTAGACTAAAAAAGCACGCCAGTAGCGACAATGACAAACTAGCAGTCGTTCTACGAGTTTCATTAGTGCGCGACGGCGCGTTCTTTCACGCGCGCCTAAAAGAGATGTCAACACATAGTGACGGGGTCCACGAAGGCCGTGGCCCTGGCGCACAGGCAAGTGAAGAAACACGGATGGGGTATAGTCAGTAAAAGTCTGACACGTCCTTCCACTCCGCCCAGAGCGGGAGAGGTCGTTTGATGATTTCCAAACAGAATACAGTGAACCACTGCGTGTACGTATTATTTGTACCACGATTCACGAATTAAGTCCTATTAAAAAACATTCTAGTTTTTTTTTTATTGAAATAGGTACCTATACGTCTTTTTGCATACTAATTTACTTATTTTAATATCTCAAACAAAAGACTTACACAAAACATCACATGATATTTAATAAACGATATGTACTTAGAAGGTGTTCTTTCTAAAAAGTATTTACCTATTGTGATTACAGAAGACCACCTAATACGCAATAAAATTAACAACCAAGCTAAAATATAGCATAAAAATACTTTTTTTAAACAAAAAATTGGTTGGCAATGATATAATAATCCAACAAGCACTCGATGTCTCGTTAAAAAGTTTCAAATGAATAAAGTTGGATTCACCGTATTTTTGGTACAATTTCCAACGAGTTTTCTGAGGAAAAATCGGTATGTACTTTTTGATTTATTAATGTTTATAATTTATTTATTATCTAATAAAGGTTTGCCAGCTCTTTCGTACATAATACATATTTATCAAGCATAGATACCGATAAGCCTTTGACTTGAACAATCGCTACTTGATTAAAATGTATATTTTTACGATGCTAGTGCCTATTTAAAGTTTACTAAGGGCAGGTAAATCATTAAGGATTCGTATACATTTCCTAGTACTAGACAGCTGAATTTTTTTGTTTTCTTTTTGCAAATGGCAGAGAATTTCAATTCTACTGTGACATTTGTGAAGTAAACAGATACAAAATACACACCAACAAGACATGTATACTATTAATATTCTGCTGAGATATATTTGCTTAAGGTTGTTTATTCTCTCGTCTTGGCGATTTACACTGCCTGGCAAGTTCGGGTAATTTAGCCGTTCCCGACATCCTTTTGAGGGGATGTTTTAAGTCTTTGTCAACAAGCAACAGACTCCTAAAACCCTCAAAGATAATATTCGTCAAGAATGCGAGGATCAATCGCCGGATATTTTTGCAACAGAGATAGAGAATTCCGAAAAACCGTTTTTCGGAATTGCCGAATGGTCATCAATTCTGACGGTAGCCACTCTTAGTATTTATCATTTTCACGACTTTGGGGAAATCAAAAGAATAAACGAAAAGCAGAACTTAATTAAAACATTCATTTAAAAAAAAAAATAAGGCCAATGAACGTCGGGTCAATTGGGCTAACCACAACCTTGAAGATAATATTTTTTTACGAATGGGTATTAGGGTGCTTCTTAAACGGACAAAAAATTTTTTTTTCCCATTTATTCTCGCGTCACCCATTCATTCTCTTCTATGATCCAAAAAAGTAATAAATTATTTTTTTCAGATTTTTAAAGTAATATTTAGGGGTCGCTACCGGCCAGCAAAATAAAAAAAAATATGTATTTTTGATTAGAATTTTTATTCAGTGAAAAAAATTATAATCATTCCTAAATCATATAATTAGTAGGGAGTTATGATACTGAAAAATTAACTATGATAACAACGTATTTTTATTTGTATTTGGGTACTTCTGTATAAAATTTCTCACAACTAAGAGAATATATTGTTTTTGTTCCTCATCGTTGGTAATTAATTTGTTGTACTCTTCCATTAATGCCACTCCCCGCTCCGCCAAATCATTCCCTACTTTGATAGAGCATATAATTTCTCTAGAAGCTTTATAATCTTCATCTTCCTCCCAAAGAGAAGGATCTTTTTTTAAAAATGCGGATGAAATACCGAGAATTCTAAATAACCGTAAGGTGTTGCTGGTAACAAAGTCTTCTAATTTTTTTTCTTCGATGTGACTTACATCTAAGGTAATCCGCTTAGAGCTAAAGTCTAAACTTTCTTCATTTAGTGCAATAACCATATTTTGTTTACTTTCCAATGAAACTTCGTCATCAAAAAAAGAAAATGCAACAAGTTCTTCGGAGAGGTACCATATATGCCCTAGAAACTTTGTTATAGCTTTTTACGACATGGCTTTCTTTGTTTATTTTTTCAAAACTCTTGAGATCTTTTAGCAAGCACAAATCATTCATTGGTGCTGATGTTGTACTAGTATTACGACTTTACGAGGCGATCGGGCGCATACTGAAGGTTGCGGGGGAAGAGGGGCAAGTGTAAATCGAGTGTTTATTGTGTTGAATCATGCGTCGACAGTTGAAAAAGCAAATTTTATCTTGATTCAATAATCCTAAAACTATTATATGTCTCTTTAAAGTAATAAAATAAAAATACAAAATATTAAAACTTTAATGCTCGGTAGCGACCCCTAAAATTTGATTTAAAAATAAAATAAAAATAATGAGCTCGTTTTTTGGATGACAGAAGCGAATGGCGGGTTGACGCAGTTACTTTTCAAAAGTCGAAAAATAAGAAGCACCCTAATGGGTATGCATAAAACCACTCGGTTCCCCTCGAGCCCTGCGTTGAGAGTGACACGGGATCGGCCCGAAGATCTAACTCCGTGCCACTCTCAGGGCTTACCGGCCTAATTAATGAAATGCTAATAATAACTAAACCTCAACCGAACTTTATATTTTCATCGAATATTCGGCTAACTTTCGTGTCCTATTTAAACCACATTCAGCCCATCCCTACTAGTAACTCTTTAAATGTATTCAACCTACGCAGCAGCCGTTGGCCGCTTGATGTAATTCCGTTGCCCGTCCATTCACTAAACTTTATGAATGTAGGTACGTCGAGATATGATCTCTGTTCTTGTTTCACTAGAATTCTACAAAATTATGATGCGGAGGCTGATATCACGTCGTTAAGGTATGTTTAGATAACACAAGCTGCATTATTATGGAGATTCCATTTATTATAATGTTATAGAACCGTTAATTAAATTCTAAATAATGTATACATTTATTCTAATTATTTCACAAGCCCTTCGTTTTTTGTTCAGTGGGGTAATTATGTAACACACTAACAGAAGAGTAATGGTTGTTTTGGGCAGTTCAACAACAGTCATTGCGTTAATTACGATGTTGAGCAGACACATATAACACTATCAATCAGCACCCTAATTGCACACACTATCAGCAGCAATGGGTTTCATTTTGAAGGATGTTGCAAATCCATTGGTCCATATGCTCGAAATATGTGTCTGCTCAACATCGTAATTAACGCAATGAATGTTGTTGAACTGCCAAAAACAGCCATTACTCTTCTGTCTGTCTGGAATTAGAGTAATTTAAAGACGAAATAGCTGAGAGGATTAGCAAGCTGAAGTGGCAATGGGCTGGTTACATATGCCGCAGGGCCGTTGGGGTAAACGAGTCCTCGAGTGGAGACAAACGTAGCGTAGGACGCCTTTGACCGAGATGGAGCGACGACATCAAAAAGGTGGCTGGTAGTAGCTGGCGGAGAGCTGCTCAAGATCGAGCTTGTTGGCGTGCCCTGAAAGAGGCCTATGTCCAGCAGTGGACGAGTAGAGGCTGATCATGATGATGATAAAACACGAAATATTTGGAAATTTTATTATTTACTATTTCGCCGTAGTGTGAACCTGACTTAACACAGAATACATTTGGAAAGTGTTTCCAGATAAACTTAATGTATAACTGACCCAAAATATAAAACAGGTATGTATAACCACGTATACAGGGTGTATCTGACATCGTAACGCAAACTTCGCGAAAAGGCTAGACCGCATGCCACTAATAAAATTATGATAGTCATTTATGTCGTTAATGAACGGTTACAGAATACACAGTGTTTAAAATAAAGTGTCGGCTCGGCTTTTGAACGTTGCAAGCGTGCCGCCATGCGAGTTTGTAGGTATGACGTTGATCCCTAATGTGAACTCTATTAAATCAGCTGATAAGATCGTTTTTCGGGTTTTGTTTTCATTGCGCTTTTTTATGTAATTTGCGAATTATTTAATTTTTACTTTAAAATCTTATTGGGTTATAAAAGTATAGCAATTGTGAATGGTCTGAATTAAAAAAAAAACTACATTTATTTCTTTAAATCATGAAAAAGCCGACGAAAAATTCCACCACTGGAGGGTTCAGAATCATGTACTAGATCCATGGCACTCGTTTGTGCGTCGATGTCAGATACACCCTTTATAATGTATGACTGGTTAAGTATCTTTATGCTTCGCAATAAACTTTTGTAAAGCGTGACAAGTCTCATTCAAGAGCTTGTTTTTTTTTTTTTTTTATACAGAGGATGCGTACGTTATTGGCGCCGATTCTCATGTTCACAAACTAAACTAATTTTAAGTTAAGTGCTTCTTTTTCTTTCTATTTCTTTAAGAAAAGGAAAGAAGATAAAATGTTAGTTTCGACCAGTCAAATTACTCCTCGCTTTACGTAAATTGATTGATTTTTGGTCGCCATGTTTATAATCGCGTCTAAACTGTATAAGGAGTATCTTAATTTGACAGGTTAAACTAAAATGTTATCTTCTGTCCTTTTCTTAATCTATACTAATATATAAAGCTGAAGAGTTTGTTTGTATGTTTGTTTGTTTGGAGCATAACTAACTCCACGCGAACGAAGTCGCTGGCGACCGCTAGTGAAATATAATGAAAAAGATGCACTAAACTTAAACTTTGTTTGTGAGCGTTGTCAAAACGTCATAATAATAAAAATGTTTTGTAATAATGTAATCGTAAGTGATATCCCACCAAAACATTCTGTAAAAAATTGCCAAGTCTCGCTGAAGCTGCTTGTTTATCTCTAAAAAGTAATGAAATCTAGACAAAGTCGATTTTAAGTAAGTGTTTATAGGTTACTGGATGATGAAAATTTCTGCGTTCTGGTATTATCTTACCCATTATTGATTATGGTGATGTGTGTTATTACGACCTGAATGCAGATCTACTCAATAAATTTGAGCGACTTCTAAATAACTGCATTCGATTCGTATTTAATCTTCGTAAGTACGATAATGTATCTTCTCACCGGTCCATCTTGAAATGGCTCCCCATCAGGCAGTGCAGAGCTCTAAAGGCCTTGGCGACCTTGTTTTCACTCCTACACAAACCCTGTTCTCCTTCTTATCTTACTTCTCATTTTCAATATTTATGCTCTGCGCATAATAAGAATCTTCGTTCTTCAAATAATTATCTTCTACGATGACCTTCTCACCGCACTGGTTTTCCTAAGTCTTCATTTCTTGTCCAGGCGGCTTTCCTGTGGAATGATCTTCCTCAGAATACCAGGACGTTGACCAGTCAGTACACATTTAAAGTTAAAGCTCGGGAATACTTACGCAAGAAATTGGCAGATTCATCCCACATGTAATTTATTCTTTTTCTCTATCTATAATTTTTTTATCTCTCTCTATTGTTTATATTTTCTGTAGTTATGTATTTATTATAATATTTTTTTTCTCTCTTTTGACCTTAATTTATTTGCACCTACCATGTTTTGTCTTTGTATTAGCTTAAGGTAGACTGGTAGAAAATACCTAAGGCATTAAGTCCGCCATTGTGCATAAAGTTTTAATAAATAAATTATCCTGAGGTTCTTAAATAGGGGCCTGAAAATGCAGTGAAATAGTTCGAGTAAAGGATATTGATACAGCAGTATTTGTTTGGCGCTCGACTTGGCGCCAAGTCGCCCAGGTCGGCCAATTCGACTGATTAAATGAATCAGGGCCATTGTGAATGATTTAATAGGTATTTTTTAATATCCTCTCCTCATCCGTTTCTCAGACAGACAGTCTGATATGAGACACCTACAACCATGACTCGTGAGAAAACTTCTCTATAAAAGGTAGGTATGTTATACATATACATAGCTGCATTATTCATTCCTATTAAATATTACATCAACTTCTGCAGTCCAATTGATTCTCAACCTTAGCTCCACGAATTATGGTTGGTATTCTAGCGTTTGTATCTGGAATTGATGGTGATAATTTTTACCGCGAATTCATACTGGATCATCTTCTATGGAATTTATGAAGGGAAGTTAAATTATTTCTATCCGACGTTTTAGCTGGAATTTTATAATACTTCCAAAAAAACAATGCAGAATAGTTTATTTCTTTAACAAGCTTTATATAATATGTACTTACTATATGCTTAGCTACTGATTACAGTGTCCTTTTAAGCAATTAAATGCCTGTATCAGTGTAGCTACCATGAGTTTTCATTACAAAGACTCGATCATCGATATCGACCGTGTTTGACTCATCAGTCTCGTAATGAAAACTCATGAAAGCCGCACAGGAAACTCCACTCCACTCTTCCACAAATTAAAATTACGCAACATTCCGACAGCATATAGCTAGATCTGTGCTGTCACATTTCTTTATTGGATTTTCAGCTTTATCTTTAAAATATTAAGGTTCAAGGTTGATAGAACTGGTGCTTAACCGCGAACCCGTCTGATGGTAAGTAGTGATGCAATCGTTGATGGTAAAGAGCATTAGTTTATTAAGGGCCGATTCGCTTTAGCCTTGAAGACACTTTAATAGAAAAAAAACAAACACTACACAAAATAACATGCCAGAATGTTTTAGTAATTTTGAGAAATTGAATTGAGACAAGTACTTTTCTCTCATTAAATCTACTTCTTTGACTAACAATTATTATTCACAAAATACAAGTACAGGATTATGTTTCATTATAAGGCAAAACTCCACAGACGTGATGGGTCTTATTCTACAAATGATGAAATAAATAAAAAAAAAAATATTTGCTGATTTTATTGGGGTTTTTGAACGTTGATTGTGTACCAATTTCTAGACAACGATATCTAAAACCGCCAAAAACATATTTTCTCAGTTGAGAAAATATGTTCCACTCATGTTCTGTTGTATGTGCCACTCTGTACATTAGTTAATTATGTGTAGTTACACATAATTAACTAATGTACAGAGTGGTGCTGACAATACGATAATAAATTAAACATGTACCTCAACACATTCTCAGTCTACCCATAAAAAATCATATAAATATATCCATTAGTTTAGTCACAGTTATTTTTATTTTTTCACATTTTCTACATGATGTACATTTTGACAAGGAAGCGCTTACAGGTTAATGACCGCCGCATCCTGTGCGGTACCAAAATTTAATAATATCTAATGGCGCGAAAAAAGCAAGTCGATACAGGATCGCACTGTCACCGATCGGAGGTCAGTGAACCAATATTTTTAAAGGATGTTCTACCCCGTTTGCAATTTTATGCAATTTAGTTTGGTTGAAATTTTCATTTTTTTTTATTTTTGATGCTAGGTTTTTTTCTATGGTTTAGGATTATTCCTATGAACAAGCATTGTTCGTGTTCTCATTTATTGTCGTATTGTCAGCACCACTCTGTGTAATACATGGTACAACACTATAAGCGGTTGGCGGTATTTCGTCATGTTTAGTTTGCTAGAGAAACGCTGCAGACGTGAGAATACGACTTGATCCGCATCTACTTCTGTTATTATGTTCGCGATTAAGAAGTTTTATCTATACTAATATATAAAGCTGAAGAGTTTGTTTGTTTGTTTGTATGCACTAATCTCAGGAACTGCTGGTCCGATTTGAATAATTCTTTTTGCGTTGGATAGCCCATTAATCCAGGAAGGCTTTAGGCTTTTGGATTTTTTTGGCTGGCTTTGCTTTATATAACATCACGCTGCGACCAATAGGAACCGAGCATATAAAAAATAAATATGTACCTAATCTACGCGGGTGAAACCGCGGGGCGCAGCTAGTGTCATATATTTTAGGTAACTTTGACTTGTTTAAGCAACGCAAGCAACGGAAGCCCTCAAAAATGATTAATGCGAAGAGAGAGAGAAAGAGATTGATGCGTTCAAACAAACTCTTTAGCTTTATTGTATTGGTATATTTAAGCTGAAATCGTCAAACCGCAGTGAGCAAGCGTGGTGATTACGCTCAATCCTTCTCTGTATGAGAGGAGACCTGTGCCCAGCAGTGGGACGATAAAAGGTTGATGATGATGATGATGATTGGTATATTATAGATCACTGGTCCTTAGAGTCGTTGGATCGTTGGTCAATAGAGTTCTAATGAGCTATATATATCCTGTTACGAATGTCGTAAGATTAATGTACTATTATATATTAATGTTATGTTATGTTATGTGTTAGTTATGTATTAATGTAGTAATGGCGAGCTGTTCTTACAAATCTTTTGTATTTGTTATGACATTTATATAAATGCGCAATAAAGCCCATAAATGACTGAAAGCGACGGTGGCCTAGAGGTTTTTTTTTTTAAGGGAAAGCTAAGATGTGTTTCACGCGCATTTTTCATTGGAATTTTAAAATTATTTATAGTGTCGTTTACTAAATAAAAGCGCGTGATTTATATAGTAAAAAGTGCATTCAGTAAATAATTCTTAAAGAACATTGAAATATCGCAGCATAGTGGGCGCATCATGACTTTGTTTCAAACCTTTCTCATAGACGTTTCACGCGGCCGTCCTTTTGAACTGTCATTGGCGATATCCGCCATTATGGTGAAATACATTTTTCAAAGAATTTCTATAATTTGTTACACGTGTTATTGGCAAAATTGTGGTATCTATTCCACAGAGGCCATTGATCAAGAGTTGAGGTTGAATCTCATCTTGAAAAAGAAGAAGAAGACGGTGGCTTAGTAGTATTGAGTAATCTACGTCTTCCAAGTTGTAGGACGGGGGATCGAATCCCATCAGGTGCTTTCTTCTTCTTCTTCTTCTTCTTCAGCCTATAGACGTCCACTGCTGGACAAAGGCCTCCCCCAAGGCTCTCCACGCTGACCGGTCTTGTGCTGCCCGCATCCATCGGCTTCCCGCGACCTTCACCAGGTCATCGGTCCACCTTGTTGGGGGTCTCCCTACGCTGCGTCTCCCAGTACGTGGCCGCCACTCCAGAACCTTACTGCCCCATCGGCCATCGGTCCTACGAGCAATGTGCCCTGCCCACTGCCACCTAAGTTTAGCGACTCGCAGAGCTATGTCGGTGACTTTGGTTCTTCTGCGGATCTCCTCATTTCTGATTCGATCACGCAGAGAAACTCCTAGCATAGCTCTTTCCATTGCCCTTTGTGTGACTCTGAGCCTTCGCATGAGGCCCATTGTGAGCGACCACGTTTCAGTTCCGTAAGTCATCACTGGCAACACACACTGGTCAAAGACTTTAGTCTTGAGACACTGTGGTATCTTGGACGACGAGAAGATGTAGCGTAGCTTCCCGGACGCTGCCCAACCGAGCTGGATTCGCCGAGACACCTCTTTCCACCTCACCTCTCAGGTGCTTTACTTTGTGTAAATTATTTCAACGCCATTGCTCTCAAAACGGCGATGGAAACCATCGTGACGACACCGGTATGTCCCAGAGCCAAAAAAACTTCGAAGAAAGGTGACATCTACCAACCCGCACTTGGCCCGCGTGGTAGATTTCGGCCCACGCCCTCTCACCGAAATGAAACCTATGTCCCAGGATTGGGGGACATTATAGGCTGACTAGCGGCCGTCAGCGACTTCGTTCGCGTGGAGTTAATTATACTCCTATCATCCCAGCGTTAATCCCAGTCGCATCCGAAGCCTTTTCAGCTTTGGAGTCTGGGGTCCGCCAGTCCAACTGCTGATATGGCTAAACTTTGACCTTTTCCGTGAAGCGACTGCCGTCTGACCTCCACAACCCGAAGGCGACATCGAAGCATTGCAGTTAGACCAATTGTTGGACTTTTGAGGGCTCCAAGAACCCGTAACGACTGCCACTAGATGTTCGTATGGCAACCGGGACCAACGGCTTAACGTGCTTTCCGAGGCACGACCAGACCAGTGCAAATATTCATATTCATGCATACAAATATTTGCACTGTGCGGGGATCGAATCCGCGCCACCTTGCGCAGCGGCCGCGTCCGCTACCGCTACACCACGGAGGCTATCAGGTTGCAGCGCTATAGCCTGAAACCTTCCTGGATTACTGGGATATCCAACGCAAAAAGAATTTATCAAATCGGACCAGTAGTTCCCGAGATTAGCTTGTTTATACAAACTATTCAGCTTTTTAAATTAAGTCTATATTACGTAAAGCCCAACACAGACATTTTTTCTTTTACGCTTCACCTATGATATCACGATGAGATTATTACAGACAATATCGATAATATAATAACTCTTGAGACGAAATTCCTATTTTTTTATTACAACATAATAATGAGATACTAAAAACGTCGGTGACTTTATTGACTTTGACTTTTCACTCAATTAGATATGGAGTCAAAGCAAAATTGAGACGCAATAGAACAGAAGAGGCAATAAACATGTTATTGGAAATAAATAAGTACCCGAGGTTAGGATCAATTAATTATGTCAGAAGTATGTAGGATACTTCTGATATAATTAATTGAACCTAACCCGTTGTGTATCAGATACTATTGTGTATCAGATACACTTAGTAATCATTCACCGTTGATATAACAATTTCACAGGAATATTAATACTAAGGCAATTACTTTGTTTATAAGGTTTCTCTGAACAATATCTTTGAGCTTGACTACATTCTAGAAGTCACCCCGTCTATAAAAAGAACTACATATTTAGTGTAAAGGAATACTGCCCATTGCCTTAAAAAAAAAACTATATCTAGCAATCACAAAAACTCTGGGATAATTGCGAAACTCAATAATCCATACTAATATTATAAATGCGAAAGTAACTCTGTCTGTCTGTTACGCTTTCCCGCTTAAACCTCTGAACCGATTTTGATGAAATTTGGCACTGACAATCTTTAGACCCTGAGAAAGAACATAGGCTATCTTTTACCTCGGAAAAATTTGATGTTCCCGAGGGAAATCTAAAAAGCGCGATATAACCGAACTCCACGCGGGCGAAGCCGCGGGCGGAAAGCTAGTTCTCAATAACTCAGTAATTGCGTTATTTTCATAGCTGAGTCGACATTTTCTTCGAAATAAGCAAGCAATGTTATTCTATTGCTTCGTTTTTCGAAAAGTAATAACTTTTGAAGGTAAAGTATTTAAGTTACTGCATAGCGTCTATCGCGGGCCTTGAGCGTGGAGATCGAATCCAGAAATTCCGTAACGAAAATAACCTAACATCCTCCACTCTGAGCGGCACAGTGCGGCGGTGCGGTGTTGAAAGCCGTGCATCGTCTAACATCATTTCAGTTCGGCAGTCTTCGGAACGATGTGTTTGTGTGCGTGCATCTTTTGATAACAATTTATAGATTTTCAAAGAACATGCATATTGCAGGGCTGGAACTCAGTTCTACACATTTGACAAGTTAATGATTGTCGCGATGTGCTAAGCTTGCAAATAATTTTCACTCTGAAATACGTCTTCTTTAATATGTAGTACCTATATTATAAAATACAAAATATTTCGTTACGATGCGGCAGATACCAATTTTATGATATTTCGACATGGGTGCCGTGATAGGGGTTTTCGGGGTGCAGATCACGAAAATGACGTCATTTTTGAAATCCAAGATAGCCGATAGCAATTTTATGATATTTTGACATGGGTGTCGTAACAGGGGTTTTTGGGGGTGCTGATCACGAAAATGACGTCATTTTTGAAAACCAAGATGGCCGACATAAAATTTTATGATATTTTGAGTTGGGTGTCGTAACAAGGCTTTTTGGGAGTGTTGATCATGAAAATGACGTCATTTTTGAAATCCAAGATGGCTAACATCAAATTTCATGATAATTTGACTTGGGTGTCGTAACAAGGATTTTCAGGGGCACTGATCACGAAAATGACGTCATTTTTGTAAGTTATTGCATAGCTTCTAACGTTTTATCAAAGTCGAACATAAACATTGAATAAGTAGGTATACTTTAGTCCCTAAATCGCCACCATTTTTCGCACTCTTTTGATAAATAAGAAAAATACAAAAAGAAAATAACCTGAACTAATATCAAAGAAAAAAAAACAAGGGAAAAATTGCTCATTTGATTTATGTAGTAGTGAGGAAAACGCTGTGACGTTATTTTGTAATGGCGGCACGTGACTTACCGGTCCGCCGTCGCTGACGTCGTCATATAAATCAATGCTATATACGCCGGAATTGTCTATTCATCATCATCCCAGCGTTAATCCCAGTCGCATCCGAAGCCTTTTCAGGTTTTGGAGTCTGGGGTCCGCTTTACCAGTCCAACTGCTGATATGGCTTAACTGCCGAAATTGTCTATTATTCTATCCTAAGTTTAAAGCACGAATGTACTATGTGATTACTGATGTGGCTGTGCTTTAAATAAATAAATAACCCAAGAGAAGCCGTCCCCAAAATAGACGAAGAGGCTAGGGAGGTAGACGAAAGTCTTCAAATAACAGTCATACAATTTACCTAACTTATTTAGCCTTCCAAAGGCTAGGAAGATAATGAACAGTCACTGGAAATAATAAAATCAGTAAACAATATTACTAGTTATTTCACAAATGAACAAAGTATTTTTTAAAAATAAAATATCGTCCATGAGTCCGTGATACGATTCCAAGTAAAACAGTTAAATTAATTTCGTAAAAACTCTGACGAAAACGTCGAAAAACAATTAATAAAAATGAGTCCACATTAAGGCATGCATTTTTAATTAACTGTCTCGGTATGTCGTATTCGAAATAAATAAAAAAAAAAATAATAAAGACCATTCGCTTTCACGTTTCTCTGAAATGATATCGGACTAAAATTAATTTTGGTAACTCGGTAAAGTGTTTTATTAATGTTGTTTGCATACTTTACCATCAACGATCGCATCACTGCTTAACATCAGGGGGATTGCGGTCAAGCGCTAGTTTATAATATATATATATATATAGAGACACGGTCGTAGGGGACATAGACGCACAAACTCATGAGTACTCATGAGACCCTGAAAGCGTATTTCTTCTCAGTTTACCAGAAATATTCGGAATAGGTCAAAATATTTTTACGCAGCAACATGATAACTTAAAATAATTAAGTAGGAAGGTAGGTCTAAAATACAAAGCAATTAAATCAAAGTCGAACTACTCTGTAAAAAGTTAAGCGTTAAAAAAAATACGCAATACGTTGGAAGATGATCAAGCTGGTGCCGCTGAAAAGGTAGGGGAGACGCCCTGTTGATTTACCATCCGCATAACTCCCCGTTGGACGAGGTGGGCAAGCTCTTTGAGAGAGAAGTTGTCACCTTTGTGCGACTTACTTGGAGGACGACGCAGTATACGTTGGAGGAGTGCCCAGCTTGGACAGGGCTGCGCTCACGGCGCAGCCCTCATCGATTCAGCGATCACACTCGCGGCCATCGTTTAATCGATGGCCGAGCAGGAGAGAGAAGCATCATCTTCTCTCCCTTGTAAGAAAATGCGTCGAGGGCCGAGAAGGGCGTAAAACGGTCTGCGACCTCCATGAGTGGTGGCCTGAGTTGTACATCTTTACTTGCTTACTAATATTATAAATCGGAAAATGAATTGGTTTGTTGTTTTGTTTGCGGTTTCAAGCCCTAACTACTGAACCGATTGCTTTGAAATTTTGCAGACCGTCCGGATTAAATAATAGGGTACTTTCTATCCCGGAAAAAAAAATGATATTCCCGAGGGAAATCTAAAAAGCGCAATATAACCGAATTCCACGGGGGTGAAGCCGCGGGCGGAATGCTAAAAATATGTGGACTTGTAGGTATAAACCATTAAACCAGGGACGAAACGATAATATTATTTATGTGTGGAATGTACACCAAAGACCATCATGTTTCCTATTAGGTCTAAACCCCTACAGCTTTTCTAACCTCTCATTTATAATTAAAAACTGATTTAGTACTACCGCAGTCATGAATGACCATGAATGCATGAACGTTTTTATGACACTATCCACATGCAATCGCATTTCCCGGAGATTTTATTAGAATTTTATGTTAAATCTAGAAAAGGCAGGTATTATACATGTAAATGAGATATTACATGATTTACTTGAACATCTGACCAGATCTAATAAGCGCGTCAACGTGAAGGTTTAATAGCTTAGGTGAAATCAGCGTGGATTGAGCCGTCATTCTAACAAATGCCATAATTACAATATTATAATTGACACTATTGACAGCTCTAAGCTCACATTTTACATTTTACGGTGAGATTTTTTTTAGAAATGACCGGCGTATGGACTAAAGGCATAGCGACTAGCTTCATGTTATTGACTGACCGACCTTCTGACAATTCAAAAGTGCCTGTAACTGGTTTATTTGAAATAAATGCTTTGATTTTGATTTTTGATTTTTAAAGTCACCGAGTTGTCTTCGAGTTGCTAAAATTGAGTGGCAGTGGGCAGGGCACATTGCTCGTAGAACCGATGCCGATGGGGCAGTAAGGTTCCGGAGTGGCGGCCACGTACCGGAAGACGCAGCGTAGGGAAATCCGATGCTGAAGGTAGCGGTAAACCTGTGTATGCGGGCAGCACAATACCGGTCATCATGGAAAGCCTTGGGGGAGGCCTTGGTCCAGCAGTGGACTACTATAGGCTGAGAAGAAGAAGATCAGCTAATGAATAAAAAAAAATCAAGTGATCTACTGAGAATTGAGAACCATTCGTGGCTCGGAAAGCACGTTAACCCGTTGGCTTTTGGCCCGTTGGTCCCGTCCGGGATTTGTATATTAATTTTACAACAGTCGTTACGGTAGTTGGAAGCCGGAAAGTTTTACAACCAGTCTTATTAAAGGGGTGTTGTTTTACCCAGAAACTGGGTCGTGGAGGTCAAATAAGCAGGCGCTCCATGGCAAACTATATTGGGGTCAGGCCAGAATGTAGTGTAGAACATAACATGAAGCGACTGCCGGCTTTTATCCGTTATGCGTGGATTTCTGACGTCAGTTGGAGCATGATGTCTGGTGAAGCCGTACGGAGGACGTGTCTGAGCAGTTGTGTTGCGATGTGTGCCGGGTACGATGCGCCAAATGTTGTTGTGTCGGGAGTTTGGTCGAGTAGGCTAGACCGATGTTTTTTTTTTTATTGATGGTAAAGCGCACTAGTTTATTAAAAGCCTATTCACTCTAGCCTTGATGTCTTCAAGGTTAGAGTGAATAGTCAAATTGTAGTCGACGGAAACACCGCCGCTGGCAAATTGTTCCAGTCCCTCGATGTACGCGGTATAAAGGAGGAGGCGAAACGCTTCGTCTGGATCGTAGTGGTGTTAACAACGTAGGGGATGATCTAATTAATCTACTATCTATATGAAAATCCACGGAAGGAGATTATAATGGCAAAAGTACTAGTTTATAGAAAAAAAACATTTTAATTCCTACACAATTAAGTTCAGTTTACGTTAACATGACAATCATTTTTATAACTATTTAAATAGTGGTAAGAGTTAATCTGAAATAATTTTAATTACCGTTCAAATAAAGTTAGTATTTGTTTAGCATTAAATAACATTAGTTTGAATAGACTTTAGTTAAATTTGTTAAGTTAGTTCCTTATGTATTTATTGAGTATGAATTTGCGGGTTTAATTCCAGGGCAGGCAAGTAGGTACCGATGTAACTCTTGTTTATGTGATATGTACTTTCTAAGTACCTATATCTTGGACCCAATGACTGATTAAAAAACAAAAAGGTGAAGGAAAACATCTTGAGGAAACCGGGACTTTAAAATCGCCAACCCCCATTGAGCAAGCGTGGTGATTAGGTACGCTCAATCCTTCTCTGTATGAGAGGCGACCCAGCACATAATGTTGATGATGATGTGTGTACATAAATAATAAAATAAAAACATTGATTTATAGTGTTAGTAACTTGCGTATTAAAGTCCATATGGAACTCGTTTATGGGTAACGTATACACTTTTACAACAAGCTTCCCATGGATTTCCGATAAGGTTGGTTTTTGCCGTTTGAAGTTTTCTGCAGCCGAAGCAGCAACGTGAACACAGCACGCCGAACCAGGAAGATGGGATGGCGCAAGAGTATCGACGCAAGTTGCGTCCCACACTAAAGGCCTACCCATCTTCCAAGGAAATAAGGACATGCTGTCCGGTCTTTTGCCATCATCGCCCACCAACACGAAATTTGCCCATTAAACGATTTAAAAGCTATATTAAGACTAAACTTTGCAAAAAGGGGTATTCTAAAATCACAGATTATTTGGAAGACAGTAAAGCTTGGGATTGAGCTGCTCACTCTGCTAAGCAATGTCATTAAGCAATATGCGTAATTATGCTAAAATTATGAATTTAATCACTGTTTTTGTTAAATCACGTAAATTATTGTAAACATTTTAATTTTTAATGTCTGGACTTGAAAAAAGACGATGATCCCTGAGTTTTTTTCGGTTTTTCTACTCAGAGGTAGTCATTTAGGAAATGCCGGCTCCATCTAGTTTACCTCTCAAGTATGAGTGTGCGGGTTCGATTCCAGGTCAGGCAAGTACCAATGTAACTTTTCTAAAGTTATATGTACTTTCTAAGTATATCTTGGACACCAATGACTGAAGGTGAAGGAAAACATTTTGAGGAAACCTGGTCTTTATAAGTCTGAAATCGCCAACCCGCATTGAGCAAGCGAGGTGATTACGCTCAATCCTTCTCTGTATGAGAGGAGACCTGTGGCCAGCAGTGGGACTATAAAAGATTGATGATGATGATCTAGTTTAAAAAATGTGACGTGTAAAAGTGATCAGTGATCCTACTTGCATAATAAATGATTTCATTTCATTTCACATTTGGTAATCAAATGCGAAGCATTCGCAACCTCTCCAGCCACAGCCACCGCCACCGTCTTCCCAGCCAGCTATCCTACTCTACCCTAATTATCGTTAAAATTTTGATGAAAGCATCCCAATAACCCGACCACCAATCCATTAGCAATCCCCGAATGATCCTATTAACATATACATACCCATATGTGTAATGCCTATACAAGCTGCCTTTTTGAAAATTCATGGTGGTAACTATGGTACTGATTCTCGACACGAATCCTACTAAAATTATAAATGTGAAAATTTGTGAATATAGATGGATGTGTAGCGGTACCTACACGGTACGCCACAAGTAAACAACGCGTCATACTGACGTCACTCGAATTCTACATCTCGCAAGCAAAGTTTGTCGTGCAATTAGCATACATACAACTTCCCAATTTCAACCGTTGGGCAAGTGCCCGCCAGACATAACACGTGTCTGGTCGGAGGATCCTCCCTTTTCTATTGAGGATGCGTGAACTTTACTCAAATCAAATCTAATATATAGGATACTTTTCGTCCTCCGTGGCGCAGCGGTCAACACGCATGCCTGCGACGTGGAGGCCCCGAGTTCGAACCCCGGCCAAGTCAAGATGGAAAACGATCTTTTCCTGATTGGCCTGGGTCTTGGATGTTTATCTATATATGTTTTTATTATAAATATGTCAGGATTCGAATCGATTCAAAAATAGAATTAATTTTGGAAAGAATCGCCTTCCCTCAGACCGATAATAAAACGTTACATTGAATGCGTTCTAAATCATAGTAATTTTGGGATCTTTTTTAAGTACGGTACCCCGAATACTTACAGAAAATAAGTTTGTTTGTCTACTAAAAATATAAGCATTTTTAAAAGGACTTCTCTATCAGATAAACTAACAAATTAAACAAAAATTGTCAGGGAACACGGAAATTTACTAGCGGTACAAAATCCCCATACAGGCTTGCCATTGTCCATCGATGAAGTTTCAAATATTAGGCTGATCATAGTGATCATGTTATGTCATCTATTTATTTGCATGCCTTTGATAACAGCCTCCTGGAATTTGATGAGGAATAAAACTGCTCCTAATTAAAATCTACCTACATAGGTACGGGTCGGCATAATTAGTAGCCGCCCGTCGCATGCCCGTCACAAATTAGCATAGACTGAGCGGGGCAGTAGTAATGGATTTCATTTTGACTTTCAACAGAATTCGTTATTTACGTTTTTGAGTAGACACTTTATTCGAAGCCAATCTCGGTTCATATATTAATTACGGTTCCTTTTTGTAAAGATCGCATCCTCGAGTAACCGGTGTTTCCGTCGGACTACAATTACAAGCACTGTAGTTTACAAATTATAAAAAAAAAACGCTTTCTAAAAAGCGTCCTGAGGTGTTGGTTGAGGTGCTTGGTTATTAAGCCATTGGCTGTCACTATTATCGGTGCAATGGTGGCTAAATCCACATCCCACATGTCGACAACCTCGCGAGCCAAATTAAGATACTTGATTTGTTTATCTTTCTCGGCTTTCACGAGGTTGTCATCATATGGGATGGTTATATCAACAATCATTGCATGCCGCTCTGATCGATCCACATCACTGTACCAGGCTTATTGGGAACAACAGTCCTGTCAGTGATAATGGATCGGTCCCAGACTCCCAGTACAAGTGATATTGCCATTTTCGAGAACTGGGTCGGGCATGCACGTCTGATTCCACAAGGTTGTATTTAAGAGCAAGTTGCTGATGAATTATCCTGGCAACAAGGTTATGCCTATGCAAGTACTCTCCGTAATACCCCGTCTACACGCTCCGTCTTACCTGCGAGCATGCCTGTGCAAACCAGGTTGCGCAGGTAAGCGCGTGGGTGTGGACGGCAAGACGGTAGCGCGCGCAGTCCCGAATGTTCCGTCTTTTTGTACAGTCATGACTGCGCAGGCCTGGACTGCGCAGGCAAGCAGGAGCGTGTAGACGGGACTTTAGCTAGACAAGATCACCCGGAAATAATGGGGCTGATGGATTCCCCCGGCCAACAGATGTCAACTGTGACATCTTTCACAATAAATCTCCGGTAATTGTTCGTCATCATAACTTCAGTCATTTATTTATTTATTTTATTATACACACAATAAAATACATAGAGATACGACAAAATGCCTGTATTGTATTTATTTAAATTCTTATTAGTAATTGATAAATAGAAAATTAATATTAATTAAAAGTAAATTATGAATAAATTAAACCTAAAAAGACATAAAATACAAACTAACTACAAATTAAATTTAAAGTATATAAAGAATTGAACCCAGATCGCTGCGATCACCGGGCAGGGTGCCTAAAAGGCTGGCCGCGTTTCCACGTTGAATCGCCAAACTCAACCTTTGACCGAAATGCGCGCCAGCCCTCCGATCACCTGATACGTCGATTAATCGTGCAGAGATTTCTTTAAAAAATTGTCGAGCCTCTGCACTCCAGGGCCCTAGCGTCTCCACAGCGAAAGGCACAAATATGTAGGGCTCAGATAACGCTGCATATTTGCGCCTCTTTATGACCTCCGCAGCTGCTGCAGCAGCTCCGGCTCTGCGGGCGGTCGCCGGTAAGTGGGACTGAGCTACGGTATCTACACATGTCGCATCCCATACAACCGACCGCCCGTTTTTCCAGGGAATGAGTGTCATGCCGTCGGGCCTCTTGCCATCATCTCGAATAATACCAGCAGGCTCGAGGACAGCTGGCACACTTGCTGAGGCAAGAGCACGACGTATGACATCATTCAGAGCCGCGTGTCGTGAAAAACGTCCAGCACTACGACGGCAGGTCAGGCCGTGGTGGTCCAGGGGATCGACGTCCCCTCCGCACCGACAACGATGGGGTTCATTAGTCCTGGCCCCTATACGAAGGCTCACCGCCAGGCTAAAAGTGGTTCTCTCCAGAAGAGTACCCACGTTTGGGCAAGGGATTGCATTCAACCAATAGCCTGACTCTGGCTCGCAGCTAGCTAGAAGTCGGGACCGCTCCGCGTTATTATCGGCTGACTCTAACAAATAGTTTCGAACCAGCATGCAGAGCGGCTCATCCCACTGCCGTTGAGAAGCCAGGTTCAGGGGTGGGTGACTGTTTGGACCAGCAGCATCACACCAAGCATCACTGGCCTCGGTTAGGCCAGTAACCTCTACGTCGCAGAGAGACGGGCTTAAAATTTTTGCAACGAGGTTACTTGTGCCATTGGCCGAGGACAGAAATGCGGGTAATGCTATACTAGAAATTTTTCTAATGCCAAGGCCACTGTGCCGTATGGGTAATGTAGCTTGATCCCAACTCCTATCACTGAGAAAGCAATTGAAAATTTTGGTAATAGTATCCCTAATGTTGTCGTCGAGTAAGGACAGGAGCTGGTTGTTGGTCCATAGGGGAGTACACCGGATCGCATAAGTGGTCTTGGGTACAAACAAACAGAATTTTATAATCGAATAAGCCATATGAGGGTTGATGTCGCCTAGACGGCTGGAAGATTCATTGAAAAGTAAGATGTGGTCTTCCACAAACTTCGTGAAAGCTTCTTCCAGCACCGGTGCCCCCAGGAGGCGAAGGGACTGGCCGTCAATGATTTTAATGTTTGGGGCCAAAAATTTAAATTTGGAATTTATTTTATCTCTTAACTGTTGAGACACATTTTGGCAAAAGTATAATTCACACTTGGCGAAGTTTAATTCCAAACCAATGTCGTCAAAATATTGTATAATTTTTTCCAGATCAGAAAGAACGGACTCAGCATCTCCTCCTAAAGTTCCGTCGTCCAGGTACAAAATTAAGATCTGAGTACAAAGGTGCTGCTTATTTCTTAAGAAATTTCTTCTAGCAGACCTGCGAAAGGAGAAGTAAAACAGAAATGTAGACAATAGTGTGTAAGAACAAGGAAGAAATAAAATCATAATTGCATCATTATTGCACAGACAAAATCTGTTTTCGCAAATAGGTCAACGAAACGTCTAGCTACGTTTCGTTGACCTATTTGCGAAAACAGATTTTGAACGCTACGAACGCTAGTAAATACACAATACTACATCGGGCCCGTGGAAGGTTCTAAAAAGGTCCGTGTAGCTCCTTACTCTGCCATACCTCCATGCGATCTTTAGTGTCAAGTACTACTGACTTGCGCCAGTTCTCTTTAGAAAAGGAGAGCGGGGTTAGGCCCTTATCAACTGCGACCACATTTCGATGTATTCCCACGTCGGTTGTTAGGAAATATTTCCTGAGACTGCATATCGTGGAGGGTCTTAGCGTTTAAAAAGCCTCGACCTCATCATTTTCGCGGGATATACAGCCTCATAATAGATGACCGTGGGTGATGCAATCGATTTGCAGTCAGCAGCATACGGACTCTCTGATCCAGGGCGTCAAGTTCGGTCCATTTAAGTATGCCGAAAGAGTACATCGAAACCGGCATGACCCAACCGTTGAAGGCGGACGTCTTGTTCATAGTATAAAGAGGGACAGAGTAAGCTATCTTCATACAAACGGACCGCGCGCGGCTTGTATGTGTGCGCCTTAGTATCTATGGGTCGCCGCACGCACACCTAAACACAGTAATAGTGCTATCAGTGCCAGTGTGACCATTTGTGGCAGATTTCTGCCATTTTGGCAGATTTTGCCCCTAAATTTTGATGGTGGCAGATTATGGTGACGATTTGAAAATTCGGCAGATTTTGGCAGATTTAAAAGATTTTGAGGCAGATTTTGACGGATTTAAAAGATTTTGAAGAAATAAAAATATCCGAATTAAATTTTTGATGCGTTCATCTTTTTTAAATGAATTACTATAGGTGTTTTAAGTAATTTGGTAAGATTGATTTTGTGAAACTCGCAACACCTGTTTCATAGACAGTTCGTACGGGGACTCCCGGCTTATCATGTTGTAAAACAAGTGCGTCATAGGATTATAGACTGTAATGAAATAGATATTGTGTTCATATTCATATACACTTTATTGTTTTCATTTCATACAGACTTTATTACCTTATTCTCTTTTGAGTTTTGGTGTATTGTGTTTCGTGATCGTGAGTTCTGTTCTAAGTAATACTGAACAGAAGATATGAGCGTGCTTATAGACATTAGAGTGAGAGATTTACAGTTTTTGGATCCACAGCATGTAGTTTACAAAGATTTTACTTCAACATTAAACGTAGCAAAGAATTTTCCAAAAGACGAAAATGACATTCAAAAAGTTGATGATGAACTACGACAAATTAAATTTGATAACAGTGTAAGATACTTGTTAGAATCAGGTGGAAGTAGCACAACCAGCACAATTTTGAACGTAGACAAATTTTGGGAAGCTGTTGGAAAAATCTTGTACGCAAATGGGGCTACAAAATATCCAAATATTACAAATTTCACAAAAGGACAGCCTCCGTGGCGTAGCGGTAGCGGACGCGGCCGCTGCGCAAGGTGGCGCGGGTTCGATCCCCGCACAGTGCAAGTATTTGTATGCATGAATATGAATATTTGCACTGGTCTGGTCGTGCCTCGGAAAGCACGTTAAGCCGTTGGTCCCGGTTGCCACGCGAATATCTAATGGCAGTCGTTACGGGTTGTTGAAGCCCTGAAAAGTCCAACAATTGGTCTAACTGCAATGCTTCGATGTCGCCTTCGGGTTGTGGAGGTCAGACGGCAGTCGCTTCACGGAAAATGTCAAAGTTTAGCCATATCAGCAGTTGGACTGGTAAAGCGGACCCAGGACTCCAAAAGCTGAAAAGGCTTCGGATGCGACTGGGATTAATGCTGTGATGATGATGATGACAAATTTCACAAAAGCTTTATTATCTTTGCCCATGTCTAACGCTTCCTGCGAGAGTATATTATCTCAGATAAATTTAAATAAAACAAAAATTAGGAATAGTTTCTTAAATCAACACATTTCTTCTATCAATAGTCACTAAAAAGGGGGTAAGCATAGAAATTGTGTTTTCTTTATGCCAACTGAAAATATGAATAAGAAGATGTCTTCCACTTCCACTTCTACCTAATACGAAAATGAAGATTGGACGCAAATGTTGACGTCTAGAGCCAGTTGCTGATTTAATAATAGGTGTTTGACTGCTACGTGGAAGAATTTTTTTGTATTTATTTATTTTTGATAAACAAATTTCATTAAAACGTGTTTTTTTTCTCGTTTTCATGGCATGGCATGGCAATATTTTTGGCATTTTTTGGGGTCACGTGTGGCAGAATTTGGCAGAATTTCGCCCATTTCGTGGCAGATTCGCTATTTCTGAGATGGTCACACTGATCAGTGCGCTAGTCGCGGCTAGCACCGGACGAGGTTCGCGCGTCACGTGTTCTTGTTAAAAAAATGCATGGAT
This sequence comes from Sesamia nonagrioides, assembly GCA_017933935.1. Taxonomy (NCBI): domain Eukaryota; kingdom Metazoa; phylum Arthropoda; class Insecta; order Lepidoptera; family Noctuidae; genus Sesamia; species Sesamia nonagrioides. Next base: position 590,362 of record JADWQK010002246.1, read on the forward strand.
CGTCACGAGGATTGCGAACAACTTAAATCGTATTTAAATGCTAATCAGCAAGTTTGCAATTTAAGTGCAGAATCTAGGTATCTTCACTACAAAAATTATTCTAGAAACCAAATTTTATTAGTCGTTCCACAAGTGGTTTATTAGGAGGATGGAGCAGATGTTCAAAAAAGCATTTAAAAATGATCACTTAAACTGCAAAGTTGGTATGTCTATTTAAGAACAAATAAAAGATTTATATTTTTCAAATTATATTTCTAAAAGTTATTTACAAGGATACGGACATATTACACATTAAAGTTTAATAACAACGCGTTTCGTAATAGTCGAAACCGAAGAAAGTAGGTATTTTTCTGTAGCTAATTTGTAATTTTGTATTAAATGTGTGATTCAATAGATATTATGTTTGTATTATTTATATTTGTATTAATTAAAAATAAAAATAAATATGGTTCTTTATGTGCACAAAACTAAAAATAAAAATTACTAAAAAAACTGACTAGTATATGTAAACTAAATACTAAGCAAATAATTTAAACATAAGCTTTTAGTCTATAAATATTTGTTAGCGGTTTGGGCGACAACCGTAACCGACGAAGCGCGGACAGTCGTCAACCCTAAGACAGTCGGAGATAACCTACTTCCCCTCTTTATTCCATGTCTTGTTTCCTTGTTTATCATTATCATAGAATACTTTATTACATAATAACAATAACTCCAAAGTTGCACTTAACGATAGTTTTTACGATGACGCCGACAGACGCCTGGTTATGTAATGAATTATTAATGGAACACGGTATTATGTCATGTTGGTCTGCCGTGTCGACACTCGATGGCGGATATGAAGGTGCGAGTGCGCTGATAAATATAATAATCATGTCTTGCTTATAGTGATTTACATGCGGCATTTGAAATTCAAATTAAGTTGAGAATCAGCACTTTTTGAACGTAAATTTACATAAGACAGTCTATCAAAATGCCCGTCATTTGCCACTTCCCAGTGCTTTAGCTGGGGTGAAGAAGTGATGAAACAAAATCTCCAGCAGCACAGCTGTCTATTCAGTTAAAAAACACATGACTATGCATGTAAAGTAACTAACATACTAAAACAGAACATTATTCGAGGTATGAGGTATGTACTACAATTTAAGTTACAAGCCTGCTATGTTACAGTAGACTGTTGAGATAAAAGACGGGCGATTTAGCTGTCATAAATAATCTTGGCGTTCAGAAATGAATACGTATATAAATAGATATATAGATAAACATTCAAGACCCAGGCCAATCAAGAAAAGATCGTTTTCCATCATGACCTGGCCGGGGATTGAACCCGGGCCTCCATGTCGCAGGCAGGTGTGTTGACCGCTGCGCCACGGAGGACGAGTTAGGTATAACACATAGGATAGTTTTTATCCTGATATTCATATGGGATCGAAACTTACATGGGTCCAACCGCAGGGCGTAGCTAGTTATAAACTTCTTCTTCTGCTTCAGCCTATAGAGGTCCACTGCTGGACAAAGGCCTCCCCTAAGGCTTTCCACAATGACCGGTCTTGTGCTGCCCGCATACATCTGCTTCCCGCGACCTTCACCAGTTCATCGGTCCACCTTGTTGAGAGCCTGCCTACGATGCGTCTTCCGGTACTTGGCCACTACTCCAGAACTTTACTGCCTCATCAGCCATCAGTTCTACGAGCAATGTGCCCCGCCCACTGCCACTTAATTTTAGCGAAATAAATAAGTTTTGTAGGTACTTAATTTAATTACTTATCTACTTAACCGTAAATATTATCCCAATTAATACGGTTAAGTGGATAAGTCGGCGCTGTCATAAGCATGAACTTATTCCTTAATGTCCATTGACACAGAACAGGAATTCCAACGCTGGAATTAATGTCTTACGTCAGTAGTAACGAGGAATTCGAACAACCAAGATAACCTAACAACAGCTTCCAGGTACTTATTTAATTATTTCAAATTATCATCAACTACAAATAAAAAATCAAGTTAATTATCCAAATAATTACACACAAAAAAACGTTATATTATTACGATCCCCGCGGCGGATTCTTAATTGACCATAACATTTTTTTTGTTCCGTTCTCGGAAATCAAATTAGAATCAGCGATATAATAAAATGTATCGACGTCGGTTTGTCTGTAAAATTATATCCTATTGCGGTTAGTATGCGGTTATTACACGCACAAATGTCCAGATGACCAACTGAGTTCCAAAACGAAACCCGATATATCGAGCATAGGATGCGGTTACATCATCATCATTATCAACCTTTTTATCGTCCCACTGCTGGGCACAGGTTTCCTCTCATACAGAGAAGGATTGATCGTAATCACAACGCTTGCTCAATGCGGGTTGGCGATTTCAGACTTAAAGTCCAGGTTTCCTCAAGATGCTTTTCTTCACCTTCAGTCATTGGTGTCATACATATAACTTTAGATAAGTTACGTTGGTACTTGCCTGACTGGAATCGAACCCGCGCACTCATACTTGAGAGGCTGGTGTTTTAACCACTAGGCCACTACGACTTCACTAGGCTATACATACATAATATGTAGTTACATACTTTGTTCTATGTTATATGTTAGGTATTTAGGTTTGGAAGAAGTGTCTTCAAGGCTAGAGTGAATAGGCTCTTAATAAACTAGCGCGCTTAGCATCAACGATTGCATCACTGCTTACCTTCAAGCGGGATTGCGGTCAAGTACTAGTTTATAATTACTTATAAAAAAAGAGTTTTTAAAATTTAAATGCAAATGAACATAGTGAAGCCGAGAGTCACTTGTGCTACCCGTCATTGTATTCTGGAGCATACTTGGAATTCTTCTATTCACGAGGTCAAAATTCCAAATTCAATTCAAAATTTAATATGAAAAACCAAAGTAGGTTAAGTTTTTATGTGAAATTCTCATGAAATACGAAACCTACAGAAATTGAATAATTAAACTTTTAGAAAATTTCAGATGAAAAACCAAAGTAGGTTTGGTTTTTCATTTGAAATTCTCATGAAATACGAAACCTACAGAAATTAAAGTATTTCAAACTACGGGGAAATTTATAGAAAAACGTATAGAATTTCAAATGAAAAACCAAAGCTACTTTGGTTTTTCATTTGAAATTTACTTTCTACCGACCGGCAAAGTTGTTTATTTCTCAATGCCCATGGCAACAGTGTTATTGCATAGCTACCCATGCAAATATGTAATAATAATAAAAAGGAGCCTTAATAAAAACACCAAAAACCACAAAAGCGTGGGTCGGGATCCCACAAGTATTAGTCACTTCGCATTACAGCGTGGGTAGGTAGTCTAACATTCTCAGTAAGCAGAACCACGGGAAAGGTTCAGTATGAAACCGGTTTCCTGGACATGACTGTCATAATGAGACCGGATGCTATTGCTTCGCAACGGCAAGCTGTTCTGCGAATTTGATTGGCCAATCAAAAGGCTCTGAAAAGGCTTCTTCGAAACAAAATATTATATTTCGTTCTAAAAATGAATAGCGTTCGTTTCTGCGTATCATAATTGATTGGAAATTCCAAGAGTAATGTAAAATAAAAATAGAATAGCTTTTGCCCGTGGCTTAGTTCGTGAATTTGGTTTAACACGGCTCCCCTTTCCTGATTTAGAACAGAAGAGAACTCGGAACAGAATATTTTATTTTAATATGCTACTGTAGAGGAAAATTTTTTTTTAAATAATTATAAACTACTGCTTGACTGCAATCCCGCCTGATGGTAAGCAGTGATGCAATCGTTGATGGTAAAGCGCACTAGTTTATTAAGCCTATTCACTTAAAAAACTTAGGAATAGGAAGGATGACGGCAGTTGAGCGAGGTGATGCAATGGTAAACCCAAGACCAACACGACCAAATGATGCTGCGCTAGAGGGAGATTGATCTGGAGACTCTCCACGACCAAACTCCCGACACCAACATTTGGCGCATCGTACCCGCCACACATCGCAACACAACTGCTCAGACCCGTCCTCCGTACGGCTTCACCAGACATCATGCCGGAACACGACGAATCGCTTGGCGGCAAGACTTTGTCTGGTGGGTGGTAACTTCTGCCGGCAGCCGATGTTATGGCCTACCACCGAGAAACATTTTTTGGAAATTCGCCCCAACTAAAGATGGGCGGGTGGGTAAAAAATGGGTGGGTAAAAATTGGTAAAAAAGGGTAGAATAGGTAAAAATTAAAAAATACCCATTTTTACCGGGTATTTATAATAAATACCGGGTATAAAATGAATTGTTATTTAATTGGCTTCGTCATCAATACTACGATCAGGTACTGGAGTGCTTTGGGGTCCTACCACCATCTTTGGGACCTAAGTTAACCCCACCTGCCTGATGGTGCACCCGCTGACTTACGGATGGGGTGCTGACGCCAGTTTTCCCTTCGGAGCTGAGTGGTCTGACAACAGTCGCACTCGTAAAAGCAAAACAAGCCAAACTATTATGAATAGGAAAGGAAGAAATGCACGTGACACAGTTAGGGCGCCGCCGCAAACGACGCGCAGGAGCTACGCCCGACTCCTGTGACCTGTGGGCTAGGTCTAACGTGTCAGAGGCGAATACGGCTGAAGAAGCGAGCCAAAACCAGGAAAATCCGTTGTGCTTTTCCTGGTGTGGTGACGCTGAAAGTATGTTGTTCTGGATCCAGCTCGAAGGACAGTTTCACGGGATACCGTTATCCCAGCGAGTGGTTCTGGGTGGTGATTTGAACAGTCATGTGGGTGAGAAGAGTGTCGGGCTTGAGCGTGTTTACGGCGGCTTTGGGTACGGCGGCCGCACCGCAGAAGGAAACAACATTCTCCAAACGTGTGCATATAGTACATAGCCGGTGAGAGTCTCACTGGACAATACCGCCTCCTTGTCATAGATCTCTGCGTAACGGCCCATCGTAGACGTGTGGAGCACTGCCGGCGCCAGATTTGGTGGCGGCTGCTTGATGAAATAAGTCCTAGGAGTTCGCATCGGTTATTAGAGACAAGTGCGCTGGACCGATGAAGAATATGTCCAAGACCATTGGGGCAGGATCCAGGCAGCTATTATTGGGGCGGCGCGGGTGGTGCTGAGTCTCTAAGGGCGGCCGCAAACGTGAAAAGGAGACCTGGTGGTGGGACGACACAGTCCAGAGGAAGACTAGGATGAAGAAAGCCCTCTTTAAAACGTGGCATCCAGATCGCGACGCATATAAGGTTGTCAAACATGCCACTAAAAGAGTTGTAGCTAGAGCCAGAGCCAGACCAATTGCAAGCGCTTTACGAGAAGTAGGAATCATTTGAGGGGCAAAAGATCTTTTCCAAATTGGCATGTTCCAGGGTCAAAGCGGCATAGGATATATCCAAGTGCCGTTGTGTAAAAGACCCTACTGGCAACCTGCTATGCAAAGACCTCACGGTGAAGGAGAGATGGCGCTTGTACTTCCACGAGCTGCTGAATAAGCATAACCAAGATAAATAACCAAGAGGTGCAGACACCGAAATTCATTCCATTTTTTTTTTTTTTTTAATAATCTTAAACTAGTGCTTGACTGCAATCCCGCCTGATGGTAAGCAGTGATGCAATCGTTGAGTGTAAAGCGCACTAGTTTATTAAGCACTTAAAAAACTTAGCAATAGGAAGGATGACGGCAGTTGAGCGAGGTGATGCAATGTTAAACCCAAGACCAACACGACCAAACGATGCTGCGCTAGAGGGAGATTTATCTGGAGACTCTCCACGACCAAATTCCCGAGACAACAACATTTGGCGCATCGTACCCGCCACACATCGCAACACAACTGCTCAGACCCGTCCTGCGTACGGCTTCACCAGACATCATGCCGGAACACGACGAATCGCTTGGCGTCAAGACTTTGTCTGGTGGGTGGTAACTTCCGCCGGCAGCCGATGTTATGGCCTACCACCGAGAAATCTTGAATTAGTGCCCCCGATAACGCCCGAGGAAGTCCAAACGACTTTTCGGCAAATCGGAAAGCTGTCGGAACTGACGGAGTCCCCATTGAGGCCTGGAAGGCGATGGGTCCTCGCGATGCGGGCATGTTAACTAACCTTCTGAACCGCGTGTTCCTGATCGGCAAAATTTCAAGCCAATGGGGACTGAGTATTATTACTCCAGTCTTCAAAGGCAAGGGCTCGGTACACACCCTGAAGAATTTTGAGAGGATTATAGACTCAGATTCGGCAGGAGTATGCTGTCTTGGGAGTGTCAATATGGGTTTCGTCCAGGGTACGGAACCATGGATTCTATATTAACACTAAGGTTCACCATGGAGAGATACAGATTCAAGAACACGCCTCTATATAATGCTCTTTCTATGTAGAAAGAGCATATGCAGTCCCTATACAGGCCTCAGCATCCATGATCCACCTCCCTGGTTGCTCATGTATGCTGAGGCGATATCCTCACTGTGACTGTTCCCTGTCCGCATCGCGCTGGCTGACCCGGACAGTTGGAGCGGCGTGTGAATTAGGCGGCTGACCTGTTCCTCCGGACCGGATCCACAGTGGCGGGCCAGCATCAATGGAGGATTGCGGAAGCAGTTTTCGTTCTCGCAACCCCCCGGTGTAGGTGTGAGATGAAACACTGGGGTGGTTTTCAATCATTAAGAGTCCGGCAAACCCGTCGCCCGCCCCAGGGCGGCGGACATCGCATGAGGATGTTCCACCCCGGAAACAAAAAAAAAAGGATTTCGGGGCGGCGCCGTCAGCAGCGCGGGAGCCGGGCGGGCATCGAAGACCCGTTCTCGAAACTAGCGGACAGATCGCGCGTCACTATAGCCGCGTAGTATTGTGTTCACGATTGTGTCGACGAGATATTTGTTTTTATTTGCGAAAGAAATGTTTGAACAATGGCGGCAACAACTTTTTGATTCAAATTTATTCCTAACGCTCGATCACCGCTTGACTTTAAGTACACCGCTCGCTGCCCGCCACCGCCCCGTTGTGCCGCGCCGCTGTTTTCGAGAACCGGTCTGTTTGATTTAACGCATAAGATCCTGCCGCTCACTCGCCGCCGCCGCCGCAACGCTGCCCGCAAGATTCGAGGCAGAGGCCTAAAAAGAAACCGTGGCCCTGGCGCACAGGCACACACAGGCACAGGCCTAGAGCGGGAGAGGTCATTTGACAATTTCTCATCCAGAACAAAAAAATGGTAGTAGGCTATTTCACAGTATTCATTTTTTTTTTTTGGGATTTTTTGCTTTAATTGCATAAAATGAGGGTTCTTTATGTCATTTACACGAGTTTTAATAAAAAATGCAATAAATGAGTTTGAGTTTGAAAATAATAACAATTAATACATACAAAACACAAAAATATGTTTAGCTTTTTGTTTCTCGCGCCACACAATGTGAAACGATCCGGATTGGCTAATGTCGCGATGACGTCATACGCGCATCAACGCTTGTTTTCGGACTTTTTTCAAACTTATAAACTGTTTTTTGGGGGTTTTTATCGATTTATTTGTACAACCCGGTACAGCACACCAATTGTAAACCATTTTATTAGATAACAACAACAAATAATAAATAAAAACAAACACCGCTTGTGACGTCAATTACAAAGCTCGACGCTATATTGCTGAATAAATCGTTTTCGCGGCTTATTTGAATTTTGAATTTTTATTTGCATATTTCTTACGAAATACGTATTTAAAATTAAAAAAAATACTTTCGGTGAACTTCTTAACCGCAACCAAGTAATTCGAGATAAAAATTATAAATCTGTCAAATAGCCTGTTCCGTAGTGACAGCCCGTGTAATTCAGATTTTGTCGATTTTTTTGCAATTTACTGGTCAGTGTCAGGTTGTAACTTGATCAAATTATGATCTGCGATAATAATAACGATGTAACTACGGATCTACCCTAAATTAAACTGATTATAATTTTTACCCGGTAAAAATTAAAATTGGGTGGGTAAAAATAGGTATAAATGGGTATTTACCCATAGTTCGGGTTTTTACCGGGTAAATGCCCATCTCTAGCCCCAACTCCTTAATAATGTTAAACAGTAGAGAACAGATTCCTAAAAAAAAAAAATATTCACGACGTTTTTCTTAGTCACAAATAGTCTAGGTACATACTATTTTTTATCTTTCTGCATTTATTTATTTATAAAGACTTTATTGTACACCAATCAAACATTGAACAAAAAAAAATCAACACAAAAAAAACATACAATAGGCGGCCTTATCGCTAATGCGATCTCTTCCAGGCAACCAAAGAATGGACAGATTCTCTCGAACCACAAATGGGACGGTCGTTGGTGCAAATATTAAAACTACAATATACTAAAGTAGATACACAAATACATACATATACATAAATAAATACATGGATACTGCACATAACAGCAACAACATAAACAAATAAATTAGCCAAAAAGTGTTTGTTGAACAAGATCATAACGACAAGAGCGGGGTTCAAAGTTCCGATTTTTCGAAAATTGCTAATATCTTTATGAAAACTAAGAATTGTTAGAAGGCTTATTGACATATAGATAGAACGTTATTTTTCTTTTTTTTTTTGTGTCTACGTATAATGGTCTTTTCTCTAGAAACATTTTTTTCTAGAATTCTGGACCGGAACAACCAACCCCGTTGCGGGGCTGGTTGTTCCTTCATTGAGGTAAGTTGTTCCGCTTATATGGTTGACCACTATAACTTAAAATAATTTGTCATAAGTAATAATACAAAGTTATATCCATTTATAAAATATTATTAAAAAAGTTATATACAAAAAAAAAACAAGAAATTTTTGAGGTTTCCATAGAATTCTGTAAGTTTCGTTTTTTAATAATAATTACTAGTAAAAATCATAATATCAGTAGTTTCCACTTAAAAATAATTACAATCAATAATTCACGAGTTTTATGTTATTAAAATCGTAAATAAACTCTAGTCAAATACGAGTAGAGTCTTCAATTGGTTTTTCATCAGACACACACAATCCACTCCTCACTTGGCCGTGAATCAGTATAGGAATCGCAGCAAATTAAGCCATTCTAGATCATTCTCAGCATAACTTTAGCTGCTATTTCTTTCCCGTATCATTATTTTTCATTTTTCTTGCCATTTCCCTGTGCCTTTCTCTATCCCCTTTCCTTTTCCTTTCTTGCCTGTCTTACTGTTTTGATCTTTATTTCTCTTTTAATTATTTTTTACTGTAATTCAGCCAACGCAATTTTTTTCTGGTGTGTCTGTCAACGCTGCTGTCTTCCTAATACGTCTCTTTGTCACTATCCGCGATCTGTGAAGTAAAGAGAAGGAAGGAAGAAGGGAAACGAGTGAAACGACACTAACGACACAATTTTTGAAGTCATCATCTGCATCTCAGCCACATGAAGTCCACTGCTGGACATAGGCCTCCCCCAAGGATTTCCAAAAAGAACGGTTGGACGCGGCCTGCATCCAGCGCTTCTCTGCGATTTTGGTCAGGTCATCCTACAACCTATATGTCGGCCAAATTCGATAAAGAATAGAGGTAAACAAACCTTTGCTAGGCAACAACTAGTTTAAGCCTAAAAGACAGATGTTAACAACCTTTTCTAGATAGATGATTTTCATAAAAGTAATAATTCTACTTCCTACTAATGTAAACAGTTTATTTGTTTA